>OY728148.1:495608440-496808440 GCA_963277665.1 Viscum album | reverse complement strand
TAGAAAATATTTTTGACCCTGCAGTGTGAAGGATGCATTGCTTAGCCCGGTTTGATGCATTCTGTCTTGAGAGATCTGGAAATAAATAAAATTTAATTTAACAGTAATGTATTCAATGTCATATTCTCTTAATATACATTTATAAATGTAAAATGAGGATAATATAATAATATATATTTCAATACCATCTGCTTCTCATCACGATGTCTGTCAACAAAAACTTTACACTGTTCTTTTGGTACCCCACTGGGTAGCTTCTCATACATTTGTTGCACAGTCAATGAAGTATCATTGAAATCACACCACAATCTCCATTTTAAGTCTTTCCATTTCTTACCAAGATTTTTCCACTTCCACTTTCGTGCTATCACATCAGCAACTGTAAGGTGGGAAAACATCTGTATAAATAAATTCATTTTGAACATATTAGTAACATGACATTCAATTAAACCATAATGTATTAAAATTAACTTTATTTGGGAATCAAAAACTTTTTTTTCCAACTTGAAGGCATATGTCTCCAATCATTATATGAATTAGGTAGAGAAATGGGATCCGCTGCCAGTTGGCCTAGAATCTGGCCAAGTAACCCCACAACGTCATCTGTAGGGACCACAAATGAATCAAATGGCATGACTATATTCTCTCCATTCATATTCTAAACATCTGAACTTTTTATGTTTTTTCTCCACGATTGAATTTTTTTCATCTTCAATGAGCAAACAATTAGTATAAACAAAATTAAATAAATTTATTTATATTACAATTTTCCCTATGACAGTGACCCTCTAGTATGCCCATGATGAACTGGAAGGGGCATGCTGCCACCCCACTACTGGGGCTCCTGAAGGGAGAGTCAACAAATTATCCTCTAATGGGACACCCACAATGGGTTTGAGAGATGGTGTAGGGGTGTAGGCAGCTGGTGGCTCAGACGCCGTGGGGAGGGAGACAGATGGATCGTCATCTGTCGCAGTATTAGATGAAATAGTGTACTGCTTCATCCTTGGAATTCCTACCATTTAATAAAATAAATTTATGTTCAGAATATATATTTCAAAAAAAAATGCAGAAAAAAATTAAAATTGACAATAGATGCCCATTGATAACAAAGAAAATATATATAATAATGATAATAAAGGACTACACAAACGAAATAAGTGGTTACTGAATGAATAATTAACTTTATATACAATCATTTTCCCCTTCAATCATATCGATTTCCTGATCCATTACTTCATCCACATCATTCATCCTTGATAGAATATTATTTTTAATATCATAATGGAAAAATAATTATGCTTCTTGTTGTTGATGAGATTCAATTCCATAGGTCAAATATTCCACTTCATCACCCATATCATACAAATCTCTTTGCATTATGTGAGAAACTACACTCCACCCTTCACCCAAAACATCATTCACATAATATACCATTTTTTATTGCGATAATAATATATATGGATCATGCAGTTCACGATCACGAACATCTATCAAGCTAGAGAAGTTCACAGAAGTAAATTTCAAGGAATATCTTTTAACACCTCTGATAATATCAACCCAACTAAATTTGAATAAAACAACAAAAAAATTCTTGTGGTAGTTTAATTCAATAATATCAAGCAGCTTTCCATAGTATCCCACTTCAAAAAATTTAAATATACCACTATTCTGCGTTTTCAAACACACTTCTCGATCGACTGTACGAAATCCAAAGCCATTCACATTGTAAGATTCGAACTTTATAACTTGTTTTATAGGACCTCTAGTAAGAAACTTCAAATATTCTGACAAATCTACTCGAGTATCGGTATTCATGATCTAAAAAAAGAAATATAATTTATTATATTTACAAAATGTATGTGTCAAACTAATATTCATATTTATTGTAATATTTATGAACTTACACGTCGTGCAAACCATTCTACAAGCTCTTTATTCATAGCTTTCATTATTTCTTTCTCATTTCATGTTAGAAATCTCATTCATCTCTTTGTTTGTATCCTAAACTCTTCAATAAATGGATCTTCAATTTCACTCTTCAGAAGAACATATCTATGTGCTTGTAATAATTCCAATTCTGTCAATGTCACATTTGAGGTCCTCCTAACTGATCGGCCAATAGCATAAAATATTTTTGATTTCTGATGTATTTGAGATTGATTCAATGTGTCGTCAACACGTCCAACTCAATTAAACCTTGTCTCAATATCATCCATGTATTTGGAACAAATGTTAAGACACTCCTCAGCCAAATATCCTTCAGTAATAGAGCCTTTTGGTTGAGATTTATTTCTCACGTATGCTTTCAAATGACCAAGATATCTGTGAAATAAAATAATCATAATTATGAATTTATTGAAATTCCAAAAATTGTTTACTTAACTAAAAAACATATAAATAAAATACCTCTCAATTGGATACATCCATCGATAATGAACAGGGCCTCCTAATTTAGCTTCCTCAACTAAATGCACAGTTAAATGCATCATGACAGTAAAAAACGATGGAGGAAAGATCATATCCATTACACAAAGGGTCAATAAAAAACTCTCTTGGAGGTTTTTAAGTTGAAATGGATGTAGATATTTCTCATATAATTTCCTGAAAAATGTTTAGAATTGGAGTACAAAAACAATAACTTTATCAGCTAATAATGTACGCAATACCAATGGTAGTAACTGTTGTAACAAAATATGGGAATCGTGACTTTTCAATCCACGTAACTTACGATTTTTCAAGTCAACACACCTCGATATGTTACTCTAATACCCATTAGATACATTAAAATTCTTTAAAATTTTAAGTAATGTATCTTTATCCCTATTTTTCATTGCAAAAATTGTCGGAGCATACTTTTCATTCCCATATGGCTAGAGATCACGTTTTATGTTCATTACTTGTAAGTATTTGTGAGCATTTAGATGATCCTTCGACTTTCCATGATCATTAAGTAATGTGAAAATCAAATTGTCACAGAAATTATTCTCAATATGCATCACATCAAGATTATGCTGCAACAAAATAAATTCCCAATACAGAAGTTTGAAGAATATACTTTTTTTATTCCATTTTTGCGTTCTGATTTCACTTGACGATGCACTTCAGACCCGTTTTCCACTATCATTCAAATGATAAACCTTCCCAAATTCTATTTAAACATTTTCAAGTTGTGCTAATATTTCAGAACCGGTTAACAACTTTGGAGGTGGTCTACGATCAATGAAACCATTAAATTTTGATCTGTTCAGCCGAAATCTAAGATATGCATCAAGAAATCTTCGATGGAACAAGAAGAAACATTTTATACTATGAGGTAGCCATTTGGGCTCAAAATAAAAGTTACAAATGGGACAAGCCAAACCCGTGTAAGTGTTCCAACCAGATAAATTCACAAGCCCATGGAAGTCAATAATGGTCCACATTAAAGCAACCTGCATTTTGAACATTGTTTTAGAAGAAGCATAAAATGTCTCAACACTGTTGCTCCATAAATCCTGCAATTCGTCAATCAAAGGATGCAAGTATACATAAATATCATTTCCAAGAATTGTTTTTCTAGGAATAATCATAGAAATGATAAAAGATGTTTGTTGCATACACATCCATGGAGGCAAATTATAAGGGATCAAAACAACTGGCCAAATGCTATAACTGGTACTCAAAGTTCCAAATGGATTGAATCCATCGGCAACCCATCCCAATCGAACATTCATAGGATCAGCTAAGAAATTTGGATGTAATGAATCAAATTTCTTCCAAGAGTGTGAATCTCATTGATGTCTCATTAACCCATCATTATTATTATCTACAGAATGCCACTTCATCTGTTCGACAGTTTTCGATGACATGAATAATCTTTGCAATTGAGGCTTCAAAGGAAAGTAACACAAAACCTTTGTAGGTGTGTTACTTTTCTTCTTCTCCATGAAATTATGTTGATTCAAACATCCAACATCACCCTTTGAATTCTCTCTAGAAGAAGAACATTTTTTATAATTATGTCTACTTGAATCCTCTCCCTAATAATTCATACAATCATTAGGACACACATGTATTTTTGTATAATTTAGACGAAGCCTGTTAACAACTTTTTTCATATCATAAAAAGAATCGGGGATTTTTCTTCAGGAAATACGTCACGAATAATTCCAATATCATGGATATTTCCTTATTTTTAATTCCACATAGACATTTGATATGGTACAAATTCAGTAGAAAAGAAATATTTGAATATTTAAAACACCCACTATACAACTCTTGATTTCTATATTCAACTAAATCAAGAAATAAATTTTCCTCAGTGAAGTTTTCTCTTACATTTGACTCCACATAATCAAGAGTAGGATCCAATGATATGTTACAATATTGTTATGGTTGTGTTATAGTCTCAAGAACATCACTTGTCATATTGCAATTTTTAGCACCCTCATCTGGTTGTTCTGTTATGTTTTGATGTTGATAGTAGTGTATTTCAGTGCCAAATGCATCATTTATGAGGTTTTTCATTTTATTTTACATTTTCGATGAAGTTGGGACCTCATTTTGTGGATTAACATCAGTGCCCCATATTTCTGTAACGTTCGATTCTCCATACCAAATCCATCACAAATATTGACCATGGAATTGATTCAGTATTAAATGTTCATAAACTTTATATCTCTTCAAACATCTTCTAAATTTACATTTAGGACATGTATATCTTATTCTCCCTTCAATAGATCGATTTGAAATTAAAAAATCTAAAAACTCCTTCAAACCCTTAACATACTGAGGTGCGTTCCTCAGTAATGTGATCCATCTTTTATCCATGTATATCACAATGTGCCTACACAATATTTAAAAAAATTAAAACACATAGTTAATACTAAAAAAAGAAAGAGATTCATATATACAATAGTGTAAGATTAAAGAAACATAATATAACAAAGACGATCCATTTATCATAAAGTAGGCATAATATAATTGTACTTATTTGGGGAAAATATTCTCATGTTTATGTGCTATAGTGTAGTGAAATCCATACTTTTTTTTGATGTGCTCACAAGAGGAACTTCAGATGTTGGAGATATATTAGATCTTAGATTTTTGGGATTAAGTATAGTAAGGTCATTATTGGGCCTATAATGTTTGACATGCACTTCCAAACTAGGCTTGGTGTGTATTTTTTCCCAGTAAGTAGGCCTGGCATGAACTCGGGTTTGTGTGGATGTACTTTTGTGTTGCCTATACACTTTTGATTGAGGTTTCTTGGTATCCATTTAATTTTTTACCACACCAGTAGAGACTTGATTCAATACATGAACATAGGTAACATGATTCATCACCATTAAACATTTTGACATAGTAAAGAGATATTACTATCCACTTATTTGTTAAATCAATAAAAATTATTATTTAATCAATTGAGTTCATTAGATCCAGCTGGATTTGTTATTTTCTTTTACAATTCTTATATTTCCATCAAATTCACCTATGAGAATTAATCTAATCATCACATAGTTTCCATTATCCCATAAACCAACATCAATACTCATCCCATGAGTTCAATTTCAATTACATTATCGATTTCATAATTATGGTATTTAATGATCAATCATAAGCTACCACAATGTGATAAACTCAATAGGGCATATAGAAACTACAATAAGTATTTGGGAACCAAAACAATCATCTATTTGATAATAATAAATCAAATCATTCGACAATGAATAAGAAATATGGTAATACCCATATCTTAATTGAAATATAAACAACCCATCAAAAGGATTCACACAATAACTCAACAAACATGATAACACAACTCTCAACCTGAGGCATCTATTCTTATTAACCATATGACAATAAATTAAAAAAAGAGATCCCCTATCTTAACAAAAACTATACTATATTTTTTTCCATAAAAACCCCAGTCATCAATCATAAAATTCCTCTACCACCATAGAGAACACATATATAGAATCAAAAGTATTTTTATCATTGGAAACACAAGGGTAAACTACGTCCATAAAAAAATTGATAAAATCCTTTAGAAACCAAGAATAGACTCACCTAGCCCCAAATAATTATTTCCATAACCAACCTAATCATTACCAAATTGAATTAATAGATTCATTATCCATAGGTTTAAACACTAGAAAACCTATAATCACCAGCTATCAAACCCAATAACCAAACATAAATATATTCAAGAAATATTTCAAATTCAACAGTTTTGATGGCTGAATGGTAATCAATATCTCATGCCACTTTCATTAATCAATCAATTATTACTCACATTATTTTCTTATCCAATTTCAATACTATAAACCACTATAAACAAAAATAAAAATCATATAAAGTAGATAACACAATATTTTGAAAATTATAAGAGGCATTATGAACAATGAATTAATACATATGACCACAACATCCATTCAAATTAATTATTGATTCTAGTTATTATATTTATTAGGATAATTACACTATAAACCCAATGATGTTATACCATGATACCTTAACATGAACACATAAAATGGATAAGTAAAAAAATCCCCTACCTAGTGAATTTAAACTTTCTTTGAGAAATAATGGAATAGAAGGTATAAATATCTAATCAACTCTCCCAAGAGAAACTCGTGATCCCTATGAACATGACCCATGGATCCACCATCAAACACCAATAGAAACCCCATGATAATTTAAGGAAACCAATTTGAATAAATTTTAAATAGAAAACATGAATTAGAATAACTAACCAGTGAAGAAGAAACAAACCTCAAATCACTAACTGGTTTCGAGGTCACTGGGAGAAGGGGGTGTAGGGTCACCGAGAGAAGGGGGGTTGCAGGGTCGTCGGGAGAAGGGGGGTCGCAGGGGTCGCAGGGGGTCACGGGGGAGAAGGGGGGTCACTGGGAGAAGGGGGGTCGTCGAGAGTAGGGGGGTTGCAGGGTGTCGTCGGGAAAAGGGGAGTCGTGGGGTCCGGGGGAGAAGGGTGGTCTGGGTCGAGGGGAAGGGTCGAGAGTGTAAATAAATGATATGGTATCATGGAGTTTTATTATAAACCATTGTGAAACCATTTTAAAAAAAGGTTTAGCGGATGTTTTGTGAACCGCCACTACAAAACTTCCACTAAATTCAATTTATGTTGTAGTGTGAACCACCACATGAAAATCTCACAATCAAGCACCTTACACTTAAGGAATTCACTAGTATAGTAAATGGCTATGTATCTTGACACTAAATTATGATTTTTTATATTTTATTTTGAATAAATAAATTATTATATTTATTCATTTTTAATACTAATTTTTAAATGATTAAATAATGATTTTGATAAAAATTAAATTTTAATATGATAGAAGAAAAAATATATTTTGGGGAAATATATAATTTAAATAAAGAAACTCTTATTGATTAATTAAATTATTTTTAAAATAAATGATACTTTAGTAAAATATATTTATTAAAAATATTTATTAAACATAAATGATAATATAATTTTATGAAGTCATATGTAATTTTTATAAGGGCCCGAAAACCGTTGTTGTCAAAAAACTAGTATTTTTTCCATAAATGGGTTTTATTGATTTAGAAGGGTTAATTATCATATTTATAGAATTATTTTGATAAAATAAATATTATTTTTAAATAAATTTTTTAAAATTATCTAACTATTAATTTTTCATAATTTTATGAGGTAGTAGAATTTTTGGGTACAAATTAAATACGATATAATTATAGGACATGTATTATGACATAATAAAAGATCAAAATTGATTTAATAAATACTATATAGAGTATAAATGACCAAATTTATGTTTCCCACTTTAAATTAATGTGTTTTTAATTTATTAGATCAATTTTATTAACCATTAATTAATCCTCCAAAACCTATATTATATTTAAGGATTTTAAAATTAATTATTTAAAAACAAAACTCACTTTAAAATCACCAAGAGAATTATTTTAATGTGTTCATTTACTATAATTATAAATTAATAAAAAGTAATCTTCTTTGTTAGAAGACATGGGAAAAACCCAATTGAATATTTTTGTTTTTCATTACTTTATCATATAGAGACAAAATCCTATGTTTAGAAATTAATAAATAAACCCCATCTGTTTTTCTATAAATACCCACTAAACCCCTCATTCATATTCACTAAAAACCCTTGGAGCATGAATTTAATCTTCCCTTACTTCTCTAGACCTCTCTTAATGTTCCCTTAATCTCTTAAGAGGCTCCTACCAAACTTTAAGAATCACCCTATCAGGGTAAGGGATCCTCTCCTTATCCTCTTTATTGAAGAACATTATTTGTATCATACTTTTTAATTTCAAAATTTTCATACTTTGATATGTTCTTATTTTTTTTTTCTACAATCCTTATTATTTAAAAATGATGAGAGACCCTATTCAATCATATTAATCACTTCTATATATCTTTATATACTGTCATTATGCTTATGAAATTATCCTATGATTTGTCATTCCGAACAATTATATAGTGAATACCTATCCCCATTTCCACTCAAGGGTGTTCAACTATATGTTCCTATCATTCATTGTCTGGGGAGATCAATGTATGTAACCAAAACTCCATAATCATGGGATTAAATATGATGAAATATGATCCTATGTTTAATGATATATGTGTAACACCTATGCGTGTACATGATATGAATGCAATGGGTGGTCTTAGAATTATATAGCCCTCCTATTAAGTTGGTAATGTTTTTATCTCATTATATGTCATTTATGGTGCATGGTAGGTTATCCTAAGAACACTATGTTATGATGTATTGGTGTTTATCCTTGAATTATTCTTATTATGTCATGTTTTCTTTTGTTTCCACATTTCCATATTTCCTATATGTTATCATCTTATACCATGTTTTAATGTTAAATTTTATTATTCTAACCCCTCTTATGTTACCTTGATATTCCACTCATCCCACATGTACTAATTTACCTTATGATATGATTTTATTACTCTCTTACTGGGCTTTATAGATCACCCCTTTGTTATGTATGTCCCCAGGTTATCATATTTAGTTTTAGAAGACCTAGGGAATATAAGGTCATGTCTCAAAGTTTTTAAATAGTAATGTTGTGCTCATGTTTTATGTTATTATGTAATGTACCTGGTTTTCCAAACACACCACACCTCAAGATCTTGCGAGGTTATATTAAGTGTATCTTTATGTAATAAATCATGAAATGAAGTGTATTAAAGTATGGGTTATCGTAGTTGGTATCTAAGAAAGTTCTAGTTATGTTAGGTATTAGGATTAGAAAACTCTAGTAAAATCCTTAAGGATAATACCGAATACAAGAAAACATCCCTAAATTTTGGTAAAGTATAGATTAAGTGTATTTTAAGAAAATACATCCATGTCTGAAAACTGCAAGTGGATGTGGCTCTATAAAAGTTGTACCTAGGGATAATAACTCTAAAAAGGGAACATTAAACTTGACTCAATCACCACCTTGTTCAAGATAATGTTCCTTACTACATATCTAGTCTCAAGATCTCATGGGATATGCATTTTTAAATTTTCAAGCTTTGTATGAACCATTATTAAGGGAACAAATTTTCCCATAATATATTATGTTAATAAATAAATCATGGATAAATTAGAATTAAACCTCTAAATTAATAGGTTAAAGAATATATGTAAATTATAAGTTTTCACTTCAATGTTTATGGTCTCTTACATATGTATTTAATAGTTAAAATTTATCACTCATAAATTTTCCTTTATTTCTAATAAATGGACAGAAATAGGAGGAACTGAGTCAACAACCAATGTGAGGAGAAATGTGATGAATTCCCAAATTATATTCCCAAACCTATAGGAGAAGTAAACAAAAACATCATGAAAGTAATTTCTCAAATGACTTAGGTTTTGAATAGAAAACTGGATCATGAGGAATGGAAAAATCCCCCAAATAAAGTGAATGTTGAAATTAAAACTGTTATATAACAAAGTCCTCTGACTTTTAGTGGATATTATTATCCCTCAATCATGGATAAATGGGTCAAATAAATTTAAAATATTCTCTCAATCCATAAATTATTTGATAAATAGGAAGTCATGCTGGATATTTATCATATAGTGGGAGAAGCTAATAAATGGTGGATGTTGGTAAAAGATATGATGCTCGAGGAGGAGATCAAAGCAATGGAGTGGAAGGAATTTTGGGAAAAAAATTTGAATTTTTTTTTCCTCACACTCTTTGAAATTAAGTAGATTGGGATTTCATTAGCCTCAAGTAAAAGGATGATTAATCCATCAGGGCGTATGAGAAAACTTCAGAATACTTTCATGAAATGAATTTATCTTTGTGATTACCTTAGAAAGTAAAGTTGTCCACATATTTGAGGGTCTAAAGAAAAATATATGAAAATAATTGTCTATTAGAGACTCTAAAATCTATCAGGAAATTGTATAAACTACCCTCAAAGTTAAAATAAAGATCGATGAATCTTAAATGTCCCTTGAGACTAGTGACAAGAAGTGTGGAATGGATATCAACTCTAGAGGTGTGACAAAAAAATATCTCAGGGGTAAGAAATTCTGTCATCTCACTTGTCGTAAGTGTGGGAAGAAGCATCCTAGGAATCACCTAAAGGGGATAAGGAAAGGCTTTAGTTTTAGGAAGGAAGTGAACCTAGTTAGTGAATTCAATGGGAGAAACTAACCATTGTAATGGAAGAAATGAATGATCCAATCAACCCTTGGCATATTTCTTATTGTTTCAACTGAAAAGAAAATTGAACCTATGTGAATCAATTACCTAAGCTAATGTTTGTCAATGATATCCTACGATGACAACCTCTAATTCCTAGAGAGAAAGGGAGAGCATATTCTATCACAACTATTGAGGTGGATCCTAAAAATGATTTGGTGATAGTTATTATAGTTATTCATTCATGGATAACGAAGATAATATTTGATTTTGGTTCTTAAAATTCCTTTATATCATGCATTTTTATTCAATATATTCAAACACAAGCTCAAAATATGGAAGTTTATTTATCAGTGAAGATATAAAATGATAAAATTGTTTCATCTCAAGTATATAACCCATCCTCTATCAAAATTTGTGGGATTAATTTCCTAGAAAACCTTGTGATACTACACCTAGAGAAATTCGATGCTACTATAGGCATGAATTGGCTGAATATGTATTAAGGAAACATAAATTGATGAGAGAATAAAATCACCCATTGTATCACAAATCACCCTCTGATTCTATACTGGTGCAAGGAGGATGATGAATATTATTTGTTACTAACGTCTCAAGAATTGATACCACTACCTCGTGAGAAAGTGTATCTAGCTCTAATGATTAATACTAAATAAAATTTCATCATTTATGACATTCCCATTATATGGTAATTCACTAATGTGTTTCCCAAAGAATTACCTAGCTGTAATCCTAGCCATGAGGTTGAGTTCTCAATTGAGATCATACCTAGAGATTTTCCAACTTCTAATAATTAATAGATAATGGTAATTGTTGAACTTAAGGAGATAAAGAAAAAATTTCAGGAGAATTTGGATAAAGGGTTTATATTCCCAAGTACTTCACTATAGGATACACTAGTAATTTTTAAAGAATAAGGATGAGTCAATTTGCTTTACATCGATTATCGAGAGCTCTATAAGATCAAAATAAAGAACATGTATTCTCTACCATGGATTTATGACTTGTTCGATCTGCTATGTGGAGCCTAATACATCTCTATGGAGGATCTTTAGTGGGGATATTACCAAGTAAATGTAAATAAAGTGTATAAAACCAAGATTGATTTTTATACAAGGTATGGACACTTTGAGTTCATAGTTATTCCATTTAGACTCACTAATGATCTATTGATCTTCATGGACTTGATTTATATAGTCTAAAGGGATTACCTTGATAAATTTTTAGTTGTCTTTATAAATGATATTCTTATATACTCTAAAATAAAGTAAGAACTTAAGAAGTATTTAAATACTACAATTAAGAACATATAAAATGAATATTTATATGAAAAGTATAGTAAATGTAATTTTTGGTTAGATCAATTAAATTTATTGAGGAATGCTATCACCAATAAAGGGATATATATAGATACATAAAAAATATGAAATTAAAGGATTTTCTAGAACAACCTTGGTAATCGAAATTTGTAGTTTCCTTATATTAGCTGAGTGCTATTGTTGATTTGTGAGAAAAATATCACGATTTTCAATACCACTAAACAAGACCACTTGGAAGGGGGTGATGTTTGTTTGGAATGATAATGAAAAGAAAACTTTAAATAGATGAAGAAGAGGATAATCATTATACTAGTGCTCACAATTCCCACCAGTAGGGAATTATTTGTGATTTACAACGATGTTTCCAAAAAGGGATTGAGTTGTGTACTCATGAAAGATGAAAAAGTAATAGTCTATGACTCATAACAATTATAGAATCATGTGAAGAACTACCCAACTCATTATCTAAAATTGGATAATGTGATCTTTACATTAATAATTTTGTGGCATTATCTATTTAGGGGAAAGTGTTACATATATTCAGATCATAAAAGTCTCAAGTATATATTCACACAAAAGAAGCTCAATATGCACCAATGAAGGTGGTTAGATCTGATCAAGTATTATGATTATTTAATCTATTACCATCATGGGAAGGCAAAAAACATGGTCGATACTCTAATTATAAGGGATCCTACAAGCCTATACATGATGAAAATTGAAAGGGATATAATATTATTGGTCATACAGAGGATGGAAATGGGAATAATAAAAGGTTCTTAATCCTACATTCCTAAAATTTTTTTAACCATCTATTCTTGAGAGGATCACAGAGTCTTAGAAGGATTATGAAGTAACTCAAAAAAAGGTATTGAATATTCCAGATTTCAACTTTGATAAAGATGTATTTATAAGGTTTAGAAACTATACATGTGTCCCATAAAAAATAGATCTAAATAGGAAACTTGTGGATTATGTGTATAGATCATCCTTTTCTATTCACCTAGAAATAACTATGATGTATAGATATTTGAAGAAAATTTTTTGGTGGGATAACATGAAGAAGGAGATTTCAGAGTGTGTATATTGATTCTTGGTATGCGAACTAGTCAAGGCATAAATATAAAACTTTAACGGTATGATGCAACCATTGACTATACCAGTATGGAAATGGGAAAACATTACAATGAATTTCATCATAGGAATCCCTAGGACACCTAATGAAAATAACACCCTCATGGTAGTAGTAGATCACCTTAAAAAGATGACACATTTCATTACTATCAAGGAAGATTTATTTATTGACCAAATCACCAAGATATACATAAGGGAAGTGGTAATAATTCATGGAGTTCCAACTCTCTATTTTATCTGATTGAGATTTTAGGTTTACCACGATGTTTTGGAGAAGACTTCCATAAATATTGGATACATAACTGAACTTTAGTATTTCTTATCACCCTCAAATGAATGGTCAATCTAAAAGAACAATTCAAAATCTGTAGGATATTTTGAGATCATGTTCAACGGATTTATAAGGATATTGGGACTAAAAAATTTTCCCAACATAGTTCTCATATAAATACAATTTCCATTCTATTATCCAAATGGATCTTTACGAGGCTCTATATGGGAAGAGGTGTTAGAATTCGACATTATGGGATTAAATTGGAGAGAGGAATCTAATGGGACCTGATATTATCTAAGAAATTATAGATAAGGTTCAAACCATTACTCATCATATGAAATATGAACAAAGTAAATAGAAAAGATAAAGATATAGTCATCAATGGATCTTGGAGTTTGATGCTATAAATAGAGTGTTCATTTCAATATCATCGTAGAAGAAATTCAGGAGGTTTGGGAAGAAGGTAAATTTTAGTCCAAGATATATTTTCCCCTTTGAAATCCTCAATCATATCAGAGTGATGGAATATCAACTTGAACTCCCACCTAGAATATCTCAAGTACATAATGTGTTCCATGTATCCCTCTCAAGGAAGTACATACCATACCCCTCACATGTATAGAATCCATATGTGGTACTATTGTATAATGATCGTTCATATGAGGGGTAGTTGATGAAGATATCATATTGTAGAGAAAAAGTTATATGAAAAAACAAAACTCACATGGTATAAGTGTTGTGGTGGAACCCAAATATTGAGGAAGTTACTTGGGAACTAGACGACATGATGAAATAGAAGTACCCTCATCTGTTTTAGTTTATGAAATTAAATTTTGAAGGAAAAATTTCCAAATTGGGGAATAATGTAATGACCTAAGCTTCTATAAATGATATCACCATTTTAAATGAATAAATTTCTTATTAATTAATGTAGTTATAGAAAAATATGAACTAATTTGGTTATTTTAGAATATTATAAGTTATATCTAGTATGATCTAAAAGACCATTACACACCATAACAATTGACAAATAGTCATTATACATGGATATTGAAATTATTATATACATAGTGTTGTGATAAATCTAATTTACACACATAAAAGAAGTGATAGACTCATCTGATAGGATCATACCATGTGTAGGCCATTTATTGGAGCTTTTGAGGGGGATAAAAATATGAGATTCAATAACTAAAATATAAGCTGAACCATTTATAGGAGTGGTTCAATCTCATTGATATCACAACTAAAACCAATTTTTCCAAACCACCCCACAAAAATTTCACTATCACACACTTTCCCGTAGGGAATTCACTAGTGTAATAATAGGTTATTTTGTTGGGTCCACTTTAGTAATTGAGTTGAATTTATTTTCAGTAAGTTCAATGAATGTCAATGATGGTTAAAGACACTCTTCTATATGAAATGGAGAATGGAAATTAGATGATTGATGTACTGACCTTGAAAGTTCAAAGAACTTGTATCATGTGTGATACACCATTAACAACATTGATCTAGCATCCTTTTGAGGACGATTGAAGTACTTTGGATTTAATAATCCAAAAAGAAAAGGAGGAAGAAGAAGTTTGAAGAAGGAATTGTTGATGATGAGGCCATGCTCATATTTTACTATGGCCATGCATTTCACTTTGATGGTTTATTTTTGGCTTAAAAAAATTTGGCTAACCATGGAGGCCAGCTGAGGACCTAACCTCAAGAACATGTGGGACCTGAGGGTCAACTACACTCAAGGAAAGCCCTCAAGGTCATCCCCTCATGTGTTAGGGGTGTGTTGGCCATGTATAAGCCCATAAAAGTGTTCACACAGTGATCAACGCATGCACAAGGTGTGCATAGTGGGTGCAAGGTGCATGCCCGAGTAACAGAGTGGGTGCTAAGAGCATGCCCATAGGGAGAACACATTATGGGGAGGCACCATGGAGGGAGAGAGGATAATTCTGAGTGATTTCTGCCAAAAATTGTATTATAAATAAGCCACATCCACATCTCCATTTCGATGTGGGAAAACATTTTAAAAATGCAGATGTAATCTCAGTTGCTCATCTGATCCCACATATCGGTTGACCCTCCGATTAGCTGCGGCTTCTGATAATCTAATATTTTCTGCTCATCTGATCTCGCACCGCATGCATTTGAACTTAGCCATCTGATCCACCCACAACATTCAATCCATACTGCGCCATTGTTTTAAACCTCCTATGATCACTGACACCACTGCATTCTGCCAGAGTTGATGGATGATCACGTACAAACCATCATGCCTTAGTATTTTGATACCATGAGGATCGTCAGATCGAACCAATACTATTCATGCAATCTACGTCTTTCATTCATGCGATATATTGAGGATAGAGGTTTGGCCGAGAAAAATTAAGTTTATGAGGCCATGTGGATCGGAGTGTAGATTTGAAAGAGACTCATGTACAAGATTAATGCATGTGTTCTTGATCTCATGCACAAAGAAAGGAGCCCGCGTTCAAAAAGGAAACATCCACAAACACTAGTGTATCTCAAATGCGGTTTGAATGTTTTATAGAACTGAATATCTTGGTTACTCAAATAATGAATCTCACCTGATTTAGAGGACAGATTTGACTATGGATGAACAAGTGATCCTCTCCTATAAAATAGATAAACCAAGCCAAGGGAGGTGATGCTCCCATATATTTGAGAGCTCCTATTTCGAATAACCGAGCATCTCCCTATAAACCACTTGGCGAAGAGCAACCAGGAGTCCTGCAAGGTTTCTTCTCTGAAAAGAAGATTTCCTGCATGCCTTCAAAAGGTGATACACACCCTTGAATAGATTCATAAAGAACCGATACTCAAAATCGCGATAGTTTTTTGTAAAAACCTTCTTGTGATTCACAAAATCCATGCCATCATGAGCCAGTACTTGAGATACTCTCTCACCAAGCTTTGCGAAGAGGAAAAACTGTGCACCTCATGCACAACGAAGAACCATTAATCCTTGCGTGAAGAACATAAACTGAGGCCACCTTGATTTCACAAGGTGAAGAAGAACCCTATAAGGTATTCATACTTAAAAATTGATGTTTGCAGGGGTTAGTGCTCTGATAAAGAATGGGAGAGAAGTCCAACACACATACATGCACACATGAGTTTTGTTTGAAGAATCCCAAGGCCGTGTTTGAGTGTTTGAAGAAGGATCTTGCACGTGGAAAGGGATTATCCCATTCGTGTTTGAAGAAACATACACATATAATCCTAAAAAAACTCCCTAACCTAGTGTAAGAGGATTAAGAAGAAGAAAGAAGAGGAAGAGTAGAATTGGTCGAGTGTATGTGTGTGCTTAAAGAACTATAACCATTAAGGGTTACCACACAAGAAAATGAATAGGTGAATGCATACATGCATTCAAATGTATATGTGAAGACAAAAAAAGAAAGAACCATTATTTTGTGTGCACATATGTGAAGAAGGAGAAGGAAGAGTTCAACCCTAATGTCATATGCCTGATCACATGCATACATGAACAAGAAGAAAAGAATTAACTTAGATGATTCCAAGTGAACTGATCTTCATTTCCCTAATAATCACATTAGTGTGTGTAATTCTATCCAAGAAGAGAGAATAAGTTTTAGTGAAGTTGTTTGTTACAGTAATAAGAAGAAAGAAGAAGTCTAGTGTAGTTGGTGTTGCACTAGGGAATATGAGAAATAAAGAAGGAAGAATTTCTTGCCTATTTCATTGCAAGTAATCAAGTGAAGAGCACTAAAGAATACCAAGAGTAGAACCTACCTTATCTAGAAGGAAAAAGATTGTCTCTATAGGTAGTATAAATAACCTTCTAGAGGCTGTAAGTTGGACTAGGCTACCAACAGTCCATGGAAGAGTATTGTTTCCCACCCCCTCTAAAGTGTAGGGACTCACACTGGCTAGAGGATTGTTTTCCTAGCCACTCCACTGTAACAACATATCACACTATAGTGGATAATCCATGCACTGGTCATATCCATGCATGATAAGGACCTACCTACTCTTATTGAGTGGTTAACCTTGTAAAAATATCAAGTTCATATTTTTACTACTTTTCTATTATTTCTTGCGATAGGGAACATAGAATAAGATAATCAAGATCCTAACAGGTAAAGAGGTAGAGGGATAAAAAGTTGGAATTGGTTTCAAAAGTCCCCAACACTGATTCACCCCCATCTCTGGGTTAGTTATATCTCAAATTAGTCCTCTCATATTTACCTAGACCTTAATAGTATGAATATATATATATATTATTTCAAAATAAGAAAATGATTATATTTATATTATTTTAATATGAATTTTTAAATGATTAAATAATGAGTTTTATAAAATTTATATTCTGATAGGATAAAAAATATGTTTTATTTTTGGGAAATATATAGTTTCAATCAACACAGACATTTTTTATGAATTAAATAATTTTTTTAATATACAATATTTTAATAAAATAGATCATTAGAATATGAGAAAACATTGGCTAGGGATTTTTTTAAGAAAAATCAAATATAAAAAGAAGTGTAATCTATAAGTCATTATATAAAGGCATGTAATATCGAATAAACCAACATAAACTATGGAAAATGTGTATATAGTCATGATAAATTAAACATGAGTAAAAAAATCTTGATTCTAGGAATAAGATTTTGACATAATAGTATGGTATAAACATAAGTATTGAATATATATTCCAATGCTACAGAACAAGACATTTACCATATAGTAGGCTTGGGATAACCACCCATGTAACTTCATAAACTTGTAATAATCATTCTATGTAGCATTGGGATTGAGATAAAACCTCTTGTGTACCCCTTGTAAATGGGTTAAATCCTTCGATTTACCCATTAGTATTGGGATAAAACCACTCATGTACCCCTTAATCTTGGGATAAATCCTCCCATGTAACCCTTAGGATTGGGATAAATCATTCATTGTACCCTTTATCTTGGTATAAATCCTTTAATGTACCATTTTTTTGGGATAAATCCTCTTATGTACCACTTTGTCTTGGGATAAATCCTCCCATGTACCCTTTTTGTCTCATGAGGCATAATCTTAAACCAATGCATTGGTTGGTGATATAGGACCCCACCCATAATCATCTATACATATGTGATCCATATAAAAAAAATCATCATTTCATAAATAAACCAAGGAAATAAAATTGAGTTTAAAAAAATTTCAAGATTGTATCAATGAAATTGACATAAAGTTGGTAAATGTATGATACCCAGAATTCAATCATCCAAATAGAGTATTTCATAGTAAATTTTAGATGGTGATTCATCAAAAATAATTTCCAAATAAATAACACCTTTATAAATAATACCTTTATATATAATAAGGAAAATAGTAGTGAAATTTTAAAATAGTTTTAGAAAACCATAATATATTTTGTATAAAAGATGAAGTTATGGTTACTTTGTAAATTATTTTTTAAAAAGTGATCTGAAAACTTCCTAAAAATGTATATTTTTTTAAAAAACAGCTTACAATAGTAGATCCTTGAAAAACACATTATGGTTTAAAAAAGGTGAAGTGAAAAAATATTGAGAATTTATATTTTAAAAATTAATATTTAATAGTAGATTTTTGAAAAGGAATAAAGGTTATTAAAAAGTAATATACAGTGGAAGATAAAAAAATTTATTTTTAAAGGATGAAAAACCTTTAGAACATTTTAAAATACTTTTAATAAATATCCACATTAGAAAATACTACCCAAAAAATCTTTTTCCAAATAGGAAAATATAAATATGAATGTCACATGAGAAAACTCATAGTTATATTTATAAGTATAAAGGAGAACATTGGAGGAAAAATAAAATATATATAGGGTGAGGAAAATATCATTAAATGGAATGAGAATTATTCTTTACACAGTTACATTTTCAATAAGGAAGATAACTCATAAATAAGAAATATTTGAATCAAAATTGATCTCCCAAAATATGAATATGGTATAAAATATGAAATTTAAGAAAAATATGAATGAGAAACATTTTAACTCAAGAATAAGATTCATTTATGAATAGCCATTACATTGTAAGGAATATATGAATCATATCTAGTAGTATAGAAGAGAATAATTGGAAGAAAATTTTCTAAGTTCAAAAATAATTTATGATATTATAAGTCAAGGGAGAAGTATTTACATTATAAAAATTAATATTGGTGAATAATATCAAATCATTCCTGAATGATAAATGATGGAGATAAAAACCCTTACTCTGTTTCCCTGCATAGTCAAATGCACTATAAACTCCTTTTTATGTAGCTTATTAAATATATTTAGGACTCTTTAGAACCTTAGTAACTTCTTGGGAGGGATTTATCTAGGTAGGGACATAACTTAGTGATAAATTCCATTAGGGTGTATATTCATGGGATAAAAGGGTGGGAGTATGCTCCTCTTATAAGTGGGAAAGATGGGATTTTTCATGGAAATTAATGTTATGTAATGGGTAAGAAAGGAAACACATGGGTGTTAGGTGGGTTATGTGAGTTGGATATAGAAATGGTATGTGAGACATGTCTATAGGACTTTCATACCTAATAAGGATTTATTGAATATAGAAGTGGCATTTTAATTATTAAAAATTCAGGACACATCATTTACCAATTTTTTATGTCATTAATCTTGAATAAAAATTAATCATAGTAATTATTATATTAATATAAATATAATATAGAACATCTTACCATTTATGGATGTGTTGAACCATAATGTGGTCTCCATTTAACCTAATTAAATTTCTATATATGAGGAAATTAAAATTAAAATCAAAACGTATAATGTGTATAAAAATAGTTTTTATAGAAAAATTACCTTTTAATTATTAAGTGATCCTAATATTATTTATCATTATTTATAAATTAAATGATTGTTAATTTATTTTTAATTTATGTATGTAATTTATATTAGAGTCATAATTTTAAATTATTCCATTTAATTTAATAAAATACACAATAGTCTGAAAAATATCATTCTTCAAAAAATAATTATTTTACATTTGTAACTATTATTTACATTAGAAATGTAATTTTATGAAAAAATATGAAATTAACCTTATTAAATAATATAAACATATTGATTAAAAATATGAAAATCATTTTATCAAAAAAAAAATCTAAAGGATAGAAATGTTAGTTTTAATATTACCGTATATAACTTACAATAATTATTTAAAAAGAAATGATTTTTTAAGAATAAAAATTATGTGTAGTATAAATTTATCAATGTCATTGGCATTCATAATATAACTTGTTTTATTATGTTTAGTATAAATTTACCAAATCTTGACTCCATAAACTTAATACTGAAGTATCTACTCTCAAGTTACTACCATCAACACCAGCTGGCTACGAATGCTCTATAAAATAGATATCTACTACGAAGTCACACTCTAGTGATTTGACATAAATTTGAGATGAAAAAATATATCTAATATACTATATAGTAGTATATAGGTATACAATAAAAGATCCAGCAAGGAAGAGGCAGCGATGTGATCAGGGTGATCCATAGGGAGGCCATCATGGTAGAGGTGTTGGGAGAGATCCAAGATGTGGTTTATGTTTTCTGTGTCAAAATTATTCTTTCAACACTTTATATGCTTAATTTTTAAAATCACAATACACTTACTTGGGATTTTATATATTTATAACTTTTATACATTCTAAGTTCTTAATAATTTATTTACAGAAAAGTTATTTTACTATATGGAGAATATAATTTCTAAATTGATGAAACTTTTTTACATCAAATAGAAACAAATAATGTTCAATGGATGTTTATTTATAAATACTATAAGATGTAGTATTATAAATCTACATAATTGTTTTTACAATGTCTATTAGAAAAATATTATCGGAAATATGTAGACATGATTTCTGGATGAACTTTTCTAAAACCTAGAAAACTGAATAAATTAATACATTACACTAGAAGAAGAATTTATATTTTACTAAAAAAACCAAAAAAAAACATTCTAATAGATCTACAACATGATGACTATCAAATGAATATGTTATGGTGAACTGTTAATATAAATAAAACCTACATATGATTTCATTGAAGCCAATTCTGAGATATTTGGAATATGACCAATGGGAGAGTGCCTATAAATAATGTTTTATAAAAATAAAAGGTAGTGTGTTTACATATCTAATGATATAAAATTATAGTTAATCTTTTATAATATCTTTTTACTCTATTTTTCTCCATTATAATCTTTTAGAGAGCCTTTTTAAGGCATTTTCTTTACGGTTTTTTTTTTCAAATTCATTAATAATGTTTTTTTACTATAATTTCTATTTCTGTGTTTTTTGTGATCAAGGAATTACATTGTGAAGGAAGAAAGGGGTTATTATAATATATTTTTCAAGTTTTCCTGAGTCTAGGAAAATATATTTCATTCTGATCTTTGTTTCATGGTATTCATTGGTTAAAAAATATAGACAATTATAGTAAGGTTAATATTGTTGATATCTTGATTTTAGTTAATAATTCCTTAACACTTGAGGATAAAGTGTGTATATTATTATATAAGGTTCCATATGTTTTTTACTATGTACTTTTTATAATTTTTTACCTTTTTTACAAGTTTATTAATTCCATTTTTCATGTTTTAAGAATGTTTTATATAGTTTGTTTCAAAAACTTTCTTACTCTGATTAATGTTTTTGAAAAAATATTAGTATGAAATAATTTCTTAAATAGGTCAAGAAAAATTTTATATTTTATTTTATAAACTATAATTCACCCCATCCCCTCATGTAGAAAATACTTAATTTTTTTATCTTACAATGTTATGACCTAATACTACTTCCACTAATGCTAGGTAGTCCCCATAGGGCTCATGGAGTTGGTGGGTAGGGATGCAGTCTGTTGTAAGTAGTTGAGATTTATAACCTAGAGGCTCCTTGAATGATCCTAGGTATGATTTATATCTTCAATACCCGAGATTTATTTTTTATAAACACATTATCAATTCATTATATTATTTATATATCCCTTTTTAAAAATTACATATTCTAAAAAAGTTACTAGACAAACCCTTATGACTGGAGACTCCTACTAGTGGGGATTCTATAATCACACTCTTATGTTAGAAGTGTGACTTTTCTCTTGGTGGTGATAGTTTCTCATGGGACCTTTTATTTTATTTTATGAGACTGTATGATGTTATTTTTGGTATAGACTAGATATCCACTATCCTTGACCTGATTGATTGTTTCTATCAAAGGATGTAGTTGACCTAAATAAATAGGTTGAGATTTTCCTTCACCTTAAAGAAGGAATTTAAATCAAAGAAAGTTAGTCTCATATACAAGATATTATATCTTATTTATCATCTATTTTTTTTCTTGGATCTTTGTGTAAAAACCTTAGTGGATGTTTTATTCCCTATAGTAACAGTGGAGTCCCCATATGTCCTTTCCAAGGACATACCTATTCTAACTCCTTATAAAAAGATAAAATTATGTATTTAATTTAATCCTAGTATAGATTTGATATATTTAGTGTAATATTGTATGGTTCTTATAGATCTTCAAGAGTTGAAGGTGCAGTTGAAGTAGATTCATAAAAAAACATTTATTTGACCCAGTGTGTCCCCATGGGAATCTTTGATATTATTCACTAAGAAGTTATATAGGATCTTAAGGATATTTTTGGATTATCAGTACCTAAAATAGGTTACTGTTAATAATAAGTATCCAATATCAATAATTTATGACATATTCTATTAATAAAAAGGGATAAGATGGTTCTTAGAGATAAACCTCATGTCTTGTTATCATCAGCTATGGGTACATGTGGATTACACAACTAAGATGGAATTTTTATGTCCCTACCATCACTATGAGTACTTGGTGATTCCCTTTGGCACAAAAAAACTCAAGTGATATTTATGGTGATCATGAACTATACCTTACATACTTTACAATACTTATTTTTGGTGGTCTTTATCAATGAAATTCTCATATACTCAGCATCAGAGGTTGGTAATGTAGTGTATTTGAGGATACTCCTATACATACTTCAAGATAATATTATATATAAAATCTATCAATGTGAAATAAATAAATTATAAACTTCCACTTTTTGGGATATGTCATCTCATAGGATGAAGTGGTTGTGGATCTAAAGAATATTGAGGCATCACTAGCTTTATATCCACTCAAGATAATGATAAATTTATGGAGATTCTTTAGGTTGGATGGATATTACCAAAGATTCATGGAATAATTATCCTGGTTTAGGATTCCCTTTACATAATTTACCTGAAATGGGTATTCTTTTATCTAGTTAGATAATTTATAGAAGGAATTTGAGGTGTTTTTTGAAGGTTTAATAGTTATCCCATTACATGGTTTCTAGAAGATAGGGTTGATTTATAAGTGTTTTGAAATTCCTATAGAGATGGGGTTAGGTAATTTTGATATAGAGTTGGGAGGTGATTGCATAAAGTGAGACCCCATGAGTAGAAATATGCAACCTATGACTTGGAGATGGAAACTCTGGTGTTCACCCTGGAGATTTGGAGACACTATATTCTTAGTGAGTAGTTTGTCATTTATTCTAACCACAATAGTATTAGGTATATCTTCACTCAGATCGATCTCTAACTAAGATATAGGTTGTGGTTAGAGTTTCTTTGACACTATGACTTTTAGGTATTTTATACTCATAGGAAAGTGAATTTTGTGGAAAATTATATTAGTAAAAAATCTCATTCACACTTACTTGGTGAGTCATTAAAGTAGTTAACTTTATTGCACTTATCCATGGTGGATAAGGGAGGAGAAACATACATTTGATCAATGGGTGTGGCCCATTATCTTTTTCATCGTGTTATGGAATAATAGTTTAGGGATATTGAATTTGAGATATTTTTGACCATATATTCAAAGGACATACTCCTGATGGATTCTCCAAAATTGGGTATCATTTCACCCTCTTCTATTGAATAATAGTGATTCCAATCATTCTATGAGAATATGTACTAATAGTGTTACATAAATCTCACATATATTTAAATTATTTAGTGGTGAAGATATAACAAGAAATTTAGTAGAAGTTTTGGTGTCCATGGATGGAGAAGAGTGTTACAGAGTTCATCTATCAATGCATCATCTGTTAGTAGGTGAAGGGTAAGCATCATATACCAGTGGGTGTGGCCCATCTTCTTGGGGTTACAAAATAGCAGTGGGATTCTATATCCATGGATTTAGTGAGAGGGTTTTCATGGACCATGAGAGTTTATAAAACTACCTGGGTGATCATAGATTGACTCACTATGTTGGATACCTTCCTCATCATCCAAGAGAGGAGTTTGGTTGAAATATTTGGATACATGTACATGAAAAATATCATCCAAAATTATAGTTTACCCTCAAACATTATCTCTAACCATGATGTTTGATTCACATATTGATTATAGAAAGTCATACCTAAGTCTTTTGAGACTCATTTTTTCATGAACATGTCTTTCCATCCCCAGATAGATGGCCAAAATATGTGGACTATTCTGGTTTGGGGGACAAGTTGGGGGCTTTCAAGTTGTGAAATTTCATAGTTGGGAGGATCACCCACCCTTAATAATGTTTTTATACAATAACAGTAATCACTCTACTTTCAGTATATTGCCTTTCAATTCCCTTTATAGGAGATAATGCAGGTCACCACATTTCTAGTCAGAGTTGGGAGAATCAACACTTCGGGGTATGGATTAAGTTTGAGTAATGATGGATAATGTGTATATATTTAATATAGGATGAGGAAAGATTATAGGAGACCCTTTAAGTTCTATATTGATGACCATTAATTCTATAAGGTCTCACCTTGGTTTGGTTTATAGATATTTGGTAGGGGAAACAAGCTATCTTTATGGTTAATCGGTCCACTTCAGATTCAACATATGACTGATGAGGTTTTATACCTCCTTTTTTTACAACTATAGTTTGATTGAGTTCATGAAATATTCCAGTTTTCATGTCCAAAGAAGTACATACACAATCTATCTCACATTATTGACTGAGACGAACTGGATATCAAGGATAAAGCCACTATATCAAATTACCAAGTGGAAATAAAGGATCATTAGGATAAGGTCCTTCATGTATGAAAAATTACTCTTTTGTATATTATATGGCATCACATGAATCTTTAAGATATCTCATGGAAGTAGGAGAACCAAATGTGGGTTCATTAAACTCACCTTTTTAATTATATCCTTTTTTATGTATGAAACTTCTTGATGGTTGGGAGTATAGAGACCCCAACCCCAATAAATCAGAGTTTATGTCTACTTTATTACATTAGCATAAGATACAAGTAATCACTTCTCAAAGGACCAAATAGTTTATTAGTCCTAATAATCTAAATAAATACATGAAATTATTATTATAATTGAAAAAATAAGATACACACTATGTTTTATTTGATAACACGATTATTAATCATAGTGTATCCTTGAATATTAATCAAAAAACACTTCTTAGTATCCTAGGAAAAATAAAATATAATAAAGGGTTTAGGTCAGACACTATGTAAGGGAAATAAAATAGTATAGGCTACTAATAAATAAGGAAAAATCAATATGGAAAGTTATATAATTGAAACACATTCCATTTAATCAATAAATTTTGCATAATATGGTAGGAATAAATGATGATCAAATAATTACATACAAATAATCACATGAGATTCAAAATATAACCATGGATATTTTAAATAATAAAATAATAATATGGAATATCTATAATTGAATTCAAAATAATATAATTCATATTCTATAAATATAAAACATATTGTTAAGTCCTTGTGCTAAGACATCTAAATTAATGGGCAAGGCCTCAACCCAAACTCAATCTAATTTGTCTAGTGGGGATTAATGATACACTGAGGGGATATAGTGGACCCTGCCCATCACTTACTAATTCCAATTAATTCCACATATTAATGGGGTGAAATGTATTGAATATAATAATTCATATTGAAATACTAGCATATAAAATGTTAACACCAACACTAATACAAATATAGAATCACAAACCATTGAGAGTAAAATGGTGAATGGTAATAAAATTGTACTTCCCTAATAAAACTGCTCAAAAACCATCTAAATAAATAAAAAGGATTATATAAATACTACATATACTCAGCATATCATAAGTAAAATAGAGTATTGAAATCATTAAGGTTTATAAATACCATGAAAATATCCTTAAAAACATTTTTGTGAAAAATAACCTTTTCACATTAAAAATAAAATTTTATAAAAAAAGTTCACACTAAATTTTTATATTAATTTTATTTGAAAATAATCTTTAAAACTTATAAAATAATCTTGAAAACATTTATTGGTATTTATGGTGGATTTGTTTCATGTAATGCACATTAAAAAATGATTTATTTAACATTTTTGTTAAAATCCAAATAGAAATTATTTTGAAAATGATATGAAGCTTCATTTCAAAAAATTTGTAAAAATTAAAAATGGATAGAATAATAAATAATTTTCAAAAAGATATTTTTTTTGTAAAATTTTTTATAAAAAATGGGTTTTCATGAAAAAAGGACTTCTGACCGATGAGAGAAATAAATTCTAATTTTCTGAATAACATTTTCTCAATCGTTTTAAGTATAAAAAAGTTGTAAAGTGGTAATAATATTTGAAAAATTACTTGAATAACTAGTGGTGAAGAAAATATATTTATTTTAAGATATAAATATCAAATAATTCCTCTAAGGTTGACTTACAAAAAACAATCCCAAAATAATGATGTCATTGTGAAATAAACCCTTACTACTTTGGTAACTTTTGAATCATAATCCCCATGAAATAAATAGATTAAAATTAAACTTTAAATACCATTAATATAATTTAATTCATGATATAACATAAATTTTTTTTAGTATATACACCACAAAAAATAAATAATAGGTGATTATGGTGTATATCTCACCGAAGTAAATGTGAGATGAGAAACCCTTACATCATGCATGATTTCCCTTGTATGTGTCTATAAATCATGTATAATGGTTTTAATCATTATATTAATTTATAAAATTACCATAATAATATTTTAAATATAATATATTATCCTCTTATAACATTTTACCACCTATTTGTTAATAATATTTCATTATTTTCATTATTTTTAGTGCCAATTGTCTTGTTTTCTCATAAGGGTTTTTGGAATAAAAGTTATGGTATATGTTTGAAGGGAATATATATCATCTCCAGAGTGATAATAGTGTTATTACTATCATTTTTACTCAGTAGATACATTTTTTATAATTTTTTATGAAATTTCTACATGGAAAATGAATCGCATCGCTTTATGGAGATACTAAGGCTTACATACACATGAGAAACTATATCATTCCATTAATGAGTGAAAGGGTAAGGAAGTGGGTGATATATTAATTTTATTTAATCAGCATAATATAATATATATCACATATGTTCATTAATTTTATCCTCATTTCATTCCATGTAAATCGTAAGTGAAAAAATAATCACCTCGCTTTATGAGGCGGTAGTCCATCGCACACACGAGCGACATTATCATATTAGAGATAGAATGGAACATAAAAAGGTGTATGTAATATTAAGATTTCATAAGTACAATTATATAAAAAATATCATATACATGTTTTAAATCTATCATTATATACAACCTTGAAAGGTGGTGATGGAAGACAAACTACATCCCTTCGCAACAGGGTAGTATGTCATACAAACGATTGATGATTTTGTTTCCCATTTGATGGAAGTAGAGATGGATAAATATTATTACATAAAGATAATAACATATAATTATATATTACATACTATTTTTATTATATTTTAAGTGTTATTAGATAATTTAATGGTGAAAAATAAGAAATAAAATGAAATAGATTTGTTAAGATAATTACATTTTCTAAGAGAAGCCTCTTTATGATCTCCTCTTAAGGATCCTGGGGATAGTATTTTGGAAAAATGATTTATAATATGTATAAATATTTTGGAGAGATATTGTTTTAGGCTTTTTTTGAGAAAAATGTCTTTAGGGTAGTGAATAAATGAGAGGATGGAGTTCCCTTTTATAAGTGGGGAAATGGGACCTTCTTGGAAATTTCTTTAAAATTTCTCAAATGAATCCAAAATGATAAAGTAATTCTAATGAAAAAAGAATTTAAATGACTATATTTTCTATATTGGGGACACTAATATATAAATATGTCTTTACAATAATATTTAGACATGTTTTAGGTCATTTTAACCCTTATCTTCTTAGTTTAACCAATAGTAAACCCATTTTTACCTTAATCATTTTAATTAAATTTTTAATAGTTCCACTATTAATTTTGTTCAAAAATTAAGTTTAAATTAGTATATAATATAAATTATGATAATTAAAAATATAGAATCTATTTTTCAAAATCTAATTCACATAAATTTCAGAGTTCAATTTAATAATAATCCAAAAAACATGATAAAAAAGCTGGTTTTCAAAGAGAAAATGTTACGAAATTTACAATGTTTTTAGATAAAAATTCAATGTGAAATAATTAAAATTATCTAAATTATTTAAATTTTAATATAATTTTACTAATTTTACTATAAAACTAATTTAAAATATTATTTAAATTTATAAATAGTTAAAATGAAAATGAAGTTCATAGTAAAAAAATTATTTTCACTATTCATTAAAAAATGAATCATTTTATAAAAATACAAAATATAAACACTAATATAATTTTGATATGATTATTTCATAAATTAATTTTATTTTTCAAATAAATTCTCTAAAAGTGGTAAAAATTAATTAAAAATTATGTGTGAAAAGCGTGAGTAAACAAGGTTTTAGAAAAATATATTTTTCAAAAAACATTTCTTTTACTTTGAAATGATTCTAATTTTATTTTTAATCAATAAATAACCATTTAATATATTTAATACATGTTTAAACCATAAAAGTTTCATAATTTAGTTCATATTATTCAAACCCATCAATTTAATGGCTAGGTCATAGTGGTCATGTTTAAATAATAACATTTTAATAGAATATCATGTTTTGTTTAAAACCAATGTTGCATGCATCACAAGTTATTGAAGATATTGAATTTATTTAAAAATAAATTTATCATAATGTTTTAAGATTTTATTTTTTATTCTAATAATGGATTCATGTGTCATGTACAATATCAAACATGATGTTCCTATTTTAAAAAATTGTGGGGTGTTACATTCTCCTACCCCACCTAAAAAACTTATGTCCTCCCAATTTAATATTGATCCTGATAATAAAGGGTTTGATGTTTGAAAATAACTTTCTTAAAATTACACATCATTAGAAGGGTTAATAAAAAAATTCTAATAAGAGATAATGGTAAGTTTGAAGTTCATCTGTAATAATCATATAACTAGGTTTCTGAATAGGAGAAAATTAATGGAATATGAAGATATAGGCATGGGTGAAAAGTTAAAATAATTAGAGAGAGTGATAAAGGTCATTTATTACAAGAAACTGAATGATAAATGGAAATATAAGTACCTAATAACCCTAAATGTTTGATGAGTTAAAGAACCATTTGACTCATTATAAATGAAGGTATTAGGATAACAATTTTGTTTCAAGATCCACTCCTAGAGTTGAGTAATTATTTTAAAATATAGAGAAATAATATATGAAAATATATGCACTTGATATATTTATATTTCATTTGAAAAATTTAATATTTTGTTTTTTCTTTGATCATATAGAACTTTTTTTATTACTACAGAAAATGAATATCCAAGATGAATTTTTATGTTAGAAAAACTAAAATTACCTTTTAATGTAATTTAGGACCTATAAAAGGGTGATAAGATATTACTCCTATTTTTAATAAAAAAACGGTTAGAAAAATTTATTTAATAAACACCAAAGTTTAACTTAATCTATTCCATAAATATTTAACCTTGAAGATCATCCAAAATATGCATGACCAAATTTAGAAGGAAGGTTACTAAATAAAAATTATATTCCTTGGAAATAATAATTGCATCTTGATGCAACATTCCAAATATGTGAATAACTTGATCACCATAAAACCTTAATGAAAACATGAATGCTTCCAAAAATAAAATCATAGTTTTTTCAATATATTCAAAAAATCAATACTTGCAGTAAACACTAGTGAATATTTACATTATCCATCAACCCTCAAAATAATTTCATGTTCATTAAAACTATCCAATAAACATATCATTGTTATCTCATCATCAAGAACATATTAAAGGATATCCTCCATTAATAATATATTTTTCAAGAGGTTAAAATTGTCACCAAATCACTTTTCTTGGTCATTGGAACCATTCAACATATGCACTAAAATCCTTTTAGGAAATAATACTATAGTAAAATCCTTATACATTTCATGATTTTTGTAACTAGAATATAATTTATACATTACTTCTATAAAATAATTCTTGAATCCAAACACTAGAACATTAATCATTACACTTCATCTATGATAATAGCATAAGCATGACCATGATCCCTTAAATTTTTATAAGGTATATTCCTTTGATTCCTGGGGTATTTATTTTTATAGTGACATATCTATTTGCAGTGAAATAATTTTGAATTGGTAGATTCTTTATTTCCCTTTAAACCATGAACTTGGTTTCCTTTTTCTCCACAATTGATTAAAACTCCTTTTTTCCTTGTAATCATATACCAAGGTGTTTCCTTCCACAAGTATCACATGTTGGAAAAACCTTCTTTCCCTTATTCCCTTTATTTGACTTTTTCTTGGATATCCTATTCTTCTCTTGCTTCCCTTAAAATTCATAAGACTTGTATAATTATTTCTCTATCTTTCTAACAAATAATATTATATACTTGTATGATGATAAATTTTGGGAGACTAGTTCTCTTTAGAGTATTGGATTATGACCATCAAAGAAATATTGAATCTTGATATTTGGATTTTTTATGTTGTCCACAATATGCCTTATTAACCTTATAAAGTTGGATTCATACTTAGTGACATTTTCATCTTTATTTTGTCTTAGAATATGGAATAATCACTCCATATCCATAAATTTATTGCGAGGAATATATTTTTCTAATAAAAGTACCTTAAAATCCTTCCACTCTATGCTTTCTATTATTCCTCATCATTAGTTTTTTAAATTAATGACCACCATTAATCCACATCTCTTGAGAGATGATAAACTTCCAGGAAATATTTCTCCATTTCACCACTTCCCTAAGCAAGAAATATTTTTTCTAATGAATTTATCCATTTCTCAACTAATAATGGATTTTTAGTCCCATTGAATGATAGGGGTTCCTAAAACATGAAGTGGTCTAAAATTGTTACACCACATGGTGGATAAGCATGCTTATTAATAAGGGAATGGTTATTACCCATAAACTATGTTAACTACCCCAATATAGTTATAATTTGATAAGTTCTAACTCTATCTATATCTTTAGCTTCATTATCTTGCCCAAGGGGAAATCCCTACATAGGGTACATGCATTCATATGGTTTCCATTCCTTCCACTAAGTTCCATTTATAAATAATGTAATACACTAGATTAGATCCTAACATTATGAAAAAAATGCATAATCCCAAAACTAGTGAACCACTTAACATAAATTAAAAATTTATTCATAGGTAATATCATAATCATAAACATGGTTTCTTTAGGGATATATTAATTTTTAAATCATTCATAAAGATTTTTAAGGAAAGTATGAATTATTCTAAGAATATACCTTGTATGTATCAAAATAATTGTATAGTAAGACCTTTTTTCATGCACCAGGTGACAATCAGGTCAATCCCAATATACCCTTTACGGAGTTGTTGCCTCTAGGTACATATGTTCGAGAACCATTTCCACTTTTAGTATCGATACAGAGATTTATTTCTAAGAAAGTTCACATAATATATTCGTTAATAAAACTATAAGATGTTTTTATATACTCATCCTCAAATTTTATCATTGTTTTATGTTCCATCATATATGTTTTCATAAATCTATTTTTCAAGGTTTCTACTGAACTATCTCTATTACTTACTGTTGAGACCCCGACCCTAGTAACCTAGAGCCTATTTATACTTTATTACATTGGAATAAGATAAAGGAATCACATCAAGAAGGACCAAATAGTTTAGTAGCCTTAGTAAACTAGATACATTCATGAAATTTATATTACAATTGAAAACACAAAAGACACAAATTTTTTTCCATAATTACTCTATTATTACTTATAGAGGATCCTATCATATCAATCACAAAACACTTCTTAGTATCATGCAGAAAACAAAACATTAGAAAGGGGTGACCTCTGATACTCAGTAAGGGTAATTGTACAAAAAAAGATATGAATAAATAATGTATAACCAATATGTAAAGTTAAATAGAAGAAACACATGTCATTTAATCAATAAATTAAATATGATATGGAAGGAAAAAATGATGATCAAATACTATCATATAAATAATCACATGAAATCTAAAACATAACAATGTATATTATAACTAATCTAATAATCACATGGAATATAAATAACTGAATTTATACTGATGGAATGCATAATTATAAATATCTAAAACATAATTTCAAGTCCTTATGCCAAGATATCTAAATAAATGGTCGATTCCTTGGCCCAAAAAAAATCTAGATTGTCTCATGAGATCTACTAATGAATCAAATATCTATAGAGGGACCCACTAATCACTTACTAAGCCGAATTAATTCCTCAAATTAAAGGGGTGAAACATAATAAATATAATTTTTTTAATTGAATAACTTACATATGAAATGTTAATACTAACTTCAATAAATAAATATAATCATAAACCATCAAGATTAAAATGGTGAAATGTAATAAAATTGTATATCCCCATTCAAAATTATCATAAATTATCCAGATAAATAATAAAAATTCTATGAATACATATCCTTAGTGTATTATAATTAAAATATAGGATTTATTTCATTTATGAATATAAATACAATGAGAAAATCCTTAATTTATTTTGATAAAAATAACCTTTTCACTTTGAAAATAACCTTTTAAAATAAATAGTTGACAAAAAATTTTGATAATAATTTTATTTTAAAATATCATATTATAAATTTTAAATTAATATTTAAAACAATGATTTGTTATGGTGGCGAAAAATTTTGTTTATGCCATAAACATTAAAACAAATATTCCTTTCATATTTTCAGTAAAATCCAAATGGGCATTTTTTTGAAAAATACATCAAGAATCCTTTCAATTTTTTTAAAAAAAGTAAAAATATGTAAAAATTTAATTAATAAATCATTTTTGAAATGTAAATAAAATGTTTAAAACATTTTTTAAGACATGGGTTTTGATGAAAAATAATTTACAACTGAAGAGAGAAATAAAGTCAAATTTTCTTAAAAACATATTGCCAATCATTTTAAGTAAAAAAGTGTAAAATAGTGGTTCCATTAATTAAAAAATATCATGAATAAACAAAGGTAAATAAACAAAAATTGATTTTAAGATATAAATATAAAATAATTCCCCTAATATATACTTATACAAAAACAATCCTAAATAATGATGAGACTGTAAACTAAACTCTTACCACTTTGGTAAAATTCAAATCATAATCTCAAAGAAAGAAAGAAATATATTACAATAAAACTTTTAATACCATGAATATAGAATTATTTCATGATATAACATACAAAATTGGAATTATACAAACCACACAAAAGAAATAAGTTGTGATTATGGTGTATGTCTAACAGAAGTTGAAGTGTGATGAGAAACCCTTACATTTGGTCTGATTTCCTTCATATACATTCTTACCTCTTATATAATGGTTTTAATAAGGTTATTAATTTATAAAATAACCATACTAATATTTATAATATTATATATGATTCTATTATAATATTGTTTTACCCTTTTGTTAATAATATTTCATTATTTTCATTGTTTGAGGTGTTAATTGCTTTGTTTTCTCATTTCTTTTTGTCATGAAGGTTCTAGTTATTATGCATAGGATATATATATATATATATATCATATAAATAATGATAAAAATGTTAAAAATATCATAATTACTCAGTATATATATTTTTAAAACCATCTATGAATGTAGGACATAGAAACTGAATCACACTGTTTTTTATAAATAATAGGTCGTATGTATGTACGAGCAACAATATCATTACCTTAACAAGTGAAAGGGTAAGGAAGAATGTGATATATTTAATTTTAAAAAAAATCTCATATATATATAATATATATTAATTAAATTTATTTATATTATATTCCATTTAAAGCATAAGTGAAAAATGAATCACATCGTTTCCTGAGGCGGTAGTCCTCCATACACAAGAGTGACATTATCATATTTGAGACAGAATGAAACATAAAAAGGTATATGTGATATTAATATATAAAAATTATGATAATATAATAAATATAATATTAATATGGTAAATATATAATTATATCCATCATTGAAAGGTTGTTTTGTAAAATGAACTACTTCGGTTCATGGGGTGGAAGTCCACCATACACATAATAAATTATTTCATTTACCATTTAATAGAAGTACAGATAGATAAATATTATGACATAGACATAATAACATCTCATTATATGGGTGTTATTTTTTTATTATATTTAAATTCTTAGGAGATAATTGATGGTGGAAAAATAAGAAGGAAAATAAAGATCCTTTTTAAGATAATTACAATTTCTATGAGAAACCTCCTTTATATCTCATATTAAGGACCCTAGAGATGGTCTTTTGGGAGGACAATAAGATATAGAATATGTATAAGGATGTTGGGGACATATTTTTTTAGGGTGTTTTTGATCCAAATGGATTTAGGTGTGTAGATAAGTGAGGGGATTGAGTTTCATTTTAAAAGTGAGGAAAGGAGAACTTCTTGGAATTTTCGTGGAAATTTCTAAATGAATACAAAATGATAAAGTCAGTCACATGGAAAAAGCTTCCAAATGAACCTATATTATATATTTGGAAATATAATATGGAACTATATCCGTATAATAGGATTTATATATGTTTTGGGTCATTTTTAACCATTATCACCTTATTTTAACCCCTGATACGCCCATTTTTATCTCAACCGCGATAATTAATTATTCATTATTGTCACTATTAATTTTTTGTAAAAAATCACATTAAAATCATTAGATAATATAAATTATCATGATTCCAAATATGGAATCAATTTTTCCAAATTCAATTCACAGAAGTGTCATAGTTCAATTTAAAATTAATCCCATAGACATTATGAGAAAACATGTTTTCAAAGAGAAAACGTTTAAAGGATTAAAATGTTTTTATATCAAAATAAAATATGAAAATAAATAAAATTATCTAAATTAGTTAAATTGTAATATTATTGAACTAAATTTTATTTAAAACCATTTTATAATATAGTTTTACTTTATAAATAATTTAAACGAAAATGCATTTTTTAGTAAAAATCAATATTTTTCACTATTTTTCAAAAAAATGAAATATTTTATAAAAATCCAAAAAATTAACTGAAATATAATTATTATATTATTATTTAAAAAATTAATTTTATTTTTTAAAATAAACTTTGTAGTTTTTTTGAAAACTAATTTTAAATTATTTCTACAAAGTGAAACTAAACCACCTTTTAAAAAAATACAGTTTTTCAGAATGAATTTCTTTTACTTTCAAAAGATTATTATTTTATTTCTAATCAAAATATATCCATTGAATTTATTTTCTACATGTTTAAACAATAAAATTTTTATATTTTAGTTAGTAATATTTTCACCATCCAATTTAACAGCTAGGTTATAATGGTCATATTTAAATAATTATATTTTAAGAGAATATCATGTTTTGTTTAAACCCAGTGTTTTGTTAATCATAAATATTTAATAAATTGAATTTATTTAAAAAAAATTATTTTAAAGTATAAGTATGTTATATTATTTTTTATCTAGGTGTTGGGTGTCACACATGCTATCGAATGTGATGTTCCTTTAAAAAAATATCGAGTTGTTACAAGGAAAGTATAATGACTAGGTTTTTTTAAGATTGGACTTTTTTAATGTTCTAAATTATATTTTCATATATAGTAATGTAGATAGAATGGTGTTTTATGAATTTAATAAACTTGGTGTTGAAATATTTAATATATTAATGCACACTTGATTATAATCTTGAAAATAATATATTATCACCCAAACAGAGTATTGGATAGGGAAATTGGGATGACTATTGAATATAGAACACAAGATTATCCCTAGGCACGAAATAACAATAATTTTCATGATATTATTCAATGTAGAAGTTTTTCTCACATCCAAATCTATATAACCCTCAAAATGATACCCAAAACAAGACGTGGAAGGATTCAAAGAGAATTCCCAGTCCCCATGGGCTGGCGACTAGCACCCAGGAATCAAACAACAATAGTGGGAACAATTTCTCCCAACCTAAAAACATACTACATTAAAAATATATATCAAAACAGACTTGTAATATATAGATAACACATCTTAATAGATTAATATTCATTAAAACACGTAACGATCCATGATAGAATCATATAGCTCTAATTCTATTAGAAATATAGACACTTGAACAACTGGTTCATTAGAGTCTCCCATTAAGTTCTTTTTAAATATAACCCTTCTTAGACATATCATTCCTAAAACCATTTTTCATGACCTAGGGAAAGGAAACATAAAAAAGGGTGATCTCAAATTCTCAGTAAGGGTAAACAAGGGAGATATCAATAATTAAATAAGCATAACATGAAAATCAAATTAGAACCCATGTAAGCACAAAACTATCATAAGACATGGAATTTTGGAATACACATAAGTATATAAAATCATTTTCATAGTTGTAAAGGATAATTGTGAATACTATAATAATGGAATGGGTTCACTCTCCAAACCATTGTAGTAGTCAAACTTCACTCCCAATATAATCATAGTGGATAAAGTCCCTTACGGAATTGGGTTCACTCCCTATTATAGATATATTTATCTCATGTTGTGTCTATCTTTACCCAACACATTGGAGATATATATAGTTCCAACCAATTATAAAATAAAAATCATACATATTTCTTCCAAAAATCATAAAACATTAATCATATTAGAAACCATGATAAAAATTGGTTTTATAAACATTTCATTATATTATAACCCATTTAAAATAAATGAGTTTTAAAAAAATTCATAAAAACATAATGTTGGCAAAAGAAATGGGTTTCGTGAACATTCCATAATTTCATTATAGAATAACTTGTGGAAAAGGAAGGAATTTCATACAAATATTTTAATAATAAACATAAACAATATATGGAAAGAATAAATATGGTATATTTGAATAATATCCCCAGTAAATCATAATTTAAATCAAGGGTTGTGTCATTTGATGAATAGAAATACAATTAAAATATTAATAAACATTATTTAAGAAAATTTCTTTTCCATTTATTTAAAATATAATTTTATTAACATATTATAGAAAATAAATTTTTCAAAAATAACCATAGAAACTTGTATAATAATATTTAAATCATTTACTAGTTATAATGGTATGAAATTATAGTCATGCTGAATAAGTTAAAAATAACCTCCCTTTAATACTTTCGTAAAATTCAAAAACAACCTCTTTCAGAAAATGACACGAATATTTCATTAAAAAACATTTTATAAAAATTAAATATTAGGTAAAAATTACTTTAAAAAATAATATTATTGAAGTAAAAACCTTCATTAAAATGTGTTTAGAAAAAAATGGATATATAAGGAAAAGGTTTTTCAACTGAAGTGATAAATGAGGTCAATTTTCCTTAAAAGCATATTTTTCAGTATTTTGAGTAATTAAGGTGAGTAAATTGAAATGAAAACATGTATTACTATGAAGTAAATAGATTATAACAAATTTAATTAGTTTCTTGAGATATTGATAATAATATTTCATCATCTAAAAATTAATAATAAATAATCCCTATAAATAATGATATTATAACATAATACTCTTACCACTTTAGTAAATTTTGAATCATAACCCCCATGAAAGAAAAAAATTTAAATGGATATGTATGTAAAAAAAAATTCATAACATGAATCATAAAATACATTAATGGTTAGTATATACACTATATAAAAGAAACAAGTGGTTAATATGACACCTATCCCACTGAAATAAATGTGAGACGAAAATATCATACCTTAGATATGACTTTCTTCATATGCATTAGAACCACATGTATAATAAATACATATTTATTATATATATATTATTTAAATATAATCATATATAAAATACCATGTATTACTTACTTATAACATTTTTTATCACCGGTTTGTTAACACTTTATTAAAATCACTGTTCCCAGTGATACCTGCTTCATTTTTCATGAATGTTTTGGTTTGAAATTTTTTATCATTGTATTTTTATCATGGTTACATAATATAATTAATTTTAAAAGTGATATAAAAATCATATATATTCATTATATACTTGTTTTTAGTCATTCATAAATGATATAGATAGAAAACTGAATTACACCATTCATGGAAACGGGTGGTCATTTTTACAAATAAATGTTGTTTCCATTTTTTAACAAATTGAAAAAAATAAAGGTAAATAATAAATCACCTTTATAGTATAATTTTTATATCATATATATCACATATATTCATTATTATTTTCAATATTTCATTCCAAGTAAAATTGAAATGAAAAATGGATAATATAACTTCATGAAGGTTGTAGTCCACACCTATGCATGATCGACACTATCATTTTACAATTATTTGTAAGGTAAGAAGGTAAATATGATATTATAATTATAAAAGTAAAATTATTAATTGAATAACATTTATAAATATTAAACCCACCATAATACCTATCTATAAAATATTGTGACGAGAAATGAATTGTATCGCTATGTAGAGATGGTAATTTATACGTATGCACGAGCGAAATTTTTATTTCTTATTTGATGGAAAGTGGGTGAGTAAATGTGTTTTAATAATAATAATAATAATATTTAATTATATTTTGGATGATTAATTTATTATTTTATGAAGAATATAATATATTTATATGAGGTAAAATAATGACTAAAAATAAAGTGACCGATTAAGGTAATTACCACTTCTTTGAAATAACTCCTTTAGATATCCTATTATGATCTCTAGGGTTGGTATTTTGGGAATAAAAGCACTTATATAATGTGTATATGGTAGTTTTTATGAGAAATATTCAGATTTTGGTTGAGTTAGGAGGCTCAACGGGCTGTAAAGAAGAGAAAGGAGGGGTGCCCTTTTATAATTGATGGAAGGGGTACCCTTAGAATTTCATAAAAGATAAGAATATATAAAATTAATTATCTAGAATAATGGTTAAAAATGTCATATAAATGTTAAATAGATGAAATTTTAGAGAATACCTTATCCCCATGTCCTATTTTAATATATTTTATGTTTTTTAATTAATTTAATAATATATAATTTTAATAAAATACTATTATTGGAAATTTAAACACTATTCATTTAATATGACTTAAAACAAATAAAGTAAAAGTTTTAATTTGAATATATTTATTTAAAATAACACTAATATACAATATTCATATAAAAAATGCATTAATTTTAATATTTTTTAAAACATTTATTATATTCTTATTATTAATTAGAGAAATACTGCATTGATGTTACATAAACATTTATGGTTATTATATAATTACTAAAAATTAGAAATAATTTAATGCCATTAAAATAATTTCATTAATATCAAAATGGATACTTATACTCATTCATAAATTTATTTTTCCCCTATGTGAAAGAGATATTTATAACTAAAAGAGTCACATTTTGTAACATTCTTTTCATTAATCTCATATAATTTATTTTCATGGAAACATGTCCATTAAAAATTAAATTTCAAGACTATGATGATAATGGTTGAAATAAATTCATCAAATAAGATTTAGAATGAAAAATTATTTCCTTATCGCTTAGTTTTATCCTAGATTAACTAGATTTACCATTTACCAAGGTGATAAATTTTACCACGGTTACTATACATATTAACCAAAAATAAAAGAAAACTATTTGAAAAATTTAAACATAATAATTAAAAATATTGAATCTATTTTAAAAAATTCAATTTCTATAATTGTGAGAAATTAAATTTATAAAATAAGTGTACAACATGTGATGAAATCCACTTTTTTGTTTTAAAAAAATTCATTTTTAATCATAAAATTTTGGTTTATTCTTATCCAATGCCAAGATAAAATATCAAATGAATGTTAAAATATTTTATATAATATATAATAAATTATTTTCATTAATATAATTAAACAATAGATAATAATTTAATTTATAAAGATAAAAATACATTATGTGCATGAATATATTTTTTATAAAAATATATCCTTTAATTTCAAAAGTTTTTATTTTTATTTATAATTAACTGATACAAAAAATAATAAATTTATGATTATGTTACAATATTTTTTTTATAATTTAGTTAGTATTATTCATACCCTATAATATAGTGGTAGGTGATAAGTGTATCAAATTTTTTTTTAACTCAGGGTTGTGTGTACCGTAAGCTATTAAAGAAATAAAATTTGTTTAAAAAAACTATTTCATAAAAATTAAGTGTGTTAAAGTATATATTCAATGGAAGTAAAAAAGGAATATAATTAAAATAATCATATTCCATAGACAAAGATAAAAAGTGGAAGTGATATAAGCCAAATCATCTAAACCAAACTCTAAGATACATGTTCGATATCATGAGAAAAATAAAACAGAAACCAGGTACATCATGTGATAATTGGGAAAAAAAACCCAACACATCACCACCAGATACACATATCCAGCTAATATAAACCTCACCACATCACTAATACAACTTTAATTTTCCTACATCCAAATGCAATTCCAAGTCTACACACTACCGAAGTCGTGTTCAAGGTGTGAGATAAATAAGCTTAATGAGATCCAAACCAGGTGTTCCATATCAAGTATATGTACAATAATGCTACATTATAAATTTATGAAACATGTCATGATTACCAGTAAATGTGTTTCATATCAAAATCGTGGGAAATAGTTTCCCATTTCCATAGTTTAAAAAAATCTAGTTAAAATAGTTTCAAATCATAAATACAGTGTGACATTTCCATTTTTACAAAAAACTGGTATATCATGTCAATGAAATAAAAATAGAACACACCAATGTTAAACATGCTAGGGATAAATACTGGTCAGGTTATCTTGGTCACTCATACATCAGTCATGACTATTTCACACTACAAGTCCCAAGAAATCATGCATCAAGTCCTAGAGAATAGAGGAACACCCTAGAAAGGGAACCCTCTTATAATGTCAATTCAAGTCTAAAGTGATAAATGAATCCCTTTGTAGGATCATAAAGACACTCTAGAAAGTGAAACTTCTCAATAATATAAAAATAAGACCCCCAATAATGCACCTCTAACCAAATTTCCCAAGGTTCCCATGTGGGGTATATCAAATAATTTTAAAAGGGATTACACATTTCACAATATAATTTCAAACATCATTTTCTTTCAATAAAAATATTTTTTGAAATCCCATTTATAAATTCACTTAATAATCTTTTGAAAATTATATTTATTTTACTAAAATAAGTAAGAAACAACCTTTTATTAGAAACGAATTTCACACACACAGATAATTAATTAGTTCTATTTCATTTAGAAAACCATTTAAATAAACTAGTGAAATCAATGGTTAACATAACATAGGCTAGGGATGGAACTAACTACCACAAACTTAGGTTGATAACTACCCACAATGGGATCTACCAACACTTAAAGGAATTTAAAATAATAAATAGAGGCTTTAGAATTGATTCCCATATATCAAAATCAAAATCCATAAAAAAAATTTAGCTGAGAGGTTAGGTTACACATACTTAAAGAACAACGCACGCCCCACCCCAAACAAAGAAAGGATTGTCCCTTGAGGAATATCACACAATAGATCTAAAAGAATCAAAGAAGAATAATCATATGAATAAAGGATCATATAGACACATCTCAATACCAATATCTTAACAAATATAAATAAAGAAGCGGAAAGGTCACTCACGAAGAGAGATGTAGAGCAACCACCACAGAGATCGAGCACCAAGAAATGTAGGGTGGTGGTATTAGGCTTGAATAAAAAGGATCTATTACCATTTCTTTCTAATCCATATATTATAATGGTGAATTTCCCCAAACTAAATCCAATTTTATTTTATCAGGTCTGGAACTATGCATTACAAATAATATCAAGCTTGTTTCATTGGAAATGAACTCAAAAATCCTCTATAATTCACTGCATGGGAGAACCTCCATCCCATAGACCTTTTCTTATAAAATTTACAAGTTTAGGAACCTTATTAATAAAATCATAGATATCATAAACATGTGGATTTTGGGGAATAATGTTTCTGATTTCCTTACTTCTAGGGCTCCCCAAGATTTTTTGTTTACTTGCTATTCTAGTTTGGGGCCCCTCCCACCGGAAGGTGTGTATATTATTAGAGGGGGTTACCTTAGGATCCAATATTTTAGACCCCAAAAACCCATACTTGTGCATTTATTATTTATGTATTTAGGGATGGGTATTCCTACCACCTGGTTTAATAAAAAAATTAATTTCAGTTAGAAGGAGTAGAAATACCAAAAATCACCTATAAAAAATCATAGGGTGAGAAAAAGGGAAAAAAATCTGTGTGAATTGGGATTGAGGATATCAATCAATAAAAAATAAAGGGAATGGGGGGTTTATATCATAAACTAGGTATTTTCATTGTGAAATCCCCATGATCCATGTATTATAAAAAACACGTCACCTCAAGTTAAAAACCCTAGGTGGCATATCTGTGATTCAAGAATAGGTTTTAGGGAATAAATGGATATATGAAGCAAATCATTTTCATAGATTATTCCTTATAAAATATTTATATCCTAATATAGACATTTATAGTGTAAATGTATACTATAGAAAGTACCAACCAAAGAAACCTATAGAAAACTCCAAAAATGACTCTTAATCCTTTTGAAACCAAAAGAAAATTGTTAAAAAAGAAAAGGTTCATACCTTAAAATCTATAATTTTTCAATATATAAACTATAAGACATTAAATCCCTGGAAATTCATATAGAATAATGGTGCACTTAAAGTAGGTGAGTCTAATACTTCATCATTGGCGACTCATGCTCCCAAGTATCATTATAATCCAATCTATATTTCCACACCACTCTGAAAAATGGAATATACATACCATGGAAAATATTTCACATAAGAATAATTGATCTCCATTGTTTGATCCAAAACCAGGACATCTATATTTAAATAAATAACTTTATAACACAAAATATAAGAGGGATTATGGTGATATTTCTTGAGTAGAGATATATGGAAAACATCATGTATACCCACCAACTAAGTTGGAAATTCCAACCAATAAGAAACTATACCCAGACACTCAGTGACCTGAAATGGTCCAGCATATCTTGGATCTAGAATCCCATGTTTCCCAAGATGATGGTGACCCAACCAGGAAGAAAATTTCCAAAAAACCCAATCAGTAATGGAAAAATACAAAGGATGACATAAAATATCAACATATGATTTATACCAACTCTGTAGTATAACCAGAAAAAAAATTATATCCTAAATACTCACTATCATCTCTTGAAAAAGACTCAGTCTCATGAAAGTGGCTTCTTCCACCTCTAGAAAATGAAGAGGTTACCTACATGGGTGACCATACAAAGCCTTGAAGGTCACCGTTATGATACTAAAATTGTAAATATCATTATAAAAAACATAAATATCCCTAGATTTTTGTCCCATGATCTACCAAAATATATGACACATGCACTGAGTATATCCTATAAAATCTAAATAGAACACTTTATCTGACATTCAATCTATGGATGATAAGATACACTGAACTAAACCTATGTTCTCATATCCTCCTAGAGACTCTCCCAAAACCAGGAAGAAAAAATAGGATCCCTATATGAGACAATGGTAGAGGGAACCCCATATAACCTCATGATATCTTTCATATACAACTTACCAAGCACTTAAACTTTAGTTGTGTATGTGATCGGAATGAAATAGGTTTATTTATTTATCTTTTAAACCACTATGTAGATTTAATTATTCTATTGATGATTCCTTAGTAATACAACAAAAAATACCATATACACCTCATCCCATTTCTAGACTAGAACATAAAGAGTCTTAAGTAAACCAGAAGGCTTTAGGTGGTCTATATTTATCTGTTTGAAGGTGTAATAGTGGGAAACATATTCTGCAATGTTCTGTATTATACTAGACCTCTAGAAATTTTATTTCATGTCATAATACATATTCATATCACCTAGATTAATGAACCATGAATATATATGAAAATCGATCAAAATTGTACTCCTCATGGAATCTGGGATGATAAACCGATCCCCAAAGTTTAGAGTACCATCAAAATGGAGAGACTAACAAGAAACAATCTCTCTACCATTTAAGGTTTTCATGATTCCTATAAACTTTTTATCCTGCTACTAACCCTAAAACAATAGACATAATGAGAGATAAATATAACTCAACAATATTCATAACAATACCCAAATCTTCAACCTGAGTGTCCAAATGAAACTGAGTAAAGAGTCCCATTAGGTTATACTCTTACTTCAATTCCAAGACATCATGTGATGGAAATTTTCTCCATATATCATCTTTAATGACATCCCACTTCTTTGAGGTGTATGCGATGTCTAAATTGAACATTTGAAGGTACTCCAACCACTGCCTCTATCTGAGATGAATGCAATTATGATAAAAGAAATAAATCATATTATTATATTCAGAAAAGACTATGAACCTCTCCCCAAAAATATAATATTGACAAAACTTGAGTTCATTCATAATGTAGGAAAGCTCTAAATTAAGAGGGGGTAATTCTTCTCATGTGGACAAATCCTTCAAGATCCATATGCCACCACATGATCATCCAATATAAGAACCCACCCTAGACCTCACTAGAAGCATCATAGTATACTACATAATCCTTACCAAGATCAAGTAAGATCGAAATACGTTTTGATGTTATAAGTTGTTTAAAATCATCAAAATAAGTCTAACACTTAGCATCCCATATGATTCTAACCCCTTTCTTGGTAATAATAGTTAAATGTGATTCTAAAATCAAGAAATTCTTGATAAAGAACCAATAGTATCTAGAAAACTAAGGAATCTTCATATCATGAAGAGATTCCATGGATCCTCCCATGACATGATAGCCTTTAACGTCTTACGATCGACAGATATGCCAAGATAAAAAATCACATGTTTGATGAACATCACTTATTGAATATGGTAATTTCATTTCTAAATCATCCTATTAATTTGGTGGTTTCTCAAGATTTAAAAAAACCAGATTTAGATGGTTTTCATTATCACACATAGATCTAAAATAAACCAAAATATCAACCAAAAAATCACAAATCTATCAAAATACTAATGGAATATTTAGATCATAAAATCAATAAAAACAATAGGACCAATAGCCAGACCAAAAGGCGTCACAAGATATTCATAATGGACATACATACATATGAATGATGTCTTCAATATACCAGAATTCTGAACCCAAAACTAATGATAACCTGAAGAAAGATCGATCTTTGAAATCCACTCATGTCCTTTAACTGAACAAATAATTCTATCCACATGGGAAAAAGGGTAATTATTCTTAACTCTCACTTAGTTCAACTTTCTATAGTCCACAAAAAATAAAATTAAACTATATTCCTTCTTGAAAAATAGCGTAGGGACTTCCCATGGTGAAAGGCTAGGGTGAATGAAACCTTTCTCTATATGATCATCTGATATAATCTTTATATATTTCATCTCAGTTGGTTATATATGATAAGGGGGAATCATGATCGACTGATTATTTCGAACCAAATCAACCATAAAATGTACCTTCATATCTAAAGGAATAATAGAAAATTAATCTGGGGATATATTAAGAAATTACATAAAAATCATTGGAATATCTCCAATAGAGGAATCATCATCATGTTCAACTATAATGGCAGCCAAAAAACTCTCGAGCTCTGGGTGGGGAGGTCCTACCCGACGATATAATCTTTATATATTTCATCTCAGTTGGTTATATATGATAAGGGGGAATCATGATCGACTGATTATTTCGAACCAAATCAACCATAAAATGTACCTTCATATCTAAAGGAATAATAGAAAATTAATCTGGGGATATATTAAGAAATTACATAAAAATCATTGGAATATCTCCAATAGAGGAATCATCATCATGTTCAACTATAATGGCAGCCAAAAAACTCTCGAGCTCTGGGTGGGGAGGTCCTACCCGACGAGACATCGGATCCCACTCTCCCTTAAACACACGAGAGCTCTATTTAGTAGTAAATAATGAAACTTGATAAGGATAAAAATAAATCTTTGACTATTTATAAAAAAGATAATCTATCCCAATTATGATTTTCAAAAATTATAACTTGCAAAAAAAGAAAATCCATACTAACTATACATCAACTATCGATATAGAACAAGACAGACAACAAAAATCTTTTTTGTTCCACTTTACAAGAGGCGTTTCTTGTTCATTGAAAAAGTACATGAGATACATCATAAGTTTTAGAACATAGAAAAGTAAGATATAAATGAATATAAGTCACTATTATCTGATAATGTGGTTACTATAAAATATGAAACAAAAATAGTACCTCTCTCTATCAACAGGTCTACTTCAACCACCCTCAGAAACTCATCCACTGTGTGAAAGTTCTTCACTCATATGGCTAGTGGTTAGATCCATATAGAATTTTTATCATCTGAATATTATATAATTATCTTTGGAAATAATTACCTATAAACATAATAACTCATATAAATTGATTGGAAGAACCTCTACAAATGGACTGAATATCCAAAAGCACTTAAAATCTTGGTTACTATAAGACAAGTATGTGGGGTGTTCCCTAACTTACTGTTGGGACCAAGTTGGTTGGAATTTGTTTTAAGATGATAAATGGAGTTTTTTTAAGGCAATTTAATTTCGTTTTCAATGTAAATAAATCAACTAAACATTTTATTTTTTGGTGATCAGACTGACCATCATATTCAGGATTTCATACTCACAATTATTAAGAAAGTATATCAGATTGGGAAGATGTTTTCTGAAAGAAAAGGCTCACAAAACTCACCTTGGGTCCGGAATGAGGTTCTAATCATAACGAGGAAGAGAATATTATTCTTCATGGATCAAATATAAACATAATGATGCTTTACTGATCATAGAGTTATCATAAATCATAATTAATATTTAAAACTTGTGATTCAATCTTGATAAAGTAAATGAGAAAAAGAAGTTCTTACAACCATATTGAGATCTGGTTAGAAAAAAATTTGCATGTTGGAAAGGATAGGAATTCAAAAATACTTTCCAATGTAATTCATATGATGCTACGATGATCTTAAATGTATTCAAATTCATGAGTAATTCATGATACAAGAAGAGTGTTGATAAAGAATAAAGTTTTTGAAGATGATATTTTCACTCTCAGTTCATCAGTGCAAGATTACTTGATGCAAAGATATTGGTTGGACGTGAAGGTTGATTAGAATGTGAATTTATAAAGATAGTAATTTTTCAGTCAGACCAAAAAGCCATCAAAAACCAATATTCAAATAAACAAGTGGTTTGAATCATAATTATAAAGGGAAACAAGTTACTAAAGTTGAAGCTATATGAACTAGTCCATCAGGCGTAGTGTACCATAGAATATTGGATTCATAATGACACTAGTCATTAGATGAAAATAAGAGGAAGAATTTTTTTGTGGGTAATTTTTTGGGAACAATAAAAAGAATAGAAAGTGGGAGTTTCTGGGACTAATAAATACAAATAATAAGTAAAGTTTGTTTTGACCGATGCGAAGATGAAAATCAGAGGTCAATCAATAATGTAGTCAACCATTTTTCATCAAGATAAATTATTGATTATTTCTCAAGTGGGAACTTATTTTTCCTTATCAAGTGGGTCAATAGAAAGTTGAAATCTCATATGTTTTCTTTTAGTAAATAAGATAAAATATCTTATGTCTTGTAAAAATTGGGTCAAGAACCATCAGACAAGTAATGACACCAAAATATTTGAGTGAAGTAGAGATTGATCCATCTAACATAGGCTGACACCAAAAAACTTCATCTGATGTAGGATCATTGGTCTAAAGAAATGAAGAAAAGGAGAAATGTTTCAAGAAACAAAAAAAATTTGGTTAAGGGAGATCTTTGAATATATTTTTTAGTTATTTTTTGAAGTTTTTTCAAATGAGGTTTGAAAAGTTGGGAAAATGGTTTGAATATCTTTAAGTGGTAATAATAATGGGAAGTATTTAGTTCAAATGAATTTGAATGTTGGTTAAGGAAAATTAGAGGGACCAAATTTTTCCATCATAATGAGAAAATTGGAATGAATAATTAGAATGAGAGTAAATATTGAAAATAAATTATAAAGCGCGATAAAGTTGTTAGAAGATTTTAAAAGCTTCTAGAATAGTTGATAAGTATTGAAGAATTCATGATCCACCTTAAATTCAAGGAGAATTTATGTTTTAGGAAATTTTGTTGAGTGGGAATGATTTTCATAATCTATCCCAAACCATTTTTGGATTTTCTATATATAGGGGAAGTACATTGTGCATTCTTACACATGTGTATAGTGGAAGAGAGAATGTAGAGAGCTAAAGACTATGAGATAGGATAAGTTTCTAGATAGAGATTACCTGAAGAATTTTTTCAGACATAAGAAGAAATGAGAAAATATAAGACCATATTAATATAATCATTATATTAGGCTGTATCATCAAACTGAGAAATCAGACTGGGATTTTCAGACTAAGATATAAGAAGTTCAGAATTATTTTAGTGGTATTCATATAGAGTAATTATCAGAAATATCAATTGGAACAAGAATATTGCACTGGGAAATCAGAATGAGTATCCTTACGTAGTGTTGGAGGTTATTACCTGTTGTTGGTAAAGAAAGTGAAGAATTATTTTTAAGAAAAAATTTGTAGAATTTGATCAATCATCACCATAACATGTTTGTTACCAAAATTATATTACGTTATTTCATGCTTCTTGAATTACATGCACTATTATATTGAATATAGTGCTACACAAGTGTAAGGGAATATCCTAATCATTGTATTCCACACAAAATAATTATTTTCTAGTGGATTGTGTTATATTGGATTATTTAAAAACCATTCAATAGATGTAGATACACTTGTTGAGTAGTGAACATTATAAATTCATATGTTTTTATGGATGTGTGATTGTTTTTTTCATAAAAAGTGATAACTATTTAACAAGTGGTGATGGTTGTTTTATAAAGAATTAATGTTAAAATAATATATATAACTGATTGATCCCCTAACCCACTTAGTAATACTTGATCATCAATAGGCACTTAAAAGTGGTGTCAGAGCCCAAGATTTCTTTTGTTTACTATTTGTTGATGTTTTAAAGAATAAATTTGTGATGGATAATATCAATTGTGTGAATAGTAAGGGGATTTAAATCTTTTATTATACGAACTATCATATATGGAAAGATAGAATGTTTCATTATCTTATATCTATTGGGTGTGATGTTCTTGAAGTAACAACAGATGGATTTCCTCCTATCAATGATAAATTTATTCTTTTATTTTTTGACAAGACGAATATTGAGAATGATGGATGGGACAAGAATGATTTACTCTAATTACTTTTTGATAATGAATTTTTAATGGTGAAGTGTGTTGCCACTTCCAAAGGTAACTGGGAGAAGATAAAAAAATTTATAAAGGAAATACAAAAGTAAAGGACGAAAAGTTAAAAGTATGGAGGCTGGAGTATGAAGATCAAAATATGGGTGAATATGAATTGATTGGTGACTTCCTTACTAGGGTGAATGACATTATCAACACTATTATTTTTCTAGGTGAAAATTTAGAAGATTTTACTATTGTATAAAAGATATTGATAATTATTCCTTACAAGTTTGATGATAAAGTTTCCTCATTGGATGATAGAGATAAAGAAAAATTATCTCAAGATTATTTTTATAGCACTTTCATTACATATGAAATGATAATGGAAAAAGTATGAAACGAAAAAAATGTTGATAGAGAAATGTCTTTCAATTTTTCCAAAAAATAAAAGTCTAATATGATTCTTATTGAAGAAGAAGCTGGTGATTCTGATTCTGAAAATGTGGTATGTAAAGATCTTGATGAATTTTTATCCTTATTTTTAAAAATATGAATATATATATATACACAAATTGAAACTTACCTTTAAATATTTTGAATGTGTAGTCATTAGGAACATTTCGGCCAATTTTCCTCGAAGAAATAACAAATAGATAGTGAGGAAGATGACAGATGGTAGGGAAGATCAAGGAAGAAACATGGGGAGACAGATAAGTATTATTCAAAAGGAAAGGATATAAAATTATTCAAATACATAAAGAGATGTTTATTATCTAAAGATAAAAAATAATAAGACACTTAAGTTGAATTTGAAAACTCTACTAAGAAGGTTGAAAATATTTTTATTAAAATAGTTAACAACAAAGAGTTTAGAATCAGTATTTCTGAAGAAGAAGAAAATAAATTAGATATGTTTATGAAATAACATTTTAAAGATTGTATGAGAAATATTGGGAGGCTTGAGAATGAAATTAGGAAGCTAAAAAGTAAAGACTCCTCTATAAACCATCAAGATGGTTTTCCTGATGAGAAAGTAATATTGGTAGAATATATTGATGATTTTAATAAATATATTATAAAAAATAATTTTAATGAATATCTTGAAGTAAAGTTGAATAAAAATAAGAATAGTTGGAACTTTTCCAAAAAAAACTTGCAAAAGATGAACAAAGGGTTACAAGATTTAATAATTCCATATCTAAAGTTGGTGAAATCTCTAGAAAGGGTAAACTGAAGGAGGATAAAAAAATACATTCAAAGGATAGAAATAATGTTGAAATTTTTTATGAGAAGAAGAAAGATAGTAAATTTATGTATGTGACTAAGACCAACAAATTGAGAAATCATAAGTTTCAAAAAATTCAGAATCTAAAAAATGTTATATTACTTTTGTTTTGAATAAGGATAAAAAGAAAACTAAGTTGAAGAAGAATATTTTAGTTCATAAAAAAAAGGTTGGTAGTATATAAAGTTTTTAAAGGAGGGTTACTAAGAATCATGCTTACAACTCCGGTCAGTATGAGAGTTTTAGAGGAAAATACCCTTCTATGGATACTGCTAGTTTTTTGGTGGATTCAAACGCACTGTAAATATGTGTTGGTTTAATCAAAAACATTAATAATATTCTAAAAAATTTAGGAGGAAAAGTTTGAGGGGGAGTCAATATCCTCAAAGCAAGAATACTGATAGATATATTCTAAAGAAACCTAATAAGGTTGGTGTAAAAATTGAAAGTAGGTTCCATCCTCTGGAAACTATTTGTGAAATATGTGAAAAACCTTGAAAAAATTAAAAAGGATGTATTTTTTTACTAGTACAATAAAATTTTATTAACAATTATTAGAATATTGAATTTAATAAAAATAAAGAGAAAGAAAAGTTCTTATTGTAAAATCTGATCTCAACGTTAAAAAGGTATCATGAACTTGGATTATGGATATCATGTGTTATTATTATATGATATGAGACTTAAAATTGTTTAAGAATGTGAAAGACTTCAAAGAAGGAATGGTGATAGTTGGAAATAATTATCTCTCATAATCAAAGTTGTTGGATCATTTATAATTGGGTAAGAAAAGTTAAAATCCAAAAATTCTTTGTTTATTGATGGGATTAAACACAACTTTCTAAGTGTTTAATAACTTTTTGATGAAGGAAACAGAGTTATTTTAAACAAATATGGGGTTTTTATGAAAATTGAGTAATATGGAAATATATTTATAATAGGCCAATGTATAAGAAGAAAATTATTCCAAGTTGGTGGGGTTTAAAACTCTTGTTACCTAAGAATGGTGGAAGAGAATAAGTTGCAGTGTAAAATTCTTGGACACATGTTTCATAGATGCATAAGAAAGTTATAAAAGCAAGACTGTGTACATGGAATTCTTGATATTTCAAGAAGAATCAATTGGTTAAACCCAATTATTTAGAAAGGAAATATTACTAATTTTGTGCACAAGAAAGTTGACACTTATTCAAAGAGATCCATGGAACTTATTCATTCTTATATCTGTGGGACAATGGGAAAAAAATAAACTCATGGATATAAGTACTTCATTACATTCATTGATGAATTTACTCTTATTACTTGTGTCATGTATATGAAACATAAGTCAGCTGCTCTAAAAATGTTTAAACATTTTACGAGGAAAGATGAGAAGAAATGTGAGTGTTCAGTGAAGAAGTTGAGAACATATAATGGTGGTGAATACAAAAATGAAGAAGTCACAAGTATTCTCAAGAATCATGTAATTCAATATGAGTTTAATACACCATACAATCCTCAAAAAATGGTGTTACTAAAAGAATGAATTAAAATCTAGTTGAAATGGGAAGAATAATGTTACTTGAACATGGTCTTTATCATTACTTTTAGAGGAAATCCATGAGAACTTCTATGTATTTTCAAAACTAATGTTTCTATATAACATTTTCAGATATGAATCTATATGAAATGTTTTATGAAAAAACTATAAGTTTTAAACACTTAAGAGTTTTTGAGAGTCCATGAATTATAAAGAACAAAGTTGGAAACCTTGGAAAGTTTGAGCTTAGGGGTGAAGATGGAATTTTTCATAGCCATTCTCTAGATGGAACATGATATTGACGTTTCAAATAAGATTCAGGAATATTATTTGACTCTGTTGATGTGAAAGTTATTGAAAAAACAAGCGAATATAAACAAACTTATACTGACAAGGAATATAAACATGAATAAAGAATTTCTGGTGACAATTCTCATAAGGATACTGATAACGGTTATCCAAATCAGAAAGAAGAGTCATACTCATTAATTTTAGTTGACGATTAAGAATATCAAAAATCTCATCCTAAGATGAGGAAGCAAGTGGAAGCTCAAAACATTATTGGTGATAAATATTAGAAGGTTCAAACAATAAGAACAACAAAAGTTATTACACATACTTCCATGTGTTCAAAAGTCATGCCGAAAGATGTGAATGAAGCTTTTGAGAATCCAAAATGGGTTTAGCCTATGAATGAAGAGATTGATCATATTGAAAAAATGATACGTAAGAACTCATACCTAAACCAAATAAAAAATGTTATTGTTACAAACTAGGATTTCTGGAATAAGATGATTGAAGATAGTGAATTGATAAGGAAAAATGAAATATTAGCATGAAAAGGTTACTCAGAAATTGAAGAAATTTTATTTGATGAAACTTTTTATGTGGTAGAATGGTTATAAAAAATGACATTCTTTCTTTCTATTGCTACAAAATTAAGATACAAAATTTTTCATATGGATGTGAAATATTAATTTTAAAAGGGCGATCTTGATGAGCAAGCTTATATAGAACAAGAATATGTATTTGTTGTTGGGAAGGATGAAATTTATGTGTGCAGGTTGAAGAAAGACATGTATGGGATAAAACAAGTTCCAATGGAATGGTATTCCAAATTGGATACCTGAGTAAAGAAGTTTGGTTTTTAGAAAGAAAGAGTTGATATCAATCTGTACGTTAAAGATAGTCAAATTTTTTACCTCATAATAATTTTTTATGTTGGTGAAATTATCTCTGCTGGGAATAATGAAAGAACTAGTAAAAGTATTTATAAATAGATGAAAAAGTTATTTGAAATGTTAATGTTGGATGAAATATAATACTTTCATGGGTTACAAATTTTACAAAATAAGAAACACATTTTTCTTTCTCAAGAAAATTATTCTAAGGAAATTCTTAAGAAGATCAACATAAAAAAATTTAAACTTGTTTCCACACATATTTTTACAGGAAAAAAGTTGAATAAATATGGGGATGGTAAGTAAGTTGATTACAAAGAGTTTAAAAAGCTTATAGGAAGTTTTTTATATTTTATTTCCTCAATACCCAACATTATTCATGCAATCACCTTATGTGCATGATTTTAGAGTGATCCAAAATAATCACATTTTTTTATTGAAAAATAATTCATAGGTATATCAAAGGCACATAAAATTTTGTAATTATGTATGATATCTCAAATATTATTAACTTCTCTAGGCATTCATATGATAATTGGGTAGGAAATGTCGATGATATAAAATCTACATATGGTGGGTTTTTTTCTTGTTAATAAGTTATGTCATTTTTCATACAAAATGGAGAGTTGGGGGTAATCTATCCATTGTTATGTTATAAACCTTATAAGTTAGCCTATAAAAAGGGTGAGTTATAGGTAATTTATGAATATAGAATTGTAAATGTGTGAACTATTCTAACAATTTGTTGGAGTGGCTATATGAAACGTTTTTACATAAGAAAGATGAAGAAGTGAAGAATGGTGAGAAAGTTTTGTAAGTCACTAATTTTGGATATCAAAGATTTTTGGTCAATGATTATTGTTTCTAAGAATGAGTTAGCTCATGTAGGCTTATAATTATTGATATGTAATCCATATCCTAAGGGTAAAAATTTTAGAGATTTATGAATCTTGGTTGACTAAAAAATACAAATGGGGATATTTTTGGGACAAAGTTGGTTGGAATTTATTTTTGAATGATGAATGAAGTTATTTTTAAGAGAATTGTCTTTTGTTTTCAAAGAAAGGAAATCACCTAAACTTTATATTTGATGGTGATTGGAATAACCATGATATTTTGGATTTTGGACTCAAAATGCACAAGAAAGTCCATCATATTGGGAAGATGTTTCTAAAAGTAAAGGCTAATTGGACTCACCTTGGGTTTTGAATGAGGTTATGATTATAATGAGAAAAAGAATCAGATTATGTAAGGTTTCTATATGAACTAGATGATGTTTTTTTATATTTTATTTCTCATAAATCATAAGTATTTTATAAAACATGGGATTAAATATTGATAAGGTAACCAGAAAATAATAATTGATGTGAATCATATTTAGGTCTAGTCTGAAAGAAATAAATATGCTAGAAATGTTAAAAAGTCAAACATAATTTCTAATCAAATTCAGATGACTCTATTCTAATCATACATGTATTAAAAATAATGAGGAAGTGAAGATACAATTAAAAGTTTTCTAAAGAATAAATTGTGTAAAGCTAAAGATTTATAGTCTCAGTTCATTAGCGTATGATCATCGAATGCAGAGATGTGGTTGGATGGTAATGTTGAGCATAACATGAAGTTATGAAGTTGTTGGTTTTTAGTCAGGTAAAAAATCTACGAGACAAAAATATATTCATATAATTAAGTGGTGTGTATCGTAATTAGAGATAAAAAGAAGTTACTGATGTCACATCTCATAGAACTGGTCCATCAAACATGGTTTGCCACCAAATATTGGAGTCATACTGACACCGATCGTCAGATGAAAATTAGAGGTGAAATTGTTTTGTGGGTATTTTTTTGGGAACAATAAAAATAAATAAATTGGATGTAATTGGGACCGATATATATAAATATAAGAAGAATTGTTTTTGTGAACGATGTTAAAAAGAAAATAAGAGGTCAATAAACATTGTAGTCGAGAATTTTTCATCAAGATGAATTGTTAATTTTTTTCAAGTGGGAATATTTTTTACTAATCAATTAGGTCAAGAGAAAGTAGAACTATGATATGTATTCCTTTGGGGAATTAGATAAACTATCTTATTTATTATAAAAATTATGTTCAGATCCATTATACTAGAAATGACACTGAACTATCAGAGTGAAGTGGAGACTGATCCATCTGACACAAGCTAAAAACTTATAAATGCAAGTCAAAATTTGGGCTATTACCACGGACATATAGACATGATTTTAAAACCATGGATATAGGTAGGTTATAGGAATGGTTTTGAAAACTGTGTAAATAGAGAATTTTTCCAAGGGAAATAGCCATAGTTTTAGTAAAACTATGGCTATAACCCACACCTATAGACATAGTTTTCAAAACTGTGGATATAGGTTTCCCATCCATGTATGGGAGAAAAATGTTACCATGGAAAATAGAGTGGGAAGATCTATTTCCAAGGTTTTTAAGCTACAAACACAGTTATTAATAATATGTACAACATAATATATATTTATATACCCTAATCTTAGTGTAGTGTAGTGGTTAGGTTGGTGAATTCTATAGGTGTGGTATAACGATCAAATCCGGGTGGTGACATATTATTTTTGGGCTATAGAAACAGTTTTCAACCATGGAAATAACACTTATGGCCAAAGTTTAAATTGTGTCCATAGATCCACTTCCATAGTGGACAATGAAAACACCTATTGCCAAAATTTTAAGAACCATGTAAATAGCCTACCTATTTCTACATTTAAACCATGGTAATAGGTCGGGCCCTACTGCCATGACAATAGTGGCCACTGTTTAAGAAAATTGTTGCCATATGATATGGACACAATTTTAAATCGTGGAAATAAGAAACTTATCTAGTTATGAAACATCATTAGAAATAGGATCATAAGTTTGAAGAAATGAAGAAATAAAGAAATGTTTCAAGCAGCTACAAAAGTGTGGTCAATGGAGATCTTGATTTTTTTAGTGCTTTTGTTAAGTGTTTTTAAAGTAGAGTTTTAACGTATTTATAATGGTTTTAATATCTTCAATTGGAAATTTTAATGGTAATTCTTTATTTATGATGAATTTTCAAGTTGTTGATGGAAAATAAGAGTGAAAAATTGATTCTACCATAATTATAAAATTATAATGAAGAAGAATAATTAGACTAAAGGTTGAAACGAAATTATGAAGTGAGCTGAAGTTGTGATAAGATTAGAAAAGTTTTGAGAAGTTTTGAGAAGTGTTGAATAAGTTAATACACAGCCAAAATTTAAGGAGAATTTTTGTTTAGGGAAATTTGGTTGATTGGGATAGATTTTAAAAATCCCTCCAAAACCATTTTTGGGTCGCCTATAAATAGTGGAAGTACTTTGTACTTTCTAACATGAATGTACTGTTGAAGAGAGAATGTAGAGAATTAAAGAATTGTTGAGAGAATAATTTTATGTAACAGGATTATATAAGGACGTTTTCTAGATTAAAGAATAAAGGAGTAGAGAGAAGATATTATTTATATGATCATTGTATTGGGTTGGATCATGGGACTAAGAAATCGAACTCGAATTTTCAGAATCATAAAAAATAAGTTCAAAATTGTTTTAGTGGTACATTTACTGAGTTAATATCAGACTGAGCAATCAAAATGGATAGATTAGACTAGAAAATAAGAGTAATAATAATTATGAAGTCCAGGAGGTTATTACCTACTTCTAGATATTAATGTGAAGAATTGTTTTAAAGAACATATTTATGATAGTTTATCAAGAAGAACCATAACATGTTTGTTAAAAAAAATTGTATTACATCATTTTATGGTACTTAAATCACATTCAATGTTGTATTGAATAGACTACTACAAAAATTTAAGGGAATATACTACTCATTATATTCCACAAAAATTTATTGTTTTCTAGTATATTATGTTGTATTTTATTTTTTTCAAACCATACCAAGGATGCAGCTACTCTTATTGAGTAGTGAACCTAGTAAATTCTTGTGAATCTATGGATGGGTGATTGTTTTGATTTCAATTAAAGTGATAACTCTTTAATAGGAGGAGAAGTTCATTTCAGAAATAAGGAAAATTAAAAGAAAAATATATCACTAATTCTCCCCTCCCCCTCTTTGTGATACATGATCTTGACTGGGCACTTACACTTTCCACACTAATAACAAGTCAAATGAACACTACTTGGTACTGATAATGGTGTAGAGGAATCCCGTGGGTATGGACTTCTTCCACCACCCCTAATATGATAATATAACTTCATATTCTTTCCTTATATACCAATTAAGTTTACACTGGGTAGGAAATAAGGATTCGAATAACTAATATTACCCTTCATTTCCATCTCTACCATCATAGCCTTATCTACCATGTTATAATAGGCATAAATATTTAGTATATAAACCTATGATCAAATGTATATCCATAAACCCTTTAGGTAGTTCTGATATTTCAACTACTTATTAATCAATACCTCCATGTCAGAACGAACCATCTTCATGAACTGATTGGTGTACTCTGACACCGAATTCTATCCCTTCTATAAAGATTGGATCTCCATAGGTTTTTATATCATTAGATATTCTAAGAAATGCTGTTGAAAAAAGAGGATATTGAAACTATTCCTGTCCAAACCCACATTATAGTATTCTTGTACCATGGAATCCCACCAATAATTATTAGGACCTGTGAGCATAAACATCACACACTTCTCCTTGACAACCTTAGGTGTATCCAAGAATTCAAAGACCTAATTGATCTTTTCCAGCTAGTCCTCAACTTTCTAAGGTTCATTCACAACCAAAAAGGATTAGGGGATTCTCATGTAAGAACTCTCATGATTGGTCTATATCTTTCTCAACTTCTGGATGCGCCTCAACAACTGGGTTATAAACTCACAGTACATTCTGTCCCAGAGAACAAACTACTCAAACAATAGCCTCTATAAGATTATGATCCATTGGTGGATTCTCTTTAGAAGAATCTCTTAATGCACCTTCCTGAGGAACCTGAAGAATATTTCCTAAAGGAATATTTATATACAAAGGAAATGGGAGAGAATGATTATAAAATAGGAAAAACCTCAGTTAAAACCAGATAAAAAAAGAAAAAAACTGATATTTATATTAAAACCCAACACATGATACACACATCCTGATATACCATGGTAACTTGATTCTCATAATGGAAAGAGATTGAAATTAACTCACTAAAAACTATTTTTCAAGTCCCAACAATCCTATCTATTTTCTAACAACTTTACCAAGTTTGAGCATAAACAATCTATGATACAAAACTATCACAAAAAATCATGATAACCCTCAAAATGGTGCCCAAAAAAAGATGTAAAAATACAAAAAGATTTTTCTAGATCCCCATGGGTTGGAGACTAGAAATCGAGTATCAAACAATAACATAGAGAATGATTTCTCCCAACCTAAAAACAAACTGCATAGAATACATATACAAAGTAAAGAAACAATGGATGATAATTAAAAGAAATAAATTTTATAACCTAATAGAAATAGAGGTAGTGATACAATTCAAAGTACAAAATCCAAAATCCAAGGTACATGTCCAATAATGAAGGAAAACTAAAATAGAAACTAGCTACTCCATGTGATATGTTGGAAATTTCGCACCATCTTACGACCATATACTCATACCTTGATGACATAAATCACACCACCTCACTGTGGAATGTTTAATTTTCTACATTAAAATACAATACTAGGTTTATACACCACTGAAGGGGTGTTCAAGGTGTAAGCTAAATAGGATCAAGGGGATCCCACCCATGTCTTCCATATCATGTTGCTGTACAATAATCCCATATGGCTGATTTATAAAACATGTCATGATAAGAATTAAATAATTTTCATATCAGAAGAATGATAAATTGTTCCCCATTTCCCACATTTCTAATGAAAATCTAGGTAAAATAGTTTCAAAGAATAAATCTATTAATTCATTTATATTTCATAAAAAATAGGTATATCAAGTAAAAGGATTTTAATTCCAAAACATAATGGATAAACACATGATGGATAACCCATGATTAGGTCTGATGGGTCACTTGTACCTCAATAATGATTAGTGAAAACTAAAAATCCCAAGAAACCATGCAAAAATGTCTAGAAAATAGATGAACCCCCATAAAGTGAACCCTCCTACAATGTCAAGTCATGTACTAAGAGAAAAATGAATCTTTCTCTATGATCGAAATAACATCCCATAAATTTAACCCTACCACAATATCAAAAGAAGAGCCCCAATACTACACCTCCCACTTAAGTACCCTTGGATTCTATTGAAAGTTATCAAATACTTTTAAAAGGTATTACACATTTCAAAATACAATTTCAAAAACCCTTTTCCCATCAAAACCTTCTTTGAAAACCCATTTCAAAATTCATTTCATAATTCATTGAGAATTATTTTTATTTTACAAAAATTAAGGGAAAATCAACTTTTTCTAAAAACCCATTTTACAAAATCAATGCAGTAAAAAATTTATTTCAGTTTTAAAACCATTTAAAAAAACAAGATCACTCAACGGTTCATATAACAAAGGCCATAGATAGAACCACCCACCTTAAACATAGGTCAAACACTACTTACAACAAGATCCACCAACACTACAAGGAATTAATAATAATAAATAGAGGTCCTAGAATTTATTCCAAAATCGTAGAATCAAAATCCACAAAAATAAGGATCGATGGAGATGTTAGGTTACTCATACCTCAAGAACCATTCATTCTAAACCACAACCAACATAAGAATTGGACCTCAGAGGAAGATCATACAAAGGATATAGAAGAATCAAACAAGAATAAACACATAGAAAAAGATCCTATAAATAAATCCCAACATCAATGTCACAAAAAATTGAAATTAATAAGTACAAATATCACTCCCCAAGAGAGACACAACACAACCACCATGGAGATAGAGTATCGAAAAAAATAATCCAGAAGGAGAAGAAACACCCAAAATCACCTATAATAATGACTAGGCTTCAAAGTAGAGAAAAAATATAAATGAATTTGGATTCTGGATTTTAGTTCCTAAAAACTATAGGGAATTATGGGTTTACATTTTAAACTAGGGATTTATGGTGTAAAATATCCATGATTCACATATGTCGAAAAAACATTAAATCAGTTTAAAAATCACGAGAGGCATATTTACAATATGAAAATAGATTTTATGATGTAAATAGATTTATGATATACATTATTTTCATGTATTGTTCCTTAGAATATATTTATGTTGTAATCCAAAAATTTATAGCATAAATTCCTATATTATGCATTACCAAACACATAACCCTATAGAAAATTCCAAAATTACTCTTAAGACTTATAAACCCAAAATAACACCCATAAACATAAAAAAGAGTGAAAATTAAAATCCAGGATGTTATATTATTATTGATGAAATAAAATAATTTAATTTAAAATAATTAAATTAAAGGTTTAATTTAATTTTTAACCAAGGACCTCTCTATAAAATCATATCTTGAATATAGTCCTAAGGTTATCTGTATAATCCTAGAAATTTAATAGGGGGAGTAGAGACCTCCCATGCTATAATTATTCGACAATGTCAATAAATATTATTAGAGTTATAGAATAATGTTGAGGGGTCATCAATGAAATATACCTTTTGCATGTTCTTTATCAATAATCATCCATTTGGAGGTGGGTCTTTATTTTGTAAGATTTATAAAATTATAATTGATGTTATTAATATGGATTGAAACTTAATTAATTAATCCATGGGTTTCCCTTGCATGAAAAAATAAATTTAATTTATTATCATATAATTAGGAATTTAGGATTGATTTGGTTTTCGACCATGAGTTTTCTTCTTAATTACAAGCTTTTTTCAAGAAATGATTATAAGGACCCAGCCTTAAAACATTACATAATCTTGAATTAAATGAATAATCCACATTGAGGATCTTTTCAGGTTTAGAGTTTTAGAGAATTAGGACATAAATATTACATCTCAAAGATTACAAGGTAGACACATCTACTCAGTTTCCATTTTTTTTTTCACAAAATATAAACTCTTGAACAAAAGAGTCATGTCTAGTTCCATGTTTTATACATCAATACATTTCCTTGATCCAATCCTTGATCATATTCCACTTTAATTCATGTGTAAAACATTTTAAAAACTTTGGATGAGCACAAAAATCTCAGTAAAGGATACACAAAGAAGGAAAATTGTTAGTTTTTCAAAACAAAAAGTAAACCATGAATACACTATCAAAGTAATAATTTTAACCTTTATGAAGTAGTAAATACTATTCACTGAATAAAAGGTCACTAATTATCCTTTTTAACCAAAATATTACCACAAAACCATATAAATAACACATAACATATACAGGTAACTTGGGACATAAACATTCTTAAATGGAATAACCATACAGTCAACTTCCACACATATCAATAAATGGAATAGCCATATAGGTGACTTCCATACCCAATGCATTGGTGGTTATAATGTAACCACCCATCATGGTATTCACGGTACCACCCGTCATATGGTTTATCACATAACCACCCATCAAGTGTCCAAGTACCATTATAAAATCATAAGACATAAAACAAATATAATGGAAGGAAAACATTTCCACATTTCAATCACAATATATCACTTAAATATATTGACATAACAAATCCATTATAAAAACCATTTTCAATACCAAAATACGTAAAAGAGTATATTGTTTTTATTTCATTTTAAAAATATTACGGCTTGTTGAGGAAGCCAAATACCAAATAATACTCGCGGTGGCGGAAAAGGTCATTGTAACCGTTTACGTTAAAAGAAACATTTCTTTTTTTTGTTTAGTAAAATTCTTCATAGAAAAAGATTCATTAAAAAAAAGTAAAAGTAAAAGGTGTTTTATACAGTGTATAAAAGAAAGTCTTGTATTAGAACAAAATATGCCTCAATTAAAGGAGATTGAGATGAAGTCCCTTACAAAGAAGGTATCCTTAAATTAAGGATAAATCAATCTCATAATTATGTGTGAAAAATATAAATACACCCAATATAAGTGTATATTAAGTTCAAAAAAACCATAGGTCATTCACACATATTCATATGATGACATATTCAATAACTACACGTTGAACCGAAAGAAATCTAAATTGGGTTAAGAAGTTCCTTTGGTAAAATTCGACAGCCTAGCGGTGTCACCTTAAAATTAATAAAATTAGTTGATGAGAGAGAAAATGGTATCTCATCACTTGGACATAAAATTTACATCAATAATGATATAAAAGAAAATATCACAACATAAAAAATCTAAATTAAAATACATAATAAAATAAGTCTTTTAAAAAGAGGAGCGTGAATGGTTCCCTTACCAATTTGGGAAACATTTGAAACATACACCCCATGAAAGAAGGGTCATACAATGAAGATGTAAATACCCATAAATGAGAGTATATTATACAAATAGTAAAATTATGGGCAGTACATACACCACACAAAAGGAAATAGTGGCCAATGTAGCATGAATCTGACGAGAATAAAAAGTGAGATGAAAATCCCCTTATGAAAATTCGGCAGCCTAACGGCGCCACATAAAACTTCCAAAAATGGATTGATGAGATCAAATAGGGTCTCTAATAATATTAACATAAAATTTAAAGAAATAGGAATATAAAATAACATCCCCCAACATAAGAAATAGGATCTTAAATAAGTTACATAAAAAGAGTACTTAAAAAGAAAGAGAGAGGTAGGATCCCTTACCTCAAGTCCGACTTGTCTTGTTCGTTTATTTATATTATTGAATAATAAGCTAGAGTTAATTTATACTTTCTTAAGAATTTTTTTTTAAGTTCATTATTCATTTTATATCACTTATTACCATGTTATGAACATTATGTAATTATTTAAGTTAATAACGGTGGTTTTGTCGATCATTGGTACTTGAGTCAAAAATAAAATTCATATAATTTCAAGTTGTTCATGTGGTAAAATTTCCATTATATCCAGAATTATATTCATGATTTAGATACCATATATATCATATATATCCAATAGATACTTTCATTTATAATATTACATAACATTTATATGTAAGAAATGAAATGCACCGTTCATGGAGATGGTAAGCCGTACGTACGCATGAACGCTACTTTCATTTCTATTTCATATTTAATTAAATTAAAACTAAATGAGATAAATATATATATTATAATTCAAGTATAATATATATGTTATATAGGTCACATAAGTTTATTAATTTCATTCTTTATACATTCCATGCATTGCATGAACGAGTCACATCACTTGAGGGGGCGGTAGTCCACACTTCCACAAATGAAATTATCGCATTTGCACAACATGCAAAGAAAAAAGGTATGTTTTAAATGTAAAATACAGAAGAATAGAGAGGAAATAAATATAATATATATCATAAATAAATATAGTTCCATCATAATGGCCACCATGAGAGGTGGTAGGAGAAGATAGAACAATCATCGTTTCGTTAGGCAGTAATTAACCATCCACAGAAACAGTATGTTCTTTAACCATTAGACGGAGGTGTGTGTAAGTTTAGCTCGAATAATTATGATAAACACATCCTAGTATATTTAATATACTGGTTTTGTTACAAAAGAAAGTAATAAAAACAGTTTAGGGGGTTGGAGAAGAAAAATAATACAAAAGAACATAAAGAGGACATTACCTTTAAATCGGGTAACTCCCTTTGGTTTGAACCAAAATGGTTTCTTGAAGATATTTCTACCTAAGGTAAGGATTGTAGGATGAATATAGGTATGTGGAGAGATAAAATGAGTAGAGTTTGGTCGATCCAAAGGCTTGAGAGGTGTGGGTAAAAGGGTAGAGGTGGGGGCCATTTATAAGAGGGAGGAGGGGCACTCTTGGAATGTCTTGAAACGTTACTTTATTATAAAATGATTTTCAGATATTAATGGTCCAAAAATTATATATTTCCAGTATTAGGTAATAAGGGTTATAAATACACCTATACAATAGGGGTTTGACAAGTTTAAGTCTTAGACTTTACCATATCTTATCATTTTATTTAAATCATTCATTAATGAGGTAATCACTACCTCATCAGTGCGTCATAAATAAATTTATTTATTTAATGTCTAAAAATTATAAAACAAATATCATGATTTTTGAAATATTTTTATCTTTATAATTAATATTTATAGTAAAAAATATTACTTTTATTACCCCATGTAAGAATTTTTTTAGTAAAACAATACATGTTTGTGACATTTTGATTTTAACTTTAAATAACAAGTTATTAATGTCATTTTCCTACCAAAGTGGCTCCATGGGGTCCCCAAGTTGACCCATAGATTTTCTGAGTTGGCCATGACTCATCCAATAATGGTAGGACATGTGTCAAGGTCATTTCATATTATTATAATATTATCTTTACCTTAACCTTTAATCACGATTAATAAAACATAAAAGTTACTATTCACCAAAAAATTATTTTAACCCCATTGAACCAAATTTTACATCCTAATGAAACCATATATGTCGTATTTTTGAAATTCAAATCACTGAAGTGGTAAAGTTTTGTTTTAATGAAAAATTAGTTTTTTAACTACCACTTAGTGGTTTCACTATTCATCAAAAATTGAAGTTTTTCAGAAAAATACCAAAAATTCACTCTAAGCTAAATTTGATATTCCGAATTCAAAAATTATGTCTATTTTACAAAATTAAAAACATATAAGTTGCATTAATTAATTTAATAATTAATTCCCGCTGTCAAAACAAATAGCGTGTTTTAAGAAACAATATCTATTAAAAGATTGACACTAGTTTAAGTCCAATTCCAAAGTGAAATTAATTACAATGACCACCATTGGATTAAATAGTAAAAATATATTCTAATTTAACTTTAAAACCAATTCAAAAGATGATATAATCATATAAATAAATTAGATTAAAAAGTGGTTTTGAATTAAAATACAACATTTTTCAGTTATTCATTAAAAATGGACTTTATCAAAAAATGACAAAAACATACACAAAGTAAATTTTGATATCATTATTCTAAAGAAGGATTTTATTTGGTCCAATATAACATATGAAATTGTAAAAAAGTGTATTTAAATAGGGTTCTCCATCAAAAGGCGGTTAGTCGACCTTTTAAAAAATATTAGAATATTTATGCTTAAAATTGGATTCATTCGAATTTTAAGCCTCTAAAACTTATTGAATAAAAGTAAATTATTTTGACAAACATATATAATCATTTTTTAGTTATTTCTGTTCATTCCCTCCATTACAACGGCTATGTGTTAACTACCATTTAAAATAATATTATTTTATTATTAGAGTGCAACATAAGATTTCCAAGAAACACATTGTTGCGTGTTGGGTATGCCATTGAGCATTGCATTACCTTTAAATTAATATTAACACTTCATTCAAAAATATGGATAAATATAAAAATTTAATATTTTTTATTTACCTGGGGTGTTACATCCTTCCCCCTTTTGGGAATTGTGTCCTCACAATTTTAAAATTGGACTTTGAAACTTCCTTGAAATCCCCACATCAGAATAGGAGTTAGTAAAATTGTCACTTTCAAATAAAGAAAGATAAGTACAAAGGTCACCTGATTTAACAAATACTAGGATTCCATATAGGAAAAAATGGATATGGAAGAGAAAACAAAGGTTCATGTTCTGATGGAGAGTGATAGAAAACATGTTTAGGAGAAAGTTAACCACCAAGAAATCACAAACATGTGATGGGTTAAACGTTATTTGATTCCCTAGTAGGAAAAGTTAACAGACAACATTTTAGTTTTAAGTTACTTTTTATTGAGGAATTTATTTATTATCTTAACTAACTCATAAGGAAACATACTTACTTGTCATGTTGACTTTTAATTTTTACTAGATTTCTTACACAAACTCATATTTTCTCCAAAAGACGAGTATTTAGGAATACTTTTTCACATTAAGAGTACTATAATAAACTTCTTGAGAATCACCTAATCCAGAAAAGAGAACTATAAATTTCCCATGTCTTTAGACCTTAACCAAAACCAAAACCAAAAATGTTAGTACAAGATCAGATAATACCCAAAAAGGATAATCCTTTATAAAAAAAATCTATTTTTAATCTCCAAAATTTATCAAACAATACCCAAAGTTCAACAAAGACCATTCAATAAACATCTATCCATAAAATTATTCAAAGTAAACAAAACTATGAATTAAACCAAAATCTCCAAAGGATTTAATCACATAGTCTTCCAAGATAAATCTTAACATTTATCTCTAAATAACATCAATTACTCTTAAAGTCTCACACTGAAAAGTAATTAACCTAATCACATATCCTCCATGATAGGTTAATAATTTCCATAGATAACCCAAAATCAACTTATTCCTGATTCATAAGATCGTCTAACTAAAAAGAATTAGTCAAACTAACCAGGTAATTCACATAGTCCAGTGGTAGGTGATAAATACCAGTCACACTTTGGTTGTGGGTTTGATTCCCACAGCTTTGTCCGACGCGATGGGTTGTCACACGGTCTGCGTGTTGTCCTTTTTCCAAAACTATATAATTCTTAAAACATTCCCCAAAAAGAGATAAAATAATCACAAATAACCGTAACACAATTTAACCTCAATTTTATCTCATGCATTTCATTTTCCATCATAACATATAGTAACCCATAATTACCTCAAAAGTAATGATCATATAAACCCTAATGGTTACCTTTATAATTATTATCTGAAATTCCACATCGAGTTGGTTATCTCATACATGATGCATTAGAGAACTCACTAAGGTTCAAGTGGTTAATCATGACTCCTGATATTTGGTTGAGAAAAACCAAAAGTGTTCCCATTGCAGCTCCCATATCATTTAGTTGTTCTTTAAGAAAACCATCACAGTTTTCTTCACATCCACTGCCACTTTGGTGCCTGCTAGATCCAGCCATTTTCTAAGTCCAAAAAAGTCAGTGTGAGTATATCATTATAATCATCATATAATACTACGATAAAAATTATTCTTTTTATCAAAAACTCATTCACTTTATCTAAAACTATGACTCTTTCTGAAATCCAAACCATTTTGGTAATGTCACTTATGCTTAACGAATACCCTAACCTCTAAAGTTATCTAAACTGACCTCTGATACCAACTATAAGGACCCAACCTTAAAACATTACATAATTTTGAATTAAATGAATAATTCACATTGAAGAGATTTTCAGGTTTATAGTTTTAGAGAATTAGGACATAACTATTACTCTCAAAGATTACAAGGTAGACACATCTACTCATTTTCCATTTTTTTCACAAAATATAAACTCTTGAACAAAAGAGTCATGTCTAGTTCCATGTTTTAGACATCATGAAATTTCCCTGATCCCACACTTGATTGTATTCCACTTTAAGTCCTATGGAAAACATTTCAAAAACATGGGATGAGCACAAAAATCTCAGTAAAGGATACACAAAGAATGAAAACTGTTAGTTTTTCAAAACAAAAAGAAACCATGAATACAGTATCAAAGTAATAATTTTCACCTTTATGAATTAGTAAATACTCTTCAATTAATAAAATATCACTACTTATCCTTTGTAACCAAAATATTACCAGAAACCCAAATAAAGAACACATAACATGTAAAGGTAACTTGGGACATAAACATACTTAAATGGAATAACCATACGGTCGACTTCCACACATATCATTAAATGGAATAGCCATACGGCCGACTTCTATACCCAATGCATTGGAGGTTATAACGTAACCACCCGTCATGGTATTCACGACACCACCCGTCATAGGATTTATCACGTAACCACCAATCAAATGTCCAAGTACAATTATAAAATCATAAGACATAAAACAAATATAATAGAAGGAAAACATTTCAACATTTCGATCACAATATATCACTTAAATATATTGACATAACAAATCCATTATAAAAACCATTTTCAATACCAAAATACATAAAATAGTATATGGTATTTATTTCATTTTAAAAACATTACGACTTGTTGAGGAAGTCAAAGACCAAATAATACTCGCGGTGGTGGAAAAGGTCGTTGTCACCGCGTACGTTAAAAGAAACCTTCCTTTTTGTCGTTTAGTAAAATTCTTCGTAGAAAAAGATTCATTTTGAATAAAAGTAAAATTAAAAGGTTTTTTATACAGAGTATAAAAGAAAGTCTTGTATTAGAACAAAATATTCCTCAATAAAAGGAGATTGAGACGAAGTCCCTTACAAAGAAGGCATCCTTAAATTAAGGATAAATCAATCTCATAATTATTTGTGAAAAATATAAATACACCCAATATAAGTGGATATTAAGTGTAAAACAACCATAGTTCATTCACGCATATTCATAGTATGACATATTCAATAACTACAAGTTAAACCCAAAGAAATCGAAATTGGGTTAAGAAGTTCCTTTGGTAAAATTCGACAGCCTAATAGCGTCACCTTAAAATTAATAAAAATAGTTGTTGAGAGAGAAAATGGTATCTCATCACTTGGACATAAAATTTACATCAATAAGGATATATAAGAACATATCCCAACATAGAAAGATGTAAATTAAAAGACAAAACAAAATAAGTCTTTTAAAAAGAGGAGTGTGAAAGGTTCCCTTACCGATTTGGGCAACTTTCGAAACGTACACCCCATGAAAGAAGGGTCATACAATGAAGATGTAAATACCCATAAATAAGATTATATTATACAAATAGTAAAATAATGGGAAGTACATACACCACACAAAATGAAATAGTGGCCAATGTATCATGAATCTCAGAGGAATAAAAAGTGAGATGAAAATCCCCTTATGAAAATTCGGCAGCCTAACGATGCCACATAAAACTTACAAAAATGGATTGATGAGATCAAATAGGGTCTCTAATAATATTAACATAAAATTTAAATCAATAGTAATATAAAATAACATCCCCCAACATAATAAATAGGAGCTTAAATAAGTTACATAAAAAAGAGTACTTAAAAAGAAAGAGAGAGGTAGGATCCCTTACCTCATGTCCGACTTGTCTTGTTTGTTTCTTTATATTCTTGAATAATAAACTAGAGTTAATTTATACTTTCTTAAGAACATTTTTCTAAGTTCATTATTAATTTTATATCACTTATTACCATGTTATGAACATTATGTAATTATTTAAGTTAATAACGATCGTTTTGTCGATCATTGGTACTTGAGTCAAAAATAAAATTCTTATAATTACAAGTTGTTCATGTGTTAAAATATCCATTATATCCAGAATTATATTCATGATTTAGATATAATATGTATCACATATATCCAGTATATACTTTCATTTATAATATTACATAACATTTAGATGTAAGAAATGAAATGCACTGTTCATGGAGACAGTAAGTCGTACTTACGCATGAACGTTACTTTCATTTCTATTTCGTATTTAATGAAATTTAAACAAAATGAGATATATATATATATATATATATATTATAATTACAGTATAATATATATGTTATATAGGTCAAATAAGTTCATTAATTTCATTCTTTCTACACTCCATGTATTGCATGAACGAGTCACATCACTTGAGGGGGTGGTAGTCCACACTTCCTCAAATGAAATTATCGCATTTGCACAACATGAAAAGAACAATGTTATGTTTTAAATGTAAAATAAAGAAGCATAGAGAGGAAATAAATATAATACATATCATAAATAAATATAGTTCCATCATAACGGCCACCATGAGAGGTGGTAGGAGAAGATAGAACAATCATCATTTCGTGAGGCAGTAATTCGCCATCCACGGAAACAATATGTTCTTTAACCATTAGACGAAGGTGTGTGTAAGTTTATCTCAAATAATTATCATAAAAACATACTAGTATATTGAAGATACTGGTTTTTTTACAAAAGAAATAAATAAAGAGTTTATGGGGTTGGAGAAGCAAAATAAAACAAAAGAACATAAGAGAGGATATTACCTTTAAATCGGGTAACTCCCTTTGGTGTGAACCAAAAGGGTTTATTAAAGAGATTTATGCCTAAGGTAAGGCTTCTTGGATGAATAGTGGTATGTTTAGAGATAAAATGATCAGATTTTGGTCGATCCAAAGGCTTGAGAGGTGTGGGTAAAGGGGTAGAGGTTGGGGACTTTTATAAGAGGGAGGAGGGGCACTCTTGGAATGTATTGAAAAGTTACTTTATTATAAAATTATTTTAGGATATTAAAGGTTCCAAAAATATATATTTCAAGGATAAGGTGATAAGGGTTCTAAATTCACCCATCCAATAAGTTTTTGACAAGTATACGTCTTATATTTTACCTTATCTTATCATTTTATTTAAATTGTTCATTAATGAGGTAATCACTACATCATCATAGTGTCATAAATAAATTTATTTATTTAATGTCTAAAAATTATAAAACAAATATCATGATGTAGGAAATATTTTTATATTTCTAATGAATATTTATAGTCAAAAATATTACTTGTATAACCCCATGTAAGAATTGTTTTAGTAAAACAATACATGTTTGTGACATTTTTATTTTAACTTTAAATAAAAAGTTATTAATGTAATTTTCTGACCAAAGTGGCTCCATGGGGTCCCCAAGTTGACCCATGGATTTTATTGGTCGGCCATGACTCATAAAATATGTGTAGGACATGTTTCAAGGTCATTTCATATTATTATAACATTATCTTTACCTTAAATTACACTAATTACCTTTAATCGCGATTAGTAAAACTTAAAAGTTACTATTCACCAAAAGATTATTTTAATCTCATTGAACTAAATTTTAAATCATAATGACAACCATGTATGTCAGATTTTTTTAATTCAAATCACATAAGTTTTAAAGTTTATTTTAAACAAAAAATCAGTTTTTTAACTACCACTTAGTGGTTTCACTATTCATCAAAAATTGAAGTTTTTCAGAAAATACCAAAAAGTCACCCTAAGCTATATTTGATATTCCGAATTAAAAAATGATGTCTACTTTAAAAAATTAAAAACATATAAGTTTCTTTAATTAATTTAATAATTAATTCCCGCTGTCAAAACAAATGGCGTGTTTTTAAGAAACAATATCTATTAAAAGATTGACACTAGTTTAAGTCCAATTTCAAAGTGAAATTAATTCCAATGACCACCATTGGATTAAATGGTAAAAATATATTCTAATTTAACTTTAAAACAAATTAAAAAGATGATCTAATCATATAAATAAATTATATTAACAAGTTGTTTTGTATTAAAATACAACATTTTTCACTTATTCATTAAAAATGGACTTTATCAAAAAAATAACAAAAACATACACAAAGTAAATTTTGATATCCCGATTCTAAATAAGGATTTCATTTGGTCTAATATAACATATAAAATTGTCAAAAAGTGGATTTAAAAAGGGTTTTCCATCAAAAGTCGGTTAATCGTCATTTTAAAGAATATTAGAATATTTATGCTTAAAATTGGATTCATTCGCATTTTAAGCCTCTAACATTTATTGGATAAAAGTAAATTTTTTGAAAAACACATATAATCATTTTGTAGTTAGTTCTATTCATTCCCTCCATTACAACGGCTAGGCGTTAACTACCATTTAAAATAATATTATTTTATTATTAGAGTGCAACATAAGATTTCCAAGAAAATCGTTGTTGCGTATTGGGTACGCCATCGAGCATAGAGTTACCTTTAAATTAATATTAACACTATATTCACAAATATGGATAAATATAAAAATGTAATATTTTTAATTTACTTGGGGTGTTACAATGATGACCAATATTAAGATAGCTATTGTTGGTTACTCACTTTTTTCATTGATTTCTAACTCCTTTCTAATAGAATTCATAACTAGTGCTCATTTTGACCGATGGTCGAATCATTACCACGAACTCGTCTCATTAAGAAATCAAATAATGGTTTCATGGATCTTTAATGATGTTTATATATTAGTGGGTTTTTTACGAAGGATTAATGATGATCATAGAAATTTAAGGATGAATATAAGATTATGGTTTTGTGGTACAATGTGTGTGGATGACATGAGAGGCAATGAGACTTTATTTTTATGATGAATGGTGTCTGGAATACAAATTTTTTCCCAGATTTTATGGTAGTATACTTGGTTTGTGAACATTTCAGGTGTGATTTAGGGAATATTAGATGAAGGATCCATGGAGATCAAAGGATTTATCGTGGAGCTGGAATTCTGAAAATTTCCTAACTACATGGTGTGTAGTCTAGAGGAACAAAAGGCATGTAGCCTATTTCCTATGGCACCAGGGTTTCAACTAGAGTTAAGGATCACAAGGCTTTGTAACTATTCCAAATGTTATGTGATGTCTACCCAATCATCTTGGCATATACTATAAGTACATTCTTTGGGACCCATGTGGACCCACACATCTGAAGAGACCACTTTTTATATGGATTGTATTTTTTTCAAAGATAATTATTGGTTGTTAATGGTAGTCAATGAAATAGAAATATTTCATTGATTTAAATATGATGAATGAGTTAAAATGAAATAAGTTTCTAGGATTAGATAATTGAAGAATATATTGGATGAATGAATGAAGAATAAAGGAATAGATGTCCTCGAGTATTGATATATCAGGAAACATCTATTGAAGACTTTGTGTTTATAAATATGATGATTATTGAATTGATATCAAGTTTAGAATACATCTTCCATTATGTTTTTTGACATAAAACATTGTTTATAATAATGAATATGTGAATAAGGATGAATTTATAAATATGGGAAATTGAAGAAGGCCATAAAATATTTCATTATTTTATGAGAAACATGAAATATTTTATTTAATGATCATGAACATATTGGTTTTTATGACGAATAATTTAATTAAGATAAATAATAATATCAATTTTCATGATAAAGAAGAATACCATGCAATAAAACCATTAATTTTATAAGGAATGGATGTAGAGAAGTGATGAAATTTAAGTGGATTGGTATTTGGTAGTGATACATATATATAATGGAATTTATTTTAAATATTATTTAAGTTTTTAGTTATCCTTTATTAAAAAAAATGTCTAACCACCCAACTAGAAAATGGGACTCTACAACTACTACTTAGGTGGGTAGGGTCAACCCTCAACTAGCCATGATGGCGGTAGAGGGGAGTTGGAGAGCATAGATCAAGTTCCTACATAGGTATTCGATGTGAAAGTGGTAACATAACATGCCTACATGGGATCCCATAGATTTCATAATGGTGTGGTGTAGTCCAAGTGGTTGTGAGATCCAATTGTATATGGGTGCCAACTCTGGTGTTGTGGCTTGAAAAATTATTGATAGGTAATTGTAGCATGAGACTATGCTGAAGAATGATGTGGGACATGCATATAATGTGGTAATATTTCTCTTTTATTAAAAGTTATATATATTTCATTAATCATCTAATGAAGTACATCTCAACCATATGATCAATGTCGTGATCATATTCAACCTACTTCTTAGCCAAATTATTTCTGATAACCTGAATTATTCAATTTCATGATTGCCATCACTGAACTAAGTCTACTATTATTATTTAGAGGCTAAGTTTTTTAGACGATGAAGGTGTGAAACATCATGCATGTATGCTGTAATTTTCATGGAAAGTGGTTTCTAAAGAATATCCTTTGTCCGATTATAAATGAAATTTCAAAGGTTATGTTGTGCATTCATTATAATTGCATGAGTTAGATCTTATAAAGAGGATCATGAGGATGTTACCAAATTAATCTGAGGATTTTCTATAATAACTTGAAAACGAATGAGCTCCATGAATATTGACATAAATCATAATAGAAACCTACATTAGGATAATTGAAATGCTGAGATCTTCAGGCATTAAAGATTCTAATTTAAATGATATATTTTATAGGATTCAAGTTAGTGAATTATAAAAAATAAATGTGATGGCTGTTACCTATAAATACCAATCATCCATAGATAAAATAGATTGATTCCATTCATATTTTTGGTAGATCATTAAATAGGGCCACTTTGGGATTCCACCATGTGAATGATAAAATATCCATGAGCCTCCTAGGATACAAGGATAAATGAGTTCCATGCACATATATTTTATTGAGGGGGTTCAGCAAGAAATTTTATTTAATGAATAAGTTCTGAAGACTCTTGATATTCGACTCATGAACTTAAGGATTTCATAGAGAGATTGAGGTGCCACATACTTGATTTTATCACATAATCATCATTTTCATGAAAAAAATAGTTCTGTGAATCTCTATGATCATGAGAAAAAGAATTTTTTAAAGAGATTCAATGTTTTGTAAAATTGTTAACCCATGTACACTTACACAAAGAAGGAATAGAATAATTTGTACTCTGATAATACACAATGAATAGTTAAAATCTAGTTCCCGCAATAGTATTTGTAAAGAAGATATTTCATGAACCTATTTTGGTGCGCGAGAAAAGGAAGAACAACAATCTATAATTAATCATTTTTACAGGAAGTGAACTATGTGAATAGAACTAGTTATGAATTATTTAACATATGTGAAGAATAACGCATGCATGGCTTTATGTATATGAATATGTGTGGAACACATTAAAATAATTATTGTACACTATAAATACACTGAGTATGAACATAAAATAATTAGGATACTAAATTGATATGTTCTTTCAATATTCATGGTCACATGGACATGACATAACAACAACATGTGAAGGTTCGTTGAGTAGTTAAATGTTATAAAATAATAGTTAAAAAACAATGTAATTCAGTTACTAAAATATTTTTAACACTAATAAGTATATAAAATAGATACAATCATTATTATTGATATTGTGTATTGAAAAGTTTGAGGTATCTAACATGATAATTAAATATCTCATATTGTTTATCGATGAAAAAAATCATAATAAGTAATTTTGATGATGTTGAGAAGAACTTTTAGTGTATTAATAATAAAAGAGTAAGCATATTATTCTAGCAAGAAGAATAAAGAGATTAACTGTGGTCTATTTTTCAGCTAATAATAAAGGGAGAAGAATAAAATAAGACAACTGATTCAATAAAAAATATTGATATTATATATCAAGGAATTATGTGATTACCAATCCAAAAAATATTCATATTATTGTCACTAAAGATAGAAGAATAAGGAATAAGTAAATATGTTATTATGATGTTGTGGAAAAGAAGAAGAGTTTCTTTTAGAGTGTTGTGTACGTAACAAGTAAAAAAGTTAATAGAAGAAAAAAGCAGCATGGTGAAGTCCATAAAAAATATCAACAAGTGGGAGACTTACTTGGTGTAAAAAAGAACCTTAATAATTGAATAATTCCTTTAGAGTATGTATAAAGAACAATTCAGGAGCTATATAACTTTAATTTTCATTTGACTATAGTGAAACTCAAGTGAATGGTCATTCCATATTTGTTGTAACCACATTTAAAGAATTTTTTTAGTGTCTCTATGGTTGGATTATTTATAGACCATGATAATGACTAGATACTCTTATTGATTAGTGAAAATTATTTAATAATCATGTTTTTTTACTTTACTTATTTTATATACTTTCTTGTGATAATAAAAATAGAATAAGATAATCAAGATCATAACAGATCTAAGAGTTAAAAGGGTTAAATGTTTTAATAGGTGAAATAGTTCCCAATAATGATTCACCACAATATTAGTTTTTAGTATACCACAAAGTGGTCCATTTAATTAGTAACATAGGGAGGTTCACCACTATTTGATTCTCTACTTTTAAGTTATTCTATTTTAGAGATTCCCTTTTTCACTATGTTTACAGTGAATTGCAATTTTCGTAAAGATTTACTTATCTTAGAGAAAAATTCTGTTTTTACTAAGAACATGGTAAACATTATAAATAAATATAAAATAAATATGAATAATAAGTACCTCTTATCTAAATAAGAGTAAGTATTTTCATCTACATGCCTTTATAATAATGAAGAAAAATCGATCTTGGAAGGTAAATATCAGGTGGCTTAGGTTTACACTAAGGAGTGACATAGTGTTTCTACCTCTTGGGATTAGATCTTTCAAGTGATAGGGAGGTGTGTGTTCACTTTGATAAGAACATTACTTGAGAAGAATATACTTTCACAATAGGTGATGATGATATATCTATATAACATCCTGACCCGAATTCCATGCACCAATGACCCAAGCTGGACGACCACATGACCTCAGTCTCACCTCCCCATATGCCATAGGCTAATGACTAGCAGTGAGGTTCTAGTAAGTCAGTTATGGGGATACTATAACCTCTTTTATCAGAGTTATACACAATAAGAAATAAATAAACAATAACAGAATCATATGATTATAAAAAATACCAATATCCCATGACAACCAAAGCATGAAAATAAAATTTCAAAATTGAATAGTAGATATTCCATGCTAAGTACATGCCATGTGTCAATATGAAAACCCCAAAATAAATAGACACCGAAAAATCCTTCAAGTGGGTCCTAAACCACATCTATTACCCTAATTCATTCCCCATTCCCAATTTATCCATCTAACACAAGGCCTTTTACCTTATCCTATACTGCAACCACGAAATCTATTCGGGTACAGATCAGGGGGCCTGAGTAGGTGTGAGTACAACTCAATAAGCCACCACCAACGGTGTCTAAAACAAATATTCTCAACAATAGAGTATGTAGTTTTATAAAGAATAAAATACAAGTAATAATGTAAACAATTTACATTTATTCAATTATCCTTTATTTTACCAAATAATCCCTCGGGTTCCCATGGATAACCTTATCTCAATACCTGCTTTGGACCATGCCGGAGTCTGAACCATTTCTTATATTCAATTCTCAATCATTATATCACATGGAATTTAATGATCCATTTAATTCAATTAATATATGGATAATTGGATCCACAATCCAATGTTAATAAATGGGTGTAGAACGTCATGTCTAATACCCCCATGAGTATTTGGAGCACCAGTCCCTATCTCACACCCCATAGGTATTTGAAGCCTTAGTACCTGTCCCATACAAGAATATTTACATGCATGATGGGTGCAGAATTCCATGTCTAGCACCCCATGAGTATTTAGGGCATTAGTCCCTATCTCACACATCATTTATCAATCATACATATATATCATGGGTGTAGAATGCCATGTCTAGCACCCCATGAGTGTTTTGAGCATAATTCCCTATCTCACATCCTACTTATCAATCATACATATACATGATGGGAGTAGAACATCACTTCTACCACCCAATTTCGCAATCATTCAGAATATAGAATAATCTCCCATATTTCACAAAAATCATGGTTAATCAACATTAACCCCTCATCACATTTTTCATCACAATGTAACATTAATTAATTTAATAATTAATTAATCAAATTGTTATAATTTCATAATCACATTGTTCCATTAATTAATTCAACAATGAATTGGTCACGTCAATCTCCTTAATTAATTTAATAATTAAATAATAACAAAAAATTCATTAATTAATTGAAAAATTAATTAGTCACATCAATTCCATTATTTAGTTCAACTATAAACTAATCACATCACTTTCATTAGTTAACTCAAAAATTAACTAATCACATCAATAACATTAACTAATTCGAAAATTAATTAATTACATCAATAAAAATAATTAATGAGATAATTAATTAATCATGTCAATAACATTAATTAATTCAATAATTACTTAATCACATTAATTTATTTATTTAATTCTATAATTAACTAATGACATCAAGTACATTAATTAATTCAATAGTTAATTAATAACTTCCATTCTATTAGTCAATTCAACAATTAACTAATCAAAACACTTTCATTATTAATTCAATAAATAGTTTATCACATAAACCCCATTAATCAATTACTCAATTAATTATGTTAATACCATTAATTAATTCATCAATTAATTAACTAATATCCTCAAACCTAATATACTATAATTAATTAAACAATCAATTAGTCAAATAAACAATCTTAATATCTCATAATTAATTCTACAATTAATTATCTAAAATTAAAAATATCATTTCCCAATTATTAATTTAACAATTAATCATCCAATTATATCAATTCAATATCCAAAAAATCCACATTAATTAATTCACCAATTAATTAATCCAATACATTCAATTACACCATCATAATAATCCTCATTAATTAATTCACAAATTAATTAATCTAACTTATTCAATTTCCCCATCACAACAATCTTTATTAATTAATTAACCAATTAACTAATCTATCTCATTCAATTACTTCAACACAACAATACCCATTAATTAATTTTCCAATTAATTAATCACTTTATTTAATTCAACAATTAAATAATGGTGTAAGTCCCATTAATTAATTCAGAAATTAATTAATCCATTTATTTAATTCCACAATTAAATAATCACATAATTCCCTTTAATTAATAAATAAATTAATTAATCCATTTATTTAATTAAAAAATTAAATAATCACAAAACTCCCATTAATTAATTAATTAATTTATTTATTTATTTAATTTAATAGTTAAATAATCACATAACTCTCATTAATTAATTTGTTCATTAATTAATCCATTTATTTAATACAATAATTAAATAATAACATTACCCTAATTAATTAATTCGTTGATTAATTAATTCAAAACCCATAATCCCAAAAATCCACATAATCAATCAATCAATTAATTATTCAAACTTAAACAAATCAATAACCCCAATTAATTCTTTAATTTTTTTATATCTTAATCAATTCAATATCCCTAATTAATTCATCAATTAATTGTTGTATCTCCACCAATTTAATGATCATAACAATATCTGATAATTAATTCTATAATTATTTATCTATATTCAACAAATTAAAAATAATAATAATTAATCCCTCAATTAATTATTTAATTTTAATAATATATATCTTTCCATAATTAATTTAAAAATTAATTATACAAATCACAATTTTTTAATCTCATAATTAATTTACCAATTAACTATTCATGATCTAAAATTCTAATATCACAATTCGAAATTTCCCTTAATTAATTACCTCACAAAATTTATTAATTTAGTAAAAAAATAAAATTTATAAACATCTAATAGTAATTATATAATCAAATATACATAATTGTATTCAAGACTATGGGATTTGAATTTTAAATCAACTACATCAAGAATGGTGATAAATTATTACCAACAAATAATTCCAATTTGAAGTAGATCAACCGAGACCACGATGATGTACACAATCTAGATCTAAAGCCTAAATCTATAGTTAAATAAAACAATATCTCTTAAATATAGATCTAAATCCCACAATCCTATACATAGATTCAAAAAATCTAGATCTATATCTAATAAGCCCAGATCTAGATTAAAAAAATCTAGATCTAGATCCAAAAATCCTAGATCCATATTAAACAAATATAGATCTAGATCAAATAAGCCTAGATCTTGTTTTAAAAATTATTTATCTAGATCCAACAGTTGATAAAAAACATTCTTTTAACAAAGAATAGGATAATAAGAGAGAGATCAATCTAAAAGAGAAGAACACTCGTACATGAGAGGTGTGTGGAGGGTATTTAGTCAAAGATGGTGGTGTGTATAGGGGCTTCAATATAATTAAGAGGTGAATAGAGGAGCTTTAGTCCAAGGTGGAGGTTCTCAAAGACTCTGGAGGGTTCATACGAGCAAGCCCCTTTTTTTGTTTTTCCCCAAAATCCCATTTCCACCCCTTTAAAAACATTAAAAAGATATTACATGTTGTGTAATTTCTTTTCATGAAATGTTTACAAGTGGTAGAAACTACATTCATGACATGTTGACACATGGTAAAAACTACTTTCGTGACATGTCAACATGTGGTGAAAAACATTGACAGGGGGTGTAAATTTTTGAAGTTGTGAATTACTTTAATCAATGAATAAAATTTATAGGGTCTACCCAAAACAATTAAAACGATAAATTAGGACCATAATGTGTATTTATTCTATAGCCATAACTTGAAAATTAATCCTGAAACACCCCTAAAAAATATAAAATCTTACAATCTTAAACTTCTCAAGAAATATTGTTTGATTTGTTAAGACATATTCTACATTAAATTCCCACAAAAACTTCTTCTCTTATTTTTGGATTATTTTAATTTTTGCAGAAATACATCACTTAATTTGAAGAAGAAGTTTATTATATAGAAAAGGTTTTATAAGGAAAAATTAGAGAATATTTAATGATATTCAGAAAGGTTGGAGCCTTTGAATCAACATAGGGGGTCCTAAAATAAATTCTTAAAACTGGATCAATGAAGTTGGTGAGAAGGTAGTTCTAGAAGAAATTATCTATGGGCATGAATATAAATTGAAAAACATGACTTATTTCAATGATATACAATTCAAATAAAAATTTAAGAAAATAAAAAACATGACTATTTATTACAAAAGAATTAAACTGCATTAAGAGAAAGCTACAAGAATAAAGAAGGCTTGTGAAGAAAAGATGATTATGATCAAAGATCATAAACTCATTCTCAATATAAAATGTCAATAATTGGATGTTAATTTGGTCAATTATGAGAAGACACGTATTCAAACTTCACAAAAGAAGGAGGCAGTTTCTACTATTACTTAATTCTAACTGGAGGATTCTAATGTGAAAAGAACTTTAACATGTGATAAAAATACTAGAACTTCATTTGATGATATATCTCAAGAATATGTGGATAAAGAGTTACCATCAATACTATATTATAAAAATGTTTCTAAAAATGTTTCTAGAAAAATTACATGTTAGAAAAAATATAAACATGTATGGATGAATAATGGGGATGATAAGACTACCACCATGCCAAGGGTGTATAGACAAAAGAGTGTAGATGTTGGATCATGAGAAATAACCCAAAAATATATGATGAATTTCAAATAAAAACATACAAAATAAATTATAATATCAAGGTTCATAGGTTAATGTTAGTCCTATAACTTATTTGGGCATTGGTATTTACATTTTTCTTATAATTATTTAAATGAGAAGGAACAAGGGAAAACCATTTTAAGGGGGAATGTCATAGATGGAGAACAAACATCCATAGTTTAAGATAAATTTGTATACTTTGAAAATATTTGGAAACATTGAAAACTTATGTGATGTATGTAATGAAATTGGTCACAATTTTTATGCATGTTCATATTAGCATGTTTTCAAATCTGATGAGAAAATAAAACCAACACATTTGGGTAATAAATAGAAATAAATCTTCAAAAAAAGAAGAAAATTTTTCTAAATGAAATTCACCCAAGAATTTATTAAAGAATAATAATGAGAAGGCCTTGGATTTTAAATCCATCAATTTGAATAATAAGGAATTAACTAAAAGTGATAATAAAAAGAAAGTCACTTGAAAGAATCCATGTAGATAATCCAAACATTCTTCCACTGTTCCAATTAATATTTTAGAAATCTAGATAGAATATTTGGAAAGAATGCGGAAAATTGAATAAGAATGGGTTAAATATAGTGAAAAAGGGAAATAAAATATCACACACGATGAAGAAAAAGTATATGAAATATTATTAACAAAACACAAATATTTTTTTAAAGAAGTTATGTATGAGATATGTGAAAAAGTTGTACATTGTGAAAAATGTTGTTTAACAATTATTCCAAATCAATAAGTAGTATTTAAGAAGAGTAAGAATCTATAATTCAAGATGGATATTGAGAAGAAAAATTCTATACACAAATAAGAATTGAATTTGAACATATCCATTATACCCCAATGTAAATCAGAACAGAAGTTCAGATGTGGATGCATGAAGAGTGGAAAAAATGGGGAAACTTGTTTGAGAAAATCATCTCAGAATTCTTGTTCATATTAAAGAATCAAGGAAGATATAACTTATTATATTAATATTTACATATTTTATGTTTTTCTTAAGATACATGGAATTTAATGTGAATCGATTTCTTTGGGTAAGAACCAGATAAGTAGTGATTGCTGTCAAATACAGAAAAAAATGAAGAGCATACAATCTTTGAATGATTTGTCAATTTTTATTCAAATGAAAATTATGATAGAGGTTTATCTTTTATAATTCATAATAATGTGCTTCCATATCCTTGAAAATTATGATAAAGAAGATAAAATATTAGTTTATTGTTATATTTTGTATCCTGAAAAATAGGTATTGATGAAGATCATTCCCAGTGAAGTTGTGAATATTTTCAAATCTGGATAGTCACAAGTTAAAGATCCATTTTGTTGTATTCTTAAAATTGATATATCTTGAAATTAAATCTTGAATATGTTAAAAATTATGAATATGATTAGGATTAATTCTAATAAATGGGAGAAAATGAAGAAAGACGAATTTTCTGCTAGAATCATTATTTCAATTGGTATCAAATCTGATTATTCTAGAAGTTTCTTGAAGACCATGTCATAGTAAATGGTATTTTTTTTCTTAATATCTCAATCTTGATTATCAAAAATAATAAACATAATAAAAATTATATAACACCTCAAGTTTTTATGTATTATTATTTTTAAAGAAATTAAATTTATGTTATACTTTGTGTTACATGCAACACCAATTTCATCTTTCAATTCAGACAACATCGGGTTATCTTGGGTTACACATGACACTGATTTTTAAAAAAACTATGATATATTATTAATACATTTATTTAAACATGACCATCATAACCTAGTCATTGAACTTAGAAATAAAATTAGTAATAAATAATTTTAAAATATTAATTATAAGAATTTTATATAAAAAAATATTGATATTAAAATTCCTAATTTTCAGTAATGTATTTATATGTTTCCAAAATACAATTTTCTTAAAAATTTATTTATTTATTTTTGTAAACAATAATAAAATTAATTTTTGAAATTCCCAAAAAATGAATTATAAAAAATAAACTTCATTTTTTAAATCATAATATCAATAATATCTTATGGTGAATTTTTGTTATTTTTCTAAAAGGTTTATTTTTTATGAATATTGAAAGAAACCAAATTTATATTGAAAACCTTAATTTCATTTAAATTATTTATGAAGTTAAATTATATTTAAAATTTATTTTAAAGCAAAATAAGTTTAATTATACATCCATTAATTCAATTTAGGTAATTGGAATCAATTTTAAATTTTATTTTTATATAAAAAATGTTGTAACCTCTTGATCATTTCTCTTTAAAAACCTACCTTTGCTTCGCATCTGCGGGATTAATTTTAAATTAAAAATTTCCACTTATGTGAATTAAAATAGTAAAAAATGGATACCATATTTTTAATTAGAATGATTTATATAATATAGTAAGTTAACCATACATTTTTACCAAATTAATAGTAAAAATAGTAAAAAAAAATATTTACCAAGGTTAAGAAAAAAATGAATTTATCGATAGGTTAAACTAAATTGATATGTGAAAAAATGACAAAAAACATGTCCATAACCAATTTTATGGACATATTTCTACCTTATCCATTATAATATATAGAATACTCCATTTTTTAGCCTTTTTATGTGAAAAAATGTGGGTTTAATTCTTTGTTTTCAAAGAATTGAAAGTGTGTCACTCACGTCACTTATAAAAGGTCACCCTTATCCTATATTCCTAAGACCTTGAAACAATTTTTATTATCCAATAAAAACCCAAATAACTTCTCAAAATGACTTCTCTCATCCTAGAATCCTTATTTTATACATAAATCCAACCTAGGATTTCTTTTGATGAAAACCGAAGGAGGATACCTGAAGAAGGTGCAACATTCATAAATGTGCATTTTATTTTATTTAATCCTAGAAATAATTCAATTATTATTATACCATGATGATATAATTACCTAAGTATATACTATATAATGATTTTTTTATGTTAATTTAATGACCTACAACCGTCTCTACTTCTATAAAATGGGTTACAAAATCAGCATTTGTGTGTACGGTGGACTACCGCCTTACAAACCAATGTCATACGTTTTTCAATTACCACCTATAAAAGTTGGGAATAATGATGTATTTTTTATATATTATATTTATGATATTAATATTCTTCTCAAATTATAATATCACATATACCTTCAAAATTTCTATTTTGTGGGAGTATGATAACTTCACTCATGTGTATGGTGGAATACCACCTCGCAAAGCGATGTGATTCATTCATGATTTACATTGATGGTAATAAGTATGGGATTAATGAACATATGTTATATATATTAAATATAAATTATTTTATAATTATAATAAATCATTAAAATTTCTTTCAATATGTTAAAAAATGGAAACAACATTCATGCATACGTATGACCCACCACCTCCATGAATGGCGTATTTCATTTTATATCCATATATTTTATAGATTAATATAAATACATATATACTGAATATATATGATATTTATATCATTTTTAAAATTATTTATATGTTGTATCCGTGATCAAATTAATATTACCAAAAATAAAAAATCAAAACATATACGAAAAACAAAGCAGTTATTACCCAAAACGTAACCTTAACAAGGAATGTTTAATAAACATGTAATTAAAGGTCATAAAATAATATAAGGTATGATATATATATAAATATTTTTATAAATTATATTTATAGTAATTTTATATTTATTATACCTGAGGTTTTAATGTGTACAACAAAATTTAAGACTTAAGGTAATAGATTTTTAGTCTCCCTTTTATTTTTGGGAGACAAATGATAATTCACCATTAATTTATATTGTGTGGTGTACATGATATCCCTTTTACATGTTATATGATTAATAAAATTATTTTCATGACATTAAATGTTTCATGTGATTTTATTCTTTTTTGGGTATTACGATTCAAAATTTTACTAAAGTAGTAAGGGATTGTTATCATAATTTGTCTTCTTTGAGATGTATGTTATGGTATGCACCTATATTATTTCAAGAGGTGTATATAGAACCCCTTTGACATGTAATATATTTAATTTATTAATCCTCATGATATTTTAAGTTTCATTTTATCTTATTCATTCATATGAATTATGATTCATGTTTAGAAAAGAGGTAAAGATTTTATGTTACAATATCATCATTTATCAAGATTGTTTATGATTATGTTTCTGATGATAAAATATTTTTATCCATCTCTCAAAAAACTATAATATTTTCTTATCCTATGGTTATTTATGTTATTTTCAAGTAATAATACCATTTTCTACTATCTGGTAGTTAAAATAAGTGATAATTGTTTTATGAAAATCCGACTTTATCCGTCTTTTCAGTTAAAAATTTGTTTTCTTTGAAAAGCATGTTTTAAAAAAATGTTTCAATTTTTATTATTATCATCCAATGTTTTTTAAAATAATTTTTTATCCATGTATTATTATTATTTTAAATGTTTTGAAAAGAGTCTTTATTTCATTTTCCAAATATTTCAAATTTATCTTTTAAAAAAAATGTGAAAGGAAACTCTATTTTAACATGTATGAATGAATGAAACATCCCATCATCATGTCTATTATTTTCATTAAATCTTTATTTACAAGTTTTTAAGATCATTTTTAAATAAAATTATTTTCAAAATTTTCTATGTTTTAAAGGGTGTTTTTCAAATCAGAAAGGATATTTTCCTCTAGGAATGATTTAAATGATTTTTAAATGTTTCTTTAAAAGTTTTTATGGTTATTTTCAAATAATTTTATTTAGAATTATTTATGTTTAAAAAATTATTTTCAAATAAAAAAGGATATTTTGATTAAGAAATGTTTTAAATGTTTTATAAAAATCATTTTTGATCTAATATGGAATGATTTGATGTAACTTATACTTTATTGGGGATATTAACCAAGGATATAATTCTTATTATTTCTCTAAATGGATTATGATGAAAATATGTTTATTAAATTTTTTTCTCTTCCATGGGTTATACAATGATATAATTCTTATGAATACCTCTTATTTTCAATGGGTTATGCTATGATGAAATGTTCAAATTATTATGAAACCTGTCTCTTTTATATTTTTCATGATATAATTAAATTTTTATTAAACACATTATATTTAATGGGTTATGATATGATTGATTTTTTATAATCTTTCAGCACACATAAATGTGGTTTTCTTTATGGGATGGGTTGGGCCTATATCTCCCTCCTACACATTGGTTAATGATACATGATCTATGAGATCAAAGGTTACATGGGTAGTTAGTAAAATCACAAAAAGGAGGGTACATGGGTGGTTAGACCAATCTTAAAAAATAGGGTACACATGTTGTTATCCCAAGACCGAAGAAGTTATATGGGTGGTTATCCCAAGGCTAATGTGTTTTTAATTTCATGGTGGTTATCCTTGACATAATATTTTCTATGGTTATGTGTATGCCAAAAATCATTATCTTATTCCACTACTATTCCCTCATGGATTATGTTCCTTAGTTTCTTTATGATTCATGTATTATGAACTACCAATCCTTATTCCATTACTCAATATTATGATGTTTGGTATATAGTATGGTTTCAAAATGTTATGATCTTATTCTTATAGCCATATGTTTATGTTATTCTTATATATCTTTCTTTTTTACCCTTACTAAGCATCTAAGATCATCCTTTCATATGTTTACTTTCCCCAGGTTATGAAGATATGTATTATATATTTTTTTTTCTAAAAAGGGTGCTAGATATGAATATATTATGGGGAGATGATGTATCTCATCTATGAACTAATTTTTTATATTTTCATATTTCCAAGGCACTAAAATATTACGGTCCTCAGGCATTTGATTTTGTAATGTAATGAATATTCATTTAAAAGGATGTAATATCCATGTATGGTAATCCTGGGTTTCTATAGCTGGTATCAGAGGATATGTTTAGTTAGACTTTGAAAACTAGGATGACAAAACTTTACTGATATTCTTAGGGATATGTCTAAGTATAAGTATAGGGATGTATCTAAGGATAATAACAAGTATGAGTCAAAGTATAGTAAAATGTTCTAGATTTTTGGTAAAGGATAGAGAAATTGGTTTCCAATCCATTAAATCCATGTTTGGATACTACAAGTGGATGTGGATCTGGTACAGAAGAACCTAGGGGTAATAACTATGAGGAGGGAACATTGATCTTGACTCGATCATTACCTGGTGCACAAAAATAGGCCATGTTTCAAACACAGTTTGACATTATTTGGGGATATGCTCTAGAAATTCAAAAAATCATTAAAAAACATCATGATATATTTAAATAGATGGTGAATATGAATCGAATAGGGCAAACATAAGGTGTTATAGAATGAAAATAAGGTGTCATGATTTATACAGACTATAAGTTAATTTTTTAATTATGTGGGATTTCACTATGATTAGTGGTTCTCAAATAATAATTTATAATTTTAGTCAATGGATAGAACCCGAAGAAACCCTATTAAAGAGGAATGAAATGGAAAATGAAAAGATTTTCCTCTTGTAAAACAAAAAATTATTGGATTTGAAATGAAAAATCTTATTGATATATTCAAACACCTCTCTCAAGATATAAATCATGTTTAACTTCCAAATGAGAAAAGGTGACAAAAACATTTTTTGAGTCCTTTATGAGGTAATATACACATTATTTTAGCAATTATAATGATCCACTAGTTTTTGAGGAATGTATCAACACCATTGTAATTATATTTTACTTTATTCAGTGTTTGGAGCATGAAAAAATCATCTTGTTTGTTCAAAATTTGGAAGGTGAATTCGATCAATGGTGGAATCTTTTTAAGAATATGAGGTAATAATAAGAAATTGAATCTTTGTAATTGGAAGTGTTTAATGGTATATTTCTCAATATTTACTTCCCTCATATTATACTTACAAATATGGAGAGGGAATTTTTTGAACTTAAGAAAAAGTATGTTGAATCTATTGGTACCTATGAAGATAATTTTACATTAATTGTATGGTAAGCTTATGGTTTAATCATCGTCCCTAAAATATTTTTTTGATTATTTGGTGGCCTAAAACTAATTCTTTGAAAGGACTTGGATATAAAAGAGACTTCAATATCTATGAATAATTCGTCTGATATGAATTGGTGGTAAAAATGTAAATTAGATATTCCCACTATTCTTATGGTTTTGATAAGAAAAGGAAGATGTAGTCTCATGAAAACTAAAATGATAGAAAGAAATTTTAATCATTTGAATGCTATAAATGTGGGAAGAAGAATAAATTAAATTTATTTAATGGAACTAGAAGGTTCATTAAATGTGGAAATGAAGATCATAAATCCCTTAAATTTTAAAATTTTATTAATGGGTCAGTTCATACAATAGAGGAGAAGAGGATTAAAACTAGTGAACCACACACACTCTAGTGTTTAAAGTGCAAGGAGTTTGGGTATTTTGTGAATCTATACCTCAATATAATAGATAATATGTATGATAAGCCATAAAAACCTCTAAATAAAAATTAAAAAAGGGAAATATTATACAATCACAATGAATAGAGTGAATCATTATAATTAGGGAACACTTATACTACCCTCCTTAGTTTGGAATTTCATGTTGGAATTTGTATGAATCAACACTATGATGATCTTATTATTCATCATTTTTTGATATTATATGTGATTATCTCCCTATTTATGGATTCATGAATAATGAAATCACATTTTATATTCTATTCGTACATGGTTGAACCTTATATTCTAATATAAATGTTCTTGTATAAGATAAGATATTATTTAAGGAATAAAGGGTGAATAATATTTTGGAAGAATTTATGCCTTCTGGTAATATTAAATTAAAATTTATATATAACATCATTGTTTTATGAGTTTAGGATTGATCATAAGTTTAAAGTCATTGACATACCTTTTTAGGTGTTATGAGATAAGAATTTATAAGGATTAAGTATATATTAAGATACATTTATGGAAATGTAACCATTTGGATTTTTATATAGTGACAATGTGATTTCAGGATTAATGCCTTTACAATTTTTAGAAATATGATTAAAGATACTAGTATACTTTTGTGTTTATATTATATATGATGTGGTGATAATTATGGGTTATAGTGGATCAACTTTTAATTTCAGCACACTTTATTACTATTAGAGAAAATTTCTATTTGGATATGCATTCCAGAATATATATTAAAAAATCGGTAAGGTTGCATGGAGTACCACATTCAATTTTATTTGAGTTTAATCTAGAGATTACGTTGATGTTTTGGAAAATTATTCACTAATATCAAGATACATAGTTGAATTTCATCACTTTGTATCATCCTCAGAAAAATGGTTTGTTTGAGAGAATAATTCATACCATAGAGGATATGATAAGGTTTTACCCTATGGATTTAAAAGGTTGTTGGGATAAATAACATCCGAAATTTTATTTTTCTTATAACAATATCTTTCAATTTACTATCTATACGGCTCTTTATAATTCCCTTTTATGGAAAGAAGTGTCGAACTCCAACGTACTTGAATGATGTTGTAGAAAGAATGCTATTGGGACCTGAGCAAGATGATTATATGAAAGAGAGGGTTAAATCCATTTAGTAACATATATATACTACAAAAATTTAATACATGTATTATAATAATAATCACCAACATCATCTAGAATTTGAATTCGGTAAGAAGGTATTTCTAAAAATTTTTCGATTGAAAAAAGATGGGAAAACTAAGACCTAGATATATCAGTCCCATTAAAATACATGGTCATGTCAGGATAATAGCTTATTCTTTGGGGATTCCCTTGAAAATATCTCAATTTCATTATGGGTTCTATGTATCACTCCTAAGGAATTACATATCTGATCCATCACATGTACTTAACTCAGAGGCCATACCACTGGAGCATGATATTTCATATGAGGAACAACTAGTAGAGATTCTGGATCAAATAGAGAAAATTCTAAAAAATAAGAATAGTAATCCAACCATTTTTATGGAGAAACCAATAGCTTAAGAAATATACATGGGAACTTGATGATGAAATGCGGCATAAGTATCCTTAGTTGTCAGTACCAAAGTGATGAATTTTGATGAGAAAATTCGTTTTAAGGGGGTAGAATGTAACACCCTGAGTTTTTATGAATTATTATTTTTATGAATAAATTAAATTTATTTGTTATATTTCATTACATGCAACACCAAGTTTTTAATATTCTACACGCAACACTGGGTTATTTTTCTTTACACACCACATTGAGTTTTAATAAAACCATGATATATTATTAATATAGCTATTTAAACCTAAACATTATTACTATTCAATTAAACATAGTGGTGTGAATAGTAATAACTAATTTTTAAATATTAATTAAAATATTTTTATATAAATAAAATATATTGTTAATAAAATACATAATTTTCAACAAAGTCATTATATGTTTCAAAAATACTAATTTCTAAAAAATTGTTTTTACGTATATTTGTGAAAAACAATAAAATTAAATTTTGAAACTTTTAGAAAATTAATTAGACAAAATAATCTTCATGTTTTGAAATTATAATTTCAAAAATTAGCTTAGGGTGAATTTTTTGGATTTTTATGAAAGTTTATTTTTTTGATGAATAGTGAAAATACCGAATTTTAATTGAAAACTGCCTTTTATTTTAATTTTTTTAAAGATAAATAACAATTTAATTTTTCTCAAGTAACATTATTTAAATAATAAATCCATTAATCTATTTTAGGTCATTTAAATAAATTTTATATGAAATTGGATATAAAATCTTTGTAAACTTTTGAACATTTTCTCTTAAAAAACTAGCTTTCTCATCACGTCTATGGGATTAATTTATAATTAAAATTTTCCACTTATAAGAATTTAATTTTGAAAAATGATTAAATATTTGAAATAATAAAAATTTATATTATATAAAACGTTTATCTTATTTTTTTACCAAAATGAATTTTTAATCCAATAAAAATTATTATTTTTCTGTTAAAGAAAAAATGGATTTTTCGGGGGTTAAACTAAATTGATAAGTTTAGAAAAGGACCAGAAACTTATCCAGAACCCATTTTAGGGAAAAAGTTAGACCTTATACCTTATATGTTCTAGAATAATCCATTTGGAATCCTTTTTACATAAATAAAATGTGGGTATAATTCTTTCTTTTCAAATAATTACAAGTGTGCCACTTACCTCACCTGTAAAAGGCCATATGTTCTTCTATTTTACACACACCTTCCAACCCATTTAATTTGGAAAATAAATTCCCAAATAACTTCTCAAATTCTATCCGGTCACACTATAAGCCTTATTTTTTACATAAATCTAACATAGGAAGGCTTTTGGTTCAAAGATAATGTGGATACCCAAAGAAGTGGTAACGTTCATCAACAAGCATTTTTATTTTATTTCTTTCTCCACAAAATTGATTTCATATTATACCATTATGATATAATAAACTTATTATATACCATATAATGATATATTTTTAGGTTATTTTAATGAACAAAATCCATCTTTACTTCCATCAAATGGGTTTTAAAATCATCATTTGTGTGTACGATGTACTATAGGATTGCAAACAGATGTCATTTATTTTTTCCTTTACAACCTCTCATGGTTAGAAATAATGATATATTTATTATTTATATATAATATTTATGATATTATTATTCTATTTTTGATTATTATATCACACATATCATCATGATTTCCATTTTTTGGGAATGCGATAACATCACTTGTCTGTACGACGAACTACCACTTCACGAAGCGATGTGATTCATTTACATTTTACAAGGAAGGTAATAAGGACTTTTTAGTAAAAATATGTGATATATATTAAATAAAAATTATTTTTTATTATATTATATCATTTAACTTTATTTATTTCAATATATAAAGAAAATTGAAACAACGTTAATGTATACGTATAACCTATTGTCTCCAGGAACGATGTATTTCATTTTCTATCTCTATATTTTATAGATTTATTTAAATACATATATACTTAATATATTTTATATTTATACCATGTCTAAAATTTTGGATATTATTGATTCATGGCTAATTTATGAGGGAAAAATATCAAATACAAACATATGCTAAAAACTAAGTGGTTATTACCTGAAACATAACTTTAACATGGAATTGTTAATAAAAGGGTAATAGAAGGTCATAAAAAATAATATATAATTATAGATATATATATATATATATATATGTTTTTAATATATTTATAATAATATAATATTTATTATATAGTAGTTTTGAATGTATATTATGGAAGTTAGGACTTAAGGTAAGGGATTTCTAATCTCTCTTTTATTTCAAGGAGACGTATGAAAATTTACCACTTATTTCATTTCTGTGGTGTATATAATAAACTTTAACATGCTATATCATAAATAAAATCATTTTAATGATATTTAAAATTTATTTTTATATTATTATTTATTGTGTACTATGATTCAAAATGTTATTAATGCGATAAGGGATTTTTGTCTCTATTTTCCTTCTTTGATACATACATTGTCTTATGCACCTAAATTCTTTCACGAGGTGTATATATAGCCCCTTTGACATGAAATATCCATAATTTATTCATCCTCATGATATTTTAAGTTTAATTTTATGTTATTCCTTAATGGGGCTTATGATTCAAGTTTATCAAAGTGGTAAAGATTTTATGTTACAATCTAATTGTTTATCAAAATTGTATATGATTATGTTTCCAACAATTAAATATTATAATCAATTTCTCAAGAAACACATAAATTTTATTATCCTCTAGATATTCATGATATTTTCAAGTAGTATTACTAATTTTATACTCTTTATTGTTTAAACTAATTGAATTTATTTTAATAAAATATGACTTTATCTCTCTCTTCAGTTAAAAATATGTTTTCTTTCAAAACTATGTTTTCAAAAAACGTTTTAAAAAATACTTTATTATTATCCTATGATTTATAAAATAAATTTTTACCCATTTTTTACTTTTAAATAAATCAAAGGGAATCTTCATATCATTATCTAAATAATACCTATTTATTTTTCATATAAAATATGAAATTAATCTTTGTTTTAAAGTGCACATCATGAACTAAACATCCCATAATCATGACCATTATTTTATTTTAAATCCTCTTTTATAATTTTCAATGATTATTTTAAAATAAAATTATTTTTAAATTTTTCTAGGTTTTAATAATTGTTTTTCAAAGTGGAAAGTATATTTTCCTCAAGAAATGTTTAAAATTATTGTTAAATATTCTTTTATAAGTTTCCAATGTAACTTTCATATAAAAATATTTTTTAAAAAGTTTTACATTTTAAAAATATATTTTTTAAACAGTAAAAAATATTTTCATAAATAAATTTTATAAATTACTGATCTAAATAATTTTATATCTAAAATGACATTCTTTTATGTAACTTATTATTTACAGGGTGTATGAATGAAGGATAAAATTCTTATTCTTTCTCTAAATGGTTTATAATGAAAAGATATTTATGAAATCTAGTTCTCTTCCATGGTTTATTCCATGATATAATTCATATGAAATCCTCATATTTTCAATGAGTTATGCTATAATGAGATCATAAAATTATTATGAAACCTTTCTCTTTTCTAGAGGTTTTGATATATTGAAATGGTTATGAAACCCATTCCATTTCATGGTTTATGATATGATGAATGTTTTATGATCTTGTGGTACACATATAAATGGTTTTCATTATGATATGGGTGGTAACTATATCCCTCTTCAATGAATTATTTAATAATATATTTTATTTGAGCTCAAAGGGTACACATGTGGTTATCCCAAGCCCAAAAAGGAGGGTACACATGTTGTTATCCCAAGCCCAAAAAATATGTTACATAGGTAGTTACACCAAGCCCAAAGTAGGTCTATAAGAGGTTATCCCAAGGAAAACATGTTATAAATTTATTGGTGGGTATCTTTAACATAATATTTTCTATTCTTATATATATGCCACAAATCTATGTCTTATACCAACTTTATTCCCTAATGGCTCATGTTCTTTGATTCCATTATGATTAAAGTTGTATTAAATAACAATATTTATTCTATTACTCAATATTATGATAATTGATATACAAGGTATGGTTTTCAAATGTTATTATCTTGTTATCATACACTTATGTTCATGTTATTCATACATATATCCCTTTTTTACCCTTAATGAGCATCTGATCTCATACTTTCTTATGTTTCCTTTCCCATGGTTATGAAGAAAGGTATTATGTATGATTTTTATAAGAAGGGTGATAAATATGAATATCTTAGTGGGAGATGATGTATCTTACCTATGAACTAGTTGTTTATGTTTCTAAGTTTCCAAATGCACTAAAATATTACATTCCCCAGGCATGAATTTGTGAAATGTAAGGAATATTCATCTAAAAAGATGTAATATCTACATATGAGAAGCCTAGGTCACTATAAAGTGGGATTAATTGAATTAATCCATGATATAATAAGTACGAAAGTTACCCATGGCCACTAATCCTATTTGTCATACTTGAATGTTTTTGATCTATTTGTTGAACTGAGTATAAGAGTTTTAGGTTGATTTTATTTCAAAAGTTTCATATCTCATTCACGTATCTTCATACTAAAATAAAAGTAGAAAGAAATTGTATAAAAGTACATGATATATCATTTCATGTGGTATCATGATTATTTGATAAAGGACAACTTTGTTGTCTAAATAAAATCCACTTATTTTCTACACTGAACATGGATCACGTAGACTTATAGTGAAATTATATATTATTGATTGATTTAGTATGAACTAATACCCTTTTCCTGTGAACTTTTTATTTCTTTTCAATATAGGAGAGTGAAAGTGAAATAAAAGTTCTGAAAAGTATAGAGAGATTCATATATTAGAATATTCATTTGTAAATAACATTGAATCTGTTAACAACAAATAGAAATGGGGAGATGGAATAGCACATGTAGCGCCCCAACCCTAGTTACCCATAGTTGGTTAATTATTACATAACATTAGCATGATCACAAAAGATCAAGTCTTGAAAGTCCGATTAGTTTAGTGGCCTTGGAAATACTAGATAAATTCATATGTTTTACATTACAACATAAAATGAAAAACTACAACAACATAGTCTCTATAGGCCACACTCATATCCCTTATACTATCCCAGCAGGTCAGTCATAATATAATTATTTGCATCCTAGGAAAAATAAAACATAGAAAGGGGTGAGATCAGATGCCCAGTAAGGATAACAATATAGCAGAAACTTTTATAAACAAGCATAAAAATTTAAGGCAATGTTAGATGAAAACAAATTCCTTTTAAACTTGAACTTTAGAATAATATGGAAAATATAAAATCAAATAATTCCATTTACTTATTCACATGGATATTCTACTAGTAGAATAATCACATTCAATATCAATAACCACTTTCATAATGATGGAATGCATAATGCCAGACTTCATAACCACATAGTCAAGGCCTTGTGCCAAGAATACAAATAATATTTTGACAAGGCCTTATTCCAAGACACTAGTTTGTCTCATGAGACCTATCGATGCATCGAGAAGCTATAGTGGGATCCACCCGTCACTTACTAAGTCCAATGCATTCCTCATATGAAAAGGTTTAAACATAACATAACCATTTATATTAAAACTCGCATAAGAAATGTAAATACTTTATCCATAAACCATTAATGGTGTAAAAATAAAACATCCACATTTAAAAATATCACAAAACCTTCAATACAATATGGAAGTTTTGTATCATAATGAATCAACTTCAAATAAGCTTAAAATCCATCAAAGGATGTTGACATAGATGAAATCATTTTTTTTGAGAAATATCTCTTTATATTTTGAAATCATTTAGAATTCATATAATTATGAAAGAAAACATTTATTTTTAAAATATTATTATAAGATTTTAAGGGAAGTTTTGACGATGTTATAATGGTGGAAAATAGCCACACCCTCCGTATAAGTTAAAATAACATTCTTACCTTAATTTTGTCGAAAAGGCCATAAAGTACATTGTTTGGAAAATGACAGAAAGATTCCATTAAAAACATATAAGGTCAAATAAGGGTATAAATTAATTTAAACCATTTTATATAAATATTAAAAATGTTATGAAATACATTTATTAAGAAAACATGGATGTGGATGATAAAGAGTTCCCAGTAAATACTTACGTAAAAACAACCTCGGATAATAATGAGATTGTGAAATTAACCCTTACCTTGTAATTTTCCTTGGTCAAGGGTAGGTTAACCTTCTGTATAATGATGAAATCACTTTAATTAAATTATTCAAGAACCATATACATTAATATGATATCGTATATGATCTTTTAATATTGCTTTGTTAATGATATCTCAGTAGTATCATCGTTTCAGGTTTAACTGATTCTTCTTCCTTTATATGACTTGTTATGTAAGTAATGTTTGTTATAGATAGGATGTATCTTATTTATATTAAGAATGATATTAAGTCTTTAAAAATTATTTTTAATCATCAAATGAAAGTTAGTCATGAATGGATATGATGGGGAATGAATCTCATCCCGTTTGTGGAGACGGTAATCCGTACATACGCACAAGCAACAATATCATTCTTTTGATACTAAAATCATATATAATTGGATGTTATATCATATATACAGAATAATTATCATGTTATATTTATTATTTACATCATTTATACTCATTATTATATCCATCCAAATGATGAAGTGTTTGAATAACAAACTACACCATGACGTGGAGACGGTAATTTGTACGTACACACGTATGGTGACGTTGTCATTTATACTATAGATAGAAAATTAATATAGTTGTACCACTTTTATAATAACATCATGGTATATAGAATATACTGGAGTTATTATTTTATAATGGAAACAACAAAGAAAGATTAAGTGGAGGAAGAAAAGAACTTGAAAGAGGTGATGAAATATTTACCTCTTCTTCGGGTTCTTCCTTTTGATTTGATCAAAAGGGCTCCTTAGGTTGGATTTATGAATAAATGAAAGCCTCTAGGATAAATGGAGGAAATTTTAGAGGATATTTGGTTAGGTTTTGGCCGATCCAAATGGCTTTGAAGGTGTGAATTTGAGAGAAGGGGAAGTTCCCTTTTATAAGAGGGGTGAGGGGCACCTTTTGAAAAGATTGAAATATTATTTTATAATAAAATACTTTTCGGTTTATAATGACTAAAAAATGATTTATTTCAAGGATAAGGTGGGTATGGGTTTAAATACACTCAGAAAATAGGTTTTATATAGGTTTGAGCCACTATATTAACCTTATCGTTTTGATTTAACTCTTAGTTAAATAGTTTGACATTTACCACGTCTCTTTGTATTTTTATATGATATGGTTAATAAAAATACTATAAACTTATAATAGAACATCAAGTGGTTCATTAATGACATATATAATATTATTTAATCCCTTTGTCTGAACCTTATATTTTTAATAATAGAATATCTATTAATAATATAATATACTTTTTAAAAACTCTTTTATTTCAATTTTGACACTATTTGGTATTTTGTTTTTGATAAATTCATAACAACATTATTACTTAAAAAAAATTAATTTAATCAACCCTAAAATGTCATATTAACCTATAAAATTAGTGTAATTCATTAAAAGTATCAAATTAGATTTATTTGGATATTTATAATATCAATTATTTTAATCTATCATTAATAAGGTAATTACTGCATCATCATCATGTCGTAATTAAATTTAATTATTTAATGTCTAAAGATTATTAATAAAATACCATTATGTAGGAAATATTTTTATATTTATAATGAATATTTATAGTTTAATTTATATTGTTTTTAACCCTATATTAAAAATGGTTTATTTATTAAACTTTTAATTTAACTTTTTTAACTCTTCTTTAAATAATATAATAATAAATGTCCTAATCTAATCCAAGTGGACCAAATAGGTTCATATTTTATTCCTAAGGTTGTTTTTAGTCGAATTATACTTATACAATAGAATTAGGACATGTTTTAGGATAATTATGATATCATTTTTACCTTTAATTACCTTATTTACTTTTAACCGTGGTAAATAAAAGTAAAACGATACTATTCACCAAAAATTATTTTCATCTTATTGAACCAAATTTTTCTTACTGATATTAACCATGTCTCTCATATTTTTGAAATTAAACTCATAGAAGTATTAAAATTAAGTTTTATGCAAATTTTCAAATTCTCCTAAGAGGTAGGTAAAAGACGGTGAAAAGTTCGATAAAATTTTATATATCTAAACATATTATAAAATGACTCAAATGAATTACATTGAACATATATGGGCATTATGTATCTATTTTTGACCTAAAATAAATTAATATAACATAACTAATTATTTAAATAAAAAATCGGTTTTAAAAAATAAGTCAGTGTTTTTCACTATTCATCAAAAATTGAAAGTTTTCAGAAAGATATAAAAAATTCACCCTAAGCTAATCTCAGTATTAATAATATAAAATTAAGTCCATTTTGAAAGATAAAATTTATAAAAGTTCAAAAATTGGGTATTAGTATTCATAACAGATTGTTTGATTGGTCGCGGTGTGTTAGAATCTCGAAGTTGCGTACAATGCAAGCTATTGCATTATTCAAAGAGAAACTTACCGTGGAAGCTTGGGATGTTACATTCTTCCCTCCAAATAATTTCAACCTTGAAATTTCTAGAATATTACTACATAAAAATATTTGGGTTGTTCTTCGTCAAAAGTTCCCCGGGTTCCCACGTTGCGTCTTCAATCTTATGGTTTCTCTATAGAACTTTTACCAGATGAGTCGTCCGGTTTCTCAGCACTAGTTCTCTGGTATCAAGAATTTTGACAGTCTCTTCACAATAATATAGATTATGTTTCAGTTCAATTTCCTCATAGGTGATTACATGTGTTGGGTTAGACATGTATTTTCTCTACAGTGATATGTGGAACACATCATGAACTTTGAAGAGACTTGGCGGTATTGCCAATCAGTAAGTTATAGCCCCAATTCGTTCTAGAATTTCGAAAGGTCTGATGTACCTGGGACTTATTTTACCCTTCTTATCGAATCGTATAACCCCCTTACATGGATATACCTTCATAAAAACATGATCTCCTTCGTGAAATTCCAAATCCTTCCTTTGGTTATCATCATAGCTCTTGTGGATACTTTGTGCTACTTTGATGTTGGTTTGGATAACCTTCATTCCATCATTTCCTCAACCAGTTCTGGGGCTACGAGTTTTATTTCCCCAACATCATCCCAACAATTTGGTGTGAAACATCTCTTGTCATATAACGCTTCATATGGTGCCATCTGAATACTTGAGTGGAAGCTATTATTAAATAAAAATTCTACCGGATGTAAATATTGATCCCATGTACCTTGAAAGTCAAGTGAAAAATATCTCAACATGTCTTATAATGTTTGAATAGTCCGTTCTGATTGTCCATTAGTTTGAGGGTGGTAGGCAGTGCTCAAACAAAGTTCAGTATCCAGGTCCTTCTGAAGACTTTCCCAAAATCTTGATGTAAAATGGGGATCATAATAAAAAAAATCGATAGGGGTACTCCATGAAGTCTGCCAACTTCATTAATATATAGTCTTGATAAACGTTCAAGTGGTAAATCTTCACTTATAGCATGAAAATGTGCTGACTTGGTAAGATGATCAATAATGACCGATATTGGATCATTCCTTCTAGGTGTCTTTGGTAGCCCCATGACAAAGTCTATCGTAATGTTATCCCATTTCCACTCAGGTCTGGGAAGAGGTTGGATGACTCCTACAGGTTGTTTCCTTCCAACTTTTACTTGTTGACAAACTATACATCTTGACACAAAATCAATAATATCCCTCTTCATGTTGTCCCACCAAAAATGTTCCTTCAAATCCTTATACATTTTAGTGCTACTAGGGTGTATAAAGAAATTAGAGCTATTAGAATCATCCAACAATTCCTTTTTTAGATCAGGTAAGTTGAAAACACAATGTCTCTTCCAAAATTTAAAAATCCCATCTTCATATATGAATTCACTCGATCTCGCATCATTCACAGCTTTAATTTTCTTTTGAAACTCCTCATCGCCAGTCTGAGAACTTTTTATCTTTTCTAGTAAAGATAATTTAGAAACTATTTGAAAATTAATTGATGTTTTAACTTCCACGGTTATTCCCATATCCATATTTACAAGATCCACGAAAATATAATCCCTTTCAATTCTCATCTGGTTCAAAACTCCATGATCCTTTAAACTCAAAGCATCTACCACCTTATTTGCCTTCCCCGGGTGGTAGTGTATATTGCAATCATAATCCTTGAGTAGTTCAACCATCTCCTTTGCCTCATGTTGAGTTCTTTCTGTGAGAAATTATACTTCAAACTCATGTGATCACTATATATCACACATTTTTCACCATAGAGATAATGTCTCCATATATTCAAAGAACACATTACAGCTGCTAACTCAATATCATTAGTAGGATAGTTTTTCTCATGAATTTTTAGCTGTCATGTTGCATAGGAAATAAGTCTATCATTCTGTATAAAGACACAATCAAGTCCTTTCTTTGAAGCATCACAATAAATAACAAACCCATCATTCCCTGATGGTAGTGTCAACATAGGAGCATTGACTAATCTTATCTTCAGTTCTTCAAAATATTCATCACACTCTTTTGTATAAACAGGTTTAAACCCTTTATGCGTGATATTTTTTAATGGTTTAGCGAACCGGGAAAAATTCTGTACAAAACATCGATAATAACCTACTGAACCAATAAAACTGTGTACGTCAGTTATACTTTTTTGGTGCTGGACATTCTTGGATTGCCTTGGTTTTTGAAAGATCAACAGAGATTCCATCCTTAGAGAAAATATGGCCAATAAAAGAAATCTTTTGAAGCCAGAATTTACACTTTCTAAATTTCCCTTATAATTCATTTCTTCTAAGAGTCTTTAGAATAATGCGCAAGTGATTTTCATGATCTTTGTAGCTTTTGGAGTATACCAGGATATCATCAATACATACCACTACAAATTCATCAAGATATTCCTTGAAAACTCTATTTATTAGATCCATGAAGAGAGAGGGTGCATTAGTTATCCCAAAAAGTATTGTTGTAAACTCGTAATGACCGTACCTGGTTCGAAATGCTATTTTTGAAATGTCTTCCTTCTTCACACACAAATGATGATTTCCAGATCGAAGGTCAATCTTTGAAAAATATTGAGCTCTATGAAGTTGGTCGAATAAATCATCAATGTGAGGTAGGGGATACTTGTTTTTTATTGTTATAGCATTGATTTCCCGGTAGTCAATTCATAACCTCATAGATCCATTTTTCTTCATAACAAAAAGAACAGGGGATCCCCATATAGAAACACTAGGGTGAATAAATACCTTATTACTCAATTCCTGTAGTTTTTTCTTTAGTTCCACTAATTCCACAGTGGCCATTCTATAAGTGGTCTTCAATATTTGCCTTGAACCAAGAATTAAATGAATTGAAAATCCAATTTCTCATTCTGGAGGATGTCTAGGTAAATCTTATAGAATGACATCAACATATTCTTGAACAATAGGTATGTCCTCTATTGGAACATTTCTTTCATTACCCATAGTTATTTAATTCTCTTCTGCCCTAATAATTTAATTTAGTTGAGCTACTAGGGGTGGATCTAGATAAGAATTAGGTGGTGACGTTTCTGCTCTAAAGATAAGGTAATCCTTACCATCATAAAGAATTATAACCTCAATATTCTTACAATAAATTTTTGCATCATGGGCAGAAAGCCAATCCATACCAAGGATTATATCAAATTCAATCATGGGTATGACGATGATATTAGCAGATAAAGAACATTTATATTCTCTAATGGTAACTGATTCACAAAACTTTGTTGCAATGATACTTCCCTTAGGTGTTTTTACTGACAACTCCCTTGTTAATTTAAATTGAAAATACCTAATTTTCTTAGAAAACTGGGAAGATATGAAACAATGCGATGATCTAGAATCAAATAAAGCATTTTCTATACTTGAAGAAACCATTATATTACTTGCCACCACATCTTTCAGAGCTTCAACCTCAGCAGTAGTGATAGCATAAGCCTGGCCTTGATCCCTTGGCCTTTTATGAGGTAAGTTTTCATGGTGCTTAATACATTCATTTGAATAATTTCCTCTTTATCTACAATTGTAGCACAGAACATTGATAACCTCTTTCTTCCCCTTGAAATCACGAGTTTGGTGTCCTTTTCCACCACACTTGTAATAGACTCCCATTCCCTTTAAGAAAGTACTGGGGTATTTCTTCCCACATTTTCCATAGGATGGATATTCAACTTTTACCTTATTGACCTTATTTTCATTTCCAGAATGTTTAGCAGATCTCTTTATCTCTTTATTTTCTTTAAAGTTGTAAGACTTAGAGAATTCATTTTCTGTCTTAATAGTACACGAGACAATATCTTCATATGGCAAGAAGGATTGTGAGACTAATTCTCGCTAGAGAAATAGTTTAAACCCATAAAATAAATGATCAATATTACTTCTTGGGTTACTTATATTATCTGCAACATGTCTTTCTATCCTTGTAAAGTTAGCCTCATACTTGGTGACATTCTCATCCTCCTTTTCCATCAGACTCAAAAATTGTCTTTCCATATCTACTCGATGGTCACTTGGAAAGTATTTTTCTAAGAAAATATCTTTAAACTCCCTCCATTCCATATTTGATACTTCATCATCTTCTTTTGTGTTTTGAATCAATGACCACCATTGATTTGCATCTCCTGTGAGTTGATAAACTGCCATGACAATGTTTTCCCTTTTGCTACTCTCCAAAGTGTGAAATATTTTCTCTGAGGAATTTATCCATTGATCAACTACTAATGGATTTGTACTCCCATTTAATTTTGGTGGTTTTTTCCTCATGAAGTGGTCTAACATTGATCCTCTACATTGTGGATCAGTGTGCTCCATATGTGTAAGGTTATTATTCATAACCTGAGTGAGTTGTCCCAGTATGGTGATAAGATGATCGGCACCAATTGCATCACCAGCTCCACAATAATTATCTTGAGTAGGAGGGAAATTTCTACATGGATTACGTGCATTGATACAATTTTCATTCCTTTAACTGGGTGCCATTTCTAAATAATGGCATGCACTAGATTATTTTATGAATCGTAATACATAATTCCAAATATGTAAAAAACTTAACATAAATTGAATAGTTCATGGATATAATCCATAATAATAAAAATGTTTTCTTTGAGTAATTATATACTCATAAACCCTTCATAATGGTTTTTAAAGAAAATGAGAATTATTCTAAGAATATCCCGCAGGAGTGTCGTATCCAAGAGTGTAACAAGGCCCGTTTTCGTGCACTAGTTCCCGTTCGAGTATAGATCAAAGAAGTGTTTTCAGGTTTTACCCCTAGGCTCATCTGTGCTAGAGCCACCTCTACCTGCTCATATTCAGACAGGTATATATTTCTTGGAAAACTCACAAAATCTCCACAATACCAAAATTCTAGGAAGTTCTTCTATACTAATCCTCAAAGTATATCTTAGGTTAATGTTCTCTAATCAGAGTTTTTATAAATCTATCTTTCAAGGTTTGTACTAAACATCCTCTAATAACAACCGTAATTCCCTGAGCCTAGTTACCTAGAGTCAGTGAATTATTACATATTGTCATGATCACAAAAGATCAAGTCTTGAGATACTGATTAGTTTAGTAGCCCTGGAAATACTAGATACATTCATAAGTTTTATATTACAATATAAAATTAAAAACTACAACGACATAGTCTCCATAGGCTACACTCGTATCCCTTATACTATCCCTACAGGTCCTTCATAATATACTTCTTTGCTTCCTGGGAAAAATAAAACATAGAAAGGGGTGAGCTCAGATGCTCAGGGAGGATAACAATATAGCAGAAACTTTTATAAATAAGCATAAACATTTAAGGAAATATAAGACTAAAAAAGACTTTTAAACTTGAACTTCAACATAATATAGAAAATATAAAATCAAATAATTCTATTTAATTATTCACATGGATATTCGAATAATTGAATAATCACATGCAATATTAATAGCCACTTTCATAATGACGAAATGCATAATGTCTGACTTCATAACCACATAGTCAAGGACTTGTTCCAAGACTACAAATAAGATTTTTTCAATGACTTGTTCCAAGACACTAGTTTGTATCATGTGACCTACCGATGCATCTAGGAGCTATAGCGGGCTCCACCCATCACTTACTAAGTCCAATGGATTCCTCATCTGAAAAGGTTTAAACATAACATAAACATTCATATTAAAACTAGCATATGAAATGTAAATACTTTTTCTATAAACCATGAATGGTGTAAAAATAAAACATTAATAGTAAAACATATCACAAATCCTTCAATAAAATATCTAAGTTTTGTATCATAATAAATCAACTTCAAATAAGCTTAAAATCTATCAAATGATGTTGACATAGATGAAAGGAAAACTTTTTTTTAGAAATATCTCTTTCAATTTTGAAATAATTTAAAAGTCATATAATTATAAAAGAAAACATTTATTTTTAAAATATTCTTATAATCTTGTAAGGGAACCATCAGCGATGTTATAATGGTGGAAAATAGCCGCACCCGCCACATTAGTTAAAAAACAATCTTACCTTAATTTTGTCGAAAAAATCATAAAGTACCTTGTTTGGAAAACGGCAGAATGATTCCTTTAAAAACATATAAGTTCAAATAAGAGTATAAATGACTTTAACCCATTTTATAGTAAATAGAAATTTTTTTGAAATACATTTTTTAAGATAACATGGATGTGGATGATAAAGAGGTCCCAGTAGATACTTATGTAAAAACAACCTCGGATAATAAAGTGATTGTGAAACTAACCCTTACCTTGTACATTTCCTTGGTCAATGGTAGGTTAAAATCATGTATAATGGTGAAATAATTGTTATTAAATTATAAAATAACCATATACATTAATATGATATCATATATGATCTTATAATATTGCTTTGTTAATGATATTTTAGTAGTATCATCGTTTCAGGTGTTAACTGATTCGTTTTCCTTTATATGATTTGTTACATAAGTAGTGTTTGTTATGGATAGTATGTATCTTATTCATATTAATAATTTGATTAAGTCTTTAAAAATTATTTTTAATCATAAAATGAAAATTAGTCTTGAATGGATATGATGGGGAATGAATCTCATCGCGTTTCTGGAGACGGTAATCCGTACGTATGCACGAGCAACAATATCATTCTTTTGATATTACAATAATATATAATTTAATCTTATATCATATATACAGAATCATTATAATGTTATATTTATTATTTAAATCATTTATAATCATTATTATACCCATCCAAATGACGAAGTGTTTGAATGAAAAACTACAACACGACGTGGAGATAGTAATCCGTACGTATGCACGTATGGTGACTTTGTCATTTATAGGATGGATAGAATAATGAATATGGTTGTACCATTTTGATAATAACATCAAATTATATATAAGATACTGAATTTATTATTTTATAAATTAAATAACAAAGAAATATGATGTGGAAGAAGAAAAGAACTTGTAAGAGGTGATGAAATATTTACCTCTTCTTCAGGTTATTCCTTTTGATTTGATCAAAAGGGATCCTTAGGTTGGATTTATGATTAAAGGAAGGCCTATATGATGAATGGATTAAATTTTATACGATATTTGGGTAGGGTTTGGCTATGGAAAATATATTTGAAGGTGTGAATTTGAGAGAAGGGGAAGTTCCCTTTTATAAGAGGGGTGAGGGGAACCTTAGGAAAATATTGAAATATTATTTTATAATAAATTAATTCTCTGCTTATAATAGATATAAAATAATTTATTTCAATTTTAAGGTAAGTATGGGTCTAGATCCACTCAACCAGTGGGTTTTAGACAGGTTTGGGTCATTATATTAACCTTATCTTTTTGATTTAACTCTTAGTTAAATAGTTTGACATTTACCTTGTATCTTTGTATTTTTATATTATATGATTAATAAACTTAGTATAAACTTCAAATAGAACCTCAAGTGGTTCATTAATGACATATATAATATTATTTAAGACTGTTTTCTAAACCTTATATTTTTAGGAATAAAATATCAATTAATAATATAATTTTTCTAAAAACTCTTTTATGTCAATTTTGAAACTATTTGGTATTTTGTTTTTGTTAAATTTATTACAGCATTATTACTTGAAATTTTTTTTAATCCACCCTAAAATTTTATATTAACATATAAAATTAGTGGAATTCATTAAAAGTCTCAAATTATATTTATTTTGATATTTATAATATCAATTATTTTAATCTTTCATTAATAAGGTAATTACCGCATCATCATTGTGTCCTAAATAAATTTAATTATTTTGAGGTCTAAAAATTATAACTAAAATACCATTATGTAGGAAATATTTTTATATTTCTAATGAATATTTATAGTTGAATTTATATTGTGTGTAACCCTATCTTAAAAATGGTTTAGTTATTAAACTTTGAATTTAACTCTTTAAACTTTTCTTTAAATAAAATAATAATAAATGTCCTAATCTACTCCAAGTGGACCAAAGTGGTTCATATTTTATTTATAAGGTTGTGTTTGGTCTAATTATACTTTTCCAATAGAATTAGGACATGTTTTTTGGTAATTATGATAGCATTTTTACCCTTAATTACCCTATTTACTTTTTACCGTGGTAAATAAAACCAAAAGTTACTATTCACCAAAAATTATTTTCATCTTATTGAACCACATTTTACTTACTAATATTAACCGTGTCTCTTGTATTTTTGGAATTAAACTCACAGAAGTGGTAAAATTATGTTTTTTTCAAAATTTTAAATTCTCCTAAGAGGTGGGTAAAAGACGGTAAAAATTTGGATAAAATTTTATATATCTGAACTTATTATAAAATGAATCCAATGAATTACATTGAACATATATAAGTATTATGTATCTATTTTGACCTAAAATAAATTATAATAAAATAAAAAATTATTTAAATAAAAATTTTATTTTACACAATAACTAAGTGTTTTTCACTATTCATCGAAAATTGAAAGTTTTTAGAAAGATACCTAAAATTCACCCTAAGGTAATTTTGATATTTCTAATCCAAAATGAATCAATTTTGAAACAAAAAATTAATAATATTTTAAAAAGAGGGTATTACTATTCATAATGGCTGGTTTGATTAGTCGCAGTGTGTTAGAATATCGAAGTTGCGTTCAATGCAAGCTATTCCATTATTCAAAGGGAAACATACCGTGGAAGCTTGGGGTGTTACAACACACATTGTATATGGATTGTATTTGTTTTTCAATTGTTTTCATTGGTTTTCAATGGTATTAAATTAAATAGAAATATTTGACTGATGTCAACATATTTAAGGAATTAAGATGAAAGAAGTTAAACTAAGTGGATCATCCAAAAATATCTAGGATGATTGAATGAAGAAGAAAAGAAGATAAGTCCTTGCATCTTGATATTTCAATTTTTTAAGACTTTGAGTTTATAACTCTGGATATTTTCAAAATGATCTTATGTTCAGAAGACGTGTGTCTCTATTTTCTTTAACTTAACACATTTTTTTTACAATAATGAAGATGTGAATAAAGATGAATTGATAGAGAATATACATTAAATAAGGATATTAAATATTTCATTATTTCTTGAGAACTATGTGAGGGTTTATTTAAAGACCATAAAAATATTGATTTTTATGAAGAATAATTTAATTAAGATAAAGAAAAATATAATTTTTCATGATAAAGAATAATACCATGCAATATAAACCTTAATTTCATGAGGAATGTATGTGTAGAAGTGAAGAAATTTATGTGTATTGGTATTTTCTGTGACACTTATTTATAATGTACATTATTTTAAATATTGGATATGTTTTTAGTTAGCCTTTATTAAAAAATATGGCCAACCGCCAAGCTAGCCAAGGGAACCCTATAACCACTGCTTAGGTGGGAAGGTTCAACCCTCAACCTACCATTATGGTGGAAGAGGGGATATGGATAATGAATAGAAAGTGACTACATAGGAAGAAAATGTGTGATTAGATTTATATTGTGCCCCCATTGGAGCTTGTGGACCACACAATAGTGTGGCATGGCTCGTGTGGGCATAAGGTGCAAGTGTATCTGGGTGCTAACCCTGGTGTGTGGCTCAAAGCGCTATTGACACAGAATGGTATATTAAGGAGCACGAGACCACACTAAAGATCGATGTGGAATTATTGTATAATGCAGAATTATTTCTCCATCATTAAAATTTATATATACTTCATCTTTCATTTGATGAAATCCATCTCAATTGTCAAATCAGTGTGATGATCATCTTCAATATCTTACCTCACTGAAGTGTTTCTGATCACTATAATTATTTGATCCTGCAAATTTCATCATCAAACCAAGGATACCATTATAATTTAGATTCTAATTTTTTGTGACAATAACGGAAGGACCTTCAAGAATTCTTTCTATTCTTTTCATGAAAATAGGGGTTTGATGAACATGCTTTGGCTGATTGAAACTAAAGTTACAAAGACTGTGCAACACATCTGTTATACATGCATGAGTTCGATATTATAAAATGGGATAAAGAGGATATTATTAAATGAATGTGAGGATTTACAACACAAACTCATTTTAGAAATAAACCCATGAATATTTTTATTCATAACAAAGGGAACCCATGTTTGGAGAATTAAAATACTTTGATCTTCATACATTAAATATTCTGATTGACACGATATATTTTATGAGATTCAAGTTGGTGAAAGATAAAACGTAAGGTGATGTACCTCCCCTATAAATACTGAGAATCCATTGCTTAAATATCTTTCTTCCATTCATATTTTCATGATATATTGAAATACATACTCTCTATGTTTCTACTATGTGAAAGGAAGAAGAACTGTGAGCCTGCTAGGCTTCATGATGAGGTTAGTTCAGTATAATTCTATTTTCATGAAGGTGTTCCATGAAACATTTTTTTATGTAAATAATATTTATGGTCTATTGATATGCGACTCAGGAAATCAAGGGTTTTGTAAATGGATTGTGATATAACATGATTGAGTTTATCACATACTAATAATTTTCACAAAGAACCAGTTATGTGAAGCTCTATACTCATGTGGAGAAGAAATGTTTCGTGAGATTCAAATATTGGTGAAGTTATGATCCCATGTACACTTATGTGATGAAGGAATAAAATACCATGTACTATAATAAGGCACAAAAAATAGTAAATATATGGTTTTTGAAACTATTTTGACAAAGAAGAGATATCATGTTCATGTTCTGTTGAGTGTGAAGAAAAAGAAAAATGATCAATATCCATTTGTTTTTGTGGGAAGATAAGAAGAATCATAGAACTAGTTATTAATGATTGCACATATTTAAAGGAAAACAAATGCATGATTTCATGAACATCCAAATGTGTGAATCATATTGAATTAAGTATATAACAGAGTAAATAAATTGAGTGATAACGTAAAATACTAAGGAAACTAAATTGATATGTGTTTTAAATATTCATGGTTTTAATGGACATGATATAAAAAAACATGTGAAGGTGAATTAAGTAGTGAAAGGTCATAAAATAATATTGAAATAAAATTGTAACTCAATTACTCAAATATTTACTTCACCAAATATGTATATATATGTAATATAATCATCATTGTTGATATTTTTTATTGAAGAGTTTGAGTAATCTAACACTACAATTAAATATCTCATGTTGTTTTTCGAAGAACAAAAACAAGAAGAATTAATTTCGATGATGTTGAGATGAAATTTCAATATCGCAATAATCACAAAGAAAGATTTTGATTCTAGTAAGATAAAGAATGGGATCCATTGTAGTATGTTTTTATCTAAATAAGAAGGAGATAAGAATAATAAAGATAACATATACAATAAAAATAGTATATATTATTTATTAAGGAAGTATGCAATTACTATTTTGATACATATTTATATTATTGGGGCTATAGAAAAAAGAAGAAGTAATAAGTGAAACTTTCAGTTTTTTATTATGGAAAAGAAGAAGAGTTTCTTGTTTCTATTGTGAAAGCAACAAGCGAAGAAGTTATTAGAAGAAAAAATTAGAAAAGTGACATCCATTATAACTATCAATAGGTGGAAGACTTAATTGGTGTAAAAATATCATAAATAGGTGAAAATTGTATTCATAGGTAGTATAAATAACTATCCAAGAGTTGTAAATATTTCATTGTCATTTGAATATAGTGAAACACAATTGAATGGTTATTCCATGTTTTTTTAACCACATTTAAAGGATTGTTTTCTTGTGTTTGGTTGGTTGGATTGTTTCCAGACCAAGCTAAGGAATAACTACTCTTATTTATTAGTAAACCTTTTAAAAAAATCTTGTGTTATCCTTTACTATAATCATATAATTTCATGGTACAAGAAAAATAGAATTGGATAATCAAGATCCTAATAGGTCTAGGAGGTTAAAGAGATAAATTTTATAATTGGTGAAAATCTACCCAACACTATTTTACCCCCATCTTAGTGTTTAGTATATCCCATAGTTGTACTCCCAATGTTTTGTGTGATGGGACACACCTCTTGTACCCTCATTGGTACATGAATTAGGCTGACAATTTACATGTTGAATACCCATGAAAACCCAAAACATCATGTTACACTTTTATATTCCATGTAATTATGTTGAGACACATCATGTGAAATGAAAGAACATGGATAGGTGTCCAATTTTGGGTATCATGTCTTGTACCTATAAGATACGTGCTCTAATTCCCCTTGTCCTAGAATAGATTGGTTAGATGTGGATTTTCCCACCATATTCATAGGTTGAGTAGGTATTCCACCCACTTAAATTTGGATCCTCCTTGTGAGTCAATATTTCACCGATGCAAACATAGGGCTGGTATCCTCTACCTAAAAAATTAGACAGGGTTGGAATTTCACCCACACTTTAGGGTAGGGATCCTATATCTATGGATTTCATATTTTTCTAGCCTATAGATCTTGTATGAGATTGGGATCCTCCACTAGATTTGGTATTCCACCTATAGTCATGGGGAAGGAATCCTCCCATATCATTTTAGGGAAAGACTATATAGTTTTCTTGAGACATATAGAATGGAATCTAAAAATTAAGAGTCTGTTTGGATAGCTGACAGTTGCCACTATACTTTGGGACTTGAGTACCTCCTATGAGTATATCTAGTTTTTCCATTTCTTTTCACTCATGGTTATGGTTTTGAGATGACTCTTTATTTAGATTCATTACTTCATGGTGATTTCAAGGTGTCCTAATGAGTTTGTATATAATCACCCATATATGTTTTTTGTATACACATGTTGTGTATTATACAGATGATAGGATTTTGGATAGTGATCTAGGGGTGACTTGGTCCTGCTGGTTCTTAGTGACGCTTGGAGGTTGTGGTAGAAGGACCATTTTTGGACTAGTGGTTTAGTGTTGAGACAATTTTTCCATCTTGTTGTCAGTTTTAACCTAATTTACAATTTTTAGGCTTGTATTTTTCCCTCTTTACTTGATTATATATTTATATGATTCTTAAAGGGATATTAGAGGTCATGCCAGAATTTATTATACATTTTTTTTTATTTTCTACAATACTCTGGTGTTCATGGAGATACATGTGTGTGTATTCATGTATATAATGCTAAGGCCTCCCATATGTGATATATGCAAAATTGAGGATAGTCACCAGCCCCTGGACTATTGGAGGTAGAATTAGAGTGTCACACTCAACATACAACTATTTGGGAAGGCCCTAGGGTGACAGTTTATGTCACACTAATATTATTTTTAACTAATATAATAATTAATTTTTTAAACAACATGATAGGTCTCAATATCAAAATATTTAAGTCTAGTTATTCCAATATAAATAAAACCACAACTCCAATAGAGAGGTAAAATGATATTTTTTAAGATAGCATAACCACATGCATGATATCATGGTTTCATAATCCCGTTTGATCTCTAATATTGGGTAAATTATAATAACTATACCAACAATAACACTTATGATAATAGTGAAAATATGAAATTTTGATAATAAAGATCACAACAATGAGTGGGTTTCCCACACTAGATCCAATCATTATAGAAATACATATGTGGTGCTTCCTTTACATTGTCTACATTTTATGTGGGATTAAGTGTTTTGGCAATGTATCAAAGATCCATAAATCCTAATAAATAACATAGGATTGATCAACATAAAGGAATTAAAAATTTAAGTTAAACACATATGCTTAAAAATTGTTCAATACTGATTCACCCCTGGGTGACATTACAATACACTAGGACTCACAAGTGGTATTAGAGTTAACCAAATTTCATATTTTTGGATATAATATTTTTGTCTCATTTTTTTAAAATATTCATATACAGTGTGTATTTTTAGAAGATACAAATATACTTCTATTAGGTGATAATAAATGTATGGTTGAGATACATAAAATATAAGTTACTCATGATGATGAAAATATAGTGGTTTCAAATAGAGTATTGAAAAAATATATGAAAGAATATTAGAAGCAACATAATTTAGCCTATTAGAATTAGTAGAAAGAGGATCCACCAAAAATGAAATATAGATATAGTAGAAGTTATTTAGAAATATCCATAAGAATTAATCCTATAGAAGATAAAAGTAAAATATGTTATGAGTTTGATTTAATTAAATATATTAATTAACTATACACTAAAGTCAATGACTAATTTAAGGAATTACCTCTTAAAATTGTATCATATATATTTCCAATTATTTAGGGACTATAAAAGAAAAATCAATATTAGAATTATAAAATACTGAGATAGAAAATATTGTAGCTAAAAAGTTCTTGGAATGAAAAACCCACAAAGAGATGGTAAAATCAAAGGAATAGTCTGCCTAAATTTTCAATGAAATATTTCCCCTTTTTAAAAAGAATTACAAATAAATATTTGTCAGAATGATATATATTGTAATTTTTTTGTATGTTTTTCATGCATTAAGAGTTATTATTGAAGTCAATAACTCTCAATTAGAAGTTAAATTTAGAAGGATAAAAGGGCCTAAAAAATAACTGTTTAATAAAAGTAAAATTAATGAATATAAACATAAAAATGTAAAATGTGAAAGTGAATATATGTTTATATTCCTTGAAGATCATAAGAATGCTTTAAATTTAATATATATTGAGATGGTGGTAAAATTAAGAAACTTGGAAGTTACTCATGTCTAATATACATATGATACTGAGAAAAAGGCCTCTACCAAAATTCTTAAGGAGAGTCTTACCACTCTAAAAAACCCAATCTAGTTATTGAAGAATCTTTATGTTTTTAGAAGATAAACTTCCCCTAAATCAAATAATAAGGTAAAAACCTATTCTAATGAATATTTATGCACTATTTATGAAACATTAAATAGTGAAGGTTATATTTCCAAATAAATACGGGTGAAGAAAGGTATGAATAAAGAAACCTATTCAATGAATATGGATGAAAGGAAAAATGTAATAAATCCCCCAAAAGTTCTTTAGAAAGAGAATTTTAATATCCAAGAATATAAAAAACCAACCACTAGCTTTATTTATACTAAAAAATAAGAGTATATTTTTTAGTTACTATTTATGTTGTTTATTTTTTGGATAAAATGAAATCATTTTTTGGTAAAACCTATCGACTTATGGAGAATGGATAAATCCTACCCAAAGTGGGAGTAGAATCTAATTTAAGTGGAATATATATATGCACAAATAACCCCTAACAAATTGACATTTAATATGTTTTAAAATTTTGAAAATTTATGTGGAAGTTGAGGAAAAAGTGGTCATATTGATGATAAGGGTTGGTTTACATACACCAAGAACAATGCAATTAAAAATAGGGTAATAAGGCAACAATATATGAATAATAATTAAAAAAATATGAATTGTAACACCACATAGAGGTGAAAATAATCAAAAGATACCAAAACAATACATGTAAGAAAAATGTAAAGGGAGATTACATACTAAAGAAGAAATGATTTTATTAGATAAGGAAGGATGACTTCACAAATAATTGTAATCATTACATGAATGTATGTGTTAAAATAATAAAATTAATGTGAAAAAATGAATCACTCCTATAAATACATGAGATAATTGGAATGATTGAATACACCTCTAATGGAGATGTTATAGTTTACTAAAAAATATTTGATAAGGGTAAAATTATAGAAGAAAATAATTTATGTGGATGATGTAAAAAGTTTTCACATGCTTCTGAGAAGTTCATAACAATTTTACATAGGTAAGAGATGTTTTTAAATAGGAGGAAACATACCTCAAAATATAGAAAGTTTGATGAGAAACAAAATTTTTTGTGGAGATGTAAAAATAAATATATTTGAAGGTTTTCATTATAATTTGGCCAAAATAGATAAAACCATAATGTAATATCGAAGAGAAAGAAAAATAAGAGTGTAAGTTCTTTACTAGAAATTTTAAATAATAAATATCCACACAAAGTGAACAGTTATTGTAAATGAAAAAATTCCATTCTTCTAAAGAATATTGTTGATCAGAAATTCTAGGGTAAAATCATAACGAAAATGGAGTTTCTATATTGATAAAGATATATCAATCCTATTACTATAATAATTAGGAAAAATAAAACCACTTTAATCCATCATAATTTTGGATGATATTTAATGAAAATGGGAATTTAAGGCGAATCAATCCATGGGATACCAAGAGTAAAGTATGTCATGAAAATCCTTTATCATAATAGAAGTTATCCATCATGGAATACATTATATCTAGTGGTCTCATCCACATTATTTTAGTTGTTATTATCCGTGATGATGATAAAAGATGGAGTTCACCAATTTAGGGAGATTGAAGCTGAAGTTGGTAGTTTCAATGAATTGATAAGATTATCCTATTATTTGGGGCCTAAAGAACCTATAAATTCCTACAAAAAACTATGAATTTAAAAATAGAGTGTTTTGAATAATTAGAGAGAAATAATATGGATGACCAATGATCAAATTTACTAGATAATGGTATTTTAATAGATTGAAGAACTAATTTCCTAATAGGGAGATTCTATAGATTATGATGATAAAGGTATAGAGTGTAAAAATACATAGAATGAATTTGAAGTAATCTATAAGATACATTTTCTTTACTCTCACATTCTAATTAGATTACTTAGGTTTAAATGAAAACGAAAAAATTGATCTTTGATGAAAAAGTATGAATTATCTTCAAAAGGGGGATAAATATATAATTTTTGGGTTATTTTTTTAATTTATTTTTTTGAGATAGTCAAATGAGATTCTTTGAAAATCATATAAAATTACCCCAAAATGAAAGTTTCAAAAGAGGGAATAAATTTATTATTTTATGGACAAATATTTTGAAAATGATTAATTAATCTTGTTTTCTACACTGATCATAACTCATGTATAATTAGATATGTTTATTTGCATCTAAATGCATTAAGAAAAGTTGTACCTTAATTCTCTCAAGGAATTGAAGAATTTTTTTGGTTTAATGGAAGATAAGGAATGACGTTGTAAAATTATAAAAATTTTCCTCCCTCACCTAATGATATCAATAAGGGGGATTTAAATTTGAATTTATTATCAATAAGGATGAGAAATTTTATTGAATTTAATTTTTAATAGGTATTAAATAAATGGGTATTGATAACATATCCAAAGGGTGAAATTGAAGAACACATCCAATGGTGATGATGAATTATTTATAAAGTATTTGATTTCTTGTCAATGATGATTTCTAATGAGTACTAATGATATTTAGTGTCAATATAGATTGTAGGAGTTGAGTTTCCTATGGGTGTTCTAAAATTAAGTTTACCAGAAGTTCATACTCCCGATGATGGAATCATCAGAAGTTGAAACATTATATATATGAGTTTTTTTACCCAAATATTAATCCAAATGAAGAATGGATAATTTGATAGGGTTATTAGAGGAACTTTATCCCATGATAAGTATTAAATAGAAGTGAATTTATTTATAATTTGGGAGGATAATAAATTTCATAGATAGTATTCTATGTGGAATTACTAAAAGTCATATTAATATTTTTGAACTATTCCTCAAGAGAAACAAAAGTAATGAAGATATTTAAGATTACTATATATAATAGTTGTTATGTTTTTATTTAAGAAATAAAAAAATAAGAGATTAATGAGAGCCAATTTGGATGTAAAATCTAGAATATGAGGATATTGATGATTTTAGTGAAATATTAATTAAATAAGTTAACCATAAGTTTCAAATTGTAATTCTAAAGAAAGAAGATTCCTAAATGATTAGAATAACACACACATTTAATGACTACAAAATTACCTTAGATTGATCAAAAATTTAGGTTGGTTAATGATGTTAAAATACTAAAGCATAAAATTTTGAGAAATATGACTAAATTCACCATATTCAAGTGACCTAAAGTAAATATTTAGACCAACATCAAGCACGACCTATAAGATCTCTGAACATTGAAGTTATGTGAATCTATATTTCTATAATTAAGTTAATGAAATTGTAGGATATGTCAATGTGAATACTAAGTATAATTAATTTTCAAATAGTATTCAAAGATCCAATCGTGAGTAATTTTTTAAAGAACCCTTGAAGAATGATAGCTCTAGTATAAACAATTCCATTATTCCTACCAAGAGGTAGAAGGATCCTTTTGAGAGACATCTCAAAAACATGTGTAATATCATGGGTTTGAAATTTAGGTTGATCCCTATTCCAGGGTGTAGTATAATAACTTTCTTCATTGTTTCACTAGAAATAATAGTGAATTTTTCTCACTTAGATAACAATAAGTATAAAAAGGAGTAGCTTTCCCTCACTAAGGACTAATTCTGTAAGAATATTTTTGTTTTTTGTTGTTTAAATTATGTTAAATTAATGTGGGAGTAATTTTTGAGGGAGTGTATCAAATATCCATACATTCTAACTGATTATTGAGGTTCAATAAACTTAAATGATGTAAAAGATTATGTGGAACATATTTAGTAAAAATTCTGTCCCCTTAGTTTCATCCCCCCCTTAGGCTGACTGCCTGATATACTAGGACTCACAATAATAATAAATAGGATTGACTTTATTTCTCAATATATTCATAAAATATTTAATTATAAAATTTATTTTAAGAAAAATATAATTTTTTACAAATGTTTCACATTCAAGGGTTTTTAGATGATTATGGGAGGTAAGAAGCTAATTTAAAAGATTTTATTTCATCATGTGGTTTTTTAGAGTTACAAAGGAATTATAAAATATTTAGGACATTATTACAAGTTTATATATGTCATACATATGATGAATTCTAAAAATATAGGTTATAACACTTCAAGGACAACAATTTTATTTTATAGAGTATAACCTAGTTATTTTAGCCCATTTTTATCGATGAATAGTACCCTAGGACATTGGAATGAATTCATATTTATATTCCTCTCTCTCTATCACTTTTAATAGAGATATTTAAAATAGAATAATATTAGATCAATCCTTACTTATTGGATCAAGCCTGCATTCTTCATGTGATCATATGAGTGTCTTGAAGAAGTTTTATTCTCAATGGTAGAATTAATGAATTAAAAAAATAGGATTTATGGGGATATGGTGCATGTGTGTATAATATTGAGGGATATAATCTTGGATCCTTTGATTGAAATCGTTTTTACAATTATTAGATCTCATTTGTGTATCATTAACAAATAAATATTTTTTTGGTTGAAGTTTATCATTTTTAAAATTAATTTATGATGATCCATGAAATAATATGGGAATTATTATTTTAGATATAGTGTTATGGGATTGATTTAGGTTAAAAAATAAAAAATATTTTTTTTTACAAATTTCAATAATCTCATATTCTTTCAGGGATAGGATGCCACATGTTTTTACATTATAGTTAAAATGATAATGGGTAATGAAATAATTAAATAAGAATAATACAAGTGTCCTAAATTAAATAAACATTAAAATAATAGAAATTATACAACACACTAATATAAATTTCTCAAATTAACTTCATTAACTTATCATGACCAAGATATTGACAATGATATTTAGATTAAAATCAATTCTTATCCTAGATAAAATATTTAAATAAGATAATTAAGTATAATAAACAGAACAAAGTGAGATATAACCCTTTTTTGGAAATAAAGTAAATTTCACTTTGAATTATACCAGTATGATAATTTATTTTTTATACACTCAAATTCTCTAAATTCAAATATACACTAACTGAAAATAGAAAAACTATATTTTCTCTAAAATATTTTTCTATTACACAATTTTTTATTTGTTTTTAAATAAAACTTATTTACTTTATGGGAATATTTCATATATAAAATATCAAAAACCATATTTTATATGGTATTTTAAATTTTTCGATACATATTCTGAAAATAAAATCACATTCATTAAAATGTTAACCTTTTGGTGGTTGGAAATTTTCCATCACATTATAATAAATAAATTAGTTAAAAATATTATATCATAGGTAAAACATAATTTATCCTAGATTAAACTTATTTTATCCATACCTTGTTTTCAAAAGTGTTACATAATTAAATTAATAATAAACCATGGGAATCCAAAACATTATATTATTATTTAAAACAACTCTTATTTTATAACCAATATCTTATCATACAATATAATGAAAATGAGATACAATACGCATCATTTATTATTTAAGATTATATGTGATACATGATATCTACTTACTTGATATCAAAACACTTTGCTTCATTATTTGAATGTGTACTTAAAGCTCCATGTGTCAATTTCTTAATTCCAATATTTTTATATTGTTAATATCACATACCATTAAAAATCTAATAACTAAATTTCATAACACCAAAACCTTATTAAAACACTCCATAAATTGTTTTTATCCCTTCAGGTATTCTAGGAAATTCCATTTCTAATGCCCAATCCTACAATAATGGGAATATTTTCCCTCTTTCTTAAAACCTTGTTTAGTTTTCAATAAATAAGGCTAACTATTTGTTCCTCCAACATTATTATTTTAGATTAAATTTTACTCTTATGTATTGTCAATATAAAACTAAATAATATACCTCTAATGCCCTACTAATATGCCCTCAATATTTTTAGGTGATATGGTAAACTTTTATGCAACCCATAAATGTTGAATAATACCTTTCTGGAAATGATTATAGAATAAATTACATAACTATATCAATACTTAAAGGAGACCGTAATCTCTATAAGTCTATAACATTATAGAGACCCAAGCTTCTCATATATAGATATTACATCTTTTTAGATTATTATTCATTACATTGCACAAATACCTTCCTATGGACTATAATAGTTTAGTGTCTTTAGAAACATGGAAACAAAAAAATGGATCGATAGGTAAACAACATCATCTCTCACTATTATCTCCATAACTAGATGCCTTCTAAGAAATATCATAAAAAATACATTTATTCATAACCTTAGGAAATGAAACAAAATAAAGGGTGATTTTAGATGCTCAGTAAGGGTAAAAAAGGGAGATACGTAAGCATAACATGAACACAAGGGTATAAAAAGATGATCATAACATTTTAAAGCCATACCAATCATATCAAAGATCATAATTTGGAGTCATTTAATAAATATTGATAGTTTATAAGGCATTAATCATAAGGGAATCAAAGAACATGATCCATTATAGCTTAAAATTTGCATAATAAATATATTAGTGGAATGAACATAAGTTATAAAATTTTATGTTAGGGATACCCACTAGGAAATTAATAACATGTTAGGCTTGGGATAACCACCTATGTACCTACTTAGGGCTTGTGATAACCCACGATGTACTCTATTTTTAGGCTTGGGATAACCACCCATGTACCATCTTTTTTAATCTTGGCCTAACCACTCATGTACCATATGATCTCATAGAACACTTATCATTACCTAATGCATTGGAGGGAGATATAGGTCCCACCTACCACATAATGAAGATCATATGTATGTGTACCAAAAATTATAAACAATCATCATGTCATATCCCATGAAATGAAATAGTTTTAATAAAATTTAATCATATTATAACCTTTGAAAAAGAGAGAGGTTTTATAATAATTTCATAATTTCATCATAGCATCACCCATGAAAAATAAATGGGTTTCATAAATACTTTATCATGGTATGACCCATGGAAGAGAAACGGGTTTCATAAGAATTGTGTCATCATAAAAAATTATTAAAAAGAATAATAATGATATCCTTGGTTAATATCCCCAATAAAGTATAAGTAACTTCAAAGGATATAATTTATATAGAGAATTATTTTGACAAAAAAATTACATGGAATGTTTCTTAAGGAAAATAACATTTATTTCAAAATAAATTATAAAAAATCAAAATTATTTCATTTTAAAGTAACATTTAAAAATTAAAAATGGATCTTTAAAAATAATTTAAAATATTTCTTGAGGAAAATAGGCTTTCCTATTTGAAAAAAACTTTTTAAAACATTTTCAAAATCCATTTTTTACTTTGAAATAATTTATTTAAAATATACAAACTTACAAAATATTAAGTATTTTTTTTAAATAACTCTGAAATATTATAATGTATTCATTAAATATTTGAGAGACCATGACATAAAGAAATAATATTCATAACATACATGTTAAAAAAATATTTTTTTTTGTTTTTCACTAAAAAATAGGCGTTGTATGAAAAATGAAATTAAGTTTACTTTAAAAAAGAAATTAAAAAGTAAATAGTGGGAAAATATATTTAATGAATTTTTTTTAAAATTTTTAAATACATTTCTGAAAATATTAGGAAACATGCTTTTAGAATAAAAATGATTTTTTGACCGAATAGAGAAATGAAGAAGATTTTTCTTAAAAAAATTATTTTGAACTCTTGAGTACACAAAGAGTAGAAGAGAAAGGGAAACCATAAATTCTCATGAAATTAACTTAGGATAATAAAATAAATGAGTTTCTTGGGTGGTATATCATAATATTTCATCATTGTAAGCATAATCATTAGCAATCCTAATAAATGATGAGATTTAACATAAAAACCTCAACACTTTGAAAACATTTAATCATAAGCCCCATGAAAGGATCGAATTAAATGAAAATTAAAATATAATGAGAATAAATAAAGTCATTTTAATTCATATTAATGTGGATATATATACACCTTATAGTAGAATATAAGTGTATAACATGACATAAGTCTCAAAGAAAAAAAATTAAGACAATAATCCCTTACCACTGTCGTAATATTTTGAATCACAATCCAAGATAATAAGTATCATAAAATGAAACTATAAGTATAATTAATATAATGTGATTCATTAAATAATATTTCAAATGGACATTATATACACCACACAAAAGAAATGTGTGGTGAATTTTCAAATGTCTCCTAAAAATAAAAGAGAGACAAGAAATCCCTTACCTTAAGTTTTGAATGCTTTCATACACATTAAAACCTCATGTATAATATATATAAGTTTATATACATCTATTATAGGAAAATATATTTATATATCATGCCATATATTATTTTCATATGACCTTTTATTTCTTATTTATTAAAAATTTCATGTTAAAATTATGTTTTAGGTAAAAACTACTTTACTTCTCATATATGTTTTGATTTGTTATTTTTGGTAATTTTACTTTGATAATTTTTAAATAATATCTATAATTATTACCATAATATAAATATCATATATACTCATTATATATGTATTTATATTAATCTATTAAATAAAGAGATAGAAAATGAAATACACTATTTATAGAGAGAGTAGTTCGTACATAAGCATGAACACTATTTCCATATTCTCGACGCATTGAAATAAAGAAAAGAAAATGATATATTATCATTAAAAGATAAATTTTATGTCATATATATCACATACTATCATTAAACCCATCCTTTTTACCTTTTATTTAAAGCATGAATGAAACACATCGCTTCACGAGGTGGTAGTCCTCCATACACATGAGCGAAATTATTGTGTTCCCATAAAATGGAGAACATAGGAATATGTGTGATATAATAATTAAAAAATCATAATAATATCACAATTTTTATATATAAACAAAAAATATATCATTATTTCCAACTATGATATGTGGTAAAGGGAAAATGAATGACATTGGTTTGTGAGGTCGTAGTCCACCTTACACAGGAACAATGATTTTGTAAACCATTTTTTAGGAATGGAAATGGTTTTGGGTCATTAAATTAACATAAGAATGTATTATTATATGTAATATTTTTTTTATTATATAATAAAGGTATAATAATAATTTAATGTGGTGGAGGAAGAAATAAAACAAAATGATCGTTGGTGAATGTTACCTCTTCTTCAGGAAACCTCTATAGGCTTCCACAAAAATTCATCCTATGATGGATTTAAATCCAATCTATGGATTATAGTGTTAGAGTACAGAATATAAGAATTTATTTTAGTAGGTATTGGATGAACGAAAATAGTTTTAATGTCTAAATAAGAGAGGAGAAGGTGTGGCCTTTTATAAGTGAGGTGAGTGGTACACTTGTAATTGTTTGAAAAGAAAAAAGTGTGCCCAAGTTTTTATCATTACAAAAAGAAATAATGTAGAGTATTACAGATCCTAGAAGAGATAATGTCTAAATATTTCCATAAAATGGGTTTTTTAGCAATTTTTTATTATTTTTAACCAATATCGTTTTAGTTTACCCCCCCCCCCTCCCCGGTAAACCAATTTTTACCTTAATCACGATAAATAATTTTAATGTATTTACTATTCATTTTGGAAAAAAATAAGTTAGATATATTAGATAATATAAATTATTATAATTAAAAATATGGATTAAATTTTTAAAAATTTCACACACAACAGTGAAAAAAAATTAATTTAAAATTAATCCCCCTGACACGATTAGAAATAGAGTTTTTTTAAAGAGAAATTATAAAAACATTTAAAAAGTTTATTTGTAGAAGTTAAGTATGAAATTGATTACAATTAAATAAATTGTTCTAATGGATTTATAATTTAAATAATTATACTTTAAAACAAATTTAAAATATAGTTTATGTTTATAAATAAATTAAACAAAAATATAGTTTTCAATTAAAATTTAGTATTTCTTCACTATTCATCAAAAAATGAAACTTTTCAGAAAAACATCAAAAATTCACCCCATAATAATTTTGATATTTTAATATCAAAAAAGGTTATTTTATCAAATTAATTTTATAAATGTTTCAGAAATTAGTTTTATTATTTTTTACAAAAAGAAATAAGTAAAACATCTTTTTAGAAAATAGTATTTTCAAAACATATAATGAATTTATTGAAAGATCAAGTAATTTTTTATAAAAATATGTTTTCTTTATATAAAAATATTATAATAATCATTTATAAATTAGTTATTATTATTCATATCACTATTTTAGGGACTAGTTTATAAAGGTTTCATGTAAATAACTATACTAACAATATATCGTGGTGTTGTTTAAACTCAATATGGTGTGTAATGAAAGCTAACCCATTGTAAATAACTATACTAAAAATATAAGTATTCCTCATTTTTTACCATATATTTTTATAAATATATTTAAAATATTATACTAAAACCATTATAGTTGACTCAACTTATGTGAATTAAGTATTCATCATTTAGATCATTTGATTCTTGGATAAAAAAATCTTCCTTTGATTCTTCATAAATTGAGATATGATTTTTCCAAATATTTTCCATAAATATTGATAATAAATGTCCATTTAAAATGGGAATTAAAATTTTTATTTAGTTATCCATAAATCTATATTAAATATATTTACAATTAATTTTTTAAATATGACCCCATAAATATATATCAAATCATTACTAAGCCAAATTTTACCAATAATATGGTTCAATATTTGATTTCAAAAATCCCTCAAACCTTGATGATAAAATATAATCTTAGAAAAAACTATAGATAAATCAATACATATTTTTAAGGATGACTTTCCATAAGTTAAATTATTAAATAGTTTAATTAATGTTTCCAAAATCTTAAAAATTTAATTCAATAATTAAATTTTGAAATTATCTCTTAAAATATTTCATATTTTGAGGAGAAATAAAAGGACCCGAAATTTTAGATTATTCACATAAACATGACATTAATAAAGGAGTTTTAAGGGGGAAAACCATGCCAAAAATATAATGGAAATTATACATCAAGACCCATTTTTTGAAAAGGTATTAACCATTTATTTTATTTGGAGAAAACATAAATGAACAAAATTTATTTTCTTTAATGAAATAGAGATCCTTCTTCTTATTCTTCGCTATGATTTATGATGATAACTATGATGTGGTCAAATGAGTCATTCATCCTAGGGTATCCATGAGATATTATTAATCTTACAGTTCTTTCGAATTATTACTTCTACCTCAAAATCTAATAAAACCTTAATTAAATTAAAATAAATAATGAAATTTTAAAGGTAAAGAGTTTTTGAATCATGGTCTCATGTATATATATTCCATAAGTCATAGAACAATTTGTATATCTATCCAAGTAAATTCCTTGGAACCTAAAAAATTCTCAAACATTCATCCATGAATGAAACTTTTTATAGATCTATAACTCTTTATAATGATCTTTGATAAATGTTCTTAATTGTTTAGTATTTAAACAATTGATTTAGATATTTGAACATCCTTAAATATCATTGTATGGTGTATAAAAAAATATTTTACTATATCAAAATAAAAAATTGATATGTATTACCATAAAACACATGAAATACCATTTAAAAAACATAACATGGTGAACTTCATCATGATATGGTATACTTTGGAACAATACATGATACGGTTAAAACCTCCACACTATGGTTTTTTCTTTGTGTAATGTTTTTAATATTCCAATTAAAAAAAATCTCATAGAAATTTTACAATTTCACATTTTGTCAGATAATATATAATAACTTTTGAAACTATATCAAAAATCATTTATTACATCCTCAAAAACACATTTTAGATAAATTATCACTCATTTTCACCAAATGTCACATCATATATGAAAGCCTATGAAAATCCATCTTAATGTTTTTGGATATCCTTCAAAAAATCTTTGGAGTAACACTAAAATTTTTGTTAGAAGAATTTATAATATAAATTAACCATCAACAACATAACCAAAAATTATAAACCCATCAAACTTTGTGAAATTTTTTATAATATGAATTATCTAATCTGTAATCATAAGCATTGATTTTCCACTAGAAAAAATCAATATTACTCGATCCAAAAATGGATTTTTAATTATCTTTATCAGAAACATATATCTATGTAACTATTTACACTAATTTCATCATATATAATATACATAATCCTATAATAACTTTCTATAGGACATCGAGTGACTACAATACATGAATTATGCTAATACCATGTTTCTATAGGTTTTCAGTTATTTTAGTATAGACTGACAGTAGAGATGAAGACATACCAAAGTGGATGATAACATTGAATTACCCTAATATAAATATATAAGAACATAACTTTCTTATTATCTACATATGGACATATAATTCCTTACTTTATCTTAATTGAGGGATTAAATTTTATATTCCTTATATGATATGAAAAATAAAAATTTATTAAATATCAACTGATGACATGATCAACAATATACCCAACCACTCTAAATTAACTCATCCTCAGGGAAAATGTAAGAAATGTGTCAAAGTATGAAGGTTCTCATGATATGTGTTATATAAACCTCCGATAACTGGTATTCAATATAAAACATACACCCTAGTATAAACATAATATATGACACTCTAAGTGTTAAACGTAGTGGTCCATCTAGTATACAAAAATCATTTGTTCCTTATGAGTGAATTTTATATCTCTATATGAAACCTAACCCACACTTGTCTTTAAATGTTATAATAGCCTATAATAATCCATTATGGTCATTAATTAGGAAAAAACTCAAATTTATACATAGATAGGTCAATTATCATTTCAATTCAAGTAATATATATATATCCATTATGAATAAATATAACATATATAGTATCTTTTTTTAACAAGATACATTTTATAAATTCTTAAACTTATTTAATAATATTAACAAAAACTTAAAAAACACCATTCTAATTATATATCATATGATAGGCCATATTAGAGGCCTTACATTTGTTTAATATTTAAGGCTTTATTAAACATGGTATATCAATTTGTAATTCCAGCCACATATCTATGTGACAATTAGATGAATCAACCTAATAAACTTTGTTAGTTTTTTAACATTTATAAATAAATATTGATTGAATGTTAGTCATATTATTATTTCTAAAACTCTTATTCAACCCATAAAACATAATATTCAAAATTATTTATTTCACAACGTCTAATATCATAATGTTAATAAGATTAATTATCTTAATAACTTATAATAATTTTTCAATTCATCATCAGCATCTTTGGAACATTTCTATTTTAAATTTTATTTGAGATCATTTGGTACCAAAGTTAAATATAAATCTTTTTTGGAAATAAATTGAATTTCACATTGAATTATACTAGTATGATCATTTTTTGTTTACACACTCAACTTCTCTAAATTAAAACATACACTAACTAGAAACATAAAAACTATGTTTTCTATAAAATATTTTTCTATGAAATTTTTTTTTTCATTTTTAAATAAAAGTTATTTACCTTTTGGGAATATTTCATATATAAAATATCGAAAACCATATTTTATATGGTATTTTAAATTTATAGTGCCATATTCTGAAAATAATATGATATTCGTTAAAATATTCAACTTTTTGTGGTGGGATCTTTTCCTTCACCCTATAAAAAATAACTTAGATAAAAATATTCTATTCTGGATAAAACATCTTTTATCCTAGATTAAAATCCTTTTCTCCATAGCATGTTTTAAAAAGTGTTACATAATTAAATTAATAATAAACCATGGAAATAAAAATTATTATATCATTATTTTAAACAACTCTTATTTTATAACCTATATATTATCATACAATATAACAAAAAATGAGATATAATACACATCCTTTATTATTTAAGTTTAGATATAATCCATGATATCAACTTACTTTATATTAAAACACTTTACTTCATTATTTGAATGTGTACTTCAAGCTCCAAGAAACAATTTTTGAATTCCAATATATTTATATAGTTAATATCACATACCCTTAAAAATAAAATAACAAAATTCCATAACACCAAAACTTTATGAAAACTCTCAATATATTTTTTATCCTTTCAGGTATTCTAGGAAATTCAATTTTCAATTCCCAATCTTACGATAATGGAAATATTTTCCCAATTTATTAACACCTTGTTTTGGTTTCAATAAATGAGGATAACTATTGGTTCATCCAACATTATTATTTTCGATTAAATTTTACCCTTATTTAATTTCAAAATAGAACTAAATAATATACCAGTAATTCCCTACTAATATGCCCTCAATATTTTCAGGTGATCTCGTAATCCTTTATGAAACCCATAGATATTGTCTAATACATTTTTGAAAATGATTATATAATAAATTATATAAATATATAAATACTTAAAGGATACCCAAATATCTCTATATCTGTAACATTATAGAGACCCATGCTTATCATATACAGATATTACATATTTTTAGATGATTCATTACATTACACAAACACCTGCCTAAAGACTGTCATAGTTTACTGTCTTTGGAAACTTGGAAACACAAAAAATGGATACATAAGAAAACTATATAATCTCACCCTATGATCTCTGTAACTAGTGACCTTCCTTGAAATATCATACATAATACATTTCTTCATAACCTTGGGAACGAAATCATAATAAAGGCTAATTTTATATGTTCGGTAAGGGTAAAAAAGGGAGATATGTAAGCATAACATAATCACAAGGGTATGAGAAGATGAACATAAAATAATAAAGCCAAACCCATCATTTCAATGATCATAATCTTGAGTCATTGAATAAATATTGGTTGTTCATAAGAAATTAATCATAAGGTAATCAAAGAACATGATCCATGATAGCATAAAATTGGAATAAGACATATATTTGTGGCATACACATAAGTTTATAAAATCTTATGTTAAGGATACCCTCTAGGGCATTCTTAAAATGTTAGGATTGGGATAAATACCCATGTACCTGCTTAGGGATTGTGATATCTCACTGTTTACTCTATTTTTAGGCATGGGATAGCCACCAATGTACCCTCTTTTTTAAGCATGGACTAACCACTCATGTACTCTCTGATCTCATAGAACACTTATCATTACCAAATGCATTGGAGAGAGATATAGGTCCCACCGTCCACATAATGAAGATCATATATATGTGTGCCAAAAATCATAAAAAAATCATCATGTCATAACCCATGAAATGAAATGGTTTTCATAAAAATTTCATCATATTACCTATGTAAAAGAGAAAGGTTTCATAATCATTCCATCATATCATAACCGATGAAAAATAATTGGGTTTCATAAAATTTTTATCATGGTATGACCCATGGAATAGAAACAGGTTTTATAAGAATTATGTCATCATAAAATATTATGAAAAAGAATAATAATGGTATCCTTGGATCATATCCCCAATAAAGTATAAGTAACCTCAAAGGATGTAATTTATATAGAGAATGATTTTGAAATAAAAATCACATAAAACATTTCTCGAGAAAAATAACCTTTATTTAATAATAAATTTTAAAAAATCAAAATTATTTTCTTTTAAAGTAACCTGGAAAATATATAAGTGGATATTTAAAAATAATTTAAAAGATTTATTGAGGAAAATATCCTTTCCACTTTGAAAAAATATTTTTAAAACATTTTCAAAATACATTTTTTTACTTTGAAATAATTTATTTAAAATATAAAAATATCCTAAATATTTAGGAAAAAAAATTTTGGTTAAAATAACTCTGAAATATTATAATGGAGTTGTTAAATATAAGAGAGGCCATGTCAATAATAAATAATATTCATAACATGCATGTTAAAAAAATATTATTTTCTCTTTTTCAGTAAAAACCAAATGGTAATTGTATGGAAAATGAAATGATGATTATTTAAAAAAATTAAAAGTCAATGATTGGAAATATATATTTAATAAAACATTTAAAAAATTTTAAAAAATTTTATGAAAAAATTAGGGAACATTGTTTTGGAATAAAAATGATTTTTTGACAGAATAGAGAAATATATAAGATTTTTCTTAAAAATATTATTTTAAAATATTGAGTACATAAAGGGTGAAAAATGAAAAGAAACCATCCATTATCAATAAATTAACTTAGGATAATAAAATAAATGAGTTTATTGGGAGGTAGATCATAATATTTCATCATTAGAAGCATAATCATGAGCAATCCTGATAAACGATGAGATTTAACATAAAGACCTTAAACCTTTGGAAATATTGAATCATAAGCCCAATGAAATTATCAAATTAAATGAAACTTAAAATATCATTATAATAAATAAAGTCATGATATTTCATGTTAAAGTGACTATATATACACCTCATAGTAGAAGATAAGCTCATAACATGACATAAGTCTTATAGATGGAAGATTGAGAAAAAAATCCCTTACCGGTTTAGTAATATTTTAAATCACAATCCAAGATAATAAGTAACATCAAATTAATATTTAAGTATAATTAATTTAATGCAATTAATTATATAAAATTTTAAAAGGGCTGTATATACACCACACAGAAGAAATGGGTGGTGAATTTTCATATGTCTCTTAAAAATAGAAGAGAGACAAGAAACCCCTTACCTTAAGTCTTGAATTATTTCATACATATTAAAAACTAATTTATAATAAATATTAGTTTTTATACATATATTATAGTAAAATATTTTTATATATCATACAATATATGATTTTCATATGACCTTTTATTTCCCATTTATTAACAATTTCATGTTAAAGTTACGTTTTGGGTAATAACAATATTTCTTTTTCAAATATGTTTTGATTTGTTATTTTTTGAAATTTTAATTTGATCAAGGTTCAATAATATATATAATTTTATCGATTATATAAATATAATATATATTAATTATATATTTATTTATAGTAATCTATTAAAAATAGATTTTGAAAATGAAATACAACATTTATAGAGACGGTAGTCCGTATATATGCATGGAAACTGTTTCCATATTCTCGAAGCATCAAAATAAAGAAAGGTAAATGATATATTATCATTAAAATATAATTATTATGTCATATATATCACATACTATCATTAAACCCATACTTATTACCTTCTATGTAAAGCGTGAATGAATCACATCGCTTCGCGAGGTGGTAGTTCACCAATTACACGAGCGACATTATCGTGTTCCCATAAAAAAAAGATCATAGAGATATGTGTGATAAAATAATTAATTTTTTTTTTAAAATATCATAAATTTTATATATAAATAATAAATATGTCATTATTTCCAAATGTGATATGTGGTAACGGAAAAATGAATGACATTGGTTTGCGAGGTCGTAGTCCGCCTTACACACGAACAATGATTTTAAAACCCATTTTATAGGAATAAAAATGGTTGTATATCATTAACTTAACATAAAAATGTCTTAGTATATGTAATATATTTTAATTATTATATAATTAAGGTATAATAATAATTTAATGGGGTGGAGTAAGAGATACAACAAAACACTCGTTGGTGAATGTTACCTCTTCGTCAGGAAACCTCTGTAGGCTTCCACCATAATTCATCCTATGATGGATTTAAATCCAAAATAAGGATTATAGGATAAGATTATTGAATTTAAGAAGTTATTTTGGTAGTTATTTGATGAACCAAAATGGTTTTAATTTTTAAATAGGATAGGATATGGGGTGGCCTTTTATTAGTGAGGTGAGTGGCACACTTGTAATTGTTTGAAAAGAAAAATGTGTAACCATGTTTTCATCATTAAAAAATGAACTAAAATAGATTACTATATATACTTGAAGGGATAATGTCAAAATATTTCCATAAAATGGGTGTTTTAATAGTTTTTTATTATTTCTAACCAATATATTTTTAGTTTAACCCCTAAGTAAACCGAATTTTAACCTTAATGAAGATAAATACTTTATAATGTTTTTACTATTCATTTTGGTAAAAAAATTACTTTAACATATTAGATAATATAAATTATTATAATTAAAATTTTTTATTACATTTTTAAAAATTCCACTCACATTAGTGGAAAAAATTAATTTAAAATTATTTTCGCAGACACGATGAGAAAGAGAGTTTTTTAAGAGAAAATATTGAAACATTTAAAAATTTTATTTATCGATGTTAAGTATGAAATTTATTCCAATTAAATAAATTGGTTTAATGGATTTATAATTTAAATAATTATACTTTAAAACCAATTTAAAATATAGTTTATGTTTTTTAATAAATTAAACGAAAATACACTTTTCAATTAAAATTCATAATTGAATAACTATTCGTAAAAAATGAATCTTTTCCGAAAAATATAAAAAATTCACCCTAAGATAATTTTGATATACTAATCTCAAAAAAAATTATTTTATAAAAGTTTCAAACATTTTTTTTTATTATTGTTCAGAAAAATAAATAAGTAAAACATCTTTTTAAAAAATACAATTTTCGAAACATATAATGACATTATTGAAAAATAAAGTAATTTTTTATATTAATATGTTTCCTTTATATAAAACTATTATAATTAACATTTAAAAATTAGTTATTATTATTAATATCAGTATTTTTAAGGTTTATGTTATAAATATTTCATGTAAATAACTATACTAACAATATATTGTGTTGTTGTTAAAAGTCAATGTTGTGTGTAATAAAAGATTACTCAGTGTAAATAACTATACTAATAATATAAGCACTCCTCATTTTTACCATAATATTGTCAAAAATATCAGGAAAATATTATACCACAACCTTTATAGTTGACTCAATTTATCTAAATTAAGTATTCATCTTTACTATCATTTGATTCTTGGCTAAATAATATTCATTTGATTCTTAAAAATTTGAGATATGATTTTTCCAAATATTTTCCATAAAGATTGATAATAAATTTCCATTTAAAATGGAAATTCAATTTTTAATTTAGTTATCCATTAATATAGTATTAAATATATTTACAATTAATTTGTTAAATATGCCCCCATAATGATATATCAAATCACTACTAAACCAAATTGTACCAATAATATGGTCCAATATTTGATTTCAAAAAATATATCAAACCCTCATGATAAAATATAATTTTTGAAAAAACTATAAATAAATCAATACATATTTTTTATGAGAAATTTCTATATGATCAATTATTAAATATTTTAATTAATGTTTCCAAAATCTTGAAAATTTAATTCAATAATTAAATTTTGAAATAATCTCTTAAAATATTACATATCTTGAGGATAAAAAAAAGAAACATATATTTAGATAATTCAGATAAACATGACATTAATAAACGGTTCTTAAGGGGAAAAACCTTGTAAAAATATAATGGAAAGTATTCATACAGACCCTTTTTTTAAAAAGTATTAACCATTTATTTTAATTAAAGAAAACATAATTGAATAACATTCATTTTCTTTAATTAAAATGATATCCTGCTTCTTCTTCTTCACTATGATTGATGATGATCACTGTGATGTGGTCAAATGAGTCCTTCATCCTATGGTATCGATGAGTTATTATGAATTTTACAATGCTTGGGAATTATTACTTCTACCTCACAATCTAAAACAACATTAATTAAATAGAAATAAAGAATGAAAGTTTAATGTTAAAATGTTTTTGAATCATGGTCTCATGTGCATATATTTTATAAGTCATAAACCAATTTGTATATATATCCAACAAAATTAAATGGAACCTAAACATTTTTCATACATTCATCCATGGATTAAACTTTTTATAGATCTATAACTCTTTATAATGTTCTCTGATAAATGTTATTAATTGTTTAGTGTTTAAATAATTGGTTTAGATGTTTTAACCACCTTAAATATCATTTTATGACGTTTCAATTATTTTTACTATATAGAAATAATAAATTGATATGTATTATCATAAGACACATGAAATACCATGTAAAAACACATAACTTGGGGGACTACATCATGATATGGTATACTTTGGCACAATCATGACATGGTTAAAACCTCCACACAGTGGTTTTTTATTAGTGTAAATTTTTATTGATATTTTAATTAAACAAAATACATATATAATTTTTACAATTTCACATTTGGTCATATAATATATATGAACATTTTAAACCATATCAAAAATATTTTTGTATATCCTCAAAAACACATTTTAGATAAATTATCACTCATTTTCACCAAATGTTACATCATATATAGCAGCCTGTGAAAATCCATCTTAACTTTTTTGGATATCATACAAAACACTTTTGGAGTGGCACTAAATTTTATTTATAAAACTTTATAATATAAATTAAATTTCAAAAACACAACCAAAAAGTATAAACCCATCATCCTTTGTGTAATTTTCAATAATATTAATTATCTGATCTGTAATCATAAGAAACGATTGTACATTAGAAAAAAAATCAATATTACTTGATCCAAAAATGGATTTGGAATTATCTTCATCAAAAAATGTATTTATGTACCTATTTACACTAATTGAATCATATATAATATACATAATACTATAATCACTTTCTATAGGACATTAAGTGACCCTAATACATGGAGTATGCTAATCCCATGTTTCCATAGGTGTTTAGTTATTTTAGTATAGACTGACCAGAGAGACAGAGTCATACCCAAGTATATGAGAACATTGCATTACAATCATATAAATATATAAAAAATAACTATTATATATATATATATGGACATATAATTCCTTACTTTATCTCAATTGAGGGATTAATTTTTATATTCATTATTTGAGATAAAAAATACAATTTTATTAAATATAAAATTATGACATGATCAACAGCATACCCAACCACTATAAATTAACTCATCCTCAGGGACAATGTATGAAATGTGTCAAAGTATAAATGTTCTCATGATATGTGTTTCATAAACTTCTGATAACTAGTATTCAATATAAAACATACACCCTATTATAAACATAGTCTCTGACACTCCATGTGTTATACTTAGTGGGCCATCTAGTATACACAAAGCCTTTGTTCCTTATGAGTGAATTTTATATCTCTTGATGAAACCCAACCCAAACTAGTCTTTACATGTTATAACAACCTATAATAATCCATTATGGTAATTGATTAAAGATAAACTCAAATTTATACAAATATAGGTCAATTATTATTTAAATTCAAGTAATATATATATATATAGCCAGTATGAATAAATATAAAATATAGAATATATTTTTTATAACAAGATACATTTTATAAATTATTAAACTTATTTAATAATAATAACAAAAACATAAAAAACACTATTCTGATTATATATCATATGATAATCCATAATAGTGGCCTTATGTTTGTTTCATTTATAAGGCTTTATTAATCTTATTATATCATATTGTAATTCCAGCCACATCTCTATGTGACCATTTGATGAATCATACTAATAAAATTTCTTAATTTTTTTAACATTTATAAATAAATATTGTTTGAATGATAGTGATATTATTATTCATAAAACTTTTATACAACCCATAAAACATAAGATTAAAAATTATTTATTTCACAACATCTAATTTCATAATGTTAATTACATTAATTATCTTAAGACCTTAGAATTATATGTCAATTCATCATCAGCATCTTTGGAACATTTCTATTTGAAATTTTCTTTGATATCATTTGGTACCAAAGTTAAATATAAACCTTTTTTGGATATAAAGTGAATTTCACTTTGAATTATACTAGTATGATCATTTATTATTTACACACTCAAATTCTATAAATTCAAACACACACTAACTAGAAACATATAAACTATATTTTCTCTAAAATATTTTTCTATTTGACAATTTTTTTTTGAAATAAAACTTATTTACTTTTTCGGAATATTTAACATATAAAATATCAAAAACCATATTTTATATGATATTTCAAATTTTTAGATCCATAGTCTGAAACAAAAATCACATTCATTAAAATATTAAATTATTGGTGGTGGTAACTTTTCCCTGAAATTATAACAAATAACTTAGATAAAAATATTCTACCCTAGGTAAAACATCTTTTGTCCTATATTAAAATCCTTTTATCCATACCTTGTTTTTAAAAGTGTTACAAAATTAAATTAACAATAAACCATGGTAATCAAAAACATTATATCATTATTTAAAAAAAATATTATTTTATAACCAATATCTCATCATACAATATAACAAAAATGAGATACAATACACATCCTTTATTATTTAATCTTAGATGTCATCCACGATATCCACATACTTGATATCAAAACACTTTTATTTATTATTTGAATGTGTACTTCAAGATCTATGTATCAATTTTTGAATTCCAATATATTTATATAATTAATATCACATACACTTAAAAATATTATAACCAAATCCCATAACACCAAAACCTTATAAAAACTCTCCATATATTTTTTTATCCCTTCCGGTATTCTAGGTAATTCTATTTCTAATTCCCAATATTATGATAATGGATATATTTTTCCTCTTTCTTGACACCTTGTTTATGTTTCAATAAATAAGGATAACTATTGGTTCCTCCAACATTTTATTTTAGATTAAATTTTACCATTATGTAATGTCAAAATAGCACAAAATATTATACCTCCAATGCATTACTAATATGCCCTCAATAATTTTAGGTGATCTGGTAAACTTTTATGAAAATCGTACATATTTTCTAATACCTTTCTAGAAATTTTTATAGAATAAATTAAATAATTGTATCGATACTTAAAGGAGACCCTAATATCTCTAAGTATATAACATTTTAGAGACCCAAGATTCTCATATATAGATATTATATCATTTTAGATGATTATTCATTACATTACACAAACACCTGTATAAGGACCATAATAGTTTAATGTATTTGGAAACATAAAAAATGGATCCATTGGTAAACTATATAATGTCCCACTATGATATTTATAAATAGTCCCCTTCTTATAATTATCATACATAATAAATTTCTTCATAACCTTGCTAAATGAAACATAATAACGGGTTATTTTATATTCTATGTAAGGGTAAAAAGGGAGATAAATAATCATAACATGATCACAAGGGTATGCAAAGATGAGCATAACATTTGAAAGCCATACCCATCACATCAAAGATCACAATCTTGAGTCATTGAATAAATATTGGTAGTTAATAAGACATGGATCATAAGGGAATAAAATAACATGATCCATGATAGCATAAAATTGGCATAAGTAATATATTTGTGGTATACACACAAGTTTATAAAATCTTATGTTAAGGATACCCACTAGGACAATCATAACATGTTAGGCTTGGGATAACCACCCCTGTACCAACTTAGGGCTTGTGATAACCCATAGTGTACTATATATTTAGGCTTTTGATAACCACCCACGTACCCTCTTTTTTATGCTTGGACTAACCACTCATGTACCCTATGATCTCATAGAATAATTATCATTACCCAATTAATTGGAGGGAGATATAAGTCCCACCTTCCACACAATGTAGATCATATGTATGTGTTCCAAAAATCATAAAAAAAATTATCATTTCATAACACATGAAATGAAATGGTTTTCATAAAAATTTAATCATATTATAACCTATGAAAAATAGATAGGTTTCATAATCATTTCATCATTTCATCATAGCATAAACCATGAAAAATAAACGGGTTTTATAAAATTCTTATCATGGTATGACCCATGGAAGATAAACAGGTTTCCTAAGAATTGTGTACTCATAAACCATTATGAAAAATAATAATAATGGTATCCTTGGATCATATCCCTAATGAAGTATAAGTAACCTCAAAGGATGTAATTTATATAGAGAATTATTTTGAAAGAAAAATCACATGGAACGTTTCTTGAGGAAAATAACCTTTATTTGATTATCACTTTAAAAAAACTATAATATCCTTTTAAAGTAACCTTTAAAAACTTTTAAATGTATCTTTAAAAATAATTTGAAATATTTCTTGAGGAAATATACTTTCCTCTTTGAATTTTTTTTTAAAAAATTTCAAAATCCATTTTTTACTTTGAAATCATTTATTTAAAATATAAAAAATTTCTAGATATTAAAGAATTTTTTTTAAAATAACTATGAAATAATATAATGGAATCATTAAATCTTTTAGAGGTCATGAAAACAAGAAATAATATTCATAACATGAATATTAAAAGAATATTATTTTCTCTTTTTAAGTAAAAACCAAATGGGAATTGTATGGAAAATGACATGAAGATTTCATTCAAAAAGATATTAAAAAGCCAATCATGGGAAAAATATATTTAATAAAATATTTTAAAAAATTTAAAATTATTTCTGAAAAAAATTAGGAAACATGGTTTCGCAATAAAAATGATTTTTTTTCTAAATAGAGAAGTAAAGAAGATTTTTCTTAAAAAACATTATTTAGAACTCTTAAGTACATAAATCATGAAAAATGAAGAGAAACCATCCATTATAAAGAAATTAATTTATTATAATAAAATAAATTAGTTTAATGGGAGGTATATCATAATATTTCATAATTGGAATCATAATCATGAGCAATTCTAATAAACAACAAGATTTAACATAAAAACCTTAACACTTTGGAAACATTGAATTATAAGCCCCATAAAAGGATAAAATGAAATGAAACTTAAAATATCATTAAAATAAATAAATTCCTGATATTTCATGTTAAAGTGGATATATATACACCTCATAGTAGAAGATAAGTTCATAACATGACAAAGTCTCAAAGAAGGAAATTTGAGACAAAAATTCCTTATCGCTTTAGTAAAATCCCGAATCACTATCCATGATAATAAATAACATCAAATGAAACATTAAGTATAATTAATATAATTTTCTTCATTATATAAAATTTCAAAAGGTAAGTATATACACCATACAAAATAAACAAGTGGGGAATTTTTATATGTCTTATAAAAATAAAAGAGAGACCAAAAATCCCTTACCTTAAGTCTTGAATTCTTTCATACACATTAAAACCTCATGTATAATATATATAAGTTTTTATACATATATTATAGGAAAATATTTTTATATATCATACCATATATTATTTTTATATGACCTCTTATTTCCCATTTATTAACAATTTCATTTTAAAGTTATGTTTCAGGTAATAACAACTTTGCTTTCCGTATATGTTTTGATTTGTTATTTTTGGAAATTTTACTTTGATCAAGGTTAAATAATATCTAGAATTTTATCCAAGATATAAATATCATATATATTCATTATATATATGTATTTATAGTAATCTATTACATATAGAGATAGAAAATGAAATACACAATTTATAGAGATAGTAGTCCGTTTGTATGCATGAACATTGTTTCCATATTCTCATCGCATTGAAATAAATAAAGGTAAATGATATATTATCATTAAAAGATAATTATTATTTCATATATATCACATAATATCATTTAAACCATACTTATTACCTTCTATGTAATGCGTTAATGAATCACAACGCTTCGTGAGGTGGTAGTCCTCTTTACACATGTGCAACATTATCTTGTTCCCATAGAATGGATTGCATAGAGATATGTGTTATATGATATTTAAAAAATCACAATAAAATAATAAATTTTATATATTAATAATAAATATATCATTATTTCCAACTATGATATATGTTAAAGGAAAAATGAATGACATTGGTTTGCGATGTCGTAGTTCTCCTTACACATGAACAATGATTTCGTAACCCATTTTATAGAAATGGAAATGGTTGTAAGTCATGGACTTAACATAAAAATGTCTTATTATATGTTATATTTTTTTATTATATAATGTAGGTATAATAATAATTTAATGGAGTGGTGGAAGAAATAAAACAAAATGCTTGTTGGTGAATGTTACCTCTTTTTCAAGAAACCCTTATAGGCTTCCACCAAAACTCATCTTATGATGGATTTAAATCCAAACTAAGGATTATAGTATGAGATTAAAAAATTTAATAAGTTATTCTAGTTGGTATTTGATGAACCAAATTAGTTTTAATGTTCAAATTGGAGATAAGAAGTGGTGGCCTTTTATAAGTGAGGTGAGTGGCACACTTGCAATTTTTTGAAAAGAAAAAGGTGTACCCATGTTTTTCTTTTTAAAAAAAGGAACTAAAATAGATTATTATAGATCATAGAAGGGATAATGTCTAAATATTTACATATAATGTTTATTTTAATAGTTTCTTATTATTTTTAACCAATATCTTTTTAGTTTAACCCCCCAGGTTAACCAATTTTTACCTTTGTCACGATAAATAATTTTTAATGTTTTTACAATTCATTTTGGTCAAAAAATAAGTTGAAAATATTAGATAATATAAATTATTATAATTAGAAATATGGATTCCATTTTTAAAATTTCCACTCACAGTAGTGGAAAAAATTTAATTTAAAATTAATCCTGCTGACGTGATGAGAAAAAAGAGTTTTCTTAAGAGAAATATTGAATCATTAAAAAAGTTTATTTATCAAAGCTAATTATGAAATTGATTCCAATTAAATAAATTTATTTAATGGATTTATAATTTAAATAATTATACTTTTAAACCAATTTTAAATATAGTTTATGTTTATAAATAAATTAAAGGAAGATACAATTTTTAATTAAAATTTAGTATTTATTCACTATTCATAAAAAAATTAAACTTTTCAGACAAATATAAAAAATTCACCCTAATATAATTTTGATATTATAATATAAAAAAATCATTTTATGAAATTAAATTTATTAAAGTTTAAAAAATTAGTTTTATTATTGTTCACAAAAAGAAATAAGTAAAACCTTTTTTTATAAAATTGTATTTTTGAAACATATAATGACTTTATTGAAAAACATAGTAATTTTTTTATCAATATGTTTCTTTAATATAAAAATATTATAAATAAAATTTAAAATTTAGTTATTTTTATTCATTTCAGTATTTTTTAGGACTAGGTTATAAATGTTTAATGTAAATAACTATACTAACAATATATCGTGTTGTTGTTAAAAATCCTTTTTGTTTGTAATGAAAGCTAACCCAGTGTTGCATGTACTAGGAGCTTAAATTGTAGTTTCATATTATTCATGATACAAAATAATTATAATTTAATCAAAAAAATGATTCATAAAAACCATAGTGTTACATTCTATCAAAATTTAGTTGAATTTCTCAATTGAAAATTTTCACTCCGATAAAAAATGAGGATACTTATACCTTATCATATTTTTAATTTCCCACATAACCACCTCAAACTGGTGGTTTTTCCAAAAACAATTGAGAAGGTGAGTGGTCTTATTTCATATACTTTTCTCTGCATAATGCAGAATATCCATGGCTTGTTCCTCATCTGAAAGATCTTACTTTAATGGTATGACCACTGGGTTCATTACATATTAAGGTCCATGTATGTATTTGTAGGATCTAAATAATAGAGTAGATTCTCAATTACAAGGGGGGGTGGATTGTATATTTAAAAAAATTCGTTTTTAACCTTAAGGAAAACTATGTTTAACAAAGTTAAACAAGGTAAATTCACAAGACCTCTTTTAGTTCTACTAAACAAACTTTCTAGATTCTGGAAATTTGGTTCTGAAAATAAAACTTAAGGAAATTTTACAAAGAAAAGATTCTACATTAAAGCATAGAAATCTTACTTACCCAAGTATACAAAAGTATAATAAGATTATATTTTCTTCCTTTATCAAAATACAACAAAAATAAACTTAAAACAAAAAAGTAATATGTATACAAAATTTTAACGCAAAGAGTAGTGTATCCAATAACCTTGGATAAAGGTACCTTGATTTATACTTTCAAGAATTTCAGTCTTACTCACACCAAGGTAATCCCTCTATGGAAATGTCAGAATCATTCTTGCTATCCCTGCAAGCCCTCGATCTTTAAGGTAGTCAACACCTCTATCATCCTATCCCTGGAAGCCCTCTATTGTACTCTGCAATAATCAAAGTTTCACGAATCAATACTAACAATATTTTCATAACCACAAAAAGCATGAGAGTATCTTTATCTAGAAATCAAATCAACAACATGAAATATGTAGAGTGATGGAACAATTATTGGGCTCATTCAAATGTGATCCTATTTTTAAGAACTTCTCCAATGGTCGGCTCCATCCTCCAACATTCATATTTTTTCTTGAATCTCATAGGGACCTGTACATGTGTCACTCAAACAATGGTTAGTTAGAAACATATTGTACAACATCATTTCATAATATGTGTAAATAAAATTAATGTTGTTTAACCAAATTTATTTTTCAGAGCCTAGGAAAAAATAATGTTCGGATTCTAACAAAATTAAAATTTAGCATCTTTAAGAAATCGATATTCAAATTTTGTTTTAAAAAGAATTTAGAATCTGAATTCTATATATTTTGGAGTCTGAATTCCCATGAATTTGGAATCTGAATTTTGAGGAATTCAATGTATGAATTCTGAGGAATTCAGAGTCTGAATTTTGAGGAATTTAGAGTTTGAATTATGAGGAATTTGGAGTTTGAATTCTGAGGAATTCAGATTCTAAATTCCAAGGAATTCGAAGTATGAATTATGAGGAATTTGTAGTCCGAATTTCAGTGAATTAAGAACCTGAATTTTAGAGAATTTAGAGTCTGAATTTTAGAGAATTAATAGTCTAGTTTTTAGTGAATTCAAAACCTAAATTTCAGAGAATTTGGAGTCTGAATTTCATATAATTCAGAACCAGAATATCAGAGAATTTGGAACCTGGATTTTAGAGAATTTAGAACATGCGTTTTAGAGAATTCAGAGTCTGAAAATAGAATACTCTATAACCAAGTATTTATAGGATTCCTAGGTATTATATGTGAAGCCAAATTTTATACTTCGGAATAAAAAGAGTTATATTGAGAGAGACTATAAAATGAAAAATGAAAACATAAGTCAGGATAAATTTTTTTTGTAGATAATAAAATCTTTTCTTATTAAGATAATTCTTAATTAAAATATAATTTTCCTTAAGATAGAGTGTTTGTGATTTTCAAAACATAGAGGAATGGAAAATTCATAAGGAAACCTTATTAACTCAATAGTCTCCCCCATTTTGGAAAGCACAAACATTGTTACGAAAAATAATATAGGGACTTAGAATTTTTTCTTTATGGGCTTGAAAATAAAAACATATCTTCTTTTACTTATGAATTATAGTGAAAAATACTAACTCCCCATTATGTTTTTGGAATCCCTAATGATCATATTCTTGACTTCCTAAAAGAGATTTTAAATTTTCTTACTTAAGGAAATATTCATTGATAAGAACTCTCCCTTATATTGACTCCCTCTTACATAGATAATTTTCTTCTTTACGTAGTATTGTTTTTATCATTCCTTTCTCCCTGTTTTTGATTTTAAAAAAGGAATAAATTGAATGGGAAAAAATGGTACCTGAAATATTAGTACTGTACAACAAAACACATGAAGAACAACCAAATTTTCATTACGATTGAAAGAATTTAAACAAGAAGGTAATACAACAAAAGATTGTATTGGGAAGAATCATCCTTCTTTTTCATTCAACGTTAACTTCTTCACGATGGTCTTTAGATTTTTAAGCTACTTATGATCCTCATTAAAATTCTTGAGCAGGTGATCTTGATCCTAGTTTTTCTTCTCCAAGGCTTTGATCTTTTCTTCCTGAGCCTTAAGAATATCTACTTGAGCCTTCAAAATATCTTTTTTCTTACTGAGCTTTTATCTGAACTCAATTCTAAGATATCTTTCCCTTTTCTAATTCAAAGCGACTAAATTAAGTTTCCCATTTAGATCTCTAACTTCTTGATTCTGGGTAGTTTGTTTGAGACTGATCTTTTCCTCAAATCTTTTAGTATGATCTTTGAACTTTCTATATTCAGTGTCAAAAAAATCCTTCACACTTTCTTGAAAATCATTAAGGATTCTCATCTCTTCGATTGTCTTTATTGACCACTTTTTAATTTCCTTACATGAACTCTTTTGAGCATCATACCCAATGAATAAATATTTGAAATCAGTGATTTTATTAATATTTTCATAACTTATTATATACTCCCTTTACTAATTTTATATGAAATGTGCATAATTTGTGTGAAATATTAATATTTAAAAAATAATTACAAATTTTTAGCACTATTTTAATTCATTCAGATTCAAGTCTGTTTAATGTGTTAATAATAAATATCACCCTACTTATCCAAATTGAATGAATTATTTTAGGGTTCTTTACTAAAATTACAACATTTCATTAGAAGTAACTTGGGCCAAATCATCCATTTGAAGGGTAATATTTTCCACACAAAAGGCCCAAACAATCTGTGAAGAAACTGAACAATCCATGGTGATAGAATTACTGGGCTCACTCCAGAAGTCCAAATCCTTCAAATATTCTAACAATATCCGGGGACAATTAAATACATCTTGGATAAAAGTTTCAAGGCCCAACTCAAAATAAAAGGGGTCCAACTGATGCTTTTATATCCAACCCACCATTCGGGACGGAAATTAAAATCTGGGCACTATTCATGAAATATCTCATGATGTAATTATCAAATAAAGCTGATATTTTTCATTGTGAAAGAGGAGATATAGGTGGAATAATTTTTGAAGAGAGTGTTTGGATTTGAAGGAATATTACGGTTGATAAACCCATTCACATTTCGGCCTTCTAAAAAGTATGGATTTAAATGGATAGTTTAACTTTGTTTTATCAAATCGCCATAACATTGGATAAATAATAAAAAATGACTATGTAGTTTGAGAGAATTCTAAAAAAATTATTATCTACAACTTTGAAGAAGAGGCTATCTCAAGATTCTGTTGTTTGAATATCCAAATTGGAGATTCAAGTGGAGGGAAAGATTGGGAATGAAAACAGTCCACTTCTTTAGGGTATAAATACACCCCCTCCTCTACTTCAAAAGATTTAGCATTTCAGAAGAGAGGAGCACATATTGGAACAAACAAATACTTTACAAGGTCTTTAGAGGACCTTCCATACTCAATTTTTCACTTGATATACCCTTCCTCACCTCTTTGTTTCCTTTTACTTATGTGTTCTTCATTATTGTAATCTTGTAAGTATTTTTCTGTATAATTCTATTTTAATGAATCTTTCTTTTTAAGTATATGTTATTCTAATACACCTTATGTAGTTTAATATTAATGTTATTAAAATAGATTAAATATTTTTAAATCCCTTTCCCTTCTTTTGCTTCCTCATTCAATATAAAGTTCATTTTTAATTATCATCATCATTTGTGTGTGTGTGTTCATCGCACCAATCTTTTCATATACTTTACTTTTTCTTATCTTATTAATTTATCATCATAATAATTATAACCAGATTACTAATCATTTAAATGGATGAGTAAATCTCTCATTAGGGTGAGTTATAATTTAGGTATATTAAGCGATTGAGAGCTTTTTCTCGATGAATATTCTTTAAATTAACATGGCATGTGTTGGACTTAACAGGTCACAGATCAATGACTTGTTTTGATTAACATATGGATTACATTGATTATTTGAAATATAAATACACTACTACAATCAAGTACTAATTGCGATTATAATCCTAGTTAAGTTAAGAATTGGATTAAATCCTTAACACTTGGTAATTTTAATCAATGTCAACTTGTGACATGGGTGTTAATTTAATGCAATATAAAGCAAGGCTCAAGGATATCACAAGATTAAATAAATAATGTTGAACTCAACCAAATATTTATAAATTTTTTAAATCAATCTTAATCAATCAGTCATTTTATAAGCTCTGAAAACAAACCCCCCAATCAGAATTCAATCAACTAAAAATAATCGACTATTAAAAAGTATCATCATCGAGGATTCTACCTGAGTGCTGCTATACACATTAGCAGAGCACCAGAACATTGAACAGTTGATAAGAGAAAATCGGACGCACTTTAAAATGGAAATGTTATCGGGGATGGTGCTTTATGTAGTCATTAGTTTCTGGTTAGTGTAAAAAAACCAAATAAACATTTAAAAAATTGAAAAAAATACAAAGAAAAACCCGCCATCTCATAAAAATAATAAACTAAAAAAATGAAAAACCCATCTTCCTCTTTCTTCCAATATCTCTCTGAATGCCCTGTAGCCTCCCAAAAAATCCCTCAGATTTGTTTTACCTCAAAATTGAATGAACTATTTTACAACGTAGGAGGAACATTAGAGATAAACAAATAATTCAAGAACCAGTCCGTGTCCAACCAGCTGAATTAGAAATGGCCAATCCTAGGGAACAAACACTAAATGAAATTTCTTCCCATGATATGAATTAATAAACTCTTGGAATTAAATATCCAAACATAGACGCTATATTTGAACTCAAATCAGGTTTTATTCATCTTCTCCCTCATTTATAAGGGCTAGTCGATGAGGATCCACATCTCCACCTTAAAGAGTTCCAAGTGATGTGCTCTACCATGAAGCCTCAAGGGGGTTTTGGGGAACAAATCAAACTTCGAGCATTCCCTTTCTCCATAACTAACATTGCTAAGTCATGGATCTACTACCTTCTTCCTGGTTCCACAACCACATGGAATGACATGAAGTGACTATTCTTAGATAAATTCTTTCCTACTTCTCGTACTACTTCTATCTGAAATGAAATAAGTGGTATCCATGAGTTCCCAAGTGAATCACTCCATAAATACTGGGAGAGGTTCAAAAAGCTTGTTGCAACCTGCCCACACCACCAAATCCCTGACCAACTCTTGATCCAATACTTCTATGAGGGGTTATTGGCTATGAAGATAACTCTTATTGATGATGCAAGTGGTGATGGTATTATTGATAAAACTCCTGCAGCTACAAGATATCTCATAAGAAACATGGATGAAAACACACAACAATTCCATACTTTAGCACATGATCAAGTCAAAAAAGCCCATAATAATAAATCTATAGAGCCGAACAAGATGACTGAGCGGATGAGTGAACTTACAGATCTTGTGCGAAAACTAGCTGTGGAATCCAAAGCCCCAACCTCATCTTCTCCACAATCGCTATTCCCTAGGCCTATTAAGAATTTTGGAATCTGTAGCTCACCATCTCATCCAACTGACACATGTACGCAACTTCAAGAGGATCAATCAGATTCATATATAGAAATGGAACTCAATGCAGCATATGCTCAGCGGAACCCCAACCCTCAACAGTTAGGTTAGTTTGTTAAAAACATAAACCATCCCCATTTTGAGCCCTTCTCTTCTATATATAACCCTACCTTGAGATATGGGAATCCCATTTCTCATCCCCCTCAACACCCCCATCAAAACCCAAACCAATTTCAGTATGGTCAAGGTATTGGTAACTTCTAGAAACCTTACCCTTTTGTTCCTCAACCTCAAAGGATCAATCCTCCTCTTCCTCCTCCTGGATTCCACTATCCTAGTGAGCATTTCTAATTCCCAATCCAATATAATAGATTTACCAAGAACCAAAATCAAGGTAATCCAAATTCAGGACAATCCTCTTCTTCCATGAAACCATGGGAAAGTGCAGTGGAAGATTTTCCCCCTTCACCCGTTCTAGCCTCAAAAACCTTGAAACCCAAATTGGTAAACTTGCATCCCACCTGAGTCAGCCACAACAATCAAATTTTTCTCAACTCCCAACTCAACCATTACCCAATACCAAGGGTAATGTAAGTGAAATTGCATTTAGATCAGAGAAGAAAATTTATATGCATTAAGATAAGTCCTCCAACCCCCTTTGAATGTTGACTAATAAAGTGAAAAGAAAAAGAAACATGAAAAGGAATTTGAAGTTATTCCCTTACCTTTTTCTATTCAACTTAGGAATCCAATTACTTTTCCTCAAGCTGTTTCTAAATCAAGGTTGTCCTTTGAACCCGATCCTAAAATTCTTGACATGTTTAGATGCGTTGAAGTCAACATTCCCCTCTTAGATGACATAAAATAAATCCCTAAGTGTGTTGAGTGTCTTAAGAAATTGTGCACCTAGAAGAGGCAACTTAGGAACTTAGAAAATGGTTTCACACAATAGTTTATTCTTATAAAGTGCAAATATCCATGGAACTTTACAGTTCCATCCCAAATTGAAAGTACCAACATTGATGATGCACTCATAGAACTACAAGAATCAATTAATTTCATGCATAAATACATCTTCTCTTAGCTGGGTATAGGTCCCTTACACCCAACAGGTGTAGTCATTCAGTTGGGTAATTGAAGCACTGCTAATCCTAAGGGTATAATCAAGGATGTCCTTGTTCGTGTCAATGATCTTATCTTCCAATATTATTTCTATGTCCTTTATATGGATGGTGAAAAGAACTCTTCTCAATATCCCCTAATTTTAGGAAGACCATTCCCCATGACTGCTAGAACCAAGATTGATGTCAATTTAGGCATCTTATCCATGGAATTTGATGACCAACTGGTCATGTACAGCATTTTCCAAGCCATGTGATACCCATCTGAGGATCACTTTTCATTATCAATCCTTGCTTCTGAGGACACTTCTGAGAGTCAATTGAACCCCATTCCATCTTGATCATCATGTTCTAACGAGAGATGATCTTGTGAAATCTACACCATGATTAACCAAGTCATGAATGGTTAAGTTGATGTGGACCTTTCATTCATAGACTCCATCAATCTAGAGGATCTTGAAAAATATCTTAAATCCCACATCAACTATGATCTCTACAGCTCCACCATAGACAATATTAAGGAAAATGAATTTGAAGCAACTGAAGTCCCTTACTCCATTCCTAAGTTGTCTAACCCACAAATGAGAAATGTGACTGATCTAAAACCTCTTCCTGAACACCTGAAATATGCATTACTTTTCCATGATCACTCTTATCCTGTTATTATCTTTGCTTCACTTACCGAAACTGAGGATCCCAAACTTGTTAAAGTGTTAGAGGAAAACAAAAAATCCTTAGGTTGGACCCTAGATGGCATACCATGAATCAAAACCGATCTTTTCATTCATCACATCCATCTTGAGGAGTCATCCAAACCAATTAGACAACCAAAAGAAGACTCAATCCACTCATCCTTGAGGTAGTTAAGGAAGTGATCACTATTCTTCTTAAAGATGGTATTATCTACCAAATTTATAATAGTGAATGGGTTAGTCCAATTCAAGTTGTACCTAATAAGTGTGAGATAATTGTTGTCACAAATGAACATGGAGAGGTAGTCACAACTCATGTGAAGAAAAAATGGCGTGTGTGCATTGATTACTGAAAATTGAATGTTGAAACACGAAAATATCACTACCCTCTTCCATTCCTTGATCAAATTCTGGATCGATTAGCTATAAAGACACACTATTTATTTCTTAATGGATACACCGACTACTCCCAAATCCCAATCGCACCTCATGATGAAGAAAAGACTACTTTTACTTGCCCCTTTGGAACATATGAATATAGGATAATTCCTTTTATCCTTTGCAACCATCCTGCAATATTCCAGAGGTGTATGATGAGTATCTTTTCTAAATTCATTGAACACTACATGGAAGTATTCATGGATGAATTTACCATTTATGGTGAATCATTTCAATCTTGCTTGAATTCACTCTCTGTAATCATCCTAATGTGTGTCAAGTGTAACCATGTAATAAATTTTGAAAAATGTCACTTCATTGTTTCAAATGGGATTGTTCTAGGGAACATAGTTTTACAATATGGTATTGAAGTTGATCTTGCCAAAATTGAAGTGATCCAATCACTTCCAGAACACACATCTATTTGAGACATCCGTTACTTCCTCGGTCATGTCGTTTTCTATCGGTTATTCATCCATAACTTCTGTAGGATTTCCCTCCCACTAACTTGGTTGTTCCAAAATGATGTCACATTCCATTTTTATGAGGTTTACAAGAGATAATTAATTGAACTCAAAATTTCTCTTACATTTTCCCAGATAATCCAACCCCCAGATTGGTTTTTACCCATTGAATTGATGTGTGATGCTTCTGATAGAGTCGTTGGGGCTGTTCTTGGTCAAAGAAGAGAAACAATTTCTCATGTCATCTATTAAGCCTCAAAAACATTGGATGAAAATCAATATTACTACACTGTTACTAAAAAGGAACTTTTAGCAGTGGGTTTTGCCTTAGATAAATTCCTGCCCTATCTCTTAGGTGCCAAAAATAAACATCTTCACAGAACATTCTGCTATAAAGTATTTAATTAAGGAAAGTGATTCTAAAACAAGGCTAATGATATGGATACTAATGCTCCAAGGGTTTTAACTTGATATCAAAGATTTACTAGGAAAATAAAACCCTGTATCTAATCACTTGAGAAGAATTTTTAATTACTCACATTTTGAAATAATTGATCTAGAATTCCCCATTGATAACCTTTCATCTCTCACTCCAAAGTTACCATTGTATTCCCCAATTATAAATTACTTGGTTTCAGGTGTTTTTCCTGAAAATTTTTCAAAATAACAAAAAATGAAGTTGAAAAGTGTTTCAAAACACTATTTTTGGGAAGAAAATAAATTTTGGAAAACTAGGGTGAACATGGTAATTAGAAGATGTGTTGATGAAGATGAACATTACTCTATCTTATAATTCTGTCACTCACTTCCCGGAGGTGGCCACATTGGTCCATAAAGGACTTCTCAAAAGGTCTTAGAATTTGGATTATTTTGGTATTCACTCTTCAAGGACTCACATGAGTTCTATAAATCTTGTCCCACTTGCCAAACATTTTGCACAATTTCAAATAGAAATAAAAGGCCCCAAAAGCCTTTAATTTTCCATGAGATCTTCGATGTTTGGGGAATCGATTTCATGGGACCATTTTCCCATTAAAATGGATTCTCATACATCCTTATTGTTTTTGATTATGTTTCTAGGTGGGTTGAGGCTAAACACACTAGAAAAAATGATTCACATACTGTTAGTGAGTTCCTAAAGACACACATCTTCCACTGATTTGGAACACATCATTCCTTGATAAGTGACTTAGGAACCCATTTTTGTAATAAAACCATGAAATATATTTTGAAAAATAATGGTGTTGTAAATAAAACTTCAACTACATATCACCCCCAAGAAAATGGCGTGGTTGAACTTTATAATAGAGAAGTGAAAAGAGTGATTGAGAGAATTGTAAAACCCACTAGAAAAGACTGGCCTAAAAGATATGGTGAAGCACTTTGGGCTTATCTAAATACCAATAAAACACCCATTGGGATGTATTCTTTTAGGATAGTTTTTCATAAAGAATTTCATATTCCAGTTTAAATCCAACATAAGTCCTTTTGGGTTGTGAAAAATTTTAATTTTTATTGTGCAAAATCTAGAGAAGAAAGATTGTTGCAATTGGATGAACTGGAAGAGCTTCAAATTGAATCCTATAATAATTATAATCTATACCAAGAAATTGATAAGGTAATCCATGAGAAACACATTCTAAGAAAGGTATTCCATGATGGTGAAATGTTATTGCTTTTCAACTCTTGATTTCGGATTCACCCAGGTAAGATTAATTCTCATTGGGAAGGTCCTTTTATTATTTCTCATGTTTACCCATTTGGTGCAGTGCAAGTCCAAGAATCGTCTTTCAAGACATTCACGGTTAATGGACATCAGTTAAAGGATCACCATGAGTGGATGAACAATCCTAGAAAAACATCAACTTCCACTAGATCCCTAACTTCTGCAGTTGACCCACCACTAGATAGAGATGGCAACCCACCAAATCCAAACCAAAGGGCACCTCTTTCCATTTAACTTATTACCTCTCTCTCTCTCTATTTATATATATATTTATTCTTGTTCCTACCTCATTCTAATTTTGTTTTAACCGATTTTCTTTATCAATTTTTTTATTTAATCTTTCTCTTTTGTGCGGGTGTGTAATTTAATAACACTAAAAAAAATAAAAAAATAACAAAAATGTACAAAAAACCAAACAATTCATACTTACTCACCATCTAGTTTTTATATTTTGTACAACCATTTTGGGGAGTCAAATAACATGGTTTCATCTTGAAAATATTCTGTTTTCATCATATATTTGGATAAATAATATTGTGTCAAACCCAAAAAATTTTGAATTATCAATTTATTATTTGGAAACTAAATTTCCCCACCCATGAGGAACACCATTTTCTTTCATTCCAAGGCCACCTATGGCCATATTTTCAGAATGTGTGTTTTTCACCCCCATTTTCAAGTCTTCAGTTTCTGGACCTTTGAGCTTAATTTCCTACTTTAGTGTGCATTAATATTATAGAGGCATTTTCTGAACAATATGAGAATCACAATAACCAAAAAGTATCCCATTTCCCATACAATAATCAACCTTTTTAAATCCTTTTAGAGCCTATGAAAACCTTTTCTTTGATAGCCACATTAAAATCCCAATAACGTTTCCCACCCAATATCAACATGGATTTTCATTGCATAATTTTTTGAAATTTATGTGTGGGGGGAATGGATTTTATTTTGGGCACCCTTTATTGATTTCACTATGTTATTATATGCTTGAGGGAAGGCATCCATTTTAGTGTGAGGATAGGTTTTCATTTAGTGAGTATTGTGGAATTTCATGTACTTTCATTTATTTAATTTTGTAAATGTTATTGACAAGTGTTCAGAAAAATTAAAAAAATCAAAAAAAGAACAAAAAAATGATTTGTGTCTTGGGAAAGCCAATAATCACTATTCCTCAACCTTTGATCCTATTATAACTATTACAATTATTGTCATGAGGATATCAATCATGGGTTGGGATATGAGTGTGATATCTTTTTCAAGTTCAACTTTCAAAAAATTCAAAAAAGAAAAAAAAGAACACTTATTTCATTTGGAGAAGTTTTGTGTTTTGTAAATATTTAATCTTCTAATCCCCTTAAAATTTTATTCCTCTCTTGTGTATTTATTCACACAATAATTCCTCTGTAAATACGTGTTTCCATTTCCTTCCATTTTTCATTTAAAAAAACTATGCATTTCTTTTTCCATGTTAGTATTTTTCCCCATTTTTCCTATCTTTTGGATATCATCTTCTAACCGTCCTATAGCCACAAAAATACACTTAAAAGACCTCTTGATTTTTGAACACTTTATGATAGGGAGTGGAAGATGAGAGATCTTAAAAACTCTAAGATTTTCACTTTTGGTTAGTGAATGAGTGAAGCTCCATAAATTAGTTTTATCATCTTGAGAGGAGTAAGTTTTGTGTATCACTATTTTCTATTTATAAATTTGTGTATAAAAAATGAATTGTTTTTGGAACATTAATTCTATAAAAAATTGTGGTGGAATTAAAAATGGATGAGTGAAATTGTCTAAACCTCCCCTGAGTGGGGAAAACAAAATGTTAATAATTGTTGGTGAGTGAAAATTATATTGTCATGTTTTTATATTTGTTGCACATGAGGACATACACAACACTAATTTTGGGGAATTTGATGTTATTAATATTTTTATAACTTATTATATACCCCCTTTATAGATTTTATATGAAATGTGCATACTTTGTGTGAAATATTGATGTTTAAATATTAATTATATTTTTTGAGCACTATTTGAATTCATCCATATTCATGACTGTTTAATGTTTTAATAATAACTCTATCCATACTAATCAAAATTGCATGATTTTTGTTTTTTAGGGTTCCTTACGCAAATTAAAACATTTCATTAGAAGGAACCTTGGACCAAATCATCAATTTTGAGGGTCATATTGTCCACCCAAAAATTCCCAACTAATATATGAAGAAATTGGACAATCCAAGATGATAGAATTACTGGGCTCACTCCAGAAGTCCAAATCTTTCAATTCTCCACCAAAGTTCTGGGTCAATTAAATCCATCTTGTATAAAAGTTTCAAGTCCCAACTCCAAAGATAAAGGGCCCAACTGATGCTTTGAAGTCCATCCCACCATTATGGATGGAAATTAAAATCCTAACACTATTAATGACATAGATCATGATGTATTCATATAATAAATATGATATTTTTCGGTGTTAAGGAGAAGATATAGGTGGCAGACTTTGTTGAAGAAAGTGTTCAGATTGAAGGTGTATTCCTATTGATAATCCTATTCACATTTTGGACTTCTAAAAATTATAGATTGAAATGGACAGTTTATCTTTGTTTAATCAAAACACCATAACTTTGGATCCATAAGTCCAAATGACTCCAAATGTTTAAAGAAGTCGGAAAAAAATTATTATCTACAACTTTGATGAAGAGGATATATCAAGATTCGGCTATCTGTACAGCCAAATTGGTGATTCAATTGGAGGGACAGATTGTGAATGCAAAAAATCTACTTCTATGGTCTATAAATACATACCCCTTCACTCCTTCAAAAGTTTTGGCATTTCAGAAGAGAGAAGCACATATCTTCATGACCAATGCCTTTCCAAGGGATTTGGAGGACCTTCCATACTCATGTTTTCACTTGATATACCCTTCCTTCTCTCTTTGTTTCCTTTTACTTTTGTATTCTTCATTATTGTAATCTTGTAAGTATTTTAATTGTAATTCTGTTTTAAGGCATGTTTCTTCTTAAGTATCTCTATTCTCATCTAACTTATGTAGTTTAATATTAATGTTCTTAAAATAGTGTAAATATAGTTAAACCCCCTTCCCTTTTTTTCTTTCTCATTCAATCTAAATTTCGTTTTTAATTATCATCATCATTTGTGTGTGTGTTCATTGCACAAATATTTTCTTATCCCTTTCTTTTTTTACCTTCTTAATTTATAATCATAGTAATTATTACTAGATTACTAATCATTTCAATGGATGAGTAAATCTATCATTGGGGTGAGTTATAATTTAGGTATGTTAAGCGATTGATATCTTTTTCTCGATGAATATTCTTTAAATTAACATTGTGTATGTTAGACTTAACATGTCATGGATTAATGACTTGTTTTGTTTAATTTATCGATTCCAATGATTATTGGTACCAAAAATACACTACCATAATCAAGTACTGATTGAGATTAGAATCCTAGTTAAGTTAAGGCATGTATTAAAGCCTTAACACTTAAGAAATCCAATCAATGTCAACTGGTGACATGAGTGTAAATTTAATGCAATATAAAACAAGGCTCAAGGATATAACAAGCATAACTACCTAATGATGAACTCACCCCAATATTTATAAATTTGTTAAATCAATATTAATAAATCAATCATTTCATAAGATATGTAAACAAACCCCCCAATCAGAATACAATAAACTAAAAACAATCGAATATTAAAAAGTATCATTGCCAAGGATTTGACCTATGAGCTGCTGTACACATTAGAAGAGCACCATATCTTTGAATGGTTGATAGGAAACAATCGTCCATGCCTTTAATTGGACCCTAGCCTGACAAACCTATCCATAAGCATGGAAACTGAATCCTATTTTTATTAATCGAGTGATGAAGCATCTAGCACATCAAGTCTATACTTGGAAACAAGGGAATGGTATAAACCAACTTCTTCAATGATTGGATGACATGTTCATGTCCTATAGATGATGATTCCGAGTCAGATTGTTTTGTTGGTGAGGATTATTTCTCTATCTCTTCATATTTTATATTTAATGATCCACTAATATATTTATTTTCCACCACGGCTTTCCTCAGTGTATGAACCAACTTCGGTTTTGCCTTATCATCTCTCAAAATGATCTCTTCTACTTTTGAAGACTCATGTTAACTATTGGATAGTTAAACAATATTATCTTCCTCAAAATTTTATTTTTCAACATCTGCCACTAGATCCTATGGTTGAAAAAAATCATGATTGATGCTTTCATCACCAAATAGATTATTCACTTCTTCCTATCACTGAACCACTTTTCCTTATGAAAGAATTTTGGTAGATTGATCTTGAGAAGTTTGGATTGATAAATTTTCATAGGGACTCTCCTTCTCATGATCATCTTCCACTTTTCTGATCATATCATCTGTATCATCACTTACTTCCTCTTCTTCTTCCGCTTCGTATTCTTGCAAAATTTGTTCTTATTTATCAGGTTGCAGAATCACTATCTTCTTTCCCAGAGTCCATGGGAGTGATTCTTGAAAAAATGATTCTGGTACCTAGATTTGTTCAGAATATTTTTAGCAGCCTTGATAAGAGATTGAACAATCTCAGCTTCAAACATCTTCTTCTTTTGATTCTTTTCTTTTTCTTTCTTCTCATTGTCCTCACCAACCTTAACCTCTAAGGCTTTTTCTTCAGCAGGGTCCAAGATAAAACTCGGCTCCCCTTAATTATTTTTCTTCATGTCTTCTCTCCACTTGGAAACCAATTCATCCATATAAGTATTTTTCTTCTTATGTTTTGGAGGTGCAGATTAAGTTTTCTAAACAACATGATTTTTTTCTTTCTTTTATGATTCTTACACCTTTCTCTTCTTACCACTCTTCTTAAAAGTTTCATCCACCTCTGGTTTCTTTGATAAGTCTTCTATTTCATCTTCTGATAAATCATAAAAATATCTGGATTCACTATTGAAACCAACCTTTATCCTTCTAAGGGTATCATCACTAAGCAACCTGACCTTGAAGTTCCTTGGTTTATAATTGCATAGGATTTTGAAATAATCAAGACAAAACAAAATTATCCTGGAGATAATAACTAGATACATAATGATTTGAGATTTTAGAGTCCCATTCTTGATATTCATAACTACAAGTATAACATACTTCAACAAATTTATTTTTTGAGGATTACTAAGAAATCCAGAACATAGATATCAATCTTTTTCAGGGTATCCTTATCAGCTTTTCTTGGAATGAGAAATCCATGAATCCATAACTCTAAGATATGAAAATTTGTGAAAAGATGATTAATATTTGTAATCTTCACCACTGATAGACCAAGGCATTCTATGGATTTCTTCTTATCAAAATATAATGAAACATCTAGTATATTGTTGGTGAAAATCTTAGCTTCTTCCCTCGTATATAATTTCAATTATGTTTGTAGCCTTACTGTAAGAAAGAAAATAAGTTTTTCCATAACTATTAAATGAAAAATTGTCTCTTCCTCCTTCATTAAAAAAACTTACGGACTCATAGAATTCTACCAACAATTTTGGATAAATAGGATCTCGTGCCTTCAGTTTGGAGATACACAAACTCTCCCAGCTATTCAACTTGATATTCTTTGAAATAATAGAATCATACTTAGAAAATAATTTTAGATCTACTAAGCTTTATTTGTAGATATTCCACTTAGAAATTTCCATAACTGACAACATTTGTTTATGAGGAGATGCTTCCAAATACATTTAGAATGGGGAAAACGTATATATTAGAAACGATCTTTAAGTAGAGGAGAAGAGTTTTAGCACACTAAAGCTTTGAAATTTGATGTGGGACAACCATCGGGGGGTCTTTATATATAAATTTGAGGTGACAGTTCATCTTTCCAAAATATCCAATGGTGGAAACATGCTTGATTAGATCTGACGATTGAGATTATAACTGAAGAAATAATTTGGTAGGTTTTGATATTTTGAGGTTTTTAAGTTGAAAATTCTGATTTAAGAAAAAGTGAATTCAAAAAATTTTATTATACAAGGTGAAAATGCCAACATGTAAAAAATTGATTATGAAAATTTAAGAAAGGAAACGTACCTTATAGAATGCTAGTAAAATTATCAGTAAATAGGAAAATTCTTCTAGAAGAACATTATATTCTAGAACATTTTCTTAAGGAATATTTTTTGAAATTGAATGTTTTTAGACTATGAAAGTAATTTTAGTATGAAAATTTTTGAACATGAAAATTTTTATTACTAAAAAATGATTACAAAAAATTTGATTAAGAAAATTATTATTACAAAATTTTTTATTAAGAAAATTTTTTACTACAAAAAATTGGATTAAGAAAATTTTGATTATGAAAATATTGATTAAAAACATTATGATTAAGAAAATTTTGATTAAGATAAATTTGATTATGAAAATTTTGATTTTGAACATTTTGATTACAAAATTTTTTATTAAGAAAATTTTGATTAAGAAAATTTTGATTAAGATAATATGGTTAGAAAAATTTTTATTAAGAAAATTCTGATTATGAAAATTTTGATTAAAAAAATTTTGATTAGGAAAATTTGTTTTACGAAAATTTTTATTGATATAATTTTTATTACTAAATTTTTTATTAAGAAAATTTTGATTATGAAAATTTTGATTATGAAAATTTTGATTACGAAAATTTTGACTAATAAGAAAATGTACTCCCACTATGAAAAATAGTTTCTTACTATAAGGAGATAGGTTTCAAAATAAAGTTAATATGAAAGATTACCTTACAATTATCATTCCTAACTTTTATTTAATGTATTCAAATCTATCTGAGGGTAAAGATTTTGTGAAAATATCAGTAAGTTGATCTTGAGTTCTGATAAATTGAAGAATGATATCTCCTTTTTGTGTGTGATCCCTAATAATGTTATGCCTAATATCTATGAGTTTTTCACGAGAGTGATGTGTAGGGTTTTTTCTTGGTGCAATGAAACTAGTGTTATCGCACAATATCTTTGTTTTTGTAAAACTCATACCATAGTCTGTGAGTGTGTGTTGCATCTACAACACTTGGGTACAACAACTTCCAATGGCTACATATTCAACTTTAGTAGTGGAAAGTGCTGCTGAGTATTGATTTTTGCATGACCAAGAAACTAATGAACCTCCTAAGAAATGAAAAGTTCCATATGCACCTTTATTATCCATTCTAAATCCACCAAAATCAGCATCTAAATTTTTTTTAAAATAAAATCATTTCCAGAAGTATAAAATAGACTTAAATCCATGGTTTCCTTTAAATAGAAAAAAATTATTTTCACTGCCTTTAAATGAGATTCTTTAGGATTTGATTGATATCATACTCATAAGCATACTGAAAGCATTAAGTCTGGAAGACTATCTGTCAAGTATAGTAGACTTCTTATCATACCTCTAAATGGCGTTTGATCTACTGGTTTCCCAACTTCATCAAGATCAAGTGAATTTTAGGTACCAATGGGAGTACTTATACTTTTAGTGTTGTCATATCCATAATTTTAAAGAATATATTTAATATACTTATGTTGAGATATATAATTTGATTCATGTTTTTGAGAAAACTGAAAACCTAGGAAAATTTTTAAATCACCCATCATACTTATTTCAAACTCAGTTTTCATTATATTTGAAAATGAATCAGATAAAGATTGTTTACTTGAACCAAATATAATGTCATCAATATAGATTTGAACAATCGCAACATTTTTATTATCTTTCTTTATAAAAAGGGTTGGATCATCATTTCCCTTAACACAATTTTTTTGTAACAAAAATCTTGTAAGTCTATCACAACAGGATCTAGTATATTTTTTAATTCCATATAAATCTTTGGTATGTTTGAAAACATGTTCAGGATATTTTATATCTTCAAAACTAGGAGGTTTCTCAAAAAAAACTTCCTCTTGAACATATACATCTAGGAAAGCACATTTGACATCCATTTGAAAAAGTTTGAAATTAAATATTGCTATAATGGCAAGTAAAATAAAAATAGATTCAAGTCTAGCTACTAAAGCATAGTTTTCTTCATAGTATATTCCTTCTTGTTGATTATATCCTTTAGAAACTAATCTAGCTTTATTTCTCACAATGATTCCATTTTCATCACACTTATTTCTGAAGACCCATTTTACTCCAATAATAGATGTTTCCTTAGGTCTTTCAACCAAGGTACAGACATTATTCTTTTCGAATTAATTTAGTTCATCTTGAATAGTTTTAATCCATTCATCATCACCTAAAGATTCATCAGTAATTTTTGGTTATTATTAAGAAAATAATGAAAGATGTTCTATTTAATTTCTTAAGGAACTTCATGTCCCCACATGTTGATTTATAACTCCCATGATACCATCACTGGGATTATTCTTAATAAACAACTGATTTGGGTTTTGTAACTCCTGTTCATCAACATATGGTAGGAAATATTCTGGGGTAAATGATTTCGAAATATTTTTTTGAACATTTTCTTTATTAGAAGGATCTTCAATCAAGGGTTTATAATCCGTTTTCGAAAACATATCTGAAGATGTAGGTTGAGGTTGTTTAAAAACAAAAGGACCAGTTTCATCAAATTTAACATGCACTTTTTCTTCAACAGTACAAGTGTTTTTATAAAAAACACTATAAGCCAAAGATGTTGTGGAGTAGCCTATAAAAATTCCTTCATTTTATTTGGGTGTGAATTTATTTAAATTTTCTTTAGTATTAAAAATTAATACTTTGAAAGCAAATAATTTGAAGTAGGAAAATCTGGGATTTCTACCATTCCACAATTCTTATGGGATTTTATTAATAAATAGTCTAATTAAAACTCAAATTATAATATAACAAGAAGTACTTACAGCTTTATCCCAAAAGTGTTTGCCTATAGAATATTCACTCAACATGGATCTGGTTATCTCTTGATGAATTCGATTTCTTCTTTCAACAACACCATTCTGTTGAAGAGTTCTTGGAGGTGAGAAGTTATGAGTAATGCCTTTTCCACTACAAAAAGTTTCAAAATATGAATTTTGAAATTCTCCTCCATGATCACTATGAATAGTCATCAGTGGAAGGTTTTTCTCATTTTTGACTTGGGCTATAAAAATTTTGAAATAAGAAAAATAATTATATTTCTTTGTTAGAAAATAGACCCATGTGAATCTAGTGAAATCATCAACTAAGAAAAATACATAATATTTTTCTCCAATACTTCTAGTTTATGTTGATCCCAAAAGATCCATATTCACTAAATGTAATACATCAATTTTTGGGACTTCAATGATTTATTTAAAGCCTAATTTATGTTTCTTTCCATATTTAAAAGGATCAAAAACTTTTGAAGAATAAAATCTAAGCTCTGGTTAATCATTAATTAGTCTTTTCTTTGAGAGTTTACATAGGTTCCTAAGGTTAAAATGTCCTAACCTTCTTATTCCATAAACAAGATTGATCTTTCATTTCACTAAGGAATGGTATATATTGTCTCCTAAGGTATTCTATGTTTAGTGTGTATACATTCTCTTACCTGTGGGTAGAAAGAATAAACTCTTATTTGGAATTGTGAACTAAGAACTTATCATTCCTAAAATTCACAAGGTAACCTTCATCACATAATTTACATATTCTAATGAGGTTGTTCTTAATAACATTAACAAATAAAACATTTGAAATAAAAGTTTTTCAAGAAGAACAATGTTACCTAGACCAATAATTTATCCATGAGCATTGTCTCAAGAAGTTACTTTTTCTCCATTTGTCTAGGTAATATTTTTAAATCAATTTTTGTTACCAATCATATTCCAGGAAAATCCAATATCCATGTACCATGTATTGTTGTTGGAACTATCTTTATTTTCCTAAAAATTAGAGTGTTAGACTTTCATAATACAAAATTTCTTGGTTCCAAAAATTTCAGAAAGCAAGAATTTAGTAATCCACATTTTCTTAGAAAAAAAGATTTATGAAAACCTAAATACTGGGTTTTGTTTAAAGAACAATTTTTCCCAATGTCCACCACACTGACATTTAAAACAAAATGGATCACATTGAGGAAAAAAATAGTTATTACTAAAAACTGGTTTAGAATGAGTATAACCAAATCCAGAACTATTCCTTAGAGGAGGAATTTAGGAATACATCTTGTCAAAATTTTCCTTACAAGAAGTAAAGTTTGAAAAACACTTCCCCAATGAAATTATTTATGACATTATTTTTGTAACCAAGTTTTTATCCTAAAAACATTATTTTTAGAACTAGAGTAAGTATCTAAAATATTTTTCTTAGAAATTACTTTTTCAAGATCCTTAAAAAGTGTTTCCTTATTAGAATTAACATTATCAAGGTTTTAAGAAATAATTTTAAAATCATAAATTTGCTTATAAAGTTCTTTATAAAGATCTGATACTTTTTTATTTAAAATTGAAATTCTAGAATTTTCCTTGTTAATATTTTTATTGAGTGTATAATTTTCATTCTCAATGAGTTTATCAAACCTAGACACTTCTCTATAAGAAGGTAATGCATTATCTTCATCAGTAAAAGATTATTCATATGAAGACTTATAGTATTTATTATCATTATAATATGCATTTAAATATACATTAGTGATAGATTCGGTATTGTGTACCTTGTCCATTAGATAATGATTTTCAATGGGTACCTTGTCTAGTAGACCAAGATTCTTATGATTAGAAGTTTCATACTCTGAGGTTTCATTAGAAGAGTCACCACCACAGTCACTCCAGGTGTCATTGGCTTTTAAAACATTCTTAGCTCTATCCTTAACGCAATTATCTATATTCCTCTCAGAATGATTTTCTTTTCTGTACTATTTCTTAATAATAGGAGAATATGTCCTGATATTCCCTACTCTTTTTCATTCATAACAAGTGACTTCTGAATCTTTCTATTATTTTATTTCTTTCTTCTTATATCTATACTGAAAGTCCTTCCTTCTAGGTATCATTTTCATCCTTTGAGCAAGATTAGCTAGCTCATTTTCATAATGTACATTTTCACTAGATTTAGATAACACAATGACTTTCTTTGACTTGGATCTTGTAACCCATTCAGAAGTCTTGGCTTTAGTAGTATTTAAGGCTACACTTCAATTTCCATTTTTCTTATTATTCATATCATCATATCTTTTCATTATTTGTTTGTGTTGAATAAGAGTTCCAAAAATCTCATCAAGAGTAATTTGAGATACTTTCCTATTCTCATCAATAGATTTTCTCTTAGATTCCCACTCATTAGGCATGATATCTATAATCTTTTCTCTAAGAGCTTCAACATCAAGAATTTTTCCACCCATAGATTGTAGATTGTTAAAAATAGTCATAAACCTTTGTTCTACCTTGCATACTAATTCTCCATAAGGAAATTGAAATCCATGATATTCTGATCTAACCATAGCTCTTCTAGTTTCTATAATATTAGATATACCAAAAGGTATAACGTCCAATTTCTTCCAGATACAGTTAGAAGCCTCACAAGAAGAAATTTGACTATATATATTCCTGGTCACGGAACACAAAAAAGTATCACGTACCTTGTAGTTTAGTTGATATTATAAATTTTCTTGATTGGTAAAGGTTTTGACTTCCTTGTCAGGAATCTTGTAATCTCTAGTAAGTATGAAAAAATTGTCTACTCCAGTATTAATAACAAAATTCTTCATACGATCTCTCCAATACTAATAATCATTCCCATCAAATATAGGTGGTCTAGTTGGATTTAGATTTTCAATCGAACTAACATTCAATCATGCTATTCTTGAAGAAAATATCTTTCCACAACAACTTGTTAATAGTAAAAAATTTTAAATAGGGATAAAAATACTAAAGTAAGGAAAATATTTAGAACAATGAAAACTTGAGCAAGAAAACATATATGTGAATATATGTATTTCAGAGACCTCATTTTCTACAAATTATAGGATAGAAATAATGACGTAGATGATCAATTACAAGCGGGGGGGTGAATTGTATGTTTAAAAACTTTCATTTTTTTAACTTTAAGGAAAAATATGTTTAACAAAGTTAAACAAGGTAAATTCACAAGACCTCTTTTAGTTTTGCTAAACAGACTTTCTAGATTCTAGAAATATGGTTCAAGAAATAAAACTTAAGGAAAGTTTACCAAGAACAAATTCTACTTTAAAGTATATAAAATATTACTTAACAAACTATACAAAGGTACAAGAATGTATAAAAATATTATACTTTATTCCTTTACCAAAATACAATGGAAATAAACATGAAACAAAACAAGTAACAAGTATAAAATTTTTTAATTTAAAGAGTAGGGTCTCCAACAACCTTGGATAAATTTCTCTAGATTTATACTTTCAATAAAGTCTATCTTACCCACACCAGGGTAAGCCCTTGATTAGATTATCGAAATCTGACTTGATATCCCCAAAATTCCTTGATCTTTCAGGTAGTTGTAACCTCTGTCTTTATATCCCATAAATCCCTTGAATGTACTTAGAAGCAATCAGAGTCACAAGAATAAATCTGTTCAGAACCACACAAAGCATGAGTGTCTCTCTCTATTGAAATCACTTCAACAATATGCAATCTCTAGAGTGAATGAACAATTATTGTGATTGTTCAAATGAGATTATATTTATTGGAACTTCCCCAATAGTTGGCCATATCCTCCAATGATCATATTTTTCCTTGAATCACAGAGGGACCTGTATATGTGTCACTCAAACAATGGTTAGTTAGAAACAGATTGTACGACATTGTTTCATAATACATGTAAGGAAAATTGAAGTTGTTTAACCAAATTTATTTTTCAGATTCTTGGAAAAAATAATTTTGGATTCTAACCAAATAAACATAGAAAGTCTTTAAGAAATGGGTATTTGGATTCTATTTTACAAATATTTTGGAATCTGAATTCTTTATATTTTGGAGTCTGAAGTCCAATGAATTCAGAATTCGGAGTCTGAATTCTGAGGAATTCGGAATTTGAATTATGTAGAATTTAAAGTCTGAATTATGAGGAATTCGGAGTCTGAATTCTAAGGAATTTAGAGTCTAAATTTTAGATAATTTAGAACGGGAATTTCAAATAATTAAGATTCCAAATTTCAAAGAATTCGGAGTCTAGATTTCAAATAATTTAGATCCTGAATTTAAGAGAATCTGGAGTTTCAATTTCATCGAATTTGGAACATAAATTTCAGAGAATTCATATATATAATTTCAGAGAATTGGGATCCTAAATTTCAGAGAATTTAGAGTCTGAAAATAGAATAATCTTTATCCAAGGATTTATAGGATTCTGAGGTTTTATATTTGAAACCAAATTTTATACTTAGGAATAAAATGTGTTATATTTATAGATACTATAAAATGAATAATGAAAACATATTTAAGGATAAATATTTTCTTATAAAATTAATTTTTTTTATTATGATAATTCTTATAGAAAATATAATTTTCCTTAAGATAGAGTGTTTGTGATTTTCAAAACATAGAGGAATATAAAATACATAAGGAAACCATATGGACTCAACAATCTCCCTGTTTTTGGAAAAAAACAATCATCTTTACAAAAAGAATTCAGGGACTTATAATTTTTTATAAGATTGAAAATGATAACTTATCTCCCTTTACTTACTAATCATGGTGAATAAAAATAACTCCCCCTTATGTTTTGAAATCATTATGGATTGCATTCTTGATTTCTTGAAAGATATTATACTTTTCCCTACACAATGAAATCTTTTTTATAAGAACTCCCCCTTAGATTGACTCCCACTTACATAGGGAATTTTCTTCTTTACGTAGTATTCTTTTTGTCATTACTTTATCCTCCTTTGTGATTTTCAAAAAGGAATACAGAGAATGGAAAAAATGGTACTTGAAATATTAATACTATACAAAAAAACATATGAAGAATAACCAAAATTTTATAACAATTGAAATAATTTATACAAGGAAAAAAATACAACAAAATATTGGATTGGGAAGAATAGTACTTATTTTTCTTTCAACATTATCTTCTTCACGATGGTGTTTATCTTTTTAAGATCCTTATAATCCTCATCAAAACGCTTGGGCAGCTGATCCTGATCCTCATTTTTCTTCTCCAAGGATTTGATCTTTTCTTCCTGAGCCTTAATAATATCTGCTTGAGCCTTCGAAATATACTCTTGATTATTGATATTTTCATCAAACTCAATTCTATGATCCCTTTACCTTTTCTAATTCAAGGTTACTAAGTTAAGTTTCCCATTTAGATCTTTGACTTCCTACTTCTGGGTTGTTTGTTCGAGACTGAGCTTTTCCTCAAATCTTTTAACTTTCCATCTTCAGTGTCAAATAATCCTTCACACTTTCTTAAAAATCATCATGGATTATCATCTCTTCGATTATATTTATTGACCACTTTGTAATTTACTTACATGACCTCTTGTGAGATTCATACCCAATGATGAAATATTTGAGATCATCCTCAAGCCTGGCGAAATTATCCATAAGCATGGAAATTGAATTTCATTTGTGATTAATAGAGTAATGATTCATCTGGCACCTTGACTCTATACTTGGATACAATGGAATGGTATCAACCAATTTTTTCAACTATTGGACCACAAAGTCATGTCATATAGAGGACGATTCCGAATCAGATTGTTTGGTTTGTGAAGATTATTTATTTATCTCTTCATATTTTCTATTTGACGATCCACCATCATCTTTCTTTTCCACCACAAATTTCCTCGGTGTACCAACCACCTTCTATTTTTCCTTATCATCTCTCAGAATGATCTCTGCTACTGTTATCGACTGATGTTCACTATCAGATAGTTAAACTATCTTAACTTCCTAAATATTTTCTTTTTCAGTATCTTCCACTATATCCTCTGGTTGAAAAAATGATGATTGCTGCTTTCATCACCACATAGATTATTCACTTCTTCATAATCTTCATCCTCTTTTCCTTGTGAAATAATTTTTTAAGATTCATCTTGAGAAGTTCATATTGACAAATTTTTATAGGGACTCTCCTTCTCATGATATTCTTCCACTTGACTTATCATATCATCTGTATCATCACTTACTTCCTATTCTTCTTCTTTCACTTACACTTCTTGCACAATTTGTTCTTCTTCATCAGGTTCCGGAATCACCATCTTCTTTCCCAGATTCACTGGGAGTGATTCTTGCAAAAACGATTCTGGTACCTGGACTTGTTAAGAAGCTTTTTTAGTATCCTTGATAAGAGATTGAACAATATCTGCTTCAGACAACATATTTTTCTTATTCTATTTTTGTTTCTTCTCATGATCCTTAGCATGCTTAATCTTTAAGGATTTAGCTTCAGCAGGGTCCAATCCAAAAATAGGCTCCCCTTACTTCTTATTCTTCTTCTCTTCTCTCCACTTGGAAACCACTTCATCTGGATAAGTCTTTTGCTTCTTAGGTTATGAAGGTACGGATTTAGTTTCCTAAATAATTTGAGCTTTTTCTTTATTTTATGGTTTCTTCACCTTTCTTTTCTTACGACCCTTGTGGAAGTTTTATCCACTTCCGGTTTCTTTGATAAGGCTTCTATTTCAGCTTCAGATAAATAATAAAAATCTCCAGATTCACTATTGAAGCCAACCTTCATCCTTATGAGGTTGTCATCTCTCAGAAACATGACCTTGAAATTCCTTGTCTTTGAATTGCATGGGATTTTGAAAGAGTCAAGAAAAATCATAATTATCCTAGAGATAATAACTGAATACATAATGATCTATGATTTTAGAGTCCCATCCTTGATATTAATAACTATAAGAAAAACATACTTCACTAAATTTATCTTTTTGAAGTTTACTAAGAAATCTAGAACATAGATATCACTTTTCTTCGGGGTATCTTTATACCTTATCATATCTTCAAGTTCTGACATAGACACCTAAAAATTGTGTTTTTTCCAAAAAAACATTTAGTAGGTTAGTGGTCTTATTTCATATAGTTTTCTCTCCATAATGCCGAATATCCATGGGTTTTTCTTCATATGAAATATCTTAATCTAATGGTATGACCTATGGATTTATTACATATGAAGCGTTAGGTATGTATTTGTAGGATCAAAATAATGACATAGATTCTCAATTACAAGAAGAGGGTGAATTGTGTGTTTAATTTTTTTGTTTTTAACCTTAAGGAAAACTATGTTTAAAAATTTTAAAGAAGGTAAATTCACAATACCTCTTTTAGTTATACTAAACAGACTTTCTAGATTCCGGAAATATGGTTCTGAAGATGAAACATAAGGAAAGTTTACAAGGAAAAGATTATACCTTAAAGCATATAGAATCTTACTTACCAAAGTATACAATGGTACAAGAAAGTATAAAAAGATTATTCTCTCTTCCTTTATCAAAATATAGTGGAAATAAACTTGAAACAAAACAAGTAACAAGTATAAAATTTTTTAACCCAAAGAGTAGGGTATCCAACAACCTTGGATAAAGGTCCCTTGATTTATACTTTCAAGAAAGTCTGTCTTACCCAAACCAGGGTAAGACCTTGATAATAATATCATAATCTTTCTTGAAATCCCCACAAGCCATTGATCTTTAAGGTAGTTGGTACGTCTGTCTTCCTATCCCCAGAAGCCCTCAATTTTACTCAGCAATAATCAGAGTCGCATGAAGAAATCTGAACAAGATGTTTGGAGTTGCACAAAGCATGAGAGTCTCTCACTCTATAAATCACTTCAACAACATGAAATCTCTAGAGTGATGGAAAAATTATTGGGCTCATTCAAATGACCTCCTATTTATAGGCACTTCTCTAACGAACATCTCCCTCCTCTAACAGTCATATTTTTTTCTTGAATCTTGGAGGGGCCTGTACATGTGTCACTCAAACAAAGGTTAGTTAGAAATAGATTGTATGACATCATTTCATAATATGTGTAAGGAAAATTGATGTTTTTTAACCAAATTTATTTTACAGAGTCTAGTAAAAAATAGAGTTTTGAGTCTAAACAAATAAAAATTCAGAGTCTATAATAAATAGATATCTTGATTCTGTTTTGCAAGGAATTCAGAATCTGAATTCCATATATTTTAGAGTCTGAATTCTCATGAATTTGGAATTTGAATTATGAAGAATTCGGAGTCCGAATTATGAGGAATTAATAGTCAGAATTCTGAATAATTTAGTGTATGAATTATGAGGAATTCAAAGTCTGAATTCCCAGGAAATCAAAGTTTTACTTCTAAGAAATTCGGGATCATAATTTCAGAGAATTCAGAACTGGAATTTTAGAGGATTTAGTGTCTAAATTTTAGAGAACTCAGAGTCTGAATTTCAGAGAATTCAGAACTCGAATTTTAGAGAATTAAAAGTTTGAATTTTAGAGAATTCGGAACCTGAATTTCAAAGAATTCAGAACCCGGATTTCATAGATTTTGAAACTCGAATTCCATAGCATTCAGAGACTGGAAATAGAATACTCTATAACCAAGGATTTATAAGATTATGAGGTTTTAGATGTGAAGCAAAATTTTAGACTTAGGAATAAAATGAGTTAGATTTAGAGAGACTATAAAATGAATAATGAAAGTATATGTAAGGATAAACATTTTCATAGAGAATGAAAATTTCCCTTATTAAGATAATTATTAGGGAAAATATAATTTTCATTAAGATAGTGTGTTTGTGATTTTTAAAACATAGAGGAATAGAAAATTCATAAGTAAACCTTATTTAATCAACAATATTTACTCATGAGAGATACATGGAACATATTGTAGACTAGAGAAGGATTGGTGGAACCTCTAAGAAATAAGCTATGGTCTCTATATGATCAACAATTTAAAAGTCTTTGTCCTACCTAGGGATTATTTTCCCTTCTTTCTTCCACATATAAATTTACAGAAAGAACTTCTCAAAAAAATGAAATTCTAGATTGCATCAATGATTATCATCATAACATTTCTATCAAATATTCATTGTGCTTACATGTTTCTAAATGGCTATAACCTTTACTACCATATCATCATCTTTCTCTGGTCTCAATAGATTTATTTCTACAACTTCATTCTAGTAAGATGGAGTTATACGTAGACTTATGTAAAGGGATTTATATGGATCCATATGAATGAATGAGTGAATGTTATTATTTCAATATATATCAACATGATGAAGGTGTTGATCAAAACCACCATATAAATCCATTGAACATGATCTTAGCCAATTTTATAGTGTTTTAATTGATCTCGTAGTTCTAAAACACATCACTATATCATAATCTTGCTAAAGAATTTAGAAAAACTTCAGGTTAAAATTCATGTCCCAATCAGATATAATTGAATGTGGTACTCCGTGCAACCTTAAGAATTCCTTAATGTAAATTCTAGCAAAATAATCTAGAGTTAATCATCTCTCGTGGAAACAATGTGTGATGACAATGTAAGTTGATTACCTTAATATCAAAGATAAGATAAACACTAATAGTTACCAATACGTTTAATCATATTTCCACAAAGTGTAAAGGTATTCCTCCAAAAATATATTTGTCACTAAAAAATATACAAAAACAAAGTGTTGTATATCCATAATTGTCTCATAAAATATCATTAATCTTGATAAACTCATGTCCTGTAAAACCTCAAAATAGTTGTCAATGATTTATGATCAACCTTATACTCATAAACCCCTATTGGTATCCATAACATTTAAGTTAATCTTACATGGAGACATATACACTTCGAAAAGTTAATTCACCATTTATTCCTTATATAATCTCTTATCTTATATAAAAACATTTACAATGGAACCATGGGTTAATCCTTGTTCCAATAGAATAGAAAATATGATTTTTATTCTATAAATAATGTAGAAGGAGATAATAACATGAAATTTCACTAATGGTGAACAATAAGGTTTTCATTAGGCACATTAACACAAAATTAGAAATGAAATTACCAAATAGGGAGGGGAGGATAATTGTTCACTAATTATCATTATTAACTTCAAACATTGTGATTGAAAAAGATTTCAATTTTTCCTTTGTCTTAAGAGGTTGTTTTGTCTTATCATCCACATTAACCCTTGGATTGGGGTGTTGGATGGAATAATGCCCAAAAAATTTCACTTGAAACATAAGAGTGTTGGTGGTGCATTAGTTGGAATACTCTTTTCCTCAATTTTATTAACCGGACCATTATTCTCATTTTGACTTTCTTAAGATTTATAACCTTTATTTCCACATTTAAAATCAACTTTGAATTCTATTCAAGCAATTCCCAGGATGATTCCTCCCACATTTCTGACATGCATATGGATAGAATTTTTTCCCACCATTTGAGTTTTAAGGAGACTTGGTCATTATTTTATTATCAAAACCATAATAATGGTGGAAATATCCAATTTCCATTTCAATACTCAATGCACATTGAAATAATTATTCATAACTAATAAATTATCTTATAGCCAATTCCATTAAGAGATTTAGTTTTAGGCCACTAAAGAATCTATCAAATTTTCTTTGAGGACTGGTGATTAAAAAAGAATAATGACTTCAAAGTATTTAAAAATTATCTTAATAGGTACCAGTAGATTTATCATTACATTTCTAAAGTTAAAGGAATTCGTTGTCTATCTTTTTAATAGAATATGAAGGAATTACTTATTGAGAAATATCCCCTTAAGCTCTTACAATCCCCAAAACTCAATTTTTCCATGCTACCTTATATTATTAACTGGAGTACACAACTATTTTTCTTCACCTTACAAATTGTAAACAACCAAAATGAAATTTTTAAGATCTGGATACTGAAGAATAGAAAATATCTTTTTAGTGGTACTGATCCATTTCTTTGAAAATAGTATATTAACTACTAAATGAAGATGGATCTTGCCTCATAAAAGAATCAATAAAACATTATTTCCTCATTTCATCTTTTAGAAGTTTAACATGATTCATAGATTGATATATTAATTTGACCTTATCGAAAAGCTTTTCATTCTAACTCCCAAAACATTTAGTTTCTCAGGAGGAAAATCATTTCATTATCCATAACACACAACATTAAAATGATTCCTTCTGGTTCTAACAATTCACTAAAACCAAAAAATATAGTCTAATAAACAATAATCAGGAAAAATAACTTTTATGATGTATAAATAATGACACCTTCATTAATATATGAAACCTTAGGTTTATCCTTTGTTATTCATAGTCATCGTCTATTAATATAATTTATGATGGTTCATAAATATTTTGTGAATTTCTAAAGTGTTCCCCTAGGAGTGTCAAACCAGGTATATACTAAGTCATGTTTTCATATACCAGGTGATGATTGATTGTATACCAATAGTACATTTTTAGAGTTATTACCCCTGTATACCTTTTTTCTAGATCCACATCCACTTATAGTTTTCATATAGGGATGTAATTTCCTGGAAACCACTCACTCCATCCCTTAACAAATTCTAAGAAAATTTCCTATACATTGATTCATCCTAATACCCATCTGTAGACATATCCATAGAAATATTCCTAGATATAGACATAGGGATCTCAATAATGTTTTCTCATCCTACTTACCAAATTCTAACTAATCCTTTCCTATAATACCAACTATAGTGATCCATTATTCTTATACATAGATATTATATATTTTTATATGAAGTTTCTTTATATTACCCAAACACACGCATGAGGATCCAAATGTATTAGTGTTTTTGGAAACATGAAAACATTATTAACTAGTCCATAGGTAAACTACATTATTTCCCACTATTATCTTCTTAACTAGAACCATTATTAGACATATCATATGCTATAAATTTCTTCATCACTTTGGTAAAGTAAACATAAGAATGGGTTAGTTCAGATGGCCAGTAAAGGTAAATAAAGGAGATACATAAGAATAACATGAATATTAGTATATGGAAACACGAGTATAGAATTTTAAAAATATACCATGTATATCAAAGATTATAATGTTATGAAATGGAATAAATATTAGAATTTTATAAGACATGAATCATAAAGGAATCAAATAATATGATATGTGAGTGTATAACATTGGCATAAGGCATATATTTGTGGTGTACACATAGGCATATAAAATATTATGTCAATTCTACCCACCAAGTCATTCATAACATGTTAGGCTTGGGATAACCACCCATGTACTTTCTTAGGGATTGGGATAACCACCCATGTAGCCTATTTTTGGAATTTGGGCTTACCACATGTGTACCCACGTTTTCATTCTTGGGATAACCACTCTTGTAACCTTTGAACTCAAAAAACATTTATCATTACACAATGCATTGGAGTAAGATATAGGTCCCACCCATTATATAATTAAAATAATATGTATGTGTACCACAAGATCAAAAAACATTTATCATATAATATAACAAGAAATGAAATGGGTTTTAGAAAAATTGTATCATATCATAACATGTGTAAAAGAGGTTGGATTCAAAATCATTTCATAATTTCATTATAGAATAACATGTGGAAAAAAGGTTTCAGAATAATTATATCATGGTATAACATGTGGAAGAGAAATATTTTCCATGAACATAATGTCATAATAAACCATTTTGAGAAATAATATGAATGGTATCCTTGGATCATATCCGTAGTAAATCATAAGTAACCTCAAAGGATGTCATCTTATATAGAGAATGATTTTGAAAAAAAAATATCTTGGAACAATTCTTGAGGAAAATGAAATTTCTTTTATAATCAAATTTTCAAACTAAAAAAAATTTCAAAACCATTTTCTTGTAAATTAACCTTGAAAAATTATAAAGGAATCTTTAAAAGTTATTGAAAACATTTTTTGAGAAAAACAACCTTCTTTCTTTGAAAAACACTTTTTAAAAACTTTTCGAAATCCATTTTTTTACTTTGAAATGATTTACTTAAAATTATAAAAGTTTCATAAATATTAAGGGAAAAATATTCTTTGAAAATTAATATGATAATATGTAAGTTAATATTTAAATCATCAAGAGGTCATGGCAGTGGTAAATACTGTTCATTTCGTTCATGTTAAAAACGAATATTTTTTTCTCATTTTTGATAAAAGACAAATGTACATTATTTGAAAATTGGAATAAATATTCCATTCTAAATATTTTGTAAGAATTCAATCATTATAATTTTTTTTAATAAACCATTTTAAAAATTATAAAAAAATATGATTTTTTTTAGAAAACATGGTCTTAAAAGAAAAACAGGATTTTGAAAAAAGAAATAAATAAAATGATTTTTATTAGAAACATTATTTTTGACTTGTGAGAATATAAAGAGTGTAAAATGAATGTAAAAAATGTATTTTAATGAATAAACTTATAATAATTAAACATATGAATTTATTGGGAGGTAGGTCATCATATTTCATCATTGGAAGCATAGTCATGAGCAATCCAAATAAACAATGTGATTGTAACATAAAAACCTAATCACTTTATAAAAAACGAATCATAAGACCCACGAAATGATGAAATTAAATGAAATTTATAATATCATTGTAATAAAAAAATATTCCTGATATTACATGTCAACGGGGCTGTATATAGTCCTCATAAAATAATATAGGTCCATAACAAGACAATAGACTTAAAGAAGGAAAATTAAGGCAAAAATATCTTACTACTTTAGTAATATTTTTAATTATAATCACAGATAAAGAATAAAATCAAATGAAACATTAAATATAAATAAAATAGTTGGATTCAATATATAAAATTTCAAATGGGAAATATATACAACACATAAAATAAATTGGTGGTGAATTTGTATATGTCTTCCATAAATAAAAGAAATATTAGAAATCCCTTACCTTAAGTCTTGACTTCCATATTATACGTTAAAACCTACTATATAATAAACATAATATTATTATAAATTTATAATAGAAAAATATTTATATATATGTCATACCATATATTATTTTCTTATGACATTTTATTACCCATTTATTAAAAATTTCATCTTAATGTTATGCTTCAGGTAATAGCTGATTTGTTTTTTGTAAATGTTTTGTTTTTTTATTTTCGGTCCTCTTAACTTGATGAAGGTTGCATCATATCAATAATTGTAAACATGATATAAATATAATATATATTTATTATATATGTATTTATGGTATTCTATAAAAGATAGAGATAGAAAATTAAACACACCATTCATAGAGATGGTAGGTCATATGTACGCACGAACGTTGTTCCCATTTTCTCAACATATTGTAATAAAGGAAGTTAAATGATATATTATAATTATAGAATATTTTTTTGTTATATATTTCACATATTTTCATTAAAAAAGTCCTTATTAGAATCTATATAAAGTATCAATGAATAACAACACTTTCCGAGGCATTAGTATTCCATACACATGATTGATGTTATCATTTGATGGAAGTGGAGATAGTTTTAGGTATTTTACTTAACATAGAAACATATAATTATATGTATGATACTGATTTTATTTTTTCATAATGGTATAATAAGAGTGTAAGGTGATGGTGGAATAAATAAAACAAAAACTCTAGTTCATTAATGTTACCTCTTCTTCAGGTAACCTCATCTGGTTTGGAAAAAAACCCTTCCTAGTTTTGATTTCTATACAAAATAAGGATTCTAGGATGAGAGGAAAGAATATGTGAAGTTATATGGGTAGGTATTGTCTAAATAAAAATGGTTTCAATGTTTTAAGAGGAGAGGATAAGGCAAGAACTTTTATATGTGAGGTGAGTGGCACACTGGTAATTTTTTGAAAAGAATAAGGTGTACCCATGTTCTTTTCATGCCACAAGGCTCCAAAATAGATTATTATCAAGGATAAATGGTATAAGGTGTAAATATTTTAATAAAATTTGTGTCTAAAATTTTTTGGGATATTTTTAACCCTTTTCATTTTAATTTAATCTCACTGGGTAAACCCATTTTTACCTTAACCACGATAAATAATTTTAATATTTTTACTATTCATTTTGAACAATAATTAAGTTGATATTATTAGATAATATAGATTATTTTGATTAAAAATATGGAATATAATTTTCCAAATTTAACTCACATAAATGGAAAATATTTAATTTAAAATTAATCTCATAGACGCAGGAAAAGTGGGTTTTTAAGTAAAAATGTCCAACAATTTAAAGTTTTTATATCAAAATTTAATATTAAATTTATTACGGTTAACTAAATTGGATTAATTATTGTATAATTTGACTAATTTAAATTTAAAAAAATTATAATTTTTTTATAAACAAATTAAATGAAAAAGAATTTGTCATTTAAAATTTTATATTTTTCACTATTCACCAAAAAATGAAACTTTTCAGAAAAATATCAAAAATAAACACTAAGATAATTTTTATATTATGATCTACAAAATTATGTTTATTTTGTAAAATTAATTTTCTACAATTTTCAGAAATTTATTTTATTTTTGTTCACAAAAAGAAATAAATAGTTTTTTTTGGAAAATGGTATTTTAGACACATATAAAGAATTTATTGAAAAAATAAGTAATTTTCTTATTAATATTTACCCTTTGTTTTAAAAAATTATAATGAACATTTAAAAAGTATTTATCAATATTTATATTTCTATGTTTAATTTCTAGTTTATAAGGACAACATTCAAATAACTATATTAATAATATATCATGGTTTTGTTAAAACTCAGTGTTATGTGCAATACAAGCTAACCACATGTTTCATGTAATGCAATTTTAACAAAGTATATTTTGTAACAAAATATATCAAATAATTTTAATTTAATAATTTTTTTATAAAAACTCATGGTGTTACAAACATGCCCAGTTATATTGAGTAAATGAGTAAAGATTAAAGTTCTTTTGATCATTTTTCTTTTAAAGAAATCTTTTGAAATCCTCATGTGAATAATTCTTATGATTCTAATAAAAAAAATATTTTCCTATTAAACATCATCACTAGTCGGTTTTTGATAAAGGGGTTACTCTACCACATAATTTATTTGTTACTTAATAACTATTATTTAATTCCTATATAAATCAATGCTGTTTTATTTATTAATATTTTTCTTTTCATAATTGATATCAAAGTCAAGTTTCATAATGATCTATATTATCTATAATACAATATTTTATCATATGATTATCATGTTTTAAAATCATTAAAGGGATTTTATTAAATGTTATTCCACTAAATTGTAAAAAATTAATTTTACGCCATATCCATTAGTGGGATAATACCCATATTTCATCATGATTTATACAATTTAATATTTTAACATAGTCCATGTCTATATATTTTAGAAAAACATATATATCATATAAAATATGGATCTTATATTTTTTTTATAGTCACCAAAATTAATCATATGGATTAACTCGACACTATTTATCTAGAATCATAACCTTCATAGATTCTCATATAAGTATAACCCAAAACTCTTTATAAGAATATGAATATAAAAATTTGATCTATCTAGGTCTTTATTTCATTGAATTTGATAATCCATGGGTACCCAAATTTTATAGAAAAAAGTGTCATGACTTTGTAAGTTGATTACCACAATATCAAATATAATCCAGACTCTAAAGTTTACTGGTACATTTAATCATATACATACAAAGTGTAAAGGTATTCCTCTATAAATAACTTTTTCATTAAAAAAATAACCAAAGGGCTTTATTTCCACGGGTTTCTCTTTAAATATCATTAATCTTCATAAACTCCTATGTTTTAAAACCTCAAAATAAGTGTCAATGATTTATGATCAACCTTATAATAATAAACCCATATTGGTATCCATATCTATTAAGTAAATTATACATAGAGACATACGCACTTCCCAAAGTTAAATCCCCATTTATTAATTATATAAGATCTAATATTATACAAAAATATTTCCATTTAATATTGGGTTAAACCTTATACTGATAGAATATAAAATCTGATATTTTTATTCCTGAATTCATATATCGGAATATAATAACATGAAATTGCACTAAATTTTGAACTATAAGGTTTTTATTAGGCTCATTAATACCAAATAAAACATGGAATTCCTATCCTTGGAGGATAGGATAATTGTTCCCAAATTATCATGATTAACTTCAACCATTGTGATTAAAAAATATTTCCCTTTTTTTCTTTTTTTCTTTAGTGGGTTTTGTAGATTATCATCCACATTAACCCTTGTATTGTGGCATTGATTCACATAATTCCCAAAATCCTTCACTTAAAACACTAGAGTATAGGTTGTGTGTTAGATTACCCCCTCTTCTTCTCAATTTCATTAAACAGAACATTAAGAAAAGTTTAACATTATAGAGATTTACAACCTTTCATTGAACATTTAAATCACCTCTCAATTCCATTCAAGAAATTCCCAGGATTCTTCTTCCCATATTCCTAGAATGAATATGTATATAATTTATTTCCACCATTTTTTAATGAGACTTGATCATCATTTTCTTATCAAAACCATATGAATGGTAGAAATATCCAATTTATTTTCCCATACTCAGTTCACATCAAAATAATTATTCATTACTACTAAATTCTCTTATAACAAAAGCCATTCAAAGACATAGTTTCATGCCACTAAAGAATTGATCATATTTTTTTAATGATTTCTGATTAAACTAGAATAATATCTTGCAATTATTTTAAAATTATATTAATATGTACCAATAGATTCATCATCCCCTTTATTAAGTTAATGTAATTCACTATCTATCATTTTCATATAATATGATGGAAGCACTTTCTGAGAAATATCCCCTTAAATCTTCTCTTTACATAAATTAAATTGCTTCTTATTCCCTTTAATTCTTAATAGGAGTCCTCCACTATTCTGCTTCACCTTCTATGTCATAAAAAAAACAAGCTGAATTTTCAATCTCTTAACACTTCAGAATAGAAAATATCTTTTTAGTGGTACTAATAAATTTCTTAGAAACCAGTGGATCATTGGAACCACTAAATAAAGATTAATGTTACCTAATAAATAACTCAATAAAACATTAATTCCTTTTTTCTCGTTGGATGTTCAAAATGTATTATAGATTTAGAAAGTTATATGACATTATCAACCATGTTTTTCATTCCAAATCTGATGACATTTGGTTTCTTAAGGGGAAAATAATTTTATTGTTCATCACACTTAGCATTAAAATGATTCTTTCTGTTTCTAGCTATTGACTAAAACAAAAAATAATAGTCTAAGAAACAATAATCATGATATAATAATTAAAAATAACTTATATGATGTATAAATAATGAGAACTTATTTAATATATCACCCCTTATATTAATATTAATACATTCATAGCCATCATATATTTAAATACTTTATAATGTTTTCTAAATAGTTTGTGAATATCCAAAGTGTATCCCCCAGGATAGTCAAACTAGGTGCACAGTAAGGCCTGTTTTCATGCACTGGGTGATGATTGAGTCTAGTTCAATAGGTCCTTTTTGAGAGTTGTTACCCCTAGGTACCACTATTTTAGAGCCACATCCACTTGTAGTATCCAGACAGGGATGTAATTTCATAGAAACCACTCACTCAATCCAATACCAAATTCTAGGAAATATTCTAAGAATTTGATTCACCCTATAACTTATCCTTATACATATCCATAGAAATATCCTTAGATACATCTCTAGGTATCTAGATAATGTTTTCTTATACTAGTTTCCAAAGGATAACTAAACCATTCCTCTAATACCAACTATAGAGATCCATGATTCTCATACAAAGAATGTATATATTTTTAGATTTGTATTCATTATATTTCACAAACAAATGCCTGATGATCAAAATATATTAGTGTTTTTCAAAATATGTAAACACAATTAACTATTTTATAGGTAAACTACATCATCTCCTACTATGATATTCATAACTAGAACCATTCTTAGACATATCATACATAAAAAAATTCTTCATAATCCATGAAAAGGAAAGATAATAATGGGTGAGATCAGATGCCCAGTAAGTGTAAAAAAGGGATATATATACGAATAACATGAATATAGGTATATGAAAACATGAGCATACCATTTTATAACTGTACCCTACATATCCAAGATCATAATTCTGATTCATGGAATAAGGATTATCATTTCATAGGACATGAATCATAAGAGAATCAAATAACCTGAGCCATGATTTCCTAACATTGGAATAAGGCATAGATTTTTTTAATACACATAAGTATAGAAAATATTATGTCAATGCTACCCACCAAGACATTAATAACATGTTAGGATTGGGATAACCACCTATGTACCTTCTTCTGGCTTGGTCTCATTTCTATTGTACCCTATTTATCAATTTTTTTCTAACCATATATGTACCAAATTTTTTATTTTTGGGATAACCACTCATGTAACCTTTGAACTCAAAGAACATTTATTATTACCTAATGCATTGGAGGGAGATATAGGTCCCAACCACCAAATAATTAAAATCATATATATATGTGTGTGATACAAGATCATAAAACATTCATCATATCATATACCATGTAATGAAAAGGGTTTTATAAAAATATTATATCATAACATGTTAAAAGATCCAAGTTTCATAATTATTTCATCATTTCATCAAAGAATAAAGCATAAAAAAGGGTTTTATAAGAATTATATCAAAGTATAACACATGGAAGATAAATATGTTTCATAAACATCATGTAATCATAAACATTTTTGAGAAATAACAAGAATGGTATCCTTGGATCATATCTATAGTAAATCATAAGTAAAGTCATAGGATTTGATCTTAGGGAGAGAATGATTTTGAAAAATGATCACTCATAAAATTTATTCAGGAAAGTAAAATTTCATTTATAACAAATTTTTAAAAATATTTTTTTTTTCAAAACCCTTTTCTTTGAAATTAACTACAAAAAAATTATAAAGTAATATTTAAAAATCATGTAAAACATTTCTAAGGAAAAATAAATCTCCCACCTTGAAAAAAAAATTAAAATAATTTAAAACCCCAATTTTAACTTTAAAATTATTTATTTAAAAATTTAAAAGTTTCCTAAATATTAAGGATTTTGTTTGTAAAAATAATTTTTAAATGTGTAAGGAAATATTGAAATATTTGAGTGGTCATGTCAGGGATAAATACTATTCATATCGTTCATGTTTAAAACAAATATTCTTTTATCATTATGATAAAATCAAAGTGTCCATTGTTTGGAAAATGAAATAAAATTTCCATTAAAAATATTTTTTTGTGAAAATTAAATCATGGTGAAAAAATTTATTAATAAAACATATTAAAAATAGTAATTTTTTTTTAATTTTTTTAGAAAACATGGTTTGAGAAGGTAAATGATTTTAAATGAAGAGAGAAATAAAATGATTTTTCTTAGAAACATTATTTTGAACTTGTGATTACATAAAGAGTGTAAAATAAAGTGAAAACATGAATTCTTATGAAATAAACATATGCTAATTAAATACATGAGTTTCTTGAGAGGTAGATCATCAAATATCATGATTGGAATCATAATCACAAGTAATCCCGATAAATGATGTTATTATAAACTGAAAATATTATCACTTTTTTAACATATAATCATAATAACCATGAAGGGATCACATTAAATGAAACTTACAATATAATTAGAATAAATAAATTCATGATATTACATGTCAAAATGGTTGTATATACACCTCATAAAATAAAAAAGGTGTATAACATGACATAAGTCTCAAGGAAAGAAAATTAAGACAAAAATACCTTACCGATTTTTAAATATTCTGAATTGTAACCCCAAATAAATAATAAAATAAAAATAAAATTAAATATAAATAAAAAATGAATTTAAAATATAACATGTTTATGGGTAAATATATACGCAAAAAAATAAATTATTGGAGAATTTTTACATGTCTTCCAGAAATAAAAGAAATATCAGAAATCCCATACCTTATGTCTTGATTTCTATATTACACATTCAAACCTATTATATAATATATATAATATTATTATAAATATATTATAGAAAAATATTTATATATACCATAAAAAATATTATTTTATTATGACCATTTATTACGAGGTTATTAACAATTACATGTTAATGTTAAATTTCAGGTAATAACCGCTTTGTTTTTTGTATATGTTTTGATTTTTTATTTTTGTTCATTTTAATTTTATCAAGGTTAAAAAATCTCCATAATTATAAAAATTATATAAATATAATATATATTTAGTATACATCTATTTATATTGTTATATAAAATATAGATATAGAAAATGAAATACACCATTCCTAGATATGGTAGGTCATAGGTACCCATGAACATTGTTCCCATTTTATCAATGTATTGAAATAAAAGAAGGTAGATGATGTATTATCATTATAGAATAATTTTTATGTCATATATTTCACATAATATCATTAAAGAATCCTTATTATCTGTAACACCCTAAGATTTTATGAGAATTGTTTTTTATGTCTTATGTTATACGCAACACCAAAGGAATCTTTCACATCACATAATACGGACTTGGCTTGCATTACACGCAATCACGACCTTCCTCGATAGCGTGTGTAGTACGCAATACCGGGTTTCCCTAAACAATGATATATTATTATGAACAAGCCGTTATGAATAGTATTGACTACATTATGAATTTTATTATTCATCTTACACATTTTCTAGAACATGGTAGGAGAACAAAATAAATTTTTCGGGTAAAATAAGTATTTTTCAAAAAAACGCAGTTTTGCCACCTTTTATGGCGCACCCACATTAAATCTAGTTTTTGGAATGTTTATAAGTTCAATTTGAAAAAATAAAATTCTTCTTTTTAATCAGGGTATAATAATTTACTTTGGATAAATTTTTTATATTTTTCTGATAACTTTCATATTTTGATGAATAGTAAAAATACCCTAATTTTTAATTAAAAACAACTTTTTTCATTGAGATAATTTGTATGGTTAAATTATAATATTGAATGGTTTTAAAGTATTAATAGAATATGTTTTTAAAATTTAATATAATGTATGTCATTAGCATTAATTTCACATTGATTTAATAGGTGAAAACATTTCAATCTTTGGCACTGTTTTAACTTCTAAAACCCGTTTTCTTAAAAACGGGATTTATTTTAAATTAATTACTACAAATTATATGTTTTGAATTTTGAAAAATGGATTCCATATTCATAATCATTGGGTCCAAATTATGTTAATAGACTACTTTTTATTTTTGGGCATTATGAATAGTAACTACGGTAAATTTTATTTACCATAGTTAAAGATAAATCGGTTAATTAAGGGTAAATATAAGATTATAAAATTACCCTAACACCTAACAAAATCCTATTGTATGACTAAAAGTCGACCCATATCACCTAATGGTCAGATTATATTCATTTAATGGACTTTTTTCCATGAAAATAATTTAATTATTATTAAAACCAAAGAATGTGACAACATGTCACTTTCTTAAATCTTATAAGTATAATAATTCTAATTTAGTGATAAAATTAATGAAAATTCAAACATGAATAGTCTCCAGAAAGCTAATATAATTATCTACATCATAGATATTTATTTATAATTTTTAGGGATTAAATAATTATCATTAATTATGACACAATAGTGATGTTGAAATTATTTTATTAATTAAAATATCAAATAAATGGTTTTAAAAATATTAAAATAAATATTATATGAACTATTTAATGAGATCCACTAATTTTATAGATACATATGACGTTTTATTAATCTATTAATTCTTTTATTTTGAAAATATATTCTTTATATATTTTATTTAAATTCAAATAAACGAATAGTGTCAAAATAGACACTATTGTTATTTTATAAAAATAACATATTATAGAATTGTTTAAAAATCACAAAAATATTTAAAAATTATAAATTAAAATTTATATAGTCTAAAGTTTCATAAAGTGTCAAATTATAGAAAATTCACAACACATATGTAATTTTTTATAATAATTTAAAATTTATAATATTATTACTACAAATTAAATTAAATAGATAAATAAGGATAAATCAAGTTGATAATGTTTAAAATGAATTCCTAACGTGTCTAAATTTTTTTGTTTGATGATATTACAACCCTATCTCATATAATCTTCGGATTTGAGTCATTTGGGAAGTTTTTATGTGGGGTTGGGATTTAATATAAACTAATATTTCTTATATTTCCAAAGGTGCCCATCTCCTCCCATATAAAAGGGCACCTCCTCCCTATCCTCGTCACACCAATTTGAGCCTTAAAGTTCAGAAAATCCATGACCATTTCACATCCCCACTTCCATAGAAACATCCTAGAGGTCCTGGTCTTTTTCAAATACCAATTGTAGTGCCCTAAGAGGAGGCCTCAAAGAGGTGCTTCAAAGAAGAGGCAATGTCCGTTACCGATTCTTTCAAATTTATTTCTTCTTCCACTTCTTCTTCTTTAGTTGTTTCATTATGAATTAATAACATCAGTATCACTCATATAATGATATGTTATTATAAGTATGAAACAACCCTATTTCACCATCTGTCCATCCTATGGAAAACGAAATCACCGCGTGTGCGGACGTATGGAATACCGTCTCCACGCCGTGGTGTAATCTATTTTCCATCACCACCTTACTTGGATGGGAATAATGGTGCAAATAAATAACTATATATGATTATTTTAAAGTGGTATTAATTCTTAAATAGTATACATACACTCCAATACAATTCCATGATCATGGGAACGATATCATCGCTCGTGCGTACGTACGGAATACCGTCTCCACAATGTGATACGATTAGTTCTACATGATCTTCATTGCATCATGATTATATAAACGAATTGAATGAATAAATATGATATATAGTACACTAATACCATTCTGGAAATTAGGTATCTATAAACTAAAGAGAAGAATAAGAATTTATTCGACAAAACACGCATAAGACCAAAAAGTAATAAACACCCAAATAATAAGTAGTAATGAAATATTACTAATAAGAAGCTACGAATATGACAATATATGATATCATAACAATAATTATGATTCTAGAATAAGTCAATAACAATATTTAAATCATTATACAGGAGGTTCAGATACTTACGAAGCAAATCAGACCTAAGGTAAGGGAAAATCTCACGATCTCATTTTTATCCGAGATTGTTTATACTTCAGAATTTACTGGGGAATATTTATCATCCACATACATGTTTCCTCAATATTTAATATTGTTTCCATCCACCTACAATTTTTTAAATCAAATTTTACCCTTCGGTGAGTTTTTAGTAAAATATATGAAAGGAATCTTTTGTTGTTTTTCGTATGAGGTACTTTTTGACTTTTCTGACAAAAGTTCAAGAAGAATGTTATTTAACTTATACGGCATGAATGGATTTTTAAAACATTATTTCTAAGAATCTTCCTTTACAAGATTTCATGTTTATTTTTAATTAGCTTCTTTTAGTTTAAAATTGTATGACATGTTAAGAAAGGAAAAGTGTTTTTGAAGTAGAAAGGATATTTTCCTCAAGAATGGAGTTCAAGTATTTTATCAAAATTATTTTCCATATAAGATAATTTAGGGTTCTGTTTCTATCCCTATTATTTCATTGATTTGATTATGTTGTGATGGAATTATTTTTATGAATTCCTTTATCTTATATGAATTTTTTTATGATGTCATGATGTTTAAGAATCCCATTTTTATTACATGGGTTATGCAATGATGTATGATTTATGATTCTGTGGCACACATAAGAATGGTATCATTATGAGATGGGTGAGACCTATATCTCCCTCCAATGCATTGGGTAAAGATTTTGTATCTCATGAGATAGACATGGCTGGAACGGCAGGTTAAACCAGTTCAGTGAAACAGGACTGAAACAAGGAGTGACCTCAGTTCAGAAATGGAAATTTTCCACTAAGATAGTCTTGGAAATGAGTCTTGACTAATAAGAAATGATTCTCTATGATTATGTGTGTATGCCACAAATTTTCATGTTTTAAGTTATGATTATTGGGATTACATTTCACTACCATGTTTTATCCCATGTTATGAAATTATGTTCCCTTTTGTAGGGTAAGATTTCTAAAATGTTATGTTCTTATGAATTTGATGTGATTGATATTTCTATTGTTTGCCCTTACTGAGCATTTGACCTCACCCTTTTGTATGTTTTCTTTCCCCAGTTCAGAAAGAAGGGTATTAAGTAAGATATGTCAAAAAGGGACTATAGATATGATGAAATAAATGGGAGACAGTGTAGATGCTTTATTAACTAGTTGTTTATGTTTCCCAGTTTCTAAAGACACTATACCTATACAGTCCTTTCATGGTTTTGTTATATGTTGTAATAACTATGCTTCAATTTTGAAGTATTAACCATATATGTAATGTATGGGTCGCTATAGTTGGTATTAGAGGAATGGTATTATCAACCTTTGAAAACTAGGATGTGAAAGCCTTAGTAAGAAACCTAAGGATATGTATAAGCATAGAAAACAATCTTAGTGTTTTAGAATTGGCCATGAAAAACCTATGATAATACCTTAAGTGTGAAATTTTATTCTTGATTATGTGGTTTTCCTATTATAATTAGTGTTGCTCACACTATTCTTCTTAGTTTTAGTCAATGGTTGGAACCCGAAGAAACTGTGTTAATGCGGAATGCAACGGGCAATGCAATGATTGTCCCCCTGAGCAACCAAACGTTATGGGAGATGGAATAAAAAATCTTGTAGACATGCTCACACAAATTTCTCAAGCTATGAATCATGCATTACTTCCAAATGATAAAAGAAAGGAGCAACATCCTATCGAATCCTTCATGAGGCAGCGTCCACCTTCATTCAACGGGTCATCTGATCCATTAGTGGCTAAACAATGGATCAATACCACTGAAAAGATATTTTCAGTTCTTCAATGTTCTGAACAAGATAAAGTCATCTTAACAGTGTATTGTTTGGAAGTTGATGCTGATCAATGGTGGAATCTTATTAATAATACGAGTCAAAGGGATGAAATTGAGTCCATGGAATGAGACAAGTTCAAGAACATATTTTTCAATAAGTATTTCCCTTATATTCTTCGAACAAAGATGGAGAATGAGTTTCTTGAACTGAAGAAAAAGGATGATGAATCCGTTGGTACCTACGAAGCAAATTTTATAAGACTTTCAAGGTACGCTTCCAGAATTATTATCAAACCTGAGAGTAAGATCAATCGATTCTTTAGTGGCTTAAAACCATGTCTTCGAAGGGCGTTAGCCATAAAGGACTTCAATAGCTACGAGGAAATTTTTCGATGTGCTCTCAAGGTTGAGATGAAGATTGGTGTAACCCATCCGTTACATGGGTTTGACAAGAAGAGGAAAATGGAATTCAAAGGAAAATCTAAAGACCACACTGAAAAGAAGATGAGTTTTCCCTTATGCTCAAAGTGTTGAAAGAAACATGGAGGAAATTGTCTTAAAGGGACAAAAAAATGTTATATGTGTGGAAAAGAAGGTCACCGGGCAATTGAATTTCGAAATAATGGGAAGCAGATGTCTAATGATGCAAACAAAGGAAGGGATACATAGAATTAACCTACTACACTTCAATGTTTCAAGTGCAAGGAGATGGGGAATTATGCCAATCAATGCCCAAATCCAAGGGTTGATGATGATGATCGACGTCAACAAAATCTTAAAGCCAAAGACAAAGGAAAGTCACATGCAATTACTATCGACGATGTGGAGTATGACAATGAAGTGGTGAGAGGTACACATACCATACACTCTAAATTAGCAAATGTTTTATTTGATTCTGGATCCACCCACTCATTTATTTATGAATAATTTTCTAAGGGTATCACCGTATTACCTCAACAATTAGATGTTGAGTTGGCTGTGACAACTCCTAATGGCACAACAGTCGCATCAAAAGTTTACAATTCTTCTTTGATTGATGTTTGTGGGAAAGTGATTCCTACAAATCTTGTGATTCTTCCTATAGTGGAATTTTATGTGATTCTTGGCATGGATTGACTTTATTTATATGGATCTCATATCAATTTACAAAGAAGGGAAGTCATATTTTATATTACAGATCAATCTATAATCATCTATCGATTCAAGGATGAACATAACCTTCCAGTGGAAATTTCATCCATATTATGGGTCTTGATTCCACTAAATGAAGATTATTTATCTCAAATGGTTGGAGAGAAACTCATAATTAATAATATTCCTATTGTACGGGAATTTGATGATGTCTTTCCGGAGGAATTTCCAGGTCTTCCACCAAATCGTGAAGTTGAGTTTTCAATAGAACTCGTACCGAGTGCTTTGCCTATTTCAAAGACACCTTATAGAATGGCCCCAATTGGGTTGTAGGAATTGAAGAAGCAACTCCAAGAGAATCTTGATAAAGGATTCATACACCCTAGTACATCACCTTGGGGAGCACCTGTTCTGTTTGTTCAGAATAAAGATGGATCAATGAGACTCTACATTGATTATTGAGAACTTAACAAGATCACTATCAAGAACAAATATCATCTCCCATGCATTGATGACTTATTTGACCAAATACGTGGAGCACAATACTTTTCCAAGATTTATCTTCGTTCAGGGTATCATCAATTAAGGGTCAAAAGGGAGGATGTACCAAAGACGATTTTTCATACAAGGTATAGACACTATGAATTTATAGTGATTCCATTTGGTCTTACTAATGCCCCTGCTATGTTCATGGATTAGATGAATAGAGTCTTTAGAGACTATCTTGATCAGTTTCTGTTAGTCTTTATAGATGATATTCATGTCTATTCAAAGAACAAGGAAGAAAATGAAGATCACTTGAGAATTGTATTAAAGACCCTAAGAAAGGAGAATCTTTATGCCAAATTTACCAAGTGTGAATTTTGGATTCAAAAAGTTTCATTTTTGGGTCAAATAATCTCAAAAGAGGGGATATCTGTGGATCTAGCAAAAACAGAGGTTATCAAAAGATGGTCGAGACCAACAATGGTAACTGAGATCCGAAGTTTTCTTGGTTTGGCTGGATATTACCGACGTTTTGTGAAATATTTTTCAAGGTTATCTAACCCACTCACCAAGTTGACTCGAAAAGGAGTTAAGTTTGTTTGGAAGGAGGAATGTGAAGAAAATTTCAAAAAGATAAAAAGAAGGTTAGCCAGTGCACCTCTGCTCAAACTACCTTGCAGTGGAGAAAGGTTTGTGATCTACAGTGATGCATCCAAGAAGGTACTGGGATGTGTTCTCATGCAAAATGATATGGTGATAGCTTATGCCTCACGAGAGTTGAAAATCCATGAGCAAAATTACCCAACTCATGATTTGGAGTTAGCTATGGTAATCTTTGCATTAAAGATTTGGAGGTATTACCTTTATGGTGAAAGGTGTGATATTTATACTGATCATAAAAGTTTAAAGTATATTTTCACACAAAAGGAGCTGAATATGAGTCAAAGAAGATGGTTGGAGCTAATAAAGCATTACGACTCCTCAATTCATTACCAACCTAGGAAAGGAATCAAGGTACCAAACACATTAAGTCAACAAGACCATGCTACCTTATCCATGCTGAGGATCACAAAAGATCCAATATTTATGGATTTACAAAGGATGGATCTTGGAATTTTAATGGAAGGGGAGAAATCTTATCTTTCTCAAATAAATGTTCAACCATCTATACATGTTAAGATTCAAGAGGCACAGAAAGAAGATGTCGAGTTACAAAATAAGGTGATAAATGTTCCTGAATTCAACCTTGATTGTGATGGGATAATAAATTTTAGGAATCGGGTTTGTGTTCCTCCCATCCCCGAATTAAAGAAGGAGCTACTGGATGAGGCTCATAGTTATTCATTCTCTATTTATCCTGGAATCATGAAGATGTATAGGGACCTGAAAGAGTACTTCTTGTGGGATGGCATGAAAAGAGATGTTTCTGAATATGTCTCTTGATGCTTGGTTTCTCAGTAAGTTAAACATTAGAGACATAAGTCTAAGGGGATGTTACAACCATTACCCATACCAGAAAAGAAATGGTAAAACATCACTATGGACTTTGTCACTGGACTTCCTAAAACATCCAAAGGAAATAATGCTATATGGGTCATAGTTGATCTTCTTAAAAAGTCTGCACACTTCATTGCTATTAGAGAGGATTTCCCTCTAGATCATCATTCCAGGATATATATAAAGGAAGTGGTAAGATTGCATGGAGTACCACTTTCTATTATATCTGATCGGGATGCAAGGTTTACCTCAAAGTTCTGGAAAAGTCTTCAGTATACTCTGGATACAGAGTTGAGTTTCAGCACTGCTTATCATCCTCAGACAGATGGTCAGTCAGAGAGGACAATTCAAACTCTAGACGATATGTTGAGATCTTGATCTATAGATTTCAAAGGTGGTTAAGATCAACACCTACCTTTGGTGGAATTTTCTTATAATAATAGCTTTCACTCCAGTATTCAAATGGCTCCTTATGAAGCTCTCTATGGAAAGAAATGTAGGACTCCAACTTGCTGGGATGGAGTTGGGGAAAGAAAGCTATTAGGACCTGATCTTGTTGATGAAATGGCAGAAAAGTTTAGATCTATTCAACAAAAAATAACAGCAGCTCAGAGTCGACAGAAAAGTTATGCTGACAACCGAAGAAAAGACCTAGAATTTTAAGTGGGTGATAAAGTGTTCTTACGAATATATCCCTGGAAGAGGGTCATGAGATTTGGAAAGAAGGGAAAGTCGATCCCTAGATATATCGGTCCTTTTGAAATTTTGGATCGTGTTGGGAAGGTATCTTACTGATTGGCGCTTCCACCTAATCTCTCTAAAGTTCATGATGTGTTCCATGTATCTCTCCTGATAACGTACATACCTGATCCTTCACATGTACTCAGCTCAGAAGTTGTACCGTTGGAGTGAGATCTTTCTTATGAAGAACAACCGATAGAGATTCTGGATCGTAGCAAAAGAGTCCTCCAGAATAAGACCACTCTCTTGGTGAATGTTTTATGGAGGAACCACCAATTAGAAGAAGCTACATGGTAACTTGAGGATATGATGAGAAAGTTGTATCCTCATCTGTTTGCAATGAAGTGACAAATTTTGAGGGTGAAATTCATTTTAATGGGGGTAGAATGTAACACCCTGAGCTTTTATGAGAATTTTTTTTAGGTCTTATGTTATACGCAACACCAAAGGAATCTTTCACAGCACATAATATGGACTTGGCTTGCATTACACGCAATCGCGACCTTCCTCGATAGCGTGTGTAGTATGCAATACCGGGTTTCACTAAACAGCGATATATTATTATGAACTAGCTGTTATGAATAGTATTACATACATTTTGAATTTTATTATTCATCTTACACATTTTCTAGAACATGGTAAGAGAACAAAATAAATATTTCAGGTAAAATAAGTATTTTTCAGTAAATGCATTTTTGTCGCCTTTTGATGGCACGCCCACATAAATCTAGTCTTTGACATGTTTATAAGTTCAATTTGACAAAATAAAATTCTTTTTTTGAATCAGGGTATGAAAATTTACTTTGGATAAATTTTTGATATTTTTCTGATAACTTTCATATTTTGATAAATAGTAAAAATACGCTAATTTTTAATTAAAAACAACTTTTTTCATTGAGATAATTTATATGGTTAAATTATAATATTTAATGGTTTTAAAGTATAAATAGAATATATTTTTACCATTTAATATAATGTATGTCATTAGCATTAATTTTACATTGAGTTCATGGGTAAAAACATTTCAATCTTTGGAAATGTTTTAACTTCTAAAACCCATTTTCTTAACTACGGGATTTATTTTAAATTAAATACTACAACTTATATGTTTTGAATTTTGAAAAATGGATTCCATATTCAGAATTCGTGGGTCCAAATTATGTTAATAGGCCACTTTTTTTGGGAATTATGAATAGTAACTACGGTAAATTTTATTTACCATAGTTAAAGGTAAATCAGGTAATTAAGGGTAAATATAAGATTATAAAATTACCCTAACACCAGCCAAAATCCTATTGGATGACTAAACGTCGACCCATATGACCTAAGAGTCGGATTAGATTCATTTAACAGACTTTTTTCCATGAAAATAATTTAATTATTATTAAAACAAAGAATGTGACAACATGTCACTTTCTTAAATCTTATAAGTATAATAATTTTAATTTAGTGATAAACTTAATTAAACTTCAAACATAAATAGTATCAAAAAATATAATACGATTATATACATCATTGAAATTTATTTAGAATTTTTAGGGATTAAATAGTTATCATTAATTATGACAGAATAGTGATGTTGAAATAATTTTATTAATTAAAATATCAAATAAATAGTTTTAAAAATATTAAAATATATATTATATGAACTATTTAATGTGATCCACTAATTTTATAGATACATATGACATTTTATGAATCTATTAAAGCTTTTAGTTTTAACATATCTTCTGTACATATATTTTATTTAAATTCAAATAAATGAATAGTGTCAAAATTGACACTATTGTTATTTTATAAAAATAACATATTATAAAATTGTTTAAAAATCACAAAATTTTTTAAAAATTATAAATTAATATTTATATGGTCGATAATGTTATAAAGATTCAAATTATGGAAAATTCACAATACATATATAATTATTTATAATAATTTAAAATTTAGAATATTATTACCACAAATAAAATTAAATTGATAAATAAGGATAAATCAAGTTGATAATGTTTAAAAGAAATTCCTAAAATGTAAAAATTTTATTGGTTAATGATATTACAGCCCTATCTCATCTAATATTTTGATATGAGTAATTTTGGAAGTTTTTATGTGGGGTTGGGATTTAATATAAACTAATATTTCTTATATTTCCAAAGGTGCCTCTCTCCTCCCTTATAAAAGGGCACCTCCTCCCTCTACTCCTCACACCAATTTGAGCCTTCAAGATCGTTCAATCCCTACCCATTTCAATTTACCACTTCTCTAGAAACATCCTAGAGGTCCTGGTCTTCTTCAAAGACCAATTGTAGTGCCCTAAGAGGAGGTCTCAAAGAGGCGCTTCAAAGAAGAGGTAATGTCTGTTACCGATTCTTCAACTTTATTTCTTATTCCAATACTTCTTATTTAGTTGTTTCATTATGAATTAATAACATCAATATCACTAATATACTTATATGTTATTATAAGTATGAAAAAACCCTAATTTACCATCTATCCATCCTACGGAAAACGAAATCACCGCGCGTGTGTACGTACGGAATACTGTCTCCACTCCGTGGTGTAATCTATTTTCGATCACCACCTTACTTGGATGGGTATAATGGTGAAACTAAATAACTATATAGGATTATTTTAAAGTGGTATTAATTCTGAAATAGTATACATACACTCCAATACAATTCCACGATCATGGGAACGATATCATCGCTCGTGTGTACGTACGGAATACCGTCTCCACGATGTGATGCGATTCGTTCTACATGATATTCATTTCATAATGACGATATAAATGAATTTAATGAATAAATATGATATATAGTACACTAATACCATAATGGAAATGAGGTATCTATAACCTAAAGATAATAATAAGAATTTATTCGACAAAACACGCATAAGAACAAAAAGTAATAAACACCCGAGTAACAAGTAGTAATGAAATATTACTAATAAGAAGCTAAGAATATGACCATATATGATATCATAACAATAATTATGATTCTTGAATAAGTTAATAACATTATTTAAATCATTATACAGGAGGTTCAGACATATACGAAGCAAATCAGACCTAAGGTAAGGGAAAATCTCACGATCTCATTTTTATCCGAGATTGTTTATACTTCAGAATTTACTGGGGAATATTTATCATCCACATCCATGTTTCCTAAATACATAATTTTGTTTACATCCACCTACAATTTTTTAAATCCAATTTTACCCTTCGGTGAGTTTTTAGTAAAAGATATGAAAGGAATCATTTGTCGTTTTTCGTATGAGGTACTTTTTGACTTTTCCGACAAAAGTACGAGAAGTATGTTTTTTTAACTTATATGACATGAATGGATTTTTAAAAAATTATTTCCAAGAAGCTTCCTTTACATGTTTTCATGTTTATTTTTAATCAACTTCTTTTAGTTTAAAATTGTATGACATGTTATGAAAGGAAAAGTGTTTTTGAAGTAGAAAGGATATTTTCTTCAAGATTGGAGTTCAAGTGTTTTATCAAAATTATTTTCCATCTAAGATAATATAGGGTTATGTTTCTATCCCTATTATTACATTGATTTGATTATGTTGTGATGGAATTATTTTTATGAATTCCTTTATCTTATATGAATTGTTTTATGATGTCACGATGTTTAAGAATCCCATTTTTATTACATGGGTTATGCAATGATGTATGATTTATGATTTTGTGGCACACATAAGAATGGTATCATTATGAGATGGGTGGGACCTATATCTCCCTCCAATTCATTGGGTAAAAATTTTATATCTCATGAGATAGACATGGCTGGAACGGCAGGTTAAACCGGTTCAGTGAAACAAGACTGAAACGAGGAGTGAACTCGGTTCAGAAATGGACTTTTTCCACTAAGATAGTCTTGGCAATGAGTCTTGACTAATAAGAAATGATTCTCTATGATTATGTGTGTATGACACAAAGTTTCATGTTTTAAGTTATTATTATTGGGATTACATTTCACTACCATGATTTATCCCATGTTATAAAATTATAATCTCTTTTGCAGGGTAAGATTTCCAAAATGTTATGTTCTTATGAATTTGATGTGATGGATATTTCTTTTGTTTACCCTTATTGAGCATTTGAGCTCACCATTTTGTATGTTTTCTTTCCCCAGGTCTGGAAGAATGGTATTAAGTAAGATATTCCAAAAATGGACTATAGATATTATGAAATAAATGGGAGACATTGTAGATGCTTTATGAACCAGTTATTTATGTTTCCCAGTTTCTAAAGACACTATACCTATAAGGTCCTTTCATGGTTTTGCTATATGTTGTAATATGTATGATTAAATTTTGAAGTATTAACCATGAATTTAAATTATGTTTTGATATATTATCTTCCATATAAAGCGTGAATGAATTACATCCTTTTGCGAGGCAGTAGTCCATCGCACACACAAGCGACATTATCATATTAAAAAAATGTAAAACATCAATGTATGTGTGATATAATAATTCAATAAATATAATAATATCATAATTATAATATATAAACAATAAATAACTCATTATTTATAACTTTTAGAGGTGTTAATGGAGAAGTGATTGGCATTCGTTCTTGAGGAGGTAGTCCGCCAAACACATCAATGATGAATTCATAACCCATTTGATGTAATTGGAGATGGTTTTAAATCCTTACCTTTACATAAAAAACATATAATTAAATTTAATATATCTATTTTATTTTATCATAATGTTATAATAATGGTTTGAGGGGGTGTAGGAAGAAATAAAACAACAACTATAGTTCATGAACGTTACCACTTCTTCCGGTAAACTCCATAGGTTTGTAGAAAAATCCTTCTTAGGATGGATTTATATACAAAAAAGGATTATAGGATGAGAGGATAGAATTTGGGAAGTGATTTGGGTGGGTATTTTCTGAACTAAAATGGTTTCAAGGTGTGAAGAAGAGAGGATAAGGGGTGACCTTTTATTTGTGAGGTGAGTGGTACACTAGTAATTTTTTTTAAAAAAGGTGTACCCTTGCTTATCTCACACCAAAAGACTAAAAAATGTAGAATTATCAAGGAAAAAAATTATAAGGACTAGATATGTTAATAAAATTTGTTTTTTTACATGTTTTGGGATATTTTAAACCCTTTTCATTTTAGTTTAATCTCCCCGAGTAAAATCATTATTACATTAACTATGCTAAATAAGTTATTTCGATTTTTTTAAAATTGATTTTAGATAATAATTAAGTTGGACTTATTAGATAATATAAATTATTTTTATTAAAAACATGGAGTACATTTTTCCATATTTTACTCATAGAAATGGAAATTTTATAATTTAAAATTAATCCCACAGATGCGCAAGAATGTGGGTTTTTAGGAGAAAATCTTCAACAGTTTACAATGTTTTTATATCAAAATTAAATATAAAATTGATTCCAATGAAATAAATTGTATTAATGAAATTTTAATTTAGTTAATTTTATTTAAAAACCACTTTAACTTATAATTTAATTTTACAAATATATTAAATTAAAAGGAAGTTATCAATTAAAATACTGTATTTTTTACTATTCATCCAAAAATGAAACTTCATAGAAAAATATGAAAAATTAACACTTTGATAATTTTGATATTATGATTTCAAAAACGAAGTTTTTTTATCAAATTAATTTTCTAAAAGTGTCAAAAATTAATTTTATTATTATTCAGAAAGTTAGATAAATAGATCTGTTTTTGAGAAAATAGTATTTTCGAAATACATAAAGACATTATTGAAAAATTAATTTATTTTTCTATTAATATATACCATTTATATATAACCATTATAATTAAAATTTTGATTTTTTACTATTTATATTGATAATTTTAATTTCAAGGTTATAAGGGACGCAATTAAATAACATATTAATAATATATCATGGTCTTTTTAAAACTCAGCGTTGTATATAATAAAAGATAGTCCAATGTTTAATTTAATAAAAGCTTAAGATTTTGTTTCATGTAACACAAGCTATAAAATAATTTTAATTTAATTGAAAAAAATCCATAAAAAACTCAGGTTGTTACAAACATGCCCAATCATATTGAGTAAATTAGTAGAGATTAAATTTCCTTCAATTATTTTTCATTTATATAATTATTTTGAAATCCACATGTGAATCATTATTATATTTCTTATAATAAATAAGATTTAATTATTAAATAGCTTCACCAATTGGTTTGTGATGAAGGGGTTACTTTAACAAACAAAAATTATTACTTAAGAACTATTCTGAAATTACTATATAAATCAAGGAATTTTTTTTATTAATATTTTTCTTTTCAAAATTTATCTCAAATTAATGTTTTATAATGATCTCTATTATCAATAATAGAGTATTTTATCATATGATTATCATGTTTTGAAGTCATTCAAGAATGGATTTTTTAAAATGTGCTTCCACTAAAATTAAAAACCCTTTTAATTTTATACCATATTTATTAGTAGGATAATATCCATATTTCATCATGACTTATACAATATAATATTTTAACATAATCCATGTCTATATATTTTAGAAAAAATATCCATCATATGACATATGACTCTTAGATAGTGGGGTTCTCCTTACCAAAATAAATCATATGGATTAACCCAATACTATTCATCTCGAATTATAACCTTATTGGATTCTCATGTAAGTATAACCCAAAAATAATTTTATGAATTTTAAAATAAACATTAGGTCTATCTATATCTTTATTTCTTTACAGAAGATAATCCATGGGTACCCAAATTTGACCTGAATTGCAAGTTTGGATGACTGAGGTCCTAAAAATTATTTTCTTAGGAAGGAATATTAAAAAACAGTATTTTAAGGGTTTTTAAATCATACTAATTAATCTAATGTATAAAAATTATATATACATTCTTTTAATGATTTAGTTATTATATCTTATACCATCAATAAAATTATTATGATTGAAATATATTATTAAATAACTATTTATACAACTTAAGATTTATGAAACTTACCAAAATAATAATAACTATATTCACCATTTATAAAACCATCTAGGGAATAACTTATATGAAATTATTTCATATAAAGGTTTAGAATCATAAAAATTAAAAATCCACACAAGAGAAAATTTAGTGTGATTGGTAACCAACTCCCACCTTTTAAGACTGATTTTACGCCCTAGGCTAGTGAAATTTCCAACCCAAAGTCCAAATATACATATATTATTACTCAATAGAGACCTCAATTACAATAAAATCCTAACACTTAGTATGTATAAATCAAAAGAGACCTTTACTTATATTTCCATGTCCCACAAACAAATCATAGTGTTGGTTGGATGTAACTAAATCTTATATTTCTCTTTTAATGTAACTCATTATGTGCATGACATGAAATTTATAAGAATAAGTTTAATAATTTAAACTAAATAATGGTTTTATTCATACAATAAACACTTTATATTCATGTATTTAATAAATAAGTAATAAATTGAGTTTATGACCTCCTTGTTTTAATGATAAAAAAATCACGATTCTAATGATATTGATGAATTTCATGTTTTATTGTAAGGAGTCTGTATTTTGAGAATATGTTATAAATATGTCTAATTATTACATAGTGTTGAGTTAGACACCATTTTCCATGAAAAAATATTAGCATAAAATCTCTAAGTCTGAGATACCATAAGATATCATATAATCAGACCATCATACCGCTAGACTGATGAATTTAAAAAGTATAAGGCATCATTGGTAAACACACCAATTGACGAGGCACCATCAAATTCACACTATCAGTACTAATACTAAATAATGTTCTATGTTCAAGACACCATTAGAGCATACACTGTTAGATCATAGACATTGTCAGTACACTGAAAATTTGACTAAGTCTAAGACACCGTTAGTGTCATACCACCAAATAAGCATACCACCAGCAACATACTGCCAGAAAGATACCACTAAAAACATACTGCCAGAGTAACATACCTCCAGATAAACATACCACTATAGAAACATACCAACCCCACTAGATATTGAATCTACTAGATCCTAAGACACCAACACTATATTTATTACATTACATATTCTTGGAATTACACTACTCTAACAACTATATTCATCAAATTTAATATCATTTACTATATGAATTATTTATCTTAAATGTTCAATAGAAATCATGTCAGAATGTGCAATATGAGGAAGAATGGAAGCAGTTTATTAGGATCTTCCTGTTGCTACTGATAAAAATGGAGCACACTCCCTCAAGCATTACAAACATAGTCATATAGATAACAACATGCAGAAAAGATGAAAAAATTTTATGGAAGAAATCTCTTGTGATTCACTAAATATCCAAGATATAAAGAGATGAACCTGAATGAAAACACGAAGAGATTACATATTGTGAACACTGTAGGTTCTGGGTGCAATGGAAGCGTGTTGGTGGGTTAGCCCAACTTTAATTTTAGCTTTAAACAACGTTCAATCCAAGATCCGTCACAATATAAAATGTCGGATCTTCAGAATGGAATGAAGAATGAAAAAGAAAAGAGGATTCCGGGAACCATTGAGATAAGATCATCATATGTTGGTTATAATTAATTTAATTAATTCACATGAAATACCTCGGTGGAATTCTTTCTCCGTCGATGTCTCCGATCATGATCATGTGATCTGTTGTTGTGTCGTAGAATCCAAGAATAGGATTCCTATAGCGGTGATCCACATGTGCTCCACGTATCTCTGGACATCGCCGAAGGGATCTCCGGGTGCTAGCGCGGAAGAACCTTTGCTTGCGATGTCCGCCTTTTTCCGCCTTGATCCCATGGAGGATCTCGCTCTTGTAACATTAGGGATTTCATGGTAGAAAGGGAATTATCTCTTGGGTTGAGAGTATTTAGAAATCCGTTTTCCACAAAAATGGCTCTAGAAAAGTGTTGGGGTTGTGAGGATATTTATAACCAGGTTTGAGGTTAATAGAGTTATGATAATAAATAAATGTGTTACGTATTTTATTTATTTCATTAACTCTTATTGAAACCCCATGTTGAATTATTAATTCCTTGACATGCGCCCACGCTGATTATAATTAATATCACTAAATAAAACAATATTATATCCTCAAAATCACGACTGGAAAACTAAACAACGTGTAATAATTAATACACAGTGTGTACTTGTTTTACATAAAACTACACGGCGTGTATATTTAATATACATGGCGTGTACTTTTATTTTCCATTTTTCTCAACCACATTTATTAGACCTTGACTAATGGATATTTATTTCTTAAATAAATGCAACTGCATTACTCGATAATAAATATATTATTTTTCCTACAATATATTCTCTCGAATAACTAGTGTCGAAATAAATGCGATCAGGCATCCTTAAATAATTATTAAACCACAGTCGGGAATAATATTTATTTAACTTGTTAAACTAATATTTAACTGAGATACTTGGACACACTTAGTGTGTGACCCTCTAGGCCTCTTTCTCAGTGGCATTAGGCAGAGCCTGCCTAAAGTCCAAGGTTAGCATCTAGGAACACGCCAAGGTACCCATAAAGAAAGAAGATAACGTCGCAATGACGTGTCACCTCCTATGAACGCTTACTATTTAATATAATCCATTTGTCTCGATATCTCTAATCAAGTGAGTTGCACGCTAGTGCCATCAACCCATGTGCTCAATTATTCTTTCTTTGACTTACCGGAATTGAACTCACCCATACATTACCATGGGCATGGATTTATTAAGGCTATATAAATTTCATCAAAGGGCCTGAAATATCTACTTTCGTTATGGAACAGAAGAGACAAATCCTTTCTCGCATTATCAATTAATGCAGTATTACTCGTGACGCACCCAGCGTATCCTACCTTGCTGTGAACAGTGTGTCGTCATAGTTTTCGTCAATACATATAAGTGCGCGAGTTGTAATACCCATTAATAATAATCTTAATGTCTAAGGACCAATACACACGTCCGCAAATAGGAACATCCAATGACACTATGAAATGTGGATTTCTTACTGGCGGGTCTCGGTCTCATAATATCCTCCTGGATATTACCAAGAGTGCACACCATGATAAGGTGCCTCAAATTTTTATGAGTCCTCACCCCTAATGACCTGTATCATTTTTGTACCTCAAATAATATCATCTGGCCATAAAAAATATATTCAAGAACAGTGTTATGAAACTTATGGGTTCTCATCATAGTAGGGATCTGCTATGACCCTTTAAAGCAACAACTGTCTTTAAGAAATTATCACATGCAATTTCATGCAGAAGAACAATCAAGATGTGATAAGGCTTTTATTAGTGAATAAAGTACAAAGTAGTTGGTTCTAGACCACCAACTCCAACAGACTCCCACTTGGACTAGAGGCAACTACTAACAACATTTAACCCGCTAGCTCTCACATGATATTAATGCTTCTGCTAAGATAGGCCTTTAGTCATGGGGTTTTCCACGTTCTCTTCCATGGACACTCTGCTCATAGAAACTTCACCCCTCTGATAGAAATAATTCAAGAGGTGATTCTTCCAGAGTATGTGCTTTTTTCCGTTGATGTGACCTTGGTTCTTTTGCAAGATCCACCGCTGCAGTATTATCACAATACAATGTAATGGGATATTTACTACTAGGAACCACATCAAGATACTGGACAAAGTTCCAAATCCAGACAGCTTCCTTGGATTCATCAGAAGCCGCTATATATTCAGACTCCATTGTAGAATCGGTGACAACTGGCTGCTTTGAACTCTTCTAGCTCACAGTTCTTCCATTGAGACAGAAAACATATCCAGATTTCAACTTCAAATCGTTCTGATTTGTCTGAAAACCAGCATCATCATACCCTCTGATGACAAGCTCCTCGTCTCCTCCATACACCAGGAACATATCCTTAGTTCTTATTAGATACTTAAGGATAGTCTTAACAGCAGTCCAATGTTGTTCTCCTGGATCTTCTTGATATCTATCTACCATGATCAGTGCATAGGAAACATCAAGAATGGTACATAACATGGAATACATGATGGATCCTATAGTCGAAGCGTATGGGATCTTACTCATTATATCTTTCTCTTGTTGTGTCTGAGGACCCATTTTATTAGAAATATGTAGGCCATGTGACACTGGAACTAATCCCCTCTTGGATTGTTCCATACTAAATATCTTTAGTACCTGGTCAATGTATGTACCCTGACTTAGTCCAAGCAGCCTCTTGGATCTATCACGAATGATCTTGATCCCTATAATGTAGGCTGCTTCACCTAAATATTTCATGGAGAAGCACTTGTTCAACCATTCCTTAATCGAATATATGGCTGGTACGTTGTTTCCAATAAGTAATATGTCATCAACATATACTACTAGGATAACGGCCGCATTCCCATTAAATCGCTTATAAACACATGGCTCACATTCGTACTTAATGAAACCAAATTCCGTTATGGATTCATCAAATCGAATTTTCCATGACCTGGATGCTTTATTCAATCCATAAATGGATTTTTGAAACTTGGAAACCCGTTTTCCTTTACCTGGTGTCACAAACCCTTCTGGTTGTGTCATATAGACATCTTCTTGAAGGTTCCCATTAAGGAATGTTGTTTTGACATCCATTTTCCAAATCTCGTAGTCATGGTAAGATGCTATGGCAAGTATGATTCTTATGGATTTAAACATGACAACTGGTGAGAAGGTTTCATCATAGTAAATTCTGTGACGCTGTCCGAATCCTTTACCAACTAGCATTGCTTTATAGGTGCTAACTTGACCTTCCATGTCTAGTTTTCTCTTGAATACCCATTTTCATCCAACAGGCTTTACATCAACTAGCTCATTAACCAGAACCCAGACTTCGTTTTGATACATGGAATCCATCTCAGAATTCATAGATTATAGCCATCTTGTAGCTTCTAATCTTTCTACTGCTTCCTTGTAGGAGATAGGTTCATCATTGTCCAACAATAATGATTCACCATCCTCAGTGACTAGGAAACCGAATCTCTCTGGTTACCTTACCTCTCTTGAGATCCTACGCAGTACTTGTGTTTCTGGAACCTCTTCTACAGGGACCTGTGGAACTTGTTCCTGTACCAACACGTGTGTATCTTGAGCATCAACTTTGTCGAAGTCGATCTTGCTCCCACTATCCTTTTTGGGGATATTCTCCCTCTCAAGAAGGACGACTTGTCTGGAGATAGTCATTTTCATGTCCTGAGGTTTATATAGGTAATATCCTTTCGTTTCCTTGGGATATCCTATAAAGATACACATCATTCCCTGGGGTGATAGTTTGATTCCTGAGAAGGCCTTAACAAACGCCTCATATCCCCATACACATGTATGCGACAAAATGGGTTTCTTTCCATTCCATAACTTGGAGGGAATTCCATTTTCCGCCTTAGTTGGTACTTGGTTTAATGTGTATGCTTCAGTTTGTAATGCATATCCCCAAAAGGATAATGGAAATCCGCATGACTCATCATCGACCTCACCATGTACAACAAGGTTCGGTTCCTCCTTTCACTAACACCATTCCACTGTGGTGTATAAGGAGGAGTGAGATGAGATAGAATCCCAGACTCCTGTAGAAGATTGATGAACTTTTGGTTTAGATATTCTCCACCTCGATTCGATCAAAGTTTCTTTATCTTCTTACCAAGCTGATTCTATAGTTCATTCTTGAATTCCTTAAATTTCTCTAAGGATTTGACTTATACCTCATTAAGTAGAAAAATCTGTATCTACTCAAATCATTAGTAAAAGTAATGAAGTAAGAATATCCACCTCTAGATTCTACTAGAAATAGTCCACATACATCCGTGTGTACCAATCCTAGAATCTATGTGGCCCTTTCACCATGTCCACCAAAATGTAGCTTGGTTATTTTACCTTGTAAACAAGCGTGACATCTATCAAGTGGTTTTAGCTTAGTAGAGTCTAAATAGAAATATTGGTAGAGCTTTGTCAAGCACTTCTCGTTTACATGACCGAGACGGTGGTTCAACAATTGGATGATGTATGAGTCATGTGAGTTTGTTTCATTATCGATTTCCAACACTTGGTTTTTGTAATTTAATACATACAAACCATTATTTAAATGTGCCATACCATAACATACGCTGTTCTTATAAAAGAGACAACCCTTATTTCCAAACATGAAAACAAATACATCTATATCCAAAAAAGATACAGAAATTATGTTCTTGGTAACACTAGGAACAAAATAACAGTTTTGTAAAACCAAAATCATGCCATTTGGCAATGAGAGGTGATAGTCACCAATAGTCAAAACAGCCAGCCTTGTGCCATTGGCAGCTCGAAGATCCACCTCTCCTCTAGCGATCTTTCTAAATCTACATGGTTCTTACATTTGAATACATATTTGAGCCCCACAAGCTGTATCTAATACCCAATGTGTAGAAATAGAAAGATTTAACTCGATAACAAAAGCACATTTAGTATCCCAACACTTCTGAGTGCAGTTTCTCTTCAAGTGGCCCTGCTTGACACATGAAAAACACGCTGCCTCCCATTCCTTACCCTGCCTCTGGATCTTACCCTTCTTGGAGGGATGGTGCTCGGGGGCTTCAGACCATTTATAAGTCTTTGGACCCTTTGCCTTGTCCTTTCTTTTCTTGTTCACCATAAGGACCGCGGGTTTGTCACGCCCCATGTCCTTATATACCTAGAGAATAAATGTTAGAAGCTCCGATAGACTCTTCTCATTACTTCTCATATTATAGTTGACAATGAATCTAGAGAAGGTCTTGGGCACTGATGATAGGATGAGATCTGTACGCAACTCATCTAGGAATTTAATCCCTAAGATGTCCTGGTGTTCAATGTATCCAATAAGCTTGACTACATGAGGCCCAGCTGGTTCATACTCTCCAATCTTAGTTGTAAACAAATCATTGGAGATCTCATACCTCTCATGTCTCACCTTCTCTTGGTAGAGATCCTTAAGTTGAGATATCATGCTATACACGCCCATTTTTTCATGTTTCTTCAAGAGCTCATTGGATATGGCTGATAGCATTAAACACTGTACATTTGTGGAATAATCCATGTGTTTCATATAGAGAGATAATTCCTCATCACTAGCCTCTTTCCTAGGTGCAACTCGAATAGGCTCTTCCATCACATAAAATTTCCTTTCATGGAGAAGGATGACGTGTAAACGCCTCTGCCACTCTTGGAAATTGGTGCCAGTGAGAAGGTTTTCCATCTCGAGTATGGTTCACAATGATATGTTTGAAGTCATTTTTTTCGTTTCTACAAATTAAGATGAGCAAAGGTTTAGTACTTTATTACAAAACTGAGACAAACAAATAAATTAATACTTATTAGTCTCCCACTATTTTATCAAATTCCAATAGCCTTCACCATTGATTTCGGAATATTTTGTTTCCTGAATATTCTAGTGGAAATGATCCATATTGCCCTTCGCATTACCCCAACTAGGGTTGGTCAAGCAACTTGAAAGGTTTTAGGTAGGCATTCCAAATTCCAACTGCATTAACTCGTAGCTCCTTGATCTGCTGAGTGGACTCCCCAATCCTGAAATCCTTTTATTTTGGATTTCCTCAAACTTTGCCTCTTGGTCACCCCAAGTCCTGCTATGGCAGTCAACCCTTGATGCGAACCAAGTCAGGTCAACCCAAAGCCTTGAATTAGAATTCCCCGATAATTGAAAGCACCCCAACTAGGGTTGGTCAAGCACTTTGAACTATGGTTCGATTTTAACCAAGATTATGGAAGGCTATACCGACTTAATATTTCTTTTGAGGGATTTTATCCTTATACGTAAATTTCTATTTTATTATCTTTGATTACATGCTTGTTAATATTATGTGGGATATACTTAAGTGATTAACCATGTCTAAGATAATATTTACATATAAGACAGTTTTTATTTTAGTTCCATCTTGTATGCTTGTTTAATTCATTAATTGTGTGATCGTGACAACACACCCATAATAAATAAACCATGGAACTGACATAAATAAAATAAATGGTATGATCAGGATCTTTTTCTATTGGTTAGTTTATCTAGCTGTTGATAAACTAACCCAAGTCCTAGGGGAGAAACACCTTGAACCATTCAGGTTCGTGTTTACAGCTTTCCACCTGTCCACCTTTGTATCTCCATGGATTGGTTTCACCTTGACTCCTGACTTGAGCCACCTCCACTAGCTTGGGTTCTCCATCCATTACATATGCATTTATCTCACACAGAGGTTAGGGGTAAATGGGGGTTTTACATAAATGAATCCTTGGGCATGCAGGCCCTACAAATTAATGAGGAGATGGCTCGTAGGCCAATAAATTTAATTTAAATAAATAAATTAAAAGAAACCATTCAAATACAAAGGTCTCGGTATAGCTCATGATCATACATACATGAAACGATATTTATGCATAAATAAAACTAGCATTCAATTCTTTAATCATTCTTGTTTAAGTTAAATCATGTTATAATTAATTAAGTATCTTTAATTAATCAATCCTTTTATCTTAAACCCTTTTATGAACTTCCTTGAGATTCTCATCCATCATAATTTTAAACAAATAAATTCATTTAAAATTATCCTTGTATGTAAATTGTACCTTGGGGGCAACCCGGTGAATTCTTGTTCATTATGCAGATGTTAAATTAAACTAAAATATAAAAAAAACCTATCGTGTGTTGTGCCTCTGCTTTATGCCTGCACCATGGTACACGTCTGAAGGGTTTGTATAATATAATAATAAATTTTAATAAATTTGCGTAATTTGGGTGATTACATGGCATGTAGTTCGGACTACACGGCGTGTACTTTTCTTCACTGTCCATCTGAAGTAGATGCCTGGGGACAGTGTGTGTTAATGTACTTCAGAAATTTTCGGAGTACACGGCATGTTCTGTGGGACACACGTCGTGTAGTTTCCGCATTACAGGGTTTCCAGCCAGGAAATCCATGTACGGGGTACACGGACTGACCCTAACCTGAAGGGAATACACACCGTGTTCATTGGACCACACGACGTGTAATTCGGAAACCATGTGCCACCTGTTTCTGGTCAACACACGGTGTCTTAAATTCTTAGAAATAATCCAATACGTCACCTGATTTAGCGGATCCATCAATGCATTGAAACTAGACTACATGACGTGTACTTTCAAATACATGCCATGTATTCTGGTGTTGTACGACCAGAAACGTTTGGCTCCTCCGGATGAGTTCCTCTATTTTATTTTAATCAAAATAAAATAAAAATTCATTTCTGTGAGGTGAATGAGAAACGAGGAAGGAGGAACATATCTCGAGATTCAGATTTCCGGAACGATTAAACATGAATTGAAATAATTAAATTATTAAATGCGTAAATCACCAACGAAAAAATAAATAATTATAATCAATGATATGACCCCTCTGATACCACTTGTAGGTTCCAGACACAGTGGAAGCACGTTGGTGGGTTAGCCCAACTTTAATTTTAGCATTAAACAACGTTCAATCCGAGATTCATCACGATATAAAATGCCGGATCTTCGGAATGGAATGAAGAACGATAAAGAAATAAAGAGTCCCATAACCATTGAGATAGGATCATCATATGTTGGTTATAAATAATTTAATTAATTCCCAAGAATTACATCAGTGGAATTATTTCTTCGTCGATGTCTCTGATCACGATCTTGTGATCCGTTGTTGCGTCGTAGAATCCAAGTATAGGATTCCTCTAGCGGTGATCCACACGTGCTCCACGTATCTTTGGACGTCGCCGAAAGAATCTCCAGGTGCGAGCGCGGAAGAAACTTCGCTTGCGATGTCTGCCTTCGACCGCCTTGATCCGGTGGAGGATCTCGCTCTCGTAACATGAGGGTGTTCCTGGTGGAAAGGGAATTATCTCTTGGCTTGAGAGTATTTCCAAATCTGTTGTGCACAAAAATGGCTCTAGAAAAGTTTTGGGGTTTGAGGATATTTATTATCAGGTTTGAGGTTAATAGAGTTATGACAATAAATAAACGCTTTACTTGTTTTATTTATTTCATTAACTCTTATTGAAACCCCATGTTGAATTATTAATTCTTTGACATGTGCCCACACTGATTATAATTAATATCACTTAATAAAACAATATTATATCCTCAAAATACCGATAAGAAGACTACACAGCATGTAATAATTAATACACAACGTGTACTTTTTTTTCTATAAAACTACACGGCGTGTATATTTAATATACATGGCTTGTACTTTTATTTTCCATTTTTCTCCACCCTATTTATTATACCTTGAGTAATGGATATTTATTTCTTAAATAAATGAAACTGTATTACTCACTAATAAATATATTATTTCGCCCACAATATATTCTCTTGAATAACTAGTGTCGAAATAAATGCGATCAGGCATCCATAAATAATTATTAAACCAAATTCTGGAATAATATTTATTTAACTTGTTAAATTAATATTTAACTGAGATACATGGACACACTTAGTGTGTGGACCTCTAGGCCTCTTTATCAGTGGTATTAGGCGAAGCCTGCCTAAAGTCCAAGGTTACCATCTAGAAACATGCCAAGGCACCCATAGAGAAAGAAGTTAATGCTGAAATGATGTGTCACCTCCTACGAATTCTTACCGTGTAATATAATCCCTTTGTCTCGATATCGCTAATCAAGCGGGTTTCATGCTAGTGCCATAAACCCATGTGCTCGATTTTTCTTTCTTCGACTTCCCAGAATTGAAGTCGCCCATAACATACCATAGAGATGTATTTATTTAGGATATATCAATTCCATAAAATGGCTTGAAATATCTACTTTCATTATGGAACATAAAAGACAAATCCTTTTTCACATTATATATTAATGCAGTATTACTCGTGACGCACCCAACGTATCCTGCCTTGCTGCGAACAGTGTGTCATCACAGTTTATGTCAACACATCTAAGTGTGCGAGTTGTAATACCAATTAATAATAATCTTAAAGTCTATGGACCAATACACACGTCCACAGATAGGAACATCCAATGACACTATGAAATGTGGATTTCCTACTGGCGGGTCTCGTTCTTATAATATCCTCCTAAATATTATGAATGGTGCACACCATGAGAAGGTGCCTCAAAGTTTTATGAGTCCGCACCCCTAATGACCTGTATTATTTGTGTCCCTAAAATAATGTCATCCGGCCATAAAACTTATATTCAAGAATAGTGTTATGGCACTTCTAGGTTCTCATCATAGCAGGGATCCGCTATGACCCTTTAATGCAACAACTATTTTTAGGACATTATCACATGCATTGTCATACAGAAGAACAATAAAGCTGTGATTAGGCTTTTATTAATGAATAAAGTACAAAGTAGTTGGTTCTAGACCACCAAATCCAACAAACACTCGTCTAAGGAATCCAGGCATCATCATATCCACAACTTTCATCCAGTAAAAAAAGAGTTGTGACCTTCTATTTTTCCTGAAGATTTCAAAATTACCAGACACAAGCTTCATTACATATTAAACTCTGATTCACAAGCTTCATTACAATAGAACACACACTTCTAAACTATACACTTCTAGATTACTCTATTATTTTTAGTTTTATTACTTTTTGATAATTGTCTGTGATTACTCTTCTTTACCCCACACATAATCTTTATTTTACTAAATTGACATATACTCAATATCTTCTCCAAAAATTTTCTTATTTTATTCTCCCATGTATAAGAGTGGTAGAGTTCCTTGTGTGGCTTGCTTCTTTTTTACTCCCACACATAATTGCGGAAGTGTTCGTGTGTGACCTGAATAGTTTTAAACTATTGTTTACACACAATCTTGGTTCTATATCGTCTAATTTATTTTATATAAACTACTTCTTGGTGGGTAATGACTAATTGGAGAAGACTAATTCTCAAATTGATACATAACCTCTTATATTCAATCTTTCCACTATGTGATTTATGTATTTTATTACTCTATTTCTACTATAAAAATGAGAAATATTTTTAACTGTAAACAAAATTCATACTTTTATAGTTTATCTTAGTTCTTATTAATATAGTATCTCGATCGAGTAAATTTATTTCAAAGGATTCAATAATATTATATATATTATCCACCCACGAACTAATCAATATTTTGAGAAAAATTTAGAAATATTAAAATATATATCATACTAATTATTTTGATAAACTTTCCCATATTTAAAAATTTGGGGGATTTCAAAATAATCCATTTTTACAAATATTTTTATTGGATACTCAATTCACCCCCTATTTAGATACTCACTTCAACCAACATTTCGTATCAAAGGATATTTTATTTCTTTGGTGTTTAATTTTTTTGAAAAAAATTAACTGTGATTTTAGTTGTACATTAATGATATTATATTTTTGTTAGTTATAAATTTAGTTCTTTAATATGGATTTTTTTCAAGAGGGTTCTTATACCAACAAACCTCCTTTATTTAATGGAACAAATTGTGCCCAATTGAAAATAAAGATGAAAATGCACATAGAGAGCTCAGAATATTTTGTCTGATATAGAAGATAAATATGTAATACCTGATACTAATAGAATCACTTGGGATAATAAAACAAAATTATCATACAATATTAATTATAAAGCTATGAATTCCATATACTATTCCCTTAGTGATGAAGAGTTTAATATGATTTCTTCTTGTAAAACTGCTTTTATGATTTGGGACACTTTGTATATTTCCCATGATGAAAATTATAATTTTAAATAAGTAAGACTTAATTTCTATAACATTAGGAATGATAATTTTAAAATGAAAGACAATGATCACATTTATAATATATACCTTAGTTTTAATGATATTTTCAATACCATGTGATTGCTGAAAAAACCAATATCTGAAAAGAACCAGATAATGAGATTATTGAGATGTATATCAGAAATATGGAGAGGGTATTCTATTCAGTTAGAGAATACCATGATATCAGTAAATTATCAGTCAAGGAGATGATAGGTAAGCTTATGATGTATGAAAAAGAAGTAAATTTAAATCACGAGGAGGAGGATTCTGAAAGAAAGTAATTATCTAATCAAGAATACTACCCCTAGATAACATAAGGGAAAAATGGGATGTTACAAGCTGTAGATTCAAGTGATAGTGATACTGCTTATAAGAGTTACGAGGAAATGGATCATCTTGCCAAAAGGTTTAAGAAGTTGTATAGGAAGAAAAGGTTTTTCAAAAAACCTAACTATAAAGGAAAATATGACAACAGAGGTAATTGGAATACAAAGGATGATGAACCAAAAGAAGTTGTCTTTTAAAAATGAAAAGGAAAAGTTCACATAAAAATTGACTATCTTGAGATTAAATACAATAAGAAATATGAATATAAGGATTGAAGATACAAAAATTACATGAAGAAACATAGAGCACATCATATGATAGTTCAAGTGATTCTAATGCATCGCCTGATAATAAACCAGAAAAGAAAACATGTTATTCATTATTAAAGTCAGTGAGGTACTTTAATTACCTACTATATATAGTGTTTTTCATGCACATAATATTGATAATTCTGATGATGAACATGATGATAATAAGATTCCAAGAAAAAAATTATTTGACTAATACAAAATTCTATAAGAAACCTTTAATGAACAAAAAGATAAGTAACAAATTATTAAAAGGTAGAATTCTATAATTGTAAATAGTAATTATGAGTTGTCTATAGAAATGGAGAAAAATATTCAAATTATCATGAAAAAAAATAAACTTAAACTTTAAAATGAGCAATTGAAGAAAGAACTTTAAAATTTTAAAAATGGTAGAGAGACACTCACAAAATTTTTGGGAAAATAGGTTACTCCCCAATATGTTCTTGGGATAGGATATGAACCTGGAGAGAGAGGAGAATAACTAACAATAATTTTGTTCCTAAATATAGACCTGAAATATCAATTGCTGAAAAAATTTCAAAAGGACCCAAATTATTTTTTATTTATAAAAGTTTGTAATATGCTTATAAATAAGACAAATGTGGGTTCCTAAATCCTTAATCACTAAAATTTCAAGACCCAAATTGATTTTAGTACCAAAATCATTTCATGTTTAAAATCTATTTTATAGGAAAAATTCTCAAAGACCTCCAATTGAAGTATATATTAATTAGATGGTTTTTTTTCAAGACATATGACAAAATATTACTCTTACATCAAGATCATTATAAAGTTTGATAGTGAAAATGTCACTTTTGGTGACAATACAAAAGGAAAAATCATTGGACTAGTCCAGATTGGTAAAAAAAATATTTCTAAAGTTTTATATATTGATGGTTTAAAATATAATATTCTTATTATTTCTTAGTTGCATGATGATGGTTTTTATGTTAAGTTTGAGAATGATGTTTGTAGTGTTTTTATTATAAAAATGATTTAATTTTTACTAATTTGTGAAATGAAAATGTTTATGATATAGTTTAAAATTATTCAGTTTCTCTTAATGTTTCATTCTTAAGTGCCTTTAGTAAGGAATATTGGATTTGGCATAGGAGGCTAGTCCATTTCAACATTTAATCACTTAGGAAGATAATTAGAAAAGGGTTAGTTAGGATCTACCTAAACATGAGTTCCCAACAGATAAATTCTATAACCCATTTCAAGAAGGTAAAAAAAATGTTTCTTTTAAAACAAATAAATAAATTTGAACTTCTCAACCTCTAAAGTTAGTTCAGAAGGATTTATTTGGACTTTATAGCGTTTCAAGTCTTAATGGGAAGAACCTTGTTTATGTTCTAGTAAATGAATATTCTTGGAATAATTAGGAATATTTTCTAGCTCTAAAAAGTGAATCATTATCTTACTTTACCAAGTATGATATGTCTATAGAAACTTTTAGTATACTCATGATTAAGACCTTAATGAGTGATCATGGTCATGAGTTTGAAAATTAAGATTCTGAATCTATTTTTTCACAAGATTTCTACCCTCATAACTTCTATGATCTTAGGAAACCCTAATAAAATATGGTTTTTGAAAGAAAAAATAAAACCATACAAGAGATATCACTGACCATGTTAAATGAGTATGACATACCTATCTCATTTTGGGCATAATCTATTAATACAGCCTGTTAAATTATCAAAAGAGTTTTGATTAGACTTATTCTTAAGAATACCCCTTATGAGTCATGGAATAATAGGAAACCTAACCTTAATTACATTAGTGTTTTGGTTTCAGAGTATTTATTCGTAACATTGAGGATAACTTGAAGAAATTTTCTTCCAAAAGTAATGAAGGAATTTTATTTGGTTATTCAATTTCTAGAAACGCCTATAGAGTGTTCAATAAGAAGATAAAAACTGTGGAAGAATCAGTTCATGTAAAATTTGATGAAATTGATCCACATGATTCTAATAACTCCTTATAAAACCTTGAGGATGATTTAGCTTCTCTAAACATAAATTCTAAACCTTAATATTTTACTGTAAAACAAGCATTAAAATCCCCCAATTCTGAAGAATTTCCAGAACTTCCAAATCCTAAACCCAAAAATCCATAAGTGACTGCTCTCTATTTCTCTAGAGATTTTATAACTATTAAATACCATCTATTAAATTTTATTTTAGGTTACCTAAATAGAGGAATTAAAACTAGAGATTCTATAAGAAACCATAATAAACATCAAGCTTTATTCTCTCAGATAGAACCTAAGAACATCAATGAAGCCATTAATGATGAATTCTAAGTAATAGAAATGAAAGAAGAGTTAAATAAGTTTAAAAGGAAAAAATTGTGGGAACATGTAGATAGACCCAAGGAAACCTTGAGTATTGGAACCAAATGGGTGTTTAGGAATAAAGTTGATGAGTTATGAAATATAGTTAGAAATAAGGCTAGACTTGTTGCACAAGATTATATTAAAAAAGGGATTTATTATAAGGAAAAAATTTCATCCTTAGCCATACTTGAATCTATAATAATCCTTGAATATGCATATCATATAGATTTCAAGACTTATCCAATGGATGTTAAGAGGGAATTCTAAAATGGTTTTCTAATTGAGGTTGTTTTTGTAGAACAACCCCCTGGTTTTGAAAATCCCCACATTCTAAATCATGTTTTTTTAATTAAATAAAGATTTATATAGTTTAAAACAATCTCCTAGATCTTAGTATGATAGGTTCATAAATTTTATTATTTCAAATGTTTTTTCAAAAGTAATAATTTAACCTACTATTTTAATAAATTGAATTTCAAATGATGTATTAGTAGTATAAATTTACATTGATAATATTATTTTTGGATCTTTAAAACATTATTTATATATTACTTTTTCTAAAATAATGCAAAATAAATTTGAAATTATTTTAATGGTTGAACTTAAATTATTTAATAGATTTCATTTTTTTTAAACAAGGAAAGAATTATTTTTAATCAATGTAAATATACAAAAGATATTTTAAAATGTTTTAATCTAGATAACACTAAATGTAGTGATACTCCAATGAGTATCACCTGTAAGTTTGATCTCGATGAAGCTTGGAAACTAGTTGATCAAACCAGTTATAGAGGTATTATTGGAAGTCTTCTCTATTTGATTTGTAGTTATCCAGATATTATGTTTTCTGTATGTATGTATCCTCATTTTCAAGAAAACCCAGAAGAGCCACACCTGGTTACTATCAAAATAATTTTCAAATTCCTAAATTATACTACCAATCACTACGACAAAACTGGGCAAGGCCAGCGCCACCCTTTATCAGCGCTAATGAAAAAGCGCTGATAATGGATGGTACCTTTATCAGCGCTATGTTTTAGCGCTGATAAAGGTACCCCCTTTAACAATGCTTTTCTTTTGCGCTGTTAAAGGGAACCCCATTACCACCGCTTTTTTTAGTAGCGTTGATAAAGGGGAATCATTATCAGCACTTTTTTTAAAAGCGCTGATAAAGGGTCTACTTCCAAAAAAAATTATTATAAAAAATATATAGATATAATTATATTGATATAAATTAATATATATTTTTTAAATATAATTTTAAATATATTTTAGATATTTATAAATATTCATTTACACATAATATATAAGATATTTAGTGAAAATGGATTATAAAAAAATTTAAAAAATATTTTTAATTAATAATTTTCTAATTAATATGGAGTAATAGTCATTTAATAACAATTTGAAGACTAAAAAAAATAAAAAGAAAATAAAAAAAGATCCAAAATATGTTGAAAATGCAACTCGAACTTCAAACGACCATAACTTTTGATCCGGGTGTTCGTTTGAGCTCTACCACATATCAAATCAAAACCTGCGACGAGCTCTACGTCCCTATAATTGGATACACCCTGGTAAAGGTTTTCTCAAGGCCAAAAAAGGCCCATAATGCCTCCAAAACTGAGTTTTTAGTTGGGGTACCCCGATTTTTTAACATTATGTGGATTTTCAACCTCATTTAAGGGGGTATTATTGGATTTTTTTCGTGGGGACTGAATTTATTCCAAGGTATTACATTCATATTGATATTATGTATTTGAAATTTTATCGTTTTTTATAATGCACTGCTATTTATAATCAAATATATAACTATATGTACATATTTTTTATATATTCACTCCTAAAAATTTAATTATAAATTTAAATAATAAAATATATTTACATATAAAATATATTAGTTTTATCTAAATAATAAATAATATCCATTTTATTTAAAATAAAAATATATGAATATTTATATACCTATATATTAATCTTACTATATATATATATATATTAATATAACTATATATATATTGATATAACTATAAATATATATATTAATATCATTATAAATATACATATATATATTAATATACTATGTATTTATATTAATATAACTATATATTTATATTAATATAACTATATATATATATATTAATATAACTATATATATATATTAATATAACTATATATTTATATTAATATAACTATATATATATTAATATAAATATATATTACTATATGAATAAATATAACTAAATATATATATATAAATAAGTAGATATATCACTAATAGGAGAAAAAATCAATATAGGGGAGTGGAAAAGGCTTCAGGAGCGCAGGGGGGAGGTCTTGAGATCAAATCCAGGTAGAGGCAGGGACTCACGCGCATGAGTGAATCTGGGGCTAGCACTGATAAAGGGTGGAGGGGTGCGGGCGGGAACTGTAGGGGTGTAGAAAAGTGCTGTAAAAGGGGGGATCAAGCGCTATAAAAGCACCCCCCCCCCCCCGATTGGCATATTTTTTTTATTTTTAAAATTTTTATCAGCACTTTGAAAAAGCGCTGATAAAAGGGGTCTTTTATCATCTCTAAAAAGAAAGCGCTGATAAAGGACCCTTTTATCCACACTTTTTGGAGCACTGATAAAGGGGACCCCCTGTATCTTCGCCGGTATTTATAGCGCTTTTCTAGTGCTGTTAAAGGCCATTTTTAGCGTTGATAAAAGACGTATTTTTAGTAGTGAATTTAGGATTGTTTTACCGTATATGATAAAAATTTTCTTTAGTGAGTAATTTGGATGCTAATTTTTTTGGATGCAAGTTAGATAGAAAAATAAACAATGGAATATGTCACTTTTTAGGTAAGTCTATAGTTTCATGGTGTAGTAAAAAAGAAAAATTTTGTTGCATTGTCTATTGTTGAAGTTAAATACATAGCTATAGGTAGTTGTTATGAAAACATTTTGTTTTCGAAACACACTTTAATAGACTATGAATATTGATTACGAAATTTCCCTATAAACTATGCCAACACAAGTGTAGTTAACATTTCTAATAATCTGGTTTATCATTATATGAAAAAACACATTGATATAAGACATTAATTTTAGATAGATAATTTTCAAAGGGGAGATATTTCTATTCAGTTTATTAGTAAAAAACATAAATTAGAAGATATTTTTACCAAGCCTTTGAATTATAAGAAACTAAATTATAATAAACATGAATTAGGAGTGACAAATATCGGTTAAGTTTAATTCTTTATGCTGTAATGTTGCCTATGTCATACTTTTGTCTATGTCATACCATTGTATATGCCATAATATTGTCTATTTAACACCAATTTTTATTTCATACTATTTTATATGTCATGTCATTGAGTTTTAATTTCGCTGATTCTATGCCTTTTCAAAAAAAAACTCAATTTCTTATTATTTCGAACTACTGGTTTATTTCCATGTTTATTCTATTTTCAGAAATCTGATCCATATTTTTTATCGATATTAAATTCAATTTCAAGTATAATTTCAATTTTAGAATACCTAATATCCCAAATGATATTAAATTATCATACTATCTATTCCTGACATATATTGAGCCTTGCACGAGACTCATATATATCTCTCTATCTCTCTCGATCCTAGTGCAACCCATTCATCTCTCACTATTCAATCATTTACCTTTCCCTCAACCAATATTTTCGATCCAATATGAATGTTGATAATGAATCATGCTTTTTAGTTTTCACCTTCTAAGGATAAATCCTCTCATAAGAAAAAGAAATATTTGAGTGTATCTTCTCCGATTGTTTTAGTTAATCCAGATCCTGTAAATCGAGTCGTTACACAAAAGGAAGTAAACTCAAAGTGGATTTTTTTTGAGTAAGTATATGTCACTTAAGGTTATCCAAAACCAAGGGTGTTTGGAGTGGTTTTTTTCTAATAAGAGTCCATTCTACCTGAAGGTGGTATATGAGTTTTATTAGAACATAGAATTTACATTTAATAAATATGGTGCAGATTGAATTAAAAGTTGTTTCAAAGTACAGGTGTTTGGTTTTTCTTCAAGAAAATGGGATAAGGGTTTAAATGTACCTCATGAAAGATTATTTCATGATTACCAAGGAAGTATTCTAGAAGCTGGATATGTGTTCATTTATTAGGATTCCCTTTTTGTGCTAATAAAATATTGTTTAACCTAGAGGCATATTGCCTCAGAGTTGGATGGACAATATAAGTTGTTGTGTAAGTTAATGTAGTATATTCTATGTCCAAGAAAAGAATATTTTAAAACCCTATGATATAAAGATGTTTATATTTTTTTTATATAAGATCACAAGATTAATATTTGTAGATATTTATTAGTACATATGTGTGAGATGATCAAATCATCGTCTAGATCAAATTTTTTGATAAAACCAAAGATGATTTCTTCCATGTTAGAGTACAAAGGCCTAGTTCATGATGATGAAGAGTCTGTTATTGACTGTGGTGGTTTCTTCATAACTAGTTCTGCATGTTCAAGAATCAAGATAATCTGGAACCCATGGAAGAATCAATGGGTTGGTGATAGTGAGAAGTGGTATGCTGAGTATAATCTGGTTGATCATCCAACTAAACCTATGTATAAAGTTGATATTGGCTTGGATCTAGATGTATTTGTGGAATACTCTGATGAAGAAATTTTTTTTGGTGAATAATAGAAAAGGTAAAAATCTATTGATGTAGGGAGTGACCCTGAGGTTTCTTCAAAAGCCTCTCTCATTAAATTTGCGGCTCCCAATACACCTTGGAGATTTTCAAAAAGATAGAAGTTAGTTAAGAGTGATAAATAAGAGACTGAGGTCTCTTGATGGGATCAATATTAATGTTCAAAATACACCAAATGTGGTGATTATAAGGAAGAATAAAAGGAAGAATAATATGAGAATCGCAGCGATGTAAGTGATTCTGAACCTTATGATGATGGTGGCTGAATTAAGAAGAAGGATGTGGAAATGCCTCTAGAGAAAAAGGATACATTTGTTGATAGGAATCATTCCCTATCAGTGGATATTTTTTAGATAGCTCTATCTATTGATGATGTTGAGGCCAGTTCATATTCTACTAGTCAATATGTTTCAAATTATGTTGTAGTTAAATAGAAGAGAGTTATAGCTGTTGTGGAACAACATGTTCATGAGGAAGTGAATAAGGAGCTTATTGAGGAATATTTTTGAAATAAAAAGTTAGTTGTTTTAAATGTTCATAAGTCTCATATGGATAAAAATGTGGAATATGAGTCTACTATTTTTTATGTCCAAAAGTATTTTGAGATGAAATATACACCAATTATCGGTACATAATTGGATGCCAAGCCTGCAAGTATTGAACACACAATGGCTGCTCCAAGTTCATAAGGTCAGAGAAATCTAGAAGTTTCATCTGTTTTTTCTAGTGTGGTCCCTCTTACCATGGTATCTGTTTCGGAACTTTGGGTGGAACCTATCGAAGAGGAGTGGATAATTTTATCTAAAATTATAAGAATCCATCCAAAGAATGATAAACTTGATGTTTATGATGAGTTTGATCCTAATGGATCCTTGATAGCCTAGGTTGATCTTAAAGGTTTGCTTGAAATGGTTAGTTCTTTGAGACCTCCTATAACTGAACCTACATCGTCTCCCCTAGTTGTTCTAATGGATATAGTCACTCAACCTTACTGGAATGTTGTTGGTGAAAATTTGATGAATGAGTTTCACAAGTGTGTAAGGAATCAATCCCCTCTTTTGACAAAGCTCAGTGAAAAGTATGCAAGGTACATATTTGAGTTTGTTATTAAGCGTATATAATCTAATATGATGCATCATTTTTATGACACAGAGATTTAGAATAATAGGATAAGTGGTGAACTGGGAACTCTCAAGTTTTTGGTAGAGGAAATGAAATCTAAGTTTAAAGATTATTTGAATGGTATCCTTAAATGTCTTGAGGATATGTATTCTGATACTTACATTACTCTTTCACCTCCTCTTTATCTGGTGTTTGATGTTGATCAACTGAGGTTAGTTGTCAGTGATGATTTTAGATACTCATCTTCTAGTGCTTTAGGTATTGTAACTGATTAACCATAATAAACCTTAAGCACAATTCAGTATAATTTTGACCATGTTCTCAAGATGGTTTCTAGCTATGATAAAGACATGAATGATAACAGAGAAACTATAACCAAGTCCATCAAGTTTTATCTCTCTCGGATCTGTACAAAACATGTTATGGATGAACATTTTGAATTCTTGGATGAGAATTCGAGAATGCCTCATGTGACTCAATCATTCAAAGAGAAAGTCATACAGCTCAAGGATATGACCCTAGTCTTGAATTGTTTCATGGAAAAGAAGTCTAATTTCATTATTGATATATAAATCAGTGTCTAGATTACCATGGAGTTCATCAATATCATGAAGCATTTTCTTCATAATCAAGGCTAAGCAGTGGTTGATCAGTTAGCCATTCAACTACTCCCCATTTCTCTTTCAGACCTAGAGTTACTGGTGGTTCCCCTATACTTCTACCAACCATTTTTTAACTATTTACTATAGATCCTATGAATGTTTTGTGCCATCGTAGGATAGTTGTTGTTTTTGAAGATCATGAACTTTGGTCTCTCATTGGTTGTTCTCTAAGTGCTCCCTATACCCTTTCTCAGGCCAATCATGCTACCTAGACTAAGGGGAAAGAAAAATCCAATCCTAAAGGTAAAGAACCGATAGACCCATATTCTAAACCTTAACCATTGTATTTCTTTGGATCAGACTGTACTTTATTTTATGGTATACATACTGTAATAACATTTTAATCATAATTTTGGATGTCTTTTTTACCTCTTATTATGTCCATTTTACTTTTATATGCAATTCCAATATTCTAACTACATTTTATGTCTTTCTTTGACTAATATTATTTACCTTTTTATAATCCCAAAAGGGGGATAATTTTTATGGAATATTTTTTATGATAATTATTATGGAATAAATTATTTTATATAGTAATTTTATGGAATATGTGTTTATGATTTTTTTATGCCATACATAATATCATGTTTTTCATTAATTTATGAAATCATGTTTATCTATTTTGTAACTTTATTATTTTTTATACTATTTGTTTTAAATCTTTATATCTTTTAAATATTTTCTAAATTTTGATAAATAATATTTTTTCAATTATTTTCCATTAACCATCTACACATACTGTGAATGATAAGTCTTGATTTATATTTCAATCTTGACTTGGACAACAGGTTTAAATTTTTGCAATATATTTGATGACCTATTTTTATATTTATAATATTCTTTTGATTATATGATTTTTGAACATCAATAGGGGGATATTGTTGACTTCCTAGTTTTAATGATCACAAAATCATGATTCTAATGATATTGGTGAATTTCATGTTTTCCCATAAGAAATCTATATTCCATGAACAAGTGATAAATCTCTCTAAGTAAGAGACACTATTGAATCAAACACCATTTTCCATGACACACCATTGTTATAAAATTCTCCATGTTTGAGATACTGCCGGATATCACACTATAAGACTATCATACCACTGGACTGAAGAATTGATAAAGTATGAGACACCATTGGTCAACACACCACAAGGATGACACACTGCCAGAATGATAATGTGGCTATGTATGAGATACTTCCAGATGAGGAACCTCCAAAGTCACACTATCAGTATCATAATTCCAACACTGAAAAATTATCTAAGTCTAAAGCACCATCAAAGAATACAATATAATGACTTAGAATTATATCAATGAGATTTACCTTCCTATGTTTATTTCATATAGTATAGATCATATAAAATCACTTATAGAACACGATACAAACTTTATAAATGAATAATTATTGAAATAAGTGGGTTTTATAGAAGTTAAGGAACCCATACCAATGAAATAGTAACTTGTCCTTAGGAATAATAATATGACCTTTATGAATAGTAAACCATCCTAATGAATAGTAACCTAACCCATGAATGTATAAATAAATTTTATAATATTATAAATAAATAATGATATAATTATATCATTGTATAAGTAAGTGAATATTTTAAAATTCATTATTTAAGTGTTGGTATTTTTTAAGCCATAAATATTTAATTACAATTTTTTAATTAATAAAATGATTTAAAAAGAAATAATTTTTCATAAAATTTACTCATAAATTAATATGTTTTTTATAATTATTTTAGTATAATTTAATGAGACCTTAGTTACATTTTCAAAGTGTTATAAATAAAATAAGTTATAATTTTAAAAACTGTATTTTTTGAGTAAATGATGAATATAATTAAAAATTAAATTTATGATATTTAGAAAATTATATTCATAAAATGGAGTTTAGTTTTGAATTTGACACATGAAAAAATGTTAGGATGAATTTTTGATATTTTTCTAAAATACTAAAATTTTGTGAATAGTAAAATACGATAATTTATGATAAATGATAAAAACATGAATTTTGAATTCATAGATGATTTATAGATAATATAGGAACCCTTTGTTAAAACTCACATGAACTTATTTATATATTTAGTCACAATAATCAACATTATTTCTTTTCTTGAGAAAAATAATAAAATAATGAATAAAATAATGAGAAATCACCCCTTTCCTCCACTATAAATACCACCCCACCCCCTCTTCTCCTCACACCAGTATGCTTTTAATATTGTCAAAATTCTGCGCAAATAATCTTCTTTATTCTCTCTCCCAAATCATGGATCTCTTCTTATTACCAAAATACCCAAAACCCTTTCCCTAAGAAGGTTCTCAAGGTTTATAATTCAAGAAGTTAATCTTCTTCATTTTTTTTTAATTTCATTTTAATTGATTATCTTTTCTTATACTCTACTCACATCCTCTGTACAAATGATAATGATAAATACATTATCATATATATATTATAATTATATCATTTTAATTTTATATCCATTATCAATATCGTTACTCTCTATTTATTTTATTTTATTAACAAAATCATCATCCAGGAGGTGCGGATTTGAAACCTTAATGGACGATGAACTTTCATTTTTGAATTTATCCTTAAAGGATAGACATTAAACCATTTTAATGGTTTAAAAATATTATTAAATATGTATTATATCTTATTTAATGTTCTGGAACAATTCTATATACATGATATTAAATAATAGAACAAAACTAGTTCGCTGTGATAAAAAATCACTAAAATTACGCTAAAAGATTATCATTATCATGTTATATTATCATTCATCCTCACATATGGAAAAAATAATAAATAATACCAGTGAAACTTGTGGGTTTTCATTAATAACATTTAATTAAAATTCTTTAGAATTATACACATTTTACAAGAACTCCATTACTTATAATCAAGCGAACTGATCATGAAAATCATGGAAACGAACACTCCAGAATGTTATAATTCAATCTTAGAACTTCTAAAAAGGCCATAAATAAGATTAATATTATTATAATAAACTATATAAAATTATAATTTTATCTCAATTAAATTTTTAATGATTCTAATTTCATAGTCTGGGACCTTAAGGTCAATTGCAGAACACATTCGAACATAAGGTAAGGGTTTCCTTCTCGAACCTCCATTTTCATTTAGGTTATGATTTCTTCCTCTATACACCAATGTAATTATTAATTTTTATATAATTATTTTAAATTATATATATGTTTCAAAATCATATATCTAGATCAGATCATTAATATTTTATGGGATAATAATTGTTTTCACAGCGTTCTCTTCTTATTTCTTCTCGATATGCAAGCCCGATTAAAGGGAACATCTCAATTTCTTACCCTTATTCAAGTACCATATATAATATATTTTATGAAACCATTATTTTTATAAAATGAATAATATTTTCATGAAAAAATATTTTAGTTCATTTCTGGTTTTATATAAAGATTTTTCCAAAATAACTCTTCTTTGAAAAGTAAAAACAATATTTCTCTCAAGAATTCCTTGATGATTTTATAAGAGTATTTTCATCTATTTTAACGTAATTGTTAAATGTTTTGATTAGTTGGGATTAATATTTTATGATATCAAATACCATATTTTATTAAATTTTTTATTATTATTTGGATTGTGGTTATTCTATCTTCATCCCATTCACCATATTACTTCAAATGGTTAGTGATTATGTTTACTGATTGGGGAAAGTTATTAACAATTTATATGTTAATTTATATATTAATGAATATATTTATTATGTTTTACCCAATTAATGTGAGGAATTCATTTGAAATAGTAATTTTTTGGTGGGGCCCTCAATTTCCCCTTGGTGCATCGGTAGGTCGCATGAGACAAACTGGTTTGGGTTTTTACCCATTTTGGTATGGTCTTGGAAGAAGGCCTTGATGATATGTTTATGATTTCTGACATTATTAACTCTATAATTATGAGTTTAGTATTTGGTATTCCATTTGATTATTAAACTAGCATGGGTAAGTATCATTTTCATGTGAATATTTATATGGTATTATTTATTAAGTTTTTAATCTTTCCATATTATGCTCACGTTTTTTAATATAAATTGTTTTAGTTATTAAATTTTACATATGGTTTATTTTTATTTTTATATGAATTATTACCCTTATTGAGCATCCGATATCACCCATTTATTATGTTTATTTTTACTTATGATGACAATATGAATTTTATAAATGAAATGAAAATTTCATATAGAATAATGAGTGTGTTTCAAAAGTAGTCTCTATGATGTATTTTATTTCAAGTTGTAATGTTGAGGTAATTTATGTATCTTGTTAAGAAAATATACTAAACTATTTTATTCTTTGGGATGTGTCTTCTTTATTTATATGAAAATTTAATAAATTAAGGCACCAACTCTAGGTTACTAGGGTCTACGTCTTACTATTTTAATTGAAGTAAGTTTAGTGGAAACCTTAAAAACTAGTATTGGAAAACATAGATTAGGGAATAAAACCATAAGATAGACTTTTAGGATAATCATACAATAACATCCTAGAATTTTGGTAAGGTAGAGATTATGTGGATCTTCCTAGAAATATATCCCCGTCTGGATACTAAAAGTGGATGTGGTTCAAACATAGATGTACCTAGTGGTAATAACTTTGACACGATGTGTCGGGCCTGACTTAGGGTAACTTGGTACATGAAAAAGAGCCTTATTGTGCACCTGGTTTGATATTATCGGGGGGTATTCTTAGGATAATTCAAATTTTCTTTACAAAACATTATAAAGTATTTAAAATAAAATATATCCCCAAAGAAACCATTATTATGATTATGATAATTACTATGAATATAATTTCGATTTATGTTACATATTTTTCTTGTATTGATATTATATATTATGATTCATAACCTAATCTATTGTATTCCATTCATTAGAAATGGACCCTATTGGAATGAATAGAAACTATATCAATGCACGTATCCCATGTAGAGATTTCCCACATATGAAAGATAAAAATATTGGTATTGGAGCTATGGATGGTAATAAAAAACTTATAATTATACTAGGAAAGCTGACTCAGGTTATGAATAATAACCTTACATGTATAGAGCATCCTGAACCACAACATGGAGAAGAAATGTTAAATATCATTATTATACAACATCCTACATCATTTAATGGGACTAAAAACACATTTTTAGCAGAGCAATTCATAAGTTCCTTAGAGAAGATATTTCTTTCTTTGAGAAGTAATGAAAGAGAGAAGGTTGTTATAGAAATTTATCATCTTTTGAGAGACACATATCAATGGTGTTTGTTGATTCAAAACACTAAGGAGTACGAATAAATAGAAAACATAGAATTTATATAATTTAAATAACCTCTCTTAGAACAATACTTACCTCATGAACAATGAGTGGATATGGAAAGGAAGTTTTTAAGTCTAACAAAAAATGGGGATGAGAATGTTGCAAAGTATGAAGCTAAATTTACAAGGTTATCAAGGCATGTCCTGAAATAAATATGTAATTAAAAGAGAAATATTGGTCAATTCATTTATGGTTTAAACCCATTCCTCTGAAGGGAACTAGTCTCCTAAAATTTCTCATCATACGAAGATATAGTCTCATGTTCTATCAAGACAAAAAAGGAATTCTCTAATTCTTATGACTTTAAATTAAAGAAAGTGAAGAGAAAGTCTATTGAATGCTCTAGAAAAGGATATATATAAATGGGGAATGAGGGAAGAGTTTAAATTTCACCCTGTAGTAATTGTGGGTAGAAATAGTCTGGTACTTGCATAAAGAGAATGAGAGAATGTTATAAGTGTGGAGAAAAAGGCCACTAAGACACTGATTATAAGGGAATGAAATAATCTTACAATGTTCAATTATATAATTGTAAAGGGATGAGAAATTATGAACATGAATGTCCCAGATGTTATGGAAACATTTCCCAGAGAAAGACAAGGGAGAAAGGACATGATTATGTGATCCCAATTGCTGAGGATGAAGTTCCCAATGACACGGTGGCATGTTCTTTAATCATTTCCTTAAACATAGACAACAATTTATTTGATTCTAGATCATCACATTCTTTTATATCTTCCTAGTTTTCCAAGAAAATTATACATTTCAAATTTGATTTAATAAAGGATTTGTTAGTCAAAACTCCCAAGGGAATTAACATTTTAATAAAGATGTGTTGATAAGTTCCCTTTATGACACATAAACATGCTTCTGTTATTGACCTTATCATCATAACTATGATTTAATTTGATATAATTATTAGTATGGATTGGATTTAAAATATTTATATGAAAATATATTTCAAAAAAAGGAAGGTACATTTTTTAAGAATGACGTGGAATCCCTTATCTTAAGATAAGAAACCTCATTATTTGATTCTTATATAGATCCATACCTAGTATCTCTACTGGATAAAATTATTGGGATAAGAGAGAATAAAATATTCTATGGGTGGGGAAATAAATATTCAAATTGAGGATGTACCTATTGTGAAATAATACGTTGATGTGTTTCTAGAGGATTTTCCTAGACATCCTCTGGGGTATGAAATTGAGTTTTCTGTTGATTTAATTCCTAGTGCAATCCCAATATCAAAGACTTCTTATAGAATGAATATAGTGGAATTAGTGGAGCTGAAGAAAAAACTCGTTGAGTTGAGTATTAAGGTGTTTAATGTCCCTAGTGTCTCTCTATGGGCAGATCATGTTCTTTTTTAAGAAGAGAGATAGATCTATGAGGATGTGAATTCACTACAGGGAGATCAATACTATTAAGATAAAGAACAAGTATCCTCCTCCTTGAATTGAGGATTTATTTGATAAATTTTATAGAGCCCAATATTTTTTGAAGATTAACCATTGATTTGGATATCATATGTTGTGTGTGAATAAATAAGATATTCTAAAGATATTAATTTGAACTAGGTATGGATATTACGAGTTTATAGTAATTCCTTTTGGAATAACTAATAAACCCAATGTTTTCATGTATAAGATGAATAGAGTTTTCACAGAATATCTTGATGAATTTTTTGTGTTATTTATTGATGACATCTTGGTATACTCCTAAATATATGAAGATCATGAGAATGACATGAACATGTTTATGAATACTCTTAGAAGAAATGAGTTATATGGTAAATTTAGAAAGTGTGAATTCTAGTTTCAAACAGTTTCTTTTCTTGGCCATAACATCTCTAAGGATGGAATCTTAGATGATCCTACAAAGACAAAGGCTATTCAGGAATGTCCTACACCCTCAAACATAACTGAGGTATGCAATTTTGCTGGTTTGTCATGTTATTATCGGTTTTTCATTCAAAAAATTGTCTAATTAGACTACCCGTTAACTTGGACTACTCATAAAGGGGTTATGTTTTTATAGAAAAAATAATTTGAAGAATGTTTTGAAGAATTAAAGAGGATATTAATGAATTATATGATCCTAACTGTACAATCGGGAAATAGAGGGTTTTTGATTTATAGTGAAGCATAAAAGAAAAGACTTGTCTATGTCCTTATCTAGAATGATAGAGTTATTACCTATGCATCAAGGAACTTAAAAAATCATGAACATAATTATCCAACCCATTATCTTCAGTTAGTATTTGTAATTTTTTCTCTAAAGATATAGAGACACAATATCTTAGGTGAAAGATGAGATATTTATACGGATTACAAGGGTTTAAAATATATCTTATCATAGAAAAAACTCAACATGAGGAAAATGAGATGGATTAAGATACTCAAAAATTATGATTTTCCAGACACTATCACCCATGTAAAGAAAACAAGGTAGCAGATAGTTTGAGTAGGAAGGATCATGGATTTCTTAATAGAATGAGGATTGACACAGATCCTATGTACATGGATCTATTGAGGATGGATATGGGAATTATCAAAGAGTTTGATACATCACCCCTTTTTCAATTGGTTTCCCATCCATCATTATTGGAAATAATTAAAAGTTCTAAAACTAATGATAAGAACCTTCAAAATAAAATTAAAGATATGAATGATGGTATGTTGCTAGAATTTTTGTGTGAGGATGGAATTCTGAAATTTGAGGGGAAGATATGTGTTCCATCTATATTAGAGATAAAACATGAGTTATTAGATAATACCCATAGTTCAAATTTCTCTATACACCCTAGTATCACTTAGATGTATATTGATTTAAAGGAACATTTTTGGTGGGATAACATGATGAAAGAAATTACAGATTATTTATCAAGATGTTTAGTCAATCAGTAGGTGATGGAATAAATACAACATCCTAGATGAGTCATGAAACCTCTACCTATTACTATATGGAAATAGAGTAATATCACCATGGATTTTGTCACTAGATTACCATAAACTCTAAGAAATAATGGTGCAATATGGGTAATTGTTGATTGACTTTTCAATTATGCACATTTCCTTGCTATAATGGAGGATCTTCCACTCGATCAACTTGAACGACTCCATATTAATGAATTTTTAAGGATTTATGGAGCCCCACTATCAATTGTTTCTGATCATGATCCACAATTTACAACTAAATTCTGGAAAATTCTTGAGAAAGATTTGGAAACTGAGCTTCATTTGAGTACTCATAATCACCCTCAAACTGATAGGAAGTCAAAAAGAACAATTCAAAATTTAGAAGACATGTAGAGATCATGATCACATGAATTTCAAGGTATGTGGGATCATTATTTTCCGATGATAGAGTGTTTTTACAAAAATAGTTTCAATTATAGAATTCAAATGGCACCATATAAAGTATTGTATGGAAAGATATGTTGTACACCAACATATTGGGATGATGTGGTGTAAGAAATATTGTAGGCCTAGAGATTTCGGAGGGAAAAATTCAAAGGTAAAGACTATTCAAACCCATATCAAAGCATGTCAAAGTAGGAAAAATATTTATGTAGATAATAGAAGTAAAGACTCATAATTTCAAGTAGAAGATCATGTTTTCTTGAAAGTATTTCCATGAATGGGTGTTATAAGATTTTGGAATAAAGGGAAATTAAGATCTAGGTACATTGGTCCTTTTGAAATTATGAAGAGAATTAGAGCTATGGATTATCATTTAGAAATACCACCTAACCTTTATAAGGTAAAAAAATGTGTTCCACATCTCTGTGTCAAGGAAGTATATGCCATACCCAACACATGTACACAATTCTGATGGAATAGAATTGGAACCCGAATTATCTTACTGTGAAGATACTATTCAAATTTTGGACACTAAATAATAGGTGTTGAGGAATCAGACAACTTGAATGGTAGATATACTTTGGATAAATCATAAAATTGGAGAGGTGGCATGGGACCGTGAGGAATATATGATGAATAAATACCGAAATATTTTTATGAGGTGACATTATGGAAATTTTGAGGATGAATTTTTTTATAGGAGGGTAGAATGTAATGACCCAAAATTATATTAATGATATTTCCATTCCTATATTTATTTCATATAATATAGATCACATAAAATCACTTATAGAACACAATAAAAACTTTATAAAAGAATAATGAATAAAAAAAGATGCATTTCTAGATGTTAAGGAACCTATGCTGATGAAATAGTAATTTAACCTTAGGAATAGTAAAATGACCATTATGAATAGTAAATCTGCCAAATGAATAGTAAAATAACCCATTAATGTATAAATAAAATTTATTAATCTTATAAATGATGTAATGATATAATTATATCATAGTATAAGTGAATAAATTAAAAATTAGTATTTATGTTATGGTATTCTTTGTAAGTCATAAATATTTAATTACAATTTTATAATTAATAAAATCATTTAAAATAAAATATATTTTCATTAAATTTACTCATAAATCAATATTTGTTTGGATTATGATTTTAATATAATTTAATAAGACCATACTCAATTTTTTGGAGTGTTATAAAATCAGTTATAATTTTAAGATCTATATTTTTTGTGTAAATGGTGAATATAATTAAAAATTGAATTTATCATATAAAAAAATTATTTTCATAAAATGGAGTTCATTTTATAACTCTACATGTCTAAAAATGGTTACTATGAATTTTTGATATTTTTCTAAAATACTTGAATTTTTGGTAATAGTAAAATACAATAATTTAAGATAAATGTGAAATACATGAATGATGGATCTACAGATGATATATAGCTGATGTATGAACCCTTTATTTGAAATCACATGCACTTATTACTATATTTTTTTACAATAATCAACAGTATTTCTGGTCTTGAGAAAAATAATAAATTAATGAATAAATTAATGAGAAATGACACCTCTTCCACTGTAAATACCACCCTCACCCTTCTTATCCTTACACCTCTAAGCCTTTAATATTGTCATAATTAAACCCAAATACTCTTCCATATTATATCTTATACATATATAATCTCTTGGTCTTAACAAAAGACCAAAACCCCTTTCCCTAAAGAGGTTCTCAAGGAGGATAATTCAAGAGTTAAATCCTCTTCCTTTTTTCTTTTAATTTCATTTCAATTTGTTTTATTTTCTTATAATCTTATCACATCCTATGTCCAAATTATCATGATAATTCACTTATAATATATATAATGGAATTATATCATGTTAATTTAATATCCATTATCAATATCCATCCTCTCTCTATTTTATTTTAAAAAGGAAATTCAATTTTCAACCTTTATCGACGAAGAACTTTATTTATTAAATTTCTCCTTCAAGGATGGTCATGAAACCATTTTTATGGTTGAGAGAGATTATAAAATATGTATTATATCATATTTAATGTTTTTTAACTATTATATATGCATGATATTGAATCATATAACAAAACTAGTTCATTGTGATCAAAAAACCACTAAAATTAAGCTAAATCATTATCATTATCATGTTATCTAATGATTCATCCTCATATATGGAAAAAATAATAAATAATACCATTTAAAATTTTTATTGTTCATTGAGAAAATTTAATTCCAATTATTGATAATTATATCCATTTTACATGAACTCCATTACTTATAATCAAGTGAACCAATCAGGAAAATCAAGGAAACGAACACTCTAGAATGACAGAATTCAATATTAGAACTGATCAAAAGTCCATAAATTAACTTAATAAAAAATAATAAACTATATACATGTCTAATAGGTTCATAATTAAATTATTAATGAGTATAATTTCATATTCTAGGACCTTAATGTCAAGTGCATAACACATTCAAACATAAGGTAAAGGTTTTCTTCCTGAACCTCCATTTTTCATTTTGGGGTTTTATTTCTTCCTCTATACACCAATATAATTTTTCATTTTTATATAATTTTTCTAAATTATATATATGTTACAAAATAATATATCCATATTATTTAATCATTATTTTATGGTAAAATAAATGTTTTTTAAGGTTCCCTTCGCATTTCTTCCCGATACGCAAGCCCGATTAAAGGGAATGTTTTGATTTGATACCCATTTCCAAGTACCATATATAATATGTTTTTTAGAAACCATTATTATTATAAAATCACTACATTTTTTCATGAAAAATTATCTTAGTTCATTTCTAGTTTTATACAAATATTTTTCCTAAATAACTCTTCTTGAAAAGTAAAAAGAGTCTTTCTCTCAAGAATTCCTCAATGATTTTATAAGAGTTTTTCCATCTATTTCAACACCCTAGTTGAATATTATGTTTATTTGGTATTATTATTTTATTATGTCATCTAACATATTTTATTGAATGTTTTTTGATTATTTTAATTTTGGATGTGCTATCTTGATACCATTGACCATATTATTCTGAATGGTTAGTGATTATGTTAACTGATTGGGGAAAGTTTTTTACATTTCATATGTTAGTTTCAATATGAATGTAGATGTTGATTATGTTTCACCCATTTAAAATGAGGAATTAATTTTACTTAGTAAGTGTTGGTTGTGGCCCTCTATTGCCACTCGGTTCATCGGTAGGTCTCATGAGAGAAAATAGTTTGGGTTTTTACCTGTTTATATATGATCTTGGCATGAGGCCTTGACGGTATGTTTATGATGTCCTGCATTATGCATTCCCACATTATGAGTTTAGTATTTGATATTTCATGCGATTATTTGAATAGTATACAATCCATGGGTTAGTTTTATTTTCATGTGAATATTTATATGGTGTTATTTATTTAGTTTTCATTTCTACTATATTATGCTCAAATTTTTTTCAATAGAAATTTTTTAGTTATTCACCTTTCTTTATGGTTTATTTTTAGCTTCCTATAAATTCATACCCTTACTAAGAATTATATCTCACCCATTTATTATCTTTATTTATTTCTAGGATTCCAATACAAATTTTATGAATGGAATGGAAATATAATCTAAAAGAATAAGAATGTTTCTATAGGAGTCTCTATGATGTATTTTATTTCAAGTTGTAATGTTGATATTTTGTATGTATCTTGTTTCCCAAAAATACTAATTTATTCAGTCATTTGGGATGCATCTTCCTTGTTTATATTCCAATGTAATAAATTGAGGTACTTGCTTTAGGTTATTGGGGTTGGGGTTTCACACACAACGTCAGAATATAGACACCACCAGAACACTAAAAAATTCACTATGTCTAGGATAATGTTAGTGTCATACTGCCAGATCAACATACCGACATCATCATACCATCAGCAATATACCACCAACAACATATCACCGAAGAAACATACCTCTAGAGAAATATACTGCTAGAGAAACAGAATATCAAATGATACACCTCCAGAGCTTGACATCGCTAGATCCTAAGACACCATCACTGTTTTTATTATTTTACTTATTTTTTGAATTACGTTACTCTAACAACATTATTCATTGAATTTAATTCCATTTACTATTTTAGGTACTATATCTTAAATGTTTTACTGAAAGAATGTTAGAATGTGCAGTATGAGGAAAAAATGAAGTTGTTGATTTTGATGTTACTTCTACTACTAAAAAAAGTGGAGCACACTTTCTCATGCAATACACATAGAGTCATATAGAGAACAATGTACATAAAAGATAGAAAAATTATGTGGGAAAAATTATCTCATTATTCAATAAATATATGAGAGATGAATAGTTGAACCTTATTGAAAACATGAGAAGCTCACCTGCTATGAACACTTGAATGAGGATTCCAAAGCATCACCACATCCAAATCTTTCCTCCCATCATAAAACAAGATTTTTGAAACTCTGTTTTTTATGAATATTTTTAAAGAACCTGAATCAGGATTAATTTTTTATTCAAATATATAGTCAGAAGCTATATTGAAAAATACCAAGCACTTCTACACTCCACACTCCTCTATTTATTGATTCTTTTTAGTTTTATTACTTTTTGATCATTGTGTGTCATTACTCTACTTTACCACATGTATATTTTCTCTTGTACTAAACTAAACAATACTTGATATATTCTAAAACACTTTTCTAATTTTTCTATCCCAAGAATAAGAGTGTTAGAGGTCCTTGTGTGTCCTATTTATTTTTTCTCCCACACGTAACTATGGAAGAGGATTTGTGTGACTGGTATTGTTTTAAACTATTTTATAATCCTGATCTTGGTTGTGGATCATTTATTTTATTTTATATAAATTGATTGGTGTCAGGCGATCACCAAGTGGAGAGGACTAAGTTTCAAATTGAGACTGAACCTATTGTATTCAATCATTCCACGGTGTGATTTATTTTTTTATATTATTTTCACTTTAAAACAAAAAAATATTTTTAACTTTAAACAAAATTCATACTTTGATATTTTATCTTAATTCATGTTCATATAGTATTTTGATTAAGTAAATTGATTTCAAAGGATTCAATAATATTATATATATTATTCATCTGAGAGACAATCAATATTTCCAGAAATATTTATAAACATTAAGATATATATCATACTACTTATTTTGATAAAATTTATTCTATTTAAACATTTGGGGGATTTCAGACTAATCCATTTTAAATATAAATTTTTATTGGGTACTGATTTCATCCCCCCCCCTCTTTAGATAACACCTTATAATTATTCATTTACATATTATAAAATATAAACTATTTTATATTTAAAAAATATGATATTTATAAAAATATAAACATTTTATATTCTATATGACAATTTTATATTTTATATAAACATTTTTAATAATTTAAATATCACATATTTCAGTTTAAATCCACCAAAACTGCTTTTGGTATAGGTTAAATATATTTATAAAATTATTCCTTTTTAATATAAAAATATTATATTATTATTTAAGGATAGTTCATAAAATAGTATTAACACTATTATATTAATCCTTATTTTATAATTTATAATTATTTTTTAGTTTAATAAACCATATAAATTTAGGGATTTAAACATAATTCCCATCCATAAAAAAACAATTTGTGTACTGTATAATGCCTCCTTTGAATTATTACATAACCATTTTTCTTAAAAAAACATAATACCAAAATAATTTTTACTATAAAAAATGGTAGGGTTTTCCTAGAAATTCTAACTTATGAAAGTACCACAATTTTCTTTCATGGGAAAATCCATTTTCGGTGTAACCAAAAAAGTTCATACTCCTAAAATTATGTTATGAGTTTTCTCATCTATTTCATGGTTTCATTATGAAAATCTAATTCTTATAAAACTTATGATCATTTTTAACAAAAACCATGATAGAAAAAGAATAATTTTATGATGGTTGAGTTTTTAGAAAAATTTCCCCATTTTTTTCTTAAATCATGTTTTGATTTTAGAAGTATCATAAAACCATTTCTATTATTCTTATAATTATGTTGTGGTTATGAAAGTCATCATGATCCTTGACCATTTTTCAAAAAAATATTTTAGTTTTGCAGAAAAACTCTTCGTTTTCCCTGTTCATCATTAAAGAACAGTCTTGATTACCCATATGAAACTAGTTCAATCCATCACACCACCTCAAGTGAACTTTCAAATTGTAATAGGAATTAATAAATTCATGTGATTTAATATAACATAATTGAAAGGTGGTTTCAACCTTAGAAAACAAAATAGAGGACCCAATTATTCTACCAAGAATTCAGCATGTCCTTGGGTGTCGAAACATGTCCATGTTGAAAAAATGATACTCACTATTTATGTACATAAACATTAATTCCTATGTGAAATAATAGGTGTATAAACTCTGTGAAATGATTAACATCTAGCAGTCTAGATAAAAATTTACATGAAGTCCATAAATTATGAGTGATTAATAAAAATACACTAAGCATGAATATAGTACTCTAAACATATCTTATGGAGTAAAGGTGGAAGGTATCATATAGGGAAACTCCATAAACCCATATAAGTATAGACCTTATAATCTTTCTCCACATGTACACCAAGATCTCTAAGATACTGTATCCATTCTTTAAACTCCAATAACACCCATGACCAATGGATCCCTGAGTATTCCAAAAATAATGAGGTACCAAAATTTAGAAGAAGAAGTTGAATATCCACTGAGGTTTAAATTAATGGTTTGATCATAAACATACATAGTAAGAAATCAATAATTTGCATCACCAAATTAGTGAATAATCACATGTATGCATGAAAAAGTATACTCATTTAAAAATATGTATGATAAAATATTTTTATTAATAGATAGAAAAAATATAGACCTATAAAAATATTGGATAAATATAAAATCAATATCATTTATAATAGTTAACTACCTACACTATGAGGTTCATTATCATCTTAATTTATTTTGGATTTCTTCAGAGTCTGTGTCATGAACCAACCTGGGTCAACCTTGAACTAATCAACCAAGCTAACCCACAACAAGGCTCGAGAGGCGTTCCTAATCCTCCTGGGATAGCAACATGGTTTGATCATCAAGTATACTTAAGTGGGAATAGTTTAGCACATAAATGACTGAAAAATAAATGAATATAAACTGTGTAATAAAATAAACATAGTAGTGGAAGTAAATAAATCCAGACATACCTCCATGTGACCCTATGGGTCACCACAAACCACTAAACCAATAACACTATACAATGACTGATTTTGAGTTAAACATATCTCCATATCCTAAACAAATTGAGATATAGGCATGAGTATTAAAACTTAGTAGGTGTGACCAGATAAACTATTCCTTATTCCTTGCCTTAAAAAAACAAGTCATGCTAGTTTGAAAATAAAACTTATAAAATAATTTTTTTTCCATTTTTTAGAAACATGTAACATGTTTTCATTTTTAAGAAAAACCAGTTTCAATTCCATTTCCCAAATAGTTCCAAAGAATGAAAAGTAATTTCAATAAATCCATTTAAAAGATAACTTGTGTGGGAAAAATAATTCTAATATGAAATAAAATGTAATGGGTGTCACTTTATAAAGATATTGGAAAATATATGAAGGTTTCATATGATAAAAATAGGTTCCATGGGATCTTAGGTACTGGTTGAAACATCCAAGATAAAATCTATAAAAATAACTCATAATCAATCTATATCAGTTCCATACATCATCAAACATGAACCTAACACTCGATGACCCCTTCAATGTCTCTACTGAGGGGAACATCCCAAAATTATTCAGGTGATCTGCTCAGGGACACTATCTTGTGCATTATCTGTACTATTACAACATGTGTTCATAATTTCCCACCTAGCTACACATGGATCCCCATGATAGTTAAATATAGGTGATCTTTACCAATCTATCATATATATACATATCACATTATTTACCCAAATCCCAATACCTTCACACCACTAAACACCCACCTTTACTGCATTCCCTTTTTAAATCACATATAAACAAATCACAAGAATCTTCACTGAGAAACTAATAAAAAACATATTTAATACATAAAAAATATTTCTAAAGAAAGTTTCATGCCTTAATATTTTTTTACCATTCCATAAAATATTTAAAAATTCAAAATAGGCTTTAACACTTTAAAAAACACATCAATTTTAGAGAAAAAAAATTTACCAAATATTTTGATCTCTATAAATATACATCACATGTTAGATATCATTTAGAAAACCATTTCAAAAATTTAAGATACATCACATTTTAAGGTAAGATTTTGAACAGGCTTAGACAAAAGTAATTGATTTTTTTGGAGTTAATGAAAAGTAAGGGAAACAAGAGGAAGACCATTTCCAAGAAACAAAACCAATTTTCATATCATTAACACTTAATATAATAATTAATATAAAAGTTTAAAAAATAAATTAATCATAGATTTCAAATTAAAGGCTTGGACCTAGGGATCCTATCTCATAATAAGCTTCTTTTGATAAAAATTATCTAAACCCACTCTTTTATGCTTACATGCACGTGAATTTTTACATAAATATATATACATATACCCCTGTTTAATATATATATATTACCCACTCTATGAGGGAATATCTTCAAAGTTGGTGTATATATATATATATAACTTACCCATGCATATTTGTATAGGTGACCCTCACAATTACAGTCCAAAGTTCACTATAGAAAAATACAAGAAACTCAAAAATCATAAAACCCCAAAATAAAAATCAACCAAAGGTAAAAATTGGATGAAACTTCACCCAAAACTGATGGTTAATCCACTAACATTGATAAAAATAGAAAGAAATGGACTTAATGTAATTTAAGAACCCTATACGTCAAGAACCAATAAGAGGATCACCCAAAATCAGGTTAGGGTTCACCCTAGGTGCGCGCACCACACAAAAGACAAAGAAAACCACAAAATAGGGGAAAGAGAAAGAAGTGGGGGATAAGAGAGACTCATAGGGGTTGATTGTGCCCAAAAATGGATAAGAAAATGGAAAATGTAGAAAGTAGGGAGGAGGTTATGGTGTGAATGTAGGGAATCCCCCTTCAGGATAGGGAGTCAAAAACATGGGGGAAGAAACCCCTTTAGAGTATAAAAACATAATGATAATAATAATAATAATAATAATAACCATCATCATTATCATCATCAACATTATCATCAACAAAATAATAATAATAATAATAATAACATTTTTCCTTTTTTATTATTATGATTAATTTTATTTTAGTTTCTTTTAAACCTAGGTAGACTACTTGGATTGTCCACGTGGTCTATCAGACTATGTTCCAACCTTGAGGTTTCCTCTATCCTAATAAGGAGTGACCACATGTGATACTAGGGAGAGGTGCATTCCCATGTTCCTAGCTGTGAACCCAGAATAGTTCCATTATCTTGGCCGCATGGTTAGAACTAGGGTGGCATATGTTTTTTATACTCTGTGACATCCATGTGCCTTATTTTGTCTGCCAAAAAATTTCCATTTTTTCTAAAAACACCATGAAAATACATAAAATAAATATAAGAAAAAAATTGAATAAAATAATGGAGAAATTTCATATCAAGGTGTGAAATTCTCCACACCATTAACACTTTCTTCCCAAATGGTTACCCAACCAAACAAGGAACAAAACTAGGACTCGTAAATGATCAAGACCAAACAAAACCATGAAACACAATGTGAACTTTCAAATTCAAAATTGACTCCTGAAAAACATAGGATAATACTTAAATGAGACATAAATGATACCTATATTGGGACTCCATGAAATTAAGGAACTAACTGGAAAATAAGTTTCACTTAGAGGGACGCTCAACAAAACAACCCACTAACGTGAGAAGGGTTCAATCAAAGAGACTCAAACATGGAACTTGGAAAATAAAAAATTCATAATTTATCAAGACACATTAATATTCATATGAGTACCACAAGAAAATTAAACCATTAAAAAAAGAATATTAAATACTCAAGATTTCATATTCTACAAAGAACAACCACAAAAATTTATGGAAAGACACCACCAAGATCACCTAAATGAAAGGTCCCAGAGAACAGAAAACTACAGAAGAGTAAAACATTAATGGCAATCACTCCAATTTCAAAGACAAGGTGTTGTATTTATATCCCCCACACCTATAAAATATCACACTACATGAAAATATTCACTTTGAGGCATATAAAAGGATCCCTGATGTTTTAAAGCATCTAATTCACCACATTCCAAAGCAGATAATCCCCAATTGAAACTCCTTTTGGAGACGCAACTTACAAAACTTATTTATGTGAAAAAAAATTCCCTATACCAGTGAAAACACTTCAGAAGATTATGAAAATATGGCATAGAGTTCCCAAAATAACCACACTATAAGCAACCAATTAAGTGGTCCAATGAAAAAAGGTGGGAACTAATGAAGGAGTATTTTCTAGAATAGGTTCCTTTGGTTCACAATCCACACTAGATAGGGAACCTCAATCAGCACCAAAATAAACTGGACTATCCACTGCCATGAGATGGACTTTGAGACTTTGTTGAATGAAATAATGCGGTCCTTGAACCCTGTAATGAGACCCCACACAAGAAGTGGATATTTCAAATGATCAAACAAAACTATCTCTTGATAAAAGGAAACCAGATCATTTAAATGGTCAAAATTATCCTTCACTATCAGTTGACCTTATCAAGAATCGATAATATTTGAAAATTTCTTATCCTTACACAACCACTTTCACATCCACGATATCTGGAGTTCCCAAAAACCTGGAAACACTCCCAACTTCCTCAAACACTCCATAACTTCTAATGGAATTTTATGACTAAAGAAAATAGGAATGATTAAGAAGGGATCATCTCCACTACTCCTTTAGTATTTTGCATCACGACCCATCTAAATGGGTCCTATATAACCACTCCCCATGCCTGCCTATAATAGGATAGGGTCTGGTGACTAGAATTGAGTAGTCATGCCACAAACATGGGTGTCCTTAGCCTAAGCACATGTACACACACACATACATATCCAAACCTATAAAATGAAGAAATATAAAAACAACTGAACAAACATTTATGTGTATATCTAATTCCTACAACCATGGTATGACAAGAAGTAATGGAATATAAAACGAGCCAAATAAAATCCCTCTAAAATGATTATGAAAATAAGTGCAACCTAAAGGTAAATATGGGGAGTTTTTTCAAGATACCACAAGAAAAAATCTTAGTATGTTTGGTCTCAATAATAACTATCTAGTCCCAGTCCCTCTAGAAAACTGCCAAAAGTTCAGTAATCTACATATGGCATGAAAGGTTCAGGAAAATTCCATCTAGTAGTGAGTATAACAATACCCAATAAGACACCCCCAAACCACAAAGCATATAATAATAATAATAATAATAATCAGATCTGCACTGGTATATGTCTATAACATATATAATATGAATATATAGATATACTTAACAAAGACACATAGTGTAATGGAATGTACCCTCCCAGTCCCTTACAATTATAGTTTTGGTTGTTGGAAGTGTTCAGAGGAGGTTCTAGGAGTTTTCGGTGAAGTTGGAGGTGCAACAGAGCTTTTATAGGAAATACAAACTGTGTAAATGAATTATATAATGTTAAAGTTAGATTCATGACTTTTTAAGTGTTGGTCATGATGTGCATATTTTTGGGGTTAAATAATAAAAATTCAAAGCATTTTTTGTTAGAAATTGGTATCTCGGGATTACATGATGTGAAACGGGATTACAGATCCTGTAATTGCCTAATTCTGTATAGTTTTAAAGGTTTCAGTTGCTCAGGTTATTTCCAAACCCTACGTCTAGAGACTCTCCTCTCGTTGCATGTGCCTAAAGACCTTAACCTTCAGCATTTGGGTATTTCCTTTGACGGTGATCAATCCTTGGGCTCCCGTCATCAATATGTGGGGAGTTCTCCTCTTGTTCTCACATGTTTACTTTGGTTCTTCTTTGAGGTTCGGTTTTGGTGGTATTTATTTAGTTTGGGGTGCATTTGGGTTTAATTTTTAAGGATTATTGGTGTGTTATAGGTTGATATGTGGTCCCGTGAGGTTTTTTGTGGTTTTCAAGTGTTCTTCTTCTCCCTACGGAGCACAGTATGTCGAAATGATTATTTGAGGTTGGTTTTCTATCATTTCTCTTTATTGTGTATCATTTGTGAGGGGGTTTTATTTTGTTTAACTATGGGTTATGGTTGTGATGTCTTAATCAAATATAAATAATTGGTAAAGTTAATTAAAAAGGGGGAATTGAGTATGATTCAAATGCTTTTACATATTTTATATTATTTTTGATATTTTGAATTGTACAGGCTTGATGCCCTACTAAAAACTATGGCTATTGGGGGATTTTTTTTATAATGGATATATGTGATGTGATTTCTAGTTTGGTTTTTATTGTTTTTATATCACCCTAAAATGGAAATTGATTAACCAATCATATTTGGATAATGAAATGGTTTTCCCATGATTTTGGCTTGTGTGATAATGCCCCAAAAATAAATTGGAGTGTGATAAAATCCCCTTTAAATTTATAAAATGATATTGAAGTGTTTTCACATGTGGTCAAGCTTTTTGAATGGTGATGTGTGGTTTTAATGGGGTGTAGGGATATGTGTAGTTTTTTTCTATGATTTTGGGTTGGAAGGTGAGGTTGTTTGGGAATAAATGTTTCTTGTGGTATGTGGTTATGTTGTGCTAGATTCCCGAGTGATGATGTAATAAATGAATGTTTAATAATGTTTGAAATTGCATGGGTTGGTTTGATTAATAGTATGGATATTATTTAATGGAAAATTAAATGATTTTTTGTGTGTTTAAATGTGGTTGATGCCAAATAATAAAATTAATGGGTATTAAATGTCGAGGAAATGTGAAGATGCATTAGATTATCAAGGACCTTAACCTTTTGAAATGTCTATTGTAGATACTAAAAAATTCATTTAGAGGTGGAAAAAAAGATGAAATTTTTTTGAGTTGGTTAGTTTGTTTGAGAACCCATAGGTTGGGATTTAGTGTTTCATGTTATATATATACTTGTATTTTCATTGTGATTTCTACACACAACCCACCCATGTTGATCACTATGTGTTGAACACCCAAATAGTCATGCAGGGGTGTCTTTCCCAACATCCAGGTGGGAGGATGGATAGATGGCCACCCGCTCTTCCATGATATCTCTTACAGGTGATGATGACCCAATATTATTTAGGCATGATGAGATGTGGTATCTATGGTGTCTTCAGGATGAGTTGTGAGGTGCTTTCCATGGTGTATTTGGGATGAGATGTGATGTTTTGTGTGGCCTAGGTGTGTGTGGGAGAGATTTGTTGTGAGGCCTATGTGTGTGAAGGTGGGACATGATGTGGAATATTTGGAAGTGGGGGGATCACCAAGACGTTTTCTATTAGGGTGTGAGAGTGGATAATTAGTGGGAAAGTGGTATGGGGTACCATATCATTGATGTCTTTACTTTTTATTATATTACATGTTGTTTATTATTTTGTGATCATTTCTTGGTGAGGTTGGGATGGTTAGTACTCTTGTTCAAGTTTTTTATGGTTCTTCTGTTTTCTCATAGATTCATTAGTATGTTTATTTCATATGTGCAAGAGAGACTTTGGGTTTCTTACTGAGTATACTTGTATGCTCACCCTACGTATATAAAATAGTTTTTAGGTTTCTAGGGGGATTTCATATACTCTGTTAGAACTTACTATCTCAGATCCTTGATAGTTGTTGTGGTGTGTCATGACCCGTCCCCCGTGGCTCGTGCTGTGAGTACCCTAAGTCCACCTTCTATAGGCCAGGGGCTAGCGACTAGTACCAAAAGCGTAAATCCCTAAAACTGTGAAGGCATTCCTTTATATCCAAAAAAATCACACAACAGAGTACAATATGGAAGCAAAACAAAAAAGTAAAACTATATAACAAAAGAGCGCTGAAATGTAAAAGGGGTCAGAAATACAATCCCAACTGTAAAGTACAAGAAACTAAAAGTACAAGTACTGGAAAAAGAGAAAACAGCTCTTGGATCATCCACTGGGAAATCCTACCTAGAGGGTAAGTACATATAGCCTCCACAGCACTCCACGTTCGTCTGTCACCTTCGTGTACCGTCACGCCGTGTGGTCCACCTCCGGGTACCGTCCATTCTTGGTACACTCAGCCTCGGTCAGCCCTATCCGTCATCTACATCCAACACAACGAGGTGTGGGCATACACCGTGCAGGGGTGAGTATAATGATACTCAGTAGGTACCCCAAAACCCTCAAGGTCTCACAAAATTAAACAAGGATAAACCACATGGTATGAAATCAACAGATAACCCCACTCAGGTATATGCCCATACATATACTTAAGCTACCAAGTAATCCATCTCAATCAAAAGGTAAAACAAAAAAGTTACTGACTCAGCTCACAGAGGTATACAAGTCATGTAGATTTTTAGAGATGATTAGATATAGACACTAAATCATCTATTCTTTCAAACCCACGTAGGATCCAAGAACAGTAGTCAGATCTGTCGAACCCACACAGGATCCAGGAATAGTAAACAGAGCTTTCGAACCCACACAGAATCTAGGAATAGTAGTCAGAGCTATTGAACCCACAGAGGATCCAGGAATAGTCGTCAGAGCTATCGAACCCACACAGGATCCAAGAACAGCAGTCAGAGTTGTCGAACCCACAAAGGATCTAGGAACAGTAGTCCGAACGCACGCAACCATAGGGTTTCCGCACAAAGCACGCTTGATTCCGGGAAGGTACGCTCCTCAATCCAAGTGTCGATACATCAACTTCCACAAAGTCCCACGAAGAATTTTCCCAAGGGTCCTCCATGTCATAGGGGTCTCAACGCAACCGACAGTACGTCAATCAGATGCTCGGTCTGTGAGTTATTATCCTTTTAGTCTCGGGGGTCCGGTTGGATTCGTGCAAGATCCAACCTGACCGTAACTCAAATATACCCCGAATTCTAGTGGGTTATACTCAAATGGACTTTCACGCTCCAGGATTACCAGCGCCGCTGACGTGTTTTCAAACGGATGTCTGGTGCCAAAGATATGGCCAAAATAAAGTAAAGGGTCACAGTGGGCTTGGGTCTGGTCCAACCCGGTCAGACCAACCTGGACCGATTTAGTCTGGGCTGACCCTTTGGGTTCAGTCTGGCCTGATGGGCCCAAACCAGTAGGCTGCGAAGGCCGCGAGTAGCACGTGGGCGTGGATCGGTCGCGAGGGCATGGACCGGTCGCGCGTCAGTGTAAGGGCAGTTCAGCCCGGAAGCGCCGTGAGGGGCATGGAAGGCCGGCTTGGCCAGACGCGCATGGGGCATGGATTGACGGCTATGCCTGGATGGCCTAGGCTGGTTCAGCCAGCGCTGTGAGGGGTGCTGCTTGGGCGGCTCGTCCTGGATGGCCGACGACGGTTCGCCTAGCGGCGGTGTGGGGCGCGCGGGCCGACGCAGTTTGGTCGGGCGCATGGGAGGCGGCCGGGTATGGAGGGAGGTGGCCGAGAGGCGGGCCGATGGGTGGATGGGCGGGCCGGCAGGTGGACCGAGGTGGACGGGTAGGCTGACAGGTGGGCCGGTGGGTGGCTAGGCAGGCTGGATGGCGGCTGGGCAGGTCGGCGGGGCACGGGCCAACTCAGGGCAACGACTCAGCTCGGTGAGCGGCACGGCCGACGGGGGCTCAGCCAGGGACGGTTCGACCAGTGATGGTGCGGGACGTCGCGGGGTCGACGCGGGTCACGGAGGCCATGGGTAGCGCGGCCTTTGCCTTTTCCACCTTTGTCGCCTCGTTACTTCATTGCCATGCTGAAGATCATCATAAACCAGAATGATGGAGGGGTTGGGCCATGTTGGTTTGGCCCGTACCCTCCACGTTTAGGGTGGTAACATTTGGATCATCAAGTAAGAAGAAAGATGAACTTCTATTATTACAACCACCACAATGATTCATTTCCAACCGAAGAAGAAAATAAGGAAAATAATATTACACAAATAAACCCCCTACCTTGATCATCATTCATCGACAGAGTCACAGAAAGAAGATGAAGGAGATCGTCATTCGTCGCATCTGCTGCACACTTCCAATCCTGAGCTCATGCATTGGCTCATTGATGAAGATGTAGAGGAAAGTTCGGTTGAAGACATCCCATGTCGGTAGGATCTGAGGATGAAGGTCGAAGGACATCATTTCTGGTGTTCTTCGTTGGAAGAACTAGTTCTTTGTTCTTCGTTGGGAGATGAGGTTCTTCGTTGGAGAACTCTATTTCTCCCAAGATCTCATCTCCCCAATATTCCATCCAAAACCAAAAGTGATATGATTTCCCCAATTTAATTTTTGGCACAATATTCAAATTGGGGAAATTAATTACATAGGCTAGTGTGTTAGGGGTGGTGCATTGGCAACATTAAAGTTAGATGAGGTCAAGAGGCTCTCCCTCATTAATGAGGGGAGTTGAGAGGTTTTCCTATCTTCCCATTAATAGGGGTCAGGGGGTCACCACCTCTATTATTCAAAATGGGAGGTTATGTAGTCTCGGGTGGTCCCCACCACATTAATATCACATGGGAGGTTGAGGCATAGTGGTCCCCACCACCATAACCTCTCATAAGAGGTTATGCCCTGGTGGTCCCCACTTCCAACCTCCACATGGAGGTTATAGTTATAGTGGGTCCTACCTCCCAAAACCAACATGGTTGTTGGTTAAATAAAAATAAAGTGTCACACACATTTATTTTTATTTTAATCTTTCGCGTAAAACCCAAAGACTATCTTTTATTCTCGACCCACTGTCGTCGAGGTGAAAGTCTTATTAAGCGAATATTGGCGCTATGAGTTCAACGGTGCCCTCATATTTTAATTCCAAGAACCCATTCAAAAGTTATAAAAACCCGCTCATACGTGTACTAAATGTACCTGAGAAAAACTTGAAAAACTGATTCCAGGCACATCGGGCCTCGGAATCAGGCTCCATCAATTTTTCCAAACTCGTAAAATTCCCATGTATTTAAGAAAAAAATTTCCACAAAAATTCTAGGTCTTTACATTCTCCCCACCTCAGGGCTTTACGTCCCCATAAGCTACAACTCGAACTAAGAGAACACGTGGGGGTACTGAGAACACATCTGAGCCTCTCGCTCCCATGTGATCTCCTGGAGGTTCTTGTGCTGCCAGCGAATTCTCACTATATGTATCTACCATCCATGTAAGACCTACTCTTGTCAATCCTCAATCTCCAATGGAACGTCCATAAAATTCTCCCCATCGTCGACGTCCAGCTCTCCATGGTCGATGATGTGAGAAGGGTCAAGCATGTATCTCCTCAGCTGGGATATGTGAAAAAGGTCATGCACCCGATGCAACTGAGGGGGAATTGACAGGTGTTAAGACACCTCGCCACCTCTACTGAGGACCTGGAAAGGTCCAATGAATTGCGGAGATAACTTGCCACCTCGGCCAAATCTCCATAGTCCTCGTTCAGGGGAGACCCATAGAAAGACGTGGTCGCCATCCTCGAACTCCAAAGGCCTCTGTCTCCTGTCAGCATAAGACTTCTGCCTGCTCTGTACTGTCTTCATCAATTCTTGGATTATCTGCACCTTTTCCGTGGTAGCTCATACCATGTCTGGTCCCACTAATGCTAACTCCCCATGGTCAGTCCAACAAAAGGGTGATCTGCATGGTCGCTTGTATAACGCCTCAAAAGGTGTCATCCTTATGGTGGAGTGATATCTATTGTGGTAGGCAGACTCCACTAAAGGTAAGTGATCCTCCCAGCTATGAATGGAGTCGAGGACACAAGAACGAAGCATGTCCTCGAGGGTCTGAATGTCCTACTCATTCTGGCCACCCATCTGAGGATGGAATGCGGTGCTCAGACGAAGCTTCATCCAGAAAGCCTCCTACAACCCCTTTCATACCAAGGAAGTGAACTATGCATAATGATCGGAGACAATAGAAGAAGGTACTCCATGCAGCCTCATAATATCTTGCTCATTAAGGTGTCCCATGCTCTCTACTAAACCCTTCTCTCTAATCGGTAGGAAGTGGGCCAACTTGGTGAGTCGGTCGACGATCACCCAAATTGAGTCATGAACCCTGGATTTACATGGAAGTCCTGTCACGAAGTCCACATATATATCATCCCACTTCCACTCTATGACCTCTAAAGGTTTTACCAAGCCTGCTAGTACCTGGTGCTCCACCTTCACTTGCTGACAAGTGAGTCATTGAGAGACAAACTCTACTACTGCCTTCTTCATACCTGGCCACCAGTGCTGTCGTCTGTGGTCCTGATACATCTTCACCACCCATGGATGTACCTCTGGAGGGTAAGTGTGGAACTCCCCCAACACTTACTCCTGAAGTTACACTGGTACCAAGGTACATCCTCTGAAGAGGATGACGTGATCCCCACCTTCAGAAAATCCATCGGGTGCCTGCCCCGTGGATATCTAAGCACATCGTGTCTCACAATCGGCATCCACATGTCGCACCTTCCTAAATCGCTGAAGGAGTGGGGGTGTTCTTGTGAGAGACTAGAGGAAATCTTCTCCATCTCTATCCACAAATGATATATTCAAAGCAGATAGCTGCTTTGTCGCTTCGCCTAACAGTTGTATACCAGACCTCCTACTGAGTGCATCTGCAACAACATTCCCCTTCCCAAAAGTATAGACTAACTTGAAGTCATAGTCCTAGAGGAACTCAAGCCAATGTCGTTTTCTTAGGTTCATGTCCTTATGAGAGAAGATATACCTGATACTCTTGTGATCAGAGTACACGGTAATACGTTTTCCCATCAAATAGTGTCGCCACATATTCAAGTTGAAGACCACTACTGCTAACTTCAGGTCATAGGTAGCATAGTTCTGCTCATGTTATATCAGCTGACGAGAACCATATGCGATAAATGCTTGATCCTTCATCAGGACACACCTGAGTCCGGTCCTTGTTGGGTCGCAGTAGACTAAGTACCATATAGCTTCCTCTGGAAGCCTCAAGATGAGGGAACAAGTCAGCCACTACCTCACCTCTTGAAATCTCTACTGACATCTCTACGACCACACGAAGGGTTTCCCATTCTTTGTCAAGGCTGATAGTGGTGCTGCAACTCTGGATATGTCTAGAATAAATCTCTGGTAGTAAGCAGCCAAACCTAGGAAACCCCATAACTCCGTCACATTCCTAGGTGGCTCCCAAGCAAGTACCGCCTCAATATTTGCTGGATCCACTGCAACTCCAACCTCCGAGATGACATGTACCAGAAAGTGGACCTCTCAGATCCAAAACTGGCACTTAGAGAGATTACCATAAAGTTGATGCTCTTGGAGTGTGTCTAGTACTACCTACAAATGGTAGGCATGACCCTCCTCAGTAGTTGAGTAGATCATAATGTCATGGATGAAGACTATGACAAAGCGATCAAGGTATGGCTGGAAGATCCTGTTCATGAGTCCCATGAACACTGCTGGAGCATTGGATACGCCTAATGGAATAACCAAGAACTTGTAGTGGCTGTACCGACATCTGAAGGTCGTATTCTGCACATCCTCATCTCAAACTCTGAGCTGGTGATAGCCTGATCTGAGGTCATTCTTCAAGAACCACAGTGCTCCCTTCAGCTGATCAAAGAGGTCGTCAATCCTTGATATTGGGTACTTGTTCTTCATGGTCACCTAGTTCAGGTGACAGTAGTCGACCCAAAGACTTAAGATTCCATCTGCCTTCTTGATGAACAGAATTGGGGCTGCCCAGGGAGAAACACTAGGACGGATGAATCCCTTCCTATGCAAGTCCTCAAGATGTAATCACAGCTCGTGAAGCTCCACAGGATCCACTCGATACGTTGGTGTGGATATCGTGTCGTCCTAGGGTACAATTCAATGTAGAATTCCACCTCTCTGCAAGGAGGTTTACCTGGGACATCATCAGGGAAAACATTCGCGTACTGGTCCACCACTTGAGGATAAGTCAGACTCTCCACATCAACTGCTCTGAGGGTAAGGCAGTCCAACCGATGAGTGATTGGTTGTACCCTCCTCCGAGCAAGTCCATCCTATGCTAAAAAGGCTCCCTTCTTGCTGATGAAGGTAAAACTGGTCCCATCAGTGTAGATACACTGCACTTTGCGCCTAATATAGTCGATCTGATCTTGGACTGTAGATAACTAGTCCATACCCAAGATGATGTTGTAAGGCCTCGATGCTGCTACTTGGAGATCCCAACCAAAGCTATCACCTCCTAGTGTAAGTTCACACTACCGGCACTAGTGTGTAATCATCGAATCTGCTCCCGTAGGAGTCTCTAGATGTATGGATCAAGCTAACGGCACCATCAGAATCTCCGAGTTCCAAATGAGGGAAGTGGGAATGAAAGAGTGACTAGAACCTATGTCTATAATAAATGAAGCTATGGTAGAGTAGACACAGATCGTACCTCTAATCATCTCCGAAGCACCGTGATCGTAATCCTCAGCTTCCTGGAGCTGAGCTCTCGCCTGTCCACCTGCTCCCTGCAGTCGGGGTGGACCTCATAGTGGTGCTGGTGGTAACACCTTGAAGCATTTTCCACCGCCAGCTACACGACCATCTCCTCTGCCACGTCCGCCTGCTCCTTGTGGACCACCTCGATCGAACCTCTGCCTCTTCCTGGGAGGTCCCTCAACTGTCTGATGATCATCCGAACAATGGGTCGGACAGTCACGAGCCATGTGACCCTACCTGTAACATGTGAAACACTGTCTATTCCTCGTATTTCTGGCTCTGTCTCATGTGCCACGAACAACCGAACCCAAGTCCTAAGGTCACCCACCAGATGGTCTAGTCCTCTTGTATTTCTATGATATCTATCTGATGCTAGCTACAGAAGACTCCTCTATGTGATGCCCGGTGGTAGGTCTCGCTGCTGGTGAATTCTCAGCAAGAAAACTTTCCACTAAGAGGGATCTCTCCAACACACCCTCCTGCGTCGGGATGCTGAGGGAGACCATCAAAGCCCTAATCTCTCGCCTGAGCCCCTGCTCGAAGGTCTGGGCCCTAAAGAATGGGTCCCACATCATATATTTGGAGTAGCGCGAGAGGTCGGTGAACCTCACTGAGTACTATGCCACCGTTATGATATCCTGCTGTAGATGTAGTAGCTCCTATATATGCACTGCAAGTAGGGTGGCTGGGAAAAACTCCACCCGAAACAGGCTCTCGAAGTCTGCCCAGAGAAGTGTCGCCTCGTCATGCACCTAGAGCATCAGGCTCTACCATCTGACTGCTGCTGCCTAAAGGAGACTCACGGAAAGGATCACCAAATGGTCTTCTGGTGTCCCTACCTGTCTGAAGACTCTCACGATAGCCGACAGCTAATCCTCAACTGCCTGTGGGTTCGTCTCGCCCCTGTACCGAGGTGTCCTCTGGCGGTGGAACTCATGTAATGTGCTTAAGAGGTGTGCACTCTCTGCTGCTGGGGCTGGTGGAATCGATGGCGCAATGGGCAGTGGTACTACTGGTGCCTCCACTGTGATAGGTCCCTGCACAGAGGCCTCGTTGCTCGGTGAGAGGCCATCTTGTACAAAACCTGAAACCCTAGTTGGCTGACTGTGCGGAGGCATCCTAAAAAGAAACAGGTGCGCCATGATCAAAAAGTTATACCTGGTGAGATGACTCAAAGAGATCAAAAATAAAACTCTTCAAAACATACATGCAATCAGTTTCTTCATGTACTAAGTTAGAAATCAGAATTCAGGGTCCTGGTGTATGGATACGTCAACCGCTGCACCAACACTGGACTCCCTGAACTGAAAACCACACTTAGTTCCCTTAACACTATTTCATCACAGAAAAGATCAGAGTCCTAAGTTATAAATTAGAAATTAATCCTCTGATACCAATTTTTCATGACCCATCCCCCGAGGCTCATTACATGACTACCCCAAACCTGCCTTCCATAGGCCAGGGGATGGAGACTAGCACCAAAGGCGTAAATCTGTAAAACTGGGAAGGGATGCCTTTATATTCTAAAAACAAACACAATAGAGTACCATATGGAATCTAAACACTAAGTAAAAATATATAACAAAAGTGTGATGAAAAGCCGGAAATACGATCCCAACTGTAAAGTACAAGAAACTAAAAGTACAAGTACTGGAAAATGGGAAAATAGTTCCTTTATCATCCACTGGGAAATCCTACCTAGAGGGTAGGTACAGATAGCCTCTACAGCACTCCACGTCCATTTGTCACCTCCGTGTACTGTCACGTCGTGTTTTCCACCTCCTGGTATCGTCCAGTCCTGGTACACTCAGCCTCGGTCAGCGATGTCTATCGTCTGCATCCAACACAATGAGGTGTAGGCATAACCCGTACAGGGGTGAGTATAACGATACTCATTAGGGACCCCAAGACCCTCAAGGTCTCACAAAATCCAACAAGGATAAATCAAAAAGGATCCAGGAACAGTAGTCAGAGCTATAGAACCCACACATGATCCAGGAACAATAGTCAGAGCTGTCGAACCCACACAGGATCCAAGAACAGTTGTCAGAGTGCAGCCAGCCATAGGGTTTCCGCACAAAGCACGTTTGATTCTAGGAGGGTCCGCCCCTCAAGACAAGTGTTGATACATCAACTGCCATGAATTCTCATGAAGAAGTATCACAAAGATCTTCCACATCATAGGGGTCTCAACGCAACAGGCAGTACGTCAATCGGATGCCCAGTCTGTGAGTTATTAGCCTTTTAGTCCCAGGGGCCCGGTTGGATTCGTGCACGATCCAACCTGACCGTAACTCAAATATACCCCAAAATCCAGTGGAGTATACTCAAAGGTACCGTCGCGCTCCAGGATTACCAGCGCCACTGACGGTTCTTCAAACGAACGTCCGGTGCCAAAGATATGGCCAAAAGAAAGTAAAGGGGCGCAGTGGGCCTGAGTCTGGTCTAACCCGGTCGGGCTGACCAGGCCTAACTTAGTCTGGCCCAACCCGTTGGGTTGGGCCAGGTCTGTTGGGCCCCGCCCAGTAGGCCGCAAGTAGCGTTGGGGCGTGGACCGATCACGAGGGCGCGGACCGGCCGCGTGTTGGGGTAAGGGCGGTTCGGCCAGGAAGCGTCGTGAGGGGGTGGAAAGCCGACTCGGCTAGGTGCGCATGGGGAGTGGCTCAGCGGCTCAGCTCAGATGGCCTAGGTCGGTTCGGCCAGTGCCGCAAGGGGCGCAGCTTCGACAGAGTGGGGTGCGCGGGGCGCGCAGTCCGGTGTGGTTCGGCCAGGCGCACAAGAGGTGGGCGGGTAGGCTGTGAGGCAGCCGGGCAGGCCGGCGGGTGGCTGGGGGGTGGAAGAGAAGGTCAGGAGGTGGGCCGGTGGGGCACGGGCTGACTCGGGGTAACGGCTCGGCTTGGCGAGCGGCGGGGCCGACGGGGTCTCGGCCAGGGCTGGTTCGGCTGGTGGCGATGCGGGACGCTGTAGGGGCGGTGTGGGTCACAGAGGCCACAGGTAGCACAAAATTTGTCTTTTCCACCTTCGTCGCCTCACTTCTTCATCACCATGTCAAAGATCATCATAAACAAGAACGACAGAGGGGTCGAGCCATGTTGGTTTGGCCCACACCCTCCACGTTTAGGGTGGTAACATTTGGCTCATCATGTAAGAAGAAATATGACCTTAAATTTTTACAACCACCGCAACGATTCCTTTACAACCGAAGATGAAAATAAGGAAAGTAATATTACACAAATAAACCCCTTACCTTGATCGTCGTTCATCGATGGAGTTGCAGAAAGAAGTCATAGGATATCGTCGTTCGTCGAGTCCGGCACACACTTCAAATCTTGAGCTCGTGCATCGGCTCATTGGAGACAATGTGCAGGATAGGTCGTTTGAAGACATCCCACGTCGGTAGGATCTGGGAATGAAGGTTGAAGGATATCATTTCCTGTATTCTTCATTGGAAGAATGCGTTCTTCATTCTTTGTTGGGAGATGAGGTTCTTCATTGGAGAACTCTATTTCTCCCAAGCTCTCCTCTCCCCAATATTCCACCCAAAACCAAAAGTGATATGATTTCCCCAATTTAACTATTGGCACCACATTCAAATTGGGGAAATTAATTATGTAGGTTGGAGTGTTAAGGGTGGTGCATTGACAACATTAAAGTTAGAGGAGGTCAAGAGGCTCTCCCTCATTAATGAGGGGAGTTGAGAGGTTTTCCTCTCTTCCCATTAATTGGGGTTGGGTGGTCCCCGCCCCAATTATTCAAAATGGGAGGTTATGTAGTCTCGGGTTGTCCCCACCACATTAACCTCACATGGGAGGCTGAGTCATGGTGGTCCCCACCAACATAAACTCTCATGAGAGGTTATGGCTTGGTGGTCCCCACTTCCAACAATTACATGGAGGTTATAGTTCCAATGGGTCTAACCTCCCAACACCCACATGGTTGTTGGTTAAATAAAAATAAATTTACATAGACTTTTAGTTTTATTTTAATATTTTGTGTAAAACCCAAAGACTATCTTTTATTCTTGACCCACTACCATCGAGGTGAAAGTCTTCTTAAGCGAATACTGACACTGTGAGTTCAACAGTGCCCTCAGATTTCAATTCCGAGAACCCATTCAAAAGTTATAAAACCATACTCGTATGTTTACTGAATGTACCCAAACAAAACTTCAAAAAAAAATTCCAGGTACACCGGGCCTTGGGATCACGCGCCGTCAATTTTCGCGGACTCATAAAATTTCCATGTATTCATGAAAAACATTTCCACATAAATTCTAGGTCTTTACACAATGCTTCTTTAGCTTTACTTTTCGGTATTTAATTTAGAGACATTTATATGTATCATTTCAATTTATACATGCATGTGTAATGGTTTAGGTTTCTCTTATATATTATATCTTTATGTTTTTTATGGATGATATATCTTATCTATTGACCTTTTTTTCTTTTAAAGGGTTATGCCTCCCATATTGTGATATTTTTACACCCTTGGTGCTAGTATCCAACCCGAGGCCTACTGGAGGTGGGACTCGAGGTTCATTATCTCTCTCCCCTCACTTCAATATCTTTATAGGGAGGGGGTCATGAAAGATATGTATTAGAGTTGATGGTTGATAGATATGATGAATTTTATAGTTTGGAACAAGGATTATTACACATGTTGGTATAAAAAATAGTGTCAGCTAACTTTGGTGAGTGACGTAGGCTAGGGTGACTAGATAGGACATGATATTTTAGGTCCCCTTGTGATCCAGTGCATGGACATTGATCTTATAGAACTACCAAGTGAGATAGTCCTTCTTGTAGGGTAGAGACCTAGGAGAGGTACATAGATTATCAGGACTTGTGTTCCTATTTTAATTGGGTTGTTTTGGAAAGTTTAAAATGGATGAAATAAATAAAATTAACTAAAATTAATCTTAATAAAAATATACACTACTGGTCTTAATAAATTTTATTTTTCTTTCATTTGTGGTTCTTGTTCGTCATCTGTGTGTGGCTTAAGAAGTTGAGGTTCATCAGGATGATTTGATTGATCACCGTAGGGTTGATCCAGTTGAGAAGGATGATAAGTGGTATAATATATTGTGTGATTTATAGTGTTAGGATTTGGGAAGGTATGATGTAAGTGTTTCAGATGTGAAGAAAGATAATTGGCTGGAGGAGAAAAAGATCTCTTTCTGTTTGATATGGGCCTCCATGGAGTGATAGGTACCTTTGGAAGTTATTCATATGAAAGGATATGTGCATCAATGGTGGACGTTGTATCTGGGAGAGTGGAGGGAGGTAGATGTTTTGTGGTTCAACTTCTAGAAGGAGTTTTGAGTATAGTTCCTTTAATCAACCATGAAGGTAGTAAAGAGGCATGAGCTTATTTCTCTTTAGTAAGGGGCATGTCAGTATGGGAGTTGGTAATCAATTTCAATAATCTTCTTCATTTTCTACTAGATCATTTTATATATGAGAATTCTCATATGATACTTCTTAAGGATAAAGTCCATCCTTCTATCTAGTATGCAGTAACTCCTTTTACATTGCCAACTATCTGGGGGTTTTGAAGAAGGAAAAGGCGATCAAGTGGATGCACTCATTAGGAGGTTTTCCACAAGAGAGGAACTAAGATGGTTCCCTAAGGGGAAGGGTTTCTAGTGGTTGGTCTTAGGTTCCAGGACCATTGAGGTTTGTGCTATCCAGGAGTTGACCTTGACAACTTCCCTTTAGACCTTATGGTTCTCATGCCTTTCATGTGGGGTTGGGGATGATGTGTTTCATATATGGGTTTCACATCCATCTTTAGGAATAGTTATAAGTGGCTTCTCTATCTAAATTTGGATAAGGTGAACATGTTTATCATTATCAACAAAATTAGTTACCAATGAGGTTTTTTCAGTAGCCGGAGCAGTAGGCTTATGTTCCATAGAGGGGAGATGGATTAGGTTGAGGCTGATCTCAGGATGTCACTCAAGTTCAGGGACTATCACCCAATCATGTCTATGAAAGTGGTCATCAGCAGAGAGGTAGAAGAGTTAGGTGTGTTCAGTTGCACATAGTGGAGACAGTAGTTCTAGCGGGGCCATATATCGTCATATGCTTGATAATTTTGTTTATTTATCTTGTTTGTGCCTTTTTTTATTTGGTATATTCACTCTCATTTGTTTCACCCTCTCTATCCCATGTATAGAGACTAAATGTAGAGTGGATTCCCATAACACAGGTGTTTACTATGCCAGTCGGAGGCCAGACTAGCTTGTTTGATGTGTGTCAGGGGTGTAGACTGGTGATGGGGATGTATCAGTTCCATGTGGATATTTACATGCAATATATGTATCAATATGATGTTATCTCCAACATCAACTAGTTGTATTCCATAGATAATTTTATCGATTTCCTCCTGAGGGGAGTCATGTTTGTGGATGTGGATGGTCTGCATGTTGTTTTCTTGGATGGGCTGGGTTTTCAGGTGGACAGTTGGCCTGTGGAGCCACATCAATCCTTGTTGGATGAGTTAGTGGTGGAATCTGTATACACTAGGATAGTAGAGGTTCATTGGGTCATTGGGGAGTTCCTGTATGTATTTACTGAGGAGGCTGTGATGATACCCCTTGATGTGACATTGATTTTTGGATTGACTTGTATCCTGGCGCTTCTTTGATTTTGATGGATCCTTATTGGATGATTCCTTCTGAGTTGCAGGATTTAAGGGTTTAAATAGATTATTTGATGCATAAGGTTTTTATCTGTCCTGGTGTATCACAGTGGGGTGCTCCAATGTTTTTTGAAATTAAGGTGGACAATAGTTTCAGGATGTGTACAGACTATAAAATATTTAATCAGGTGATGTCCAAAAACGGTTACCCTATTCTAAGGATATATGATCCTTTCGACCCTTTGAGAGGGGTGATATGGTTTTCTAATATCAATCCACGACCTAGATATCACTAGTTGAGGGTGAAGGAGGGTGATATTTTGAAGACTGCCTTTAGATGTAGGTATTAGCACTTCAAGTTTGAAGTCATTCCATTCAGTGTTACAAACTCCACAACCATGTTTTTGGGTCTTACAAACTCTATGTTCCCTGAGTTTTTGGATCGGTTATTCATCATATCCATTGAAAATATCATAAGATTCTTGAAGTAAGAGAATGATCATGACAAGAATTTTAGAGTTGTCTTGTATGTTCTTTGATGGCACTATATTTATGGAATGTTGTCAAAGTGTAATTTATGGACATGATAGGTGCATTTACTTAGGCATGTGGTGTCTCAACAGGTTGTGGTAGTAGACCCATAGATGTTGGAAGAAGTTTTTTCTTGGGAAGCACCCAAGAATGTGGCAGATGTTCATAGTTACCATGGTCACAGTGGCTATTATAAATGTTTTGTACCCAATTTCTCTCAAGTTTAAGCCCCATTGAAAACTTTGACTATTAAAGACCAAACTTTTTTTTTGGATTGATCAGTTCAAGGAATCATTCCGTTACCTGAATGAGAGGTTGGTTAGTGATACAGTGATCTGATTTCCTGAGGAAGGGGTGAGTTTTGAGGTGTTTTATTATGCTTTTCATCTTGGATTTGGATGTGTTCTGATGCAGTAGTGGGCATTTATCTCTTATGGGTATAGGATGTTATTTCCCCATGACTGTAACTATTCCACCCATGATCTAGATCTAGAATTGGTTGTGTCTGTGCTGAATTTGTGGTGGTATTACCTCATTGGGAGCTCCTTATGGTCTTCGCAGATCATAAGAGTTTAACTTATATCTTTTCCCAGTGTGATCTAAACTTATGACAGTGGAGGTGGATGGATTTTCCTCAGTATAATGATATTGACATCTCCTACACCACAGTATTGGAGAATGTTGTGGATGTCTCTTTGATCCAGAATTTTTGGAAGGGTGTTATTCAAGAGTCTAAAGATGCTTAGAGAGAAATGGGGGAGTTGAAAGCCTTGTTCATAGATAATATGGTGGCCAGTGGTAGAGGCTATTTGTTTCAGATGATGGTGCAGTCTTCTCTAATGTAGTAGGTGGAGAAGTCTTATTGGGTAGACTTAGAGGTACAAGTGATGCACGATTGTGTTGGTTATAGAGATTCTCCATAGGGATGGAGAAAGGATGGTCATAACTGGATGTTGTTTCATGGGAGGTTATGTTTTATAATTTTGAATTCATAATGGTGTGCTTTGTGAGTTTCATAGATCACCCTTGGAGATAAACCCAAAAATTTATAATATGTATTGTGTCTTGAGGATTCAGTTTTGGTAGCTCAAGATAAAGTGGGAAGTGACAGAGTTTGTTGCGAGGTTCTTGGTTTTCTAGTAGGTAAAGGCATAACTGCACATTCCTTTTGGTTTTCTTAACCCTTGGATATCTCTAAATTGAAATGGTATGACATCTTGATTAATTTCATCAAAGTATTACCCAAAAATTAGGGAGGTTGTGATGCTATCTGGGTGATAGTGGATTAGTTGGGGAAATCGACCTAGATTTTTGTGATCAAGGCGTTGGGCATAGTGGATGACTTGGATTAAAGGTACGTGGATTCAGTGGTGCAGTTTAATTGAGTTTTGAGGTCTATTATCTCAGATTGATATGCATAGTTTATCTCATGGATTAAGAGTGGATTGAAAAATTCTTTTCGCACTTAGTTACACCTCAGAACTTCTTTCTATCCACATATATACAGGAAGAAGTAATGGAATATCTAGAGAGTGGAGGATATTCAGTGAGAATGAGTCTTGTACTTTGGTGGATTTTTAGGTTTAACACATGCCTTTGTATATTTTTCTTATAATAATAGCAATCAATTTTACATTGTAATTGATCCATTTGATGATTTGTAAGGATGAGCATGTTGTTCTCTATTTTGCTAGAGAGGGGTTGGGGAGACAACTGTTCTGGGTACCGATATGGTGCAGATCGTGACAGAGAATGTTTTTCTTGTTTGGGAGATGATGAAATTAGTGAAATACTGGAACAAGTCTTATAATGATCATATAAGGAGAACCTTATATTTTGAGGTTGGAGACCACATATTCTTGAAAGTTTCCCCTTCACATGGGAAGTGGAGGTTTTGCAGAGAGAGTAAGATTTCTCCCATGTTTTTTAATCTCTTTGAGATATTTGGGTGAGTTGGAGAAGTGATGTACTAGTTGGCATTAGCACCGCGGTTATACAAGATCCAAGAAGTCTTTCACATCTCTCGGATTCATTGGTATCTTCACAATGACTCTCATGTCATTGTCTCGGGAGAGTTGGATATTGAGGATGACGTAACATTTGTGAAGTGGACAGTATGGGTTTAGTATTGTCAAGAGAAGGCACTATGAAGATAGACCATTCCCTTGGTTGTTTTTTTGTGGATGCATGGTGGCCTGGAGAAGAGTAATTGGGAGCGAGAGACGAAAATTCATGCTTAATACCTAGATTTTTTTTTTGAGTTTTTTTTTGCTCTATTCTACTTTGTGATGTGATGTTTGAACTTTTTTTATAATATGAGTTGTTTTCATTAGTTTGTGATGTGTGTGGTGTGATGTATGATAGATTCATAACATGAAAAGTAGAGGAACTAATTCCTAGTTTAGATGCATTAACTGAGATGTGATTAAACCCGATTCATAATTGAGACGCATTAACTGAAGGAAAATCCTGCTCATCAGTTCCATGAAAATAACTTCAGAATTCTTCAATCCTAAAATCATGACCAAATACTCAAAGTGGTGATACATACATTAGAAGGATTTTTTCTAAAAATCCACCTCTAATAATTTCACTTGTAGATTCCTGGAATGAAAATCAATTATAGAGAACCACCTCACCCCCTAAAGCTAATTGAAAAGGTCATCAATAAGAAGAAAGGGGTAGTTTTTATTGATCGTTACCTAATTTGACTTTTAGTAATCAATACACAAACCGAGATATCCATCAGCATTATTTGAAAACAAGAAAGGATTTGACCAAGGTGAGAATATAGGGTGAATAAATCCTTTGGATTCCAAATTTTTCAACAATATCATTAATTTCCGTAATTTAGTTGGGGCCATAGAGTATGAGGGAAGATATATTGGCTATGTTTCTGGTGCTAAATCGATGGTGAAATCCACATCCTACTCTGAAATAAACCCTAAAAATTTATCTAGGAATACATATGGGAACTCATCCACCACAGGAGGTAATCCATTCTTATAACTAACACCATTATCCTCTAATATGAGCGATGAGATATGAATGATGAGGCTACCCAATTATAGAAGTTGAGTTCCTGCACGTCCTGACCAAGGTTCCCATTCACCAAACAAATCATGGGATCTTCCATCAGCTGCCACAAAACTCACTCACCGATGATAAAAATTGGTATATCCTAGAAATTCACCATCCAATCCACACTAAGGATCAGATCGAAAAGGATCATTTTCAAAAATAACAAACCCCGTTATAGAATTTCCTTTAACACAGTAAGTGTACAAGATAGTAAAAAACACCCTACTCTTTCTTTTTATCAAGTTGTATTAACATCTCTATCATATATGGAATGAGTTCTATTGGAAACTTCCAAAAAAATGCAATAGATATTAAAGAATAAAAGAAATAGATACACCCATGTCAAATAAGACAACAAACATAAATGATGCAATAAAATAAGTACCTCAAACTGTAACAGGTACTGTATCTGATTCCTCTAGTGTTTGGTCCATATCATGAAGATTCCATATCTCTACCTGATCCTGAGAATAACCATCGTCCAATGGTTCTGCCTTAATATAACTTTTCCCAAAAGAATATCCATCCCTACCACTATGATCACTAAACTAAGAACTCATTGTCTTTGATGGATCTAACTAATCAAACATTCTCATTGAAGCTATAGAATCTAAACCACCCTAATATGGGAAAAACAATTTGTAGAAACACTATAAGTTACCCATAGTTCCACACCAATGAAATGGTCTTGGTGGATTTGAACATGTTGACTGCATATTCCCCACCTTCCCACATTGATGGCATAGAACTAGCCAAACATCTGAAGCCAAAGATGATAATGGTCCAGAAGGGTGGCCTAATCTACTACCTCCTCTCTCCTATTACTCATCACACTTCCCCTTATTTTAAGATGAACTCCCACCACCCTAACCCCTTTTTAAAAAAATTCAAGAGAAACCATAATTCCCAGAGTGGTAAATATCTTTCATCAAAGCATGATCAACCACATCATAATATGAAATTAGATTAAAAAATAATAACTTGGATTAGATATTTGGACACAAACCCATATCAAACCAATGAACCTTTAGCTAATCTTTGTAAAATACCCAAGGTGTGAACCAAATAAACTCATTGAAATGGTTGGAATACTCCAAAAAATGTCCAATCCCCATAGGTGTGATCTAGAAATTCTCGGTTCATAGCGAAGGACAGGTCCTCTAGGTAATAATACTTATATAAAATGACCATGAAGTCCTTCCAACCCATGTTCTCATGACTCCCAACCTGAACCACTGAGTCCCACCACCACCGATTGGGGGCTTCCAACAAGAAAGAATCACACATCACTTCAACTACCTCAAGAGTACCAAGGAACCCAAATATCCTTTCAATCTTCTCAATCCACTCATCTTCCTCTTGGGGATCCTTGCTACCCCAGAAGGTAGGAGGTTTTTTCTTGAGGAACTCTTCAGCCTTGTCCCTTCCTGGACCAATTTAGACTCCCTAGACCTAAGTAGGACTAGAGCCAGCTCCCCGACCTAATGTTTGGACAGCCTGAACCACTATTTCTGTTATTCCTTGATCAACTTGTGAGGGAGAACTCTCTCTATACTCTTCCCTATATTGCACAATATGTCTTTGTTGAGGCATGATTTTACAACAATTGATAAACACAAGGAAACCATCAATTCAATCATCAATACAACAATCTGAAAATTATCAGCAAAAAAAAAGTTCTAAACAGTCCCATAGATAAAAAACCATAACATAATCAATAAAAAACAAAACCACTTCACCACAAATCAATGTCAATACAAATTTTTTAGCCTATATGTCTCACCTAGAGGAGAATTCAAAACAATTTTCAACATCCCATAGTGACCCTAGGCCCATTACAAGGTTAGTTGGCTAAACACCCTACTCACAAATAGAACCTCAAGGCCTAACAATCCTATCTCTTATCTATCTAGACTCTTCCCAAATCACATGACCTAAAGAAAGGGTGGAAAAAAGCGTCAATATTATTTTTTCACAAACCGGTTCGGGATTCTATCCAACCTGACACCCAACCCAGCCAATGGCATGGCCCGAAGGGCATTCTCGATCCCTGCTAGCTAGAAACTAGTTCCTTGGTATCAACACATCATTTTTTTGGGAATGATTTCACCAAATGTAAACAACCATAAACAATTCTCAAGAATCAAGAATCACATGATAATAAATAACCATATCCAAAAGAGATTCAATTATCACAAGTTAGAAAAATTCCAACTTTAAATAATAACCAAAAACATCAATATAGGAATGGTAACCAACTATAGCACCAAACAATTCCATAGGACTAGAGAGACCACACCCTAAATACACCTCCACGAACACCTATAAGGAGAGGAACACCACCAACCAGATCCACTGTAACTACCATAGAAAATATTTCCTTTAGCTGGGTCAAACACAAAAAGATCTACAAACACCCAAGTGTGTATATAGGGTGTGGTCCAATAACCCGTAGGACATCACACAAATAAAATTATTCCATTCCAAAACATTATAAGGCTAATCACAATGATAATTTTAATAAAAATGAAGGAAAAAATTTCAAATTAAAGTTTTAAGGAAAAAATTTAAGGGAAATATGCTTTAAAATTCAAAATTGAAAAGTAAATTCTACTATATACCAATAGCTAGGATTTTTTCACATGAGCACCATGAGTAATCCCTAAGTAGTAGTGTCAATAGGACCCTAGGAGCCTCATACCACAGTGAACATGGTATAGAAACCACAACCCACAACATCCTCACATATGAGTCACTAGAGGGGAAGACATCCCAATGTCTAGTGATATCCAATAATCATTAATGTTTAGTTAGTTCTATAGAATCAATACTTCTAGAGGGAACCATGCCTCGACCCCACCGATCACTCTAGCATACTAGTCCCAGTCCTACCATTTAGTCACCTAGGATTCCCTTTGTACTTAATTTCCACATTTCATGTCACATGAAACACCACTTACACATTAACACAATCCCTAATATAAAACACACAAAAAAGTGACCAATTTTATAAACAGACTTCCAATATTGAAAATACTCAAGTCAAACATCCATTTTCAATAAGAAAACCATTTCCAAAACCCCTTACACACATGTTTTTTTATTTGAAACATCCAAGTAAATCAACCATTTTCATTTATGAAAATCATCTTTCAACCAATGTGCGCACCAAATTCTGTTGAAAACATTGTTCACACCACACACAAAATACATAGAACACATTTAAGGAGGAAATTAAGAATACCAAAATCATCTAATAATTCTAAGGAATTTAATCACGTACCTTAAGCTTAGAAACTTTAGAAATCTAGTGGAAAACCCCAACCACACTACATGAGGACCCTATAAAGGCATGATCATGTCACAAAAATCAAGATTAAACCTAAAGAGACAAGGTTTAACCCAAATTAGGGAAACCAAGCCACTGGATAAGGAAGAACCTACGAAAGTGAAAATAAAACCCCAATAATATGGATGAAATAAAGCATTCAGAGTCTTACATGATGATTCCTTGAAGAATCCACACATAATACACATAAGGAAGGAGGTCCAAGGGAGAAAAGGGGGAGAGGGAGAGCAGCATAGGGATGAAAAATCCTGAATGGGGGAGAAATGGGTGGATTTGGGGTTAAATTCAAAGAGGGAAAATGGTAAATTCCAAAAAAATATTGAAAAGAAGGAAGGATAATATTAATGACGAATATTAGCAGCAGTACATAAGTAGAGCCAAGAAGGGAAGTTGTCCAGCCATAGCTGGTTGACAGCAAATGGGCCTGAGGCCGCCAGCTGATGGGCCACATTGTTTCCTTCCCTTTTGGTAAAGGAGAAGGTGCAACAAGTGAAGCTTAGGAACAATGAGCGGTTTCTCCTAACGACGAATCCAAAGGCCTGAAGTCCGGCATCATTGTGGTTAATAGCATTGATTACAGAAAGACAGTCAGACTCGATGATGATATCATCCCATCCATGTTCCATAGCGAGCATCATCCCTGCAAGAATGGTATAGGCCTCAACAACTGCAGGTTCCTAGAAGGCATGATGTGGTTCATATTTTGCTGCAATGATCTGTCCTAGATGATTTCGAGCCAGGAGGCCGAGAGAAACATGCCCATCCTTTGGGAGAGAAGCGTCCACATTAAGCTTAAGACTCCCTTCTTTTGGTAGGTCCAATGAGGGGGAAAGAAGGGGGTAACGCTTGGAAAAAAGTGTCCTTTTCAGTCCTTCCAGCCCTCAATCCATGAAGTGGCTTGTTCAATCCAGAACTTGGGAGGCTGATGAACATGGTGGAAAACCGAATTGTTATGTTGAACCCAAATGATCCAGGCCAGGGTGCAATGAGTGCTTGCATTAGCCAATTAAAGAGAGGAACACTATCACATCAGTAGATCAAGGAGGTCAGAGGCAATGTCCAGTGAAGAATCTGAAGTCGAGTCCCATTTATTCCAAATTTACTTGGCTCTCGGGTAGTGAATGATGGCGTGCCAAGGAGTTTTAGGAATATTTGGGCAGAAAGGGCATGATTCAGCGCTGGCCATATGTTAGTAAACAAGGAGGCTCATGATAGGGAGGGTGCCCATGCACATCTGCCACCAAAATTGGTGTATTGTTTGGGGGACGTTGAGATTCCAGAGCGCTTTCCATGGTCCATCATCACGGTCGCAAGAGTGAATTCCAAGATCCAATATGCACCTGGATCTCACCGTGTACTCGCCTGAAGAATCATTGGTCCAAAAAAGATGGTCGGGGCTTGCATTAGGGACCCGGGGGATGCATAGAATAATTCTTTGTTCTCTTTAATTAAACCATTCCTAGATCCTTTCCACACACCATCCCGGGCCCTGGTCTGAAAAGAGGCAGTTGACAGTGGTGTCTTCAAGACCGGGTTGGGCAGGGGATGTGGCCCACAAACCATCCTAATTGAAAATCTAGGGATCGGTCCAAATATTGAAAGATGAGACATTTCTAATCCTCCATCCCAGTCCTTTTTCCATGAGACTTCGGGCCCCCTAAATACTTCTCCAGAGGAAGCTAGGCTGGGGGCCAAGAATGGAACCACAGAAGTCCATGTGGGGAAAGTACTTGGCATGGAGTATCTGCGCACATAAAGATAATGGACGGTTAAGAAGGCGCCATCATTTCTTGGCCAACAGTGTGTCATTGAACAGAAGAAGATTCTGGAATCCCATCCCTCCCTCTAACTTGGGTTTGCAGAGTTTCTCCCAGGCCAACCAGTGGGGTCGATTTCTTCCATCATTTTTCCCCCAACAGGAGTTGGCAGTATGTGAATGGATCAGGTTGACGATGGCCACCGGGAGCTTAAACATCGACTTGAAGTAGCTGGGGATAGATTGAATGTCAGCTTTAATGAGGGTTCCTGTGTAGTAGGTCGTGAATCCTAGATAGTGCCAATTTCTAGAGCACATGTCCTCTCTTGGGTCAGTACGTGGTTTATAATTACTATATGGAAACCGTGAACCACCTAATTATGAATATAAAAAATCCATTTTTTTTCAAAAACTCTTGGGAAATCCACATAACAAATAGAATACCAAAATAAACAAGAAAAATAACTCAAAATAAAATCACAGATATGACAGGTCATACTGAAGGGATTAATGTACATTGTGTTATAGGTGATTTCATAAAAACCCTTAGGGAATGGATATAGGGAACACACACTAAAAAAACATTTCCATGATACATAGGAAAAGGGATCTGATCCATGTCACAAGGTGTACACCAAGTGTACTAGGAGTACATGGTGTGTCCCCATAGCCCTGGGCCCTACCCCTATAAAACAGACCATTACTATGTCTGAGTAGAATCACAAGGCATTCCCTTGCCTGTGTAATTCTTCCTGTTTCCAAGTACAAGGATTACACCATATACATCAAGGTTCGCCATGTCTGTGTGGGAGTACACAATGTGCCCTTGGCCATGTACTCCTTCCCACATCTATATACCCTCCACGGTACATGCCAAGACATCAATTGTGGATCACATGCCATGTGACAGTGGTCACATGTAGTGTGATCCTTAACTTCATCCCAAAACCTCACCGACACTGAGAGTGCCCCACAAGGCGCATGGCTCCATAGTACACACCGAGTAAATTGAAAATTTATAAAATTATAGATCTATAATCGCATGCCTCCTCTAATTTTATGGACATAAATCAGGATATTCCCCATTATGGAATCAAGGAGTGTCATTGGACAGACCTTGATGTTTTTGAATCATCAAAATCCAGCTATCAAATCCATTCAGAAAATTCCTTCGAACTTTGTTCATCATACCGCACTGAAGAACAAAAAAACTAGGCATCCAAAATTTATGATCCATTGCCACTTTCATCATCTCATGATCAACATATCATGTTAATCTTGAATCTATTATTTCCAAATATTTCACCACGAAATTGGTGCACAATATTTGATTTTCAAGTATATATTGAACCGCGGGCTAAAGGGAATTTCCCACGATGAAAGATAAAATAGGGGGAAAATGTACCACCAAAAACATGAGGAAAGAACCTCTCCCAATGTTCATATTTTCCTTGATCTATCACTATCATAATTACAAAAAAATAATTAAGAAAAATGAGATGAATTTCATAATAAATCTTTGAAAATAAACACATCCAAAAAAATGACCGATCTGTGAATAAATATGTCTGTATATTGATTTTAATTCATTGTGGAAATAAATAAGGTGGAATAATTACAAATAAAAAAATTCTACGTTCATATTGATCAATCACTTTTGATTTATGAACTTGAATCATTGTCGTTGGAGATATCTCCAAATCCCATTGCCCACTGATCGTCGATCTACGATCCAATTGGCATTTGTCTGAGAGAGATTCCCCAATGCTCTCTCCAAATATTCTCCAATGGATCTAGGGTTATGAAAATAACCCTAAATATTTGGTATAAATTTATACTTAAATACTAATTTAGGTTGTTTTTTCAACGAATGAAATAAAATAATTTATTTAATTATTTTTATTCATTTTATGTTCACGATGAATTTTACCCAAACATCTCATGATGAAAATGTTTATATCATTTCCTAAGGTAAAAACCATGTAAAAAACTCTGTGGTTCCCTCATATTTTTTATTTAGGCCTCCTTTTAAATTTTATTCAACTTTTTTAGGAAAGCTGCATATGTGTACTATTTAATAAATTAAAATTTTTCAAAAATTTATTTTAGGCAGACTAGGCCTCGGAATTGCATGTCTTCTCAAAACCTACTCTCGAAAATAATCTATACAATAATAGAAAATAATATATTTAAAATAGAGTCATTATATTATATCGAGGGATAAGGATTTGAAGAGGGTACTTAGAAACCGTCTTGGAATTTTTGGGTGGTATACATGAAATAACATGAAACACAAAACTAGATCAAAAATAAAAACAAATATAAAAAAAATAGCTCAACCCAGAACAATAAGATCATAATCCAAAATACCACAAAACAAACCAAAAATACTCTTTCAAAAACCATCATTTTCTAAATTCAACTATTTCTAAAATTAATTTCTCCAAAATTAAAAATATTCCAACACATCTACTTTAAAACCAAAGTAACACTTGGGCCTTCCCCTTTAAAACCATAATTATAATAGTAATAAAACCACTTTCCATCAATTTTTTAATTCAAAAAACCATTTGATCACACTATAAACCATTTTTCATGAAATTATTTTCATTATAAAATATAACCAAGTCAAAAAAAATGAAATGAAAACATAACTCACATCAAAACGTTTCAAGAAGAAAACTAGTGATTATGCATAACCTCATGACATGGTTTAGTAGACCATGTTCTAAGCATGCACCAACCACCAGAAGTATATTGAACAATTCACTAGGGATACACATGGGTTTTTACTCCATAAAAACTCATTGTGTAGCACTAGTTCCCTTCCATTATCATTCCCCAAATAATAATCCCAACAATCCAAGAAAGACACCAATAACATAAACCCAAAAATCAAAATTAAAAAATCAACCCCAAAACCCCAAACAACTCATGGATTGGAATGAGTAAGAGTTAAAGAAATTATTACCTCCTATACCAATTGATTCTTGATAGTCTTATCTATATACTACTTGACACCCCAAATAATAAGCCCTACTCTGATACCATTTTTTCACATCCCGACCTAGATGAACCTCGAATGGGTGACTTGAGCCGGTTTGCAACAATGCTCGAGATGTGTTCCTAATTCTCCCATTATAGAAACTAGTGATAGGAATAGAATATACTCAAGTGGGAATTATTTATACAAATAATTATATAAAAATAAATTAATATAAACTGAAGACTAAAAATAAACACTAGTAATGAAAGGAAATAAAATTCACATACCTCCATGAAAAACTGTAGGTCACCACTAACCAATGAACCAATGTCACTCCATATCGACCAAGTACAAGCTAAAATAAACACAATATATATATAGATGTAGTCATGAGAATTGAAACTCAGTTGGTGTTCCTAAATAAATAATTCTTTATGAATTACCTTTAAAAACAAAACCAAGTCTTGCCAATTTGAAAATGAAACATATAAAAATAAGTTTTTCCATTCTTTCATAATCAAGTTACAAGATTCCTTTTCTAGGAAGAAAACACATTCCTTTACATTTACAAAATAAATTCTAAATCATGATTTTTTTCCAGTACATCCCTTTAAATGATTTCCATTAATGGAATAGGGATTCTAATATTAAATGAAAATAAAGGGTGTTACATTATAAATATTTTAGAAAACATAAAAATGTAGCGTATGTGAAAAATAGGTGTCATGGGATATTTGGTGATGGTTGAGATTTCCTAGTAAAAATCTATAATAATAACTCATAACCATGTTGGATATCATAAAACACTACCCCAACCCTCAGTTACACCCTCACTGGCTCAACTGAGGGGCACATCCCAAAAATGGTTAGGTTATCTACTCAAGGCCACTAGCCAATGCATAATATCAAATAGTGCATCACGTGTACCTAGGATACCACATATCTACCCAAGTCTTCCCATAATAATTAAATATAGGTGACATTTTCCAAGCTATCTTATACATAAATATCCCCATATTTACATAGAACTTTATACCTTCACACCTATAAAATCTGACCTTAAGTGCAATCCTTTTCTAAGTCACATATAATCCAATAACATACTTTTCACTAGGAACACAATAAAAATCACATATTTAATACATACATAATGTTTAAAAATAAAGGGGAATGTCATATGAGAGGTTTTCCCTTTCTATAAAATATTTTAAAATGAAAACCATGCCTTAACAATTTAAAGAAACACTTCTATTTTAGAAAACATGTTTGACCAATTATTTTGAGTTATAAAAAAACACTTCACATTTTAGAAATAATTTAAAATATTATTTTAACATTTAGGATACATAACTTTTAAAAGTAATCTTGTAAACTGTCTTAGACTAAATGAACTCACGTTGGGAGTTATGGAAAAGGATGGAAAACAAGTGAAAGACCATTTAAAAAAAACCAATTTTAATATCATTCAAACTTAATATAATAATAAAAAAACATTTTGAAAACATAAATGAAATCATATATTTCAAATTAAAGGCTTGGGCATAAAGACCCTACCTCAAAACACACTACTTTTGATAAAGGCAGAATGAACACACTGCTTTATGCTTACATACATATGAATATATATATATATATAACCCTAGGTGTAATGTTGATATTCTCCTCACCAGAAGTGAATATCTAAAATGATGGTATATTTATATATGCATTACCCCTAAATATGTGTGTAGGTGACCCTCATGAATGGATGTCTAAAGTGCACTAGATAAAAATACAAGAAACTCAAATATCACAAAAACCATAAATAAAATCAACCAAAGGTAAAAATAAGAAGAAACCTTGCCTAAAACTGAGGATTAAACCACTCCCTTTTACATCCATGGAAAGAATCATCCCTAATGGAACTTGAGAATCCTCGACATTAAGAATCAACAAGAGGAACACCCCAAATCAGATTAGGTTTATCCTTAGGCATATGAACCACATAGAAGATAAAGAAAACCATTAAATAGAGGATAGATAAGTAAGAGGAGGTTAATAGGGACTCTATGGAAGTTATTAAACTCAAAAAAGGATAAGAAAATAGACACTAGAGGGAGTAGGGAAGAGGTGGTGGCACAAACGCAGGAAATCCCAATTCGGGCTGGGGAGTAATGAACTAGGGGGAAGAATCATCTTTTGGGTATTATATAAAAATTAATAATAATAATAATAATAATAATAATAAAATATTTAATTTTTTCCTTTTATTATCTTATTATTATAAATTTGATTTTAATTTATTTTATTTTATTTTTTTTAACTTGGAAAGACTAGAAAGTATGGCCGCGCATCCTTCTAAGTTATGTGCAAACTGTCCAGTTTCCTCTATCCTAAGAGGGAGAGACTGTACAAGATACTATGGAGAGATACAAACTCATGCACCTAGTCATGCACCCCAGACAATTCCATTGTCTATACCACATGGTTAGCACTAGGCTAGGGCAGAGTTTCTACTAAACATTCTTTAATTGTGCTCCTTCTTCTGTCCTACATTAAATATCTATTTTTCCTGAAAACACCATGAAATGTAATAGAATAATGATAAGACAAAAAATATATAAAATAATTGAGAAATTACTGGTCATAGTGTGATAGTTTGAGATGATAATTCAGAGTTATCCCCTATAGGAGGAAATGAGGGTACATATAAATAGATTAAACATGTACACATATGCACCTATATATATGTGTATAATTATAAAAATAAATCAAGTAACTATAATTATATCTCATGGTAAAAAATCAAGCCTAACTAGTTAGGTAATCTTATAGAACTATATAGGGAAAAGGGAATGGATATAACAAGTTATGGAACTCAGATATAATCCCACCTAAAGGGTAAAAAAATCTTGTATCCTATCCCTTAGTAAACTATGCAACAATATTTTTTGTACCTTCTTGTGGTTTATATAATAAAAATAAAAATATCTGTATAAGAAAGATATCATTATGAAAATCATAGTCATGATCAAGGAAACATTTCGATTACTAAACATCATGCTCAATATATAAAATGATAAACATGGTTCTTTATAATACACTAACCACCATGTAAAAATGGAATAATTCTAGGTTTCATGTAATTAAGGTATAAGGAAAGTGAAACTCAAGGATACAACACTATAAATAAAAAATAGATAATGGGTTTTGGAGGATCATCTAATTATCATGGAATCAAAATAAATCCATTTAACTTTCCTACTTTATCATAATAAAATCAATATGAAGTGAAGAACATAAATATTATAGGAATACCTATATTTTATCTAATTACATATTTTTCAGTCATTGATGGAGTTTTCTTCATGAATATCATCAAAAAATAATTGTAGGTCTCTTTCATCTATAGTTCTGACATTTTCTTTTAAGATACTCATACACTATGAGAGGACCCATGAACATGAAAGGTGTACTAGTAACTTCTACTTGATGATAAATAGTGAATAAGGTTGAAGAGAGAGCTTTGAATATGGATAGTGATTCTTTTGTACACACAATAGGAGGACCTCATCCCATTATATTGGATCCCTTAATTTAATAATGGGATTTAAGGGTTGGGTTTCATCGTATAGAAATCCACATATGTTATGATAATGCGTACCCATTGGGGTTTTCACAATTGTTGAAAAATTCAAGTGATATATCATGTTTTTATAGCCATAAATGAATCATCTAAAGGATTTATAACCCAATTAAACCATGTTAAATATGTGGTTGTTCCATGTAGTTTCTATGAACTTGATATCATAATCAATATATGACATGCATCATATGCATATCACATGCTTCAATTAAGATATATTTTATAACAAAATATACTTTTTTTAGTGCACATCCAAAAAACTACCACTTTTACTAAAATCCCATAATTAACTTATGAATAAATTCACAACCCTTTTTTTGATCCATCTTACCTCTTTTAGATATGTTTTGTCAAACTCTCTTTATTTTGATAAAAACATTGTCCAAACTATAATCCTTATCCTAAGTCATGACTATGTGACCTTATGGTTGTTTTATTATTTAAAAGGATATAAAATATTCACTTCATATATGTAAGAAAAAATATAATCTATTAAAACACCATTGTTACTCAAGCTTCAATGGGGTCTGGGGTGGTCTTGATCAAACGTACTCATATTTACATATGAATATGTCCACCATAAGATGTATCATATACATAATTTATATACCTATATAATTAATTTTTCCAATACCTTAGTGACCACTATAAATAGATCATGTAAATCTAGTACAATATAACTCATATATTAAGGATTCTATGAAAAGGGAAGACTAATTTGACGAATACACCACATTTCATTCATTCTGAAGATGATTAAACTGGATATACCTCATCCATGAATCTAATAACATCACATGTCACTCAAATAAACATGGAAATGAATATAATTATCCAAATTAAATCAAGGGAACATATTTATTTACTTATTATATGAGAGGATAAATTCTATCTTGGTTGAGATCCACCCGCCAACATAAAGAGAAACATACTCAACCGCCCCTAATTAGCTAATTATCAAGGATTTCATATGAAATGAATCAATGTATGAAGTCTCTAATACTATGTATCACACTAAACTTAGTTAATATACATCCATAATAAGAAAACAACCCAAAGTATATCAATGGACAAATAAAATTCTTTGTGATATACTTTGGTGGGTCAGTCCAGATAAGTCTTGAATTATTACCACATCAAACTATTATTTTTATATCATATATAAATCATTGTATAAATTAAAAGTTTTTAATCTCAATAATATTCACATATTAGTAAAACCTATAATACTATATTATGAAAATTAACTAGGGATAACTCAAATTCATACTTTAAGGGGATAATTATCATTTCCCTTCAAACAAAATATACATCCAATATGAAAGGATTAAAAATTAGATATTTATATTTGTATAAATGATACATTTTATATTCTTGATCTCATTTAACAATACATCAAATAACCATAAATAATCACCTACCTAACATACCATATATGACAAACTATCAAATAATCCTTATGTTTACTACACTTTTAGGGGTTTTGTTAAACTCATTAAATCTTTATGTGAAGATCTGATAAAATTATTCCACTAAATTATTTAGTGAGTAATATATATGAAAAAAACTAGTTTTAATAATGGTGATATTTAGGAATAATAATCATAATTTTTAACTCCTTGAACACATTAAAATGATATGATATTAACAACTTATTTTTTTTTCTTGTTAGAAGTATTTAAAAGTTCATCTTCATCATTATTGTAACCCTTTCCATAATCATTTTCCTTGAAATATCTTGGTAACTAACATAACTATTTACATTGATATTTTACTAACATGACCTAAAATATTTAGTATATTATTTCTGATGCTTTCTATCATGGTACGCCTGCCTCCTCATGATGTTTTATGCTGGTGTGTCGCATTTGTTATCCCACATTAATGATTTCCAAATGTGGGAGGTATTAATCAATTCTTCATATATGTTTTCTCCTTGATCAAAATGGGATGATGGGATGTGAGTCCCTCCTTATATGGATTCATCCTCATAAATATTCACCTAGTTTTTCCCCAATTATATATTAAGACGTTGTTTATTAATTTGATTCTAGGAGCCATATCTTCATGAAAATTGGTTAGTTAAGCTCATACATTCAAGACATTCGAAAGGGTCAAGCCAGTATAGAAACCTTCAATTAGGAGAGTAGTCACATTGGGAATCAGTGACATGTCTTGGTGCTTGAACATTGGTAAACTTGTAGTCTTCCTCATAAGAGGGTTTCCCAAGTGCATGAAAACATGAGGAATTCCATGTTGATAATAAGGTATTTTATTCCAGAGGAATTTCAACTGAGGTTTTCCTCAGGCGTCCTATATTTAACATGAGGAATGCCATTGTTTTAACATCTTGTGGTGATGGAGATTAGTGAGTTTAGTATCTTAAGTAGGGGGAGTGGGATAATGACAACACTTTTGAAGGTGTATTAGATAGGTACATCCTTAGGAGGTATCACCTGGAAGGTTTAATAGATGGGCGAGAATGCCTTTGACGACAATCCTAGATGATGTGTCCTATAAATTGAAAGATATCAGACCATGAAGGCTGATCTAGACACCATTAAGTGTAGATCAGGGTTGGTGGAACCTAATTAGGGGGACACCAAGGTTTACCTGTAGATGGGATTTATCCTCATGGAGTATTCCTACATACTCCATGTAGAAGATAAGGATCAAATCCCACATAGTTAGAATGGTTTATTTGGGACTTACACATAGAAATATTCCCTTCACATGAATAGAACACTTTGTTGGATGGACATGGATTGTGTAGGGATTATGTATGGTTAGAAACCCAAGTGATGCTAGGATAAGCGATGATGTAGATGACATGATCTCACCAAGATGTGGCATCCTTGAAAGGAATTAGGATTGAAATGGTGGAAGGGTCAAAGTGGAATGAATAAAGTGTGGAAGGTGGTGGGATTGAACCTCAAGAAGGCTTCCTACGTATAGAAGTGGCTAGAATCAAAGTCCATGTTGTTCTAAAGTGGGAATATGAGACACCTAAGGTGGTGGATCATGAGAATGAAATGCATGGATAAGTACCTGAAGTAAGTGTAAACTTTGTTTTGCAGCATGATCCTCATGATACATAATCACTTGAGGGAAAGACTAGGATGAGAGTGGATGATAGTCTTGAACCTTTGGGATGATTCCTACATACCTGTTCTAGGATACAGGTATCAAAGTCCATGTAGTTGAAGTATCCCTTGTAGTTTAACATCATACAGTAAAGATAAGGGAAAACTGATGTGAATATGATGGTCTCAGGTTGAACCTTGGGGAGGCTACCTACATACCCTTTTTGGAGACAAAGATCGAATTCAATGTAGTTCAGGATGGCACTAGGGTTTACACATGGAAATCTTCCCATTAACATATTTGGGATTACACATGGTGAGAATCCCAAATAGATCGACCAAAACACCTTAGGGAGGTAGATCTGTTGGATGTTTCCCATAAAGGAAATATGTAACATCATGAGAGTACATCCCTAGGAGGGAGCACTAGAGTTTACCATTGGTTGGTAATAAACCTCATCGAGGATTCCTACATACCATGTTTAGAATATGTGGATCAAAAACCACATAGTTTGTAAGGGGGATGAGGCTTTCATACTGAGGCAGCCCGGATGGAGTTACAGTCATTTCAAACCTCTAATCCCACACGAGTCATGATAAATGTGAGAAACAAGAGGAAGTAGTGGACCAGATGGTCATGTTGTGAAAGATGTGTCATTGAGCGATAGTGTGGGGTTGACACGTAAGAGTTAACAAAAGAGATAGATATTTATAGATTACTCCATGAGGGATGCCCGAAGTGCGATACCCCGTGTACAATGAATAGAGAGAGACTACATTTTAACATCATGTGATGAGGATGATGTGGATTTCCATTTTAACATAATATAGATCTGATGGGTAGGATTCACTCCTTACAACCTAAGACTTATATAGTTGGAATTCATGACCTTTGAGTGGTGCAGGACCCAAATAATTTCTGAAATGAGTCGGTGGAGGTATGGTCACTCATGGGGTTCATTCTAGCATGGATATGCCAAAAAGAAAGATCTATTAGCATAACAATGAGAAAAATCAAGAGTTAGAAGACCAATAAGGGATACCACATGAGTAACCATGAAATCACTTCACTCAATCCTAGTGGGCCACACTAGAGAGTATATTGCAAAGCCAGGGGGATCACTAAAAGAATATTTTTGATGCTTGGGTGTTCATGAAGGGAAGGGTATTCGTAAAGGAAAAGCGTTTTGAAAAAAGAATGTTTATTTGAGAAGGATATTCCCTTACAGAGCATGTGGCCTTTTCCTTAGCATAAATCTTATTATAAGAGTGCTCCGTGATGGCTTAATGATTCGTTGATCCTCAAGAAACCCGAAGGGGGTCTCTTTTTCATGAAAGGTGGAGGCCTTTATGAAGGTAATCCCTACCATTAGTAGGGTAAATTAGGAACCAAGGGAATCATGTCTTTCAATACTCTAGTACCTTGGGAAATCCATTTTTGGGTCTGTTTCGCAGCGTTTGGGAGCTTTACAAGATGGGAGACAAGAATTTGAAAGGTTAGGTGAACGAACCTTTCGAGGTGGGGGATATAAGTATTTATAGGTAACAAGGATCGCGATTTTCTAGGGCACATTGCAAAGAAAAATAACATCATGAAGTGGCAAGGCTTTTTCAGACTCGTGGAGGTACCATAAAATATTCTCACATGGTCGCAATGCTTGTCAAACTCATGGAGGTACCCTCATCAACCTTCATGCATATAGTGGTTAGGGGTTTCCACAAATGATATTCTGGAGACATACTCATTTGATGAATTTTGGGGCCATTTAAGACCAAATTAGCTTTAAATCGACCATGACTTTGTCCATTTATTCAATAAAAAAATATTCAATTCCAAAAAATTACCCACTCATAATGGGAGATGATAGGAAAAGATGGATGGATTTTGTGAGTCCATCACTAAAAAATACATCTAGTTGAAAAAATGGATTGCAAGGAATGTAGGGAGTGATGTTCCATGAAGCTCGGGTAGGTGAAGGTCACCACGAAGCTCATCTGGTCATCACCTATAAATAGCGCGAAGGGGCCCATTGTTTGTACTAGATATCGACAAACGATTACACATAATCTCTCTTTTCATGAAGTGATCTTCTCCACGAACACATCACCATGAATAGGGTTCCATGGTCCCTTTCTCCATGAATTCATTCTCGAGAGTTGGGCATCATTATCCACTTCTCCATTGTGATGCACACCTTGAACAAGGCTACTCTGTGAATTTATACTCTGCAATCGAGCTTTGTGATCAACCTCCATGAATAGACTCAAAAAATTTCCTAAGTCTCAGATTGATGGCAGCTCTAAAATCTTATCAAGAGGTTCTTAGTGATGTCACCCAAAGAGAAGCAATGGAGAAAAATATCCTGATTAGGGAGTACGTTCAGATTCATTTTGATTATGATTTTCTTCTAGATCTATTGTTGAATTTTCATAATGATTACCCGTTGAATTTTTTTTTTCATTGTTCAAATTCAGCTTATGGGATGATGTCTTCATCCCAGAGGCAAGTATTGATGAGATGGACTACTAGTTTAGAGGCATGTAGAGATGAAATCAATGGTATAGGGATTATGATGGCCATATCGGGATGGACTATACCCCTATCACAATAGACTACCTTCATAATCATCTCAACAACATTGATGGGAAGTCGTTGGAGAATGAAGTGTCTCCACTACAGTATACAAAAATTATCAATGAAAGGATTGGGAAACCTGAGAAAGGGTGGATAAATGGTTGGGATCTATACCAGGGCAACAATTTCATAGAGGAGTGGGCCTTGGATTTCTGGGTGTGCATATCTTGCATAGATTTTGGGACAATTTTTAAGCGAGTGAGATTTTATGAAGTGACATGTGCATCCAAATTCCACATCTCTCAACCACGGGACATTGTACCTAAAATTTTGAGCTGATGGTCACCAGACACCAACACATTTCATCTTCACCATGGGGAGATTAGAATCAGCCAATGAGATCATTATCATATTTATGGGATCCTGGTTTTGGGGGGTCATGAATGATGAGTTCCTCCCCACTGAGAATGCTTGGGAGGATGAAAAATAAATACCATCTCTATCAAAGGAATTACAGGATCTGCTTCCAGGCATAAATAAGAACTAGAAGACCATGGATCTAATGTCACTTGTCTCCCTAACATTAATTTTCTTAAACCTAATGTTGTCAATTTGATTCTATGGGATGCTCTATGTCTTCACTACTTTAGGCCTCCATAGGGAGGGATGGTATTATCACTGTGGTTCCATCGTTTCCTCTTGTTTCCCTATTTTTCCTCTTGAATAATATAATACGATGATGATGAGATGGCCCGAGACATCCAATAAAAGAAATGTTTTTGTTTATTTTATGATCTTTCCAACAAATAAGCCTACTGAAGGAGAGGAAGCACCAATTAAATTGCAAATGAGAAACCACACCTATCCAAGGAGATACTAGTGAGGCAAGGAAGACTCTTATTGGAGGATATTGAAGGATATTTAGTGGTAGTTTTGGGGATACAATATCAAGAACAAAGAAAAGCTAATAGTTAGGATATTTGGATTCATTTCGACACTCATATGTGGGTGGATGATTCTAGTGAGAGATGTGCATATGAAAGCGTGACCAAACACATTTATCATGGCAGTGATGCTGGAAATTGGGCAGTGCATCAATCTAGGGATCCGAGTGCTGGAAAATTTTTATAGGGTACTTAAGTATTTCAGCAAGGGGAATAAGTCATTGGGCATGTGAGGGTTATTTCACTTTTTATACAGTTGGGTTGTGGCAGATATGGGAGGTTATGAATACCAAAATCTTAAATCTTCCCACAAGACAACCTTTCGACCAATGATCCTGAACATCATAGGGAATTTTCCACTTGATCTAGGACCGGTGGAAACACTGAGAAAGATAGGGAAATTAGACCATTTCATCTTTCACCCATTTTTTTCCAATGGGGAAATTTAGTGATAATGGTACAAACACTATTGGGAAGTGGTCGTATCACCAGCAATTTTGAGGTGGAGAACTGGTGGCGATGGTAGAATATGAGTCAACCTATGACGTGTACACTCTATACTGGTTCATGAGAAAATTTAGATGTTTGTAGAGGCTAAATACAAATTTATACCTAGGAGTATTCCATTAGGATCATCTTTGTGTGATGAGTCAACCCTGGATAATGTTTTCACGTGAAGACAGAAATATAAAGAATGAGTTTCTGCCATCCACTACTTCATTTGGTGTTGTTCATGAATATGCATGGTGTTTGAAGAATGCCTATCCAAGAAAAATGATAAAGAAGCCTATGATCACGACTAGAAAATGAGTGGCCCTTCCACATCTATTGCAAGGTCAAGCAGCAACAAGAGAGAATCATTAGGGCAGTGTTGACATGCATCATGGTGATGAGGTTGTAGTGGAAAGGGAAGAAGTCCATGGACTAGTACATAACATATGTTAAGGGAGTGGAGTATCAATACCAGATCTAGTGGCCCCAGCTGAGAAGACCTATGAGGAAGTGGGGCTATGTAGGGGGTTGCTCAAGACATCCCCTCGGGCCCTTGAGAAAAAATTACTCCATGTGGTGCTTCCTTACAATGTTGTCTATCCTGAGTCTCGGATGACCTGGGATACCTACAGATAGTACCTCAACACTGATGTTGTATGGGATCATGTGAAAAATTATGGGATACAACTAGAAGGGATCAAATTTTTTAATGGCATCTTCAACATGTACCTGGAAGAGGGTAGGAAATTCATGGAAGACTTAAAAGTCTTATTGCACTCCAGAGGCACCATGCATCCAATGAAAAATCGAGTGTGAGTATGCTACTGAACATGAATTCTCCCCTGGTGTTGTCAACGGTTAAACAAGAATAAAACTTACCCTTTTCTAAAAATTCATATGGATCCTAGGGGGAAGAGATCAAAAAATAAAAACTATGGGAGGATACCGAGCTAATGGCCTCAAGGGAAGCATCTTTGGAGGAAGAAGTTATAGTATCCTTAGAGGACACTTCCTTGGGAAGGTTCGATGAAACCTTTGAAATAAAGGTTAACTCACCTTTCTATCTGGTCATCTCTCTTATTCTTTATCTTGATTCTCAAATGATGCAAGTTCCACATAGGATAGTCCTGTAGCGGTGATCCCCTATCATGGGGATGAGGATGCAACCAATGTAGAGAGATAAGTTTTAAGGTTTTTTCTTGAAGCAAGAGAATATAGTAGGTTAGATAGAGCTAATGATATTGGAAATTTTGACCCAAATTCACAAGATACCTCCATTATATATGGGGGACCACACCTTGGCATCCCAACTATGATAACATGAGTGCATGTGCCACCATCATTTGAACTTCGTATGTTTCCTACTTCATAGAGTAATACCTATTTCTTATCACACTAGATTTATTTTACATGATCCCTATCTGAACAGTCAATGTAATAACATGTGCCTTGCTTATAATAATGGTTGGAGGACCTGGGGATTCCTTGCTGATAGAATCACCCGTCCATATCTGTCCAGGTATCCAAGTTAACTAGGCCATGGTTTTTTTATGAGCAATCTATTTTGATCACGGGTGAAGACACTGGTGGGGCAGAACCTGGAGTTGATAGAGATACCCTTATCAAGAAATGATCTAGTGATGAGGATCAAGCTGATGATATAGATCCAGACCTATCAGACTTAATACTAGAAGAGGATCCCTCTAATGAACTCTTGACCACATTTCCAGAGTATGAACCTACTGATCTAGTGGAGTTGGATGATTCTGATTCTGATGTAGTCGAGGACAGCTGGGATACCCGATGTCGAGCATGGAAGTTAATAAAATTATTAATAAAAAAACTCCAAAATAAAAGATGGGTAATACAAATAGGATCAATTCATCATTGGTTGTGTGATCTATGCACTACAGGGAAAAATGCGTGAGGTCTACACATGTTGATCTGGGACTACCTCATATAGAAAATACACAAAAGTAGTCACCATCTAGATGTCACATGGAATTAAGGGAATTCTATCAGCCCTCTGAATCTTCAGGGGGATGAAAAAGAGATTCGGTTCCTATAGGGATGGTTAAATGAGCACCTATCCTTCATTTCTACCTAGATAAGGCTTGTTTCACAACTAAGGTCCCAACTAATGGATACCCAAGTGTAGATGAGGCAAGCATCACACTAGGTGGCCGATCCACAGATCAAGAAGGATTGATCACAAATCAGGGTGGATGAGATTCTTTTTGAGGCCATAAATGAAGTAAAATGTATTAGAAGGATAAATTAGGCCTTGGAGGCCACACATTAGAAGATGGTGGAGCTGAAGTGTTCTATCGAAGGGGAAGATTCCTAAGGGCCATGTTTTGGCCAAACTTATAAAACATACTTTTTTTCTTGGTTTCTTGTTTTGAACTACATGAATGATCATATTTATTGATTATTTAAATTACAGAACCATGATCATATGTGTAAAGCAACTAATTATCAATCCGTAAGCTCACATGGGTCATTCCCAACATGAGAAATGAGGGAAGAACACATAATCATTCACTTTGTATGAGAGTTCCAGATAATCATCGAATACTTGAGGTCCACCATTGTTTACTGACCGACCAGATCATTCAGGTTGGGAGACTAAAGATGGAGAATAAGGATCCCAAAATATCCAAATTTCCTTTCCCAATGTGCTCTCATGCATTATTAGGATAAACCCATGGTCATTGGAATCAATCCAAACAAAGGGGAAATGGGATGTTTGAATCATGATTCCCATAATCATGAATCACATAGAGGATGGACTGATAATATGAGATATCTAATTACCATATTAGATACATAGTATTTGTAATGTCTTCCTGAAATTGGGAAAAATAGACAAGGGATGACGAATGGTCGTATCCAAAACATGGGACCTAACTAAAAATATTGTCTGGTATATTTAAGGGTGTTAGCCCATGGTGGTAGGTGAGCCAAAGCGGCATATCCAAACTATTAGGGGGGTCAATTTAGACATTAAAAGGGGGTAAGTATCTAAATAAGGGACACAAAAAGTGTGGGGTGAAGTGAAATTTTTTTCTAAAGACTTCCAACACTCTAGAAATTTAGCCATCACGACTAAGAGTACATATGTGTGGGAGCATTGGGTTGAACAAAGATCAAAACCATCATCCAGACAGGACCTCTCTGGAGGGGTCCTAGGATGCCTCATAGTTTCACATCATGAAAAATAAGTATGATGCATAGAATATTTTAATATAATATGATCAGGATGCATCTCGCAGTTTAATGTCATGCGATAGAGACGTTTCACATATTTTAATGTCATGTAGCACGGACCCTGGACAATAGTTTAAGGTCATGTTTCATAGACTAAAATGTATATTCTTATATTGTTTTCATGTCATTAATGAAATAAATCCAATGTGAATGAAGGCCATGGAGGTCCAACTCCACACACAAGCATTAGGGTATAGAGGGGAAGGAAGCACATGCGACACAACAAGGGGAGAAATCACAATGAAGCATTAGTTGAAGTTCATAATGTTTGTACTATGAATAGGTAAGAGGGTCCTAAATAAGCTAATGAACCTGTGGATTCAATTGAGATAACATGTTTGGAAATCACTACATATCCCATAAGAATGGGAATCGAACCACACATAGGTCTTGAAGTATAGTGTAGTTAGAGATCAATAGTGGCGGGGGCAGTCCTCTTTGGTGGGGAAGCTAAAACAAACCATATTCATGGGTAATATTGGACTCACTTAGGGAATGGTTGTAGTTTAACATCATGCATTGAATATGATGTGTTCTTAGTTAAAGGTCATACATCTCGAACCGTGATTGATGGTATTCCAAATGGGTATGCACAATGGGGTTCTATGATAAACTCGACATGAAAGGGGATCAAGAGGACTACACACACAACATATACATTCCTGAGGAATCTTGTGTACAATTTTAATGTTGTGAATATTAAACTATAAGGAGTAATTATCATCCCAAGGGTATATATGTGACACTAATGAGATAAAACTTGATGTGAATGAGGGCCAAGACAACCCACATGTCATATAGATGTCTTAAGATAAACTGTGTACATTTTAAGGTCATAGATCTTGGATTAGTGATTTAGTGGCTAGGACCAAAGACAAAGTGGTTGGGATTTACTACATATCCCAAAAGGATAGGAATAAATCCATATGTAGTTCTAGAATTCTATTCATTTTAATGTCATATAGTGAGAATGAAGATTATATGACATGAAAAGGGGAAATATAGCTTCAGTTAGACCTAAGATCGATGATCCAAGCATCACTATTTATCCCATAAGGATAGGAATCAAGCCACCCATAGTTCTTGAAGATCTATGAATGTCTGACCTATACATAGAGAGAAGAGGAATTAGATATTTATTGTTTTTTATTTTGTTCTCTTTGTTTTTTTGAGTGACTAAACCAGGATGGAAATTCTAGGTGTCACCACAAGAATCAAGTTGTGTTTAGGTCTTTATAGGTGGAATGGTGGATGACCAGTGACAAGGTTGATTCCCTCTCAAGCGAGAACACAAAAATGTTGTCTTTTTGCATGGCCAGGATGATGATGTTGAAGTTTAAGGTGGTATGATAGGACCGATTTATGCATTTAAACATCATACAGTAAGGATGATGATGGAGGTGTTCCATGAGGAAGTTTCATGAAGCGACTATTGGAAACCTGACATTAGTAGGGACTAAAGAAGTTCACAACATAACACATAATCATAAGAAACATGTGGAGGTGTTATTAGTTTAAGGTAATAGAGTTTGGACCATAGGGATATTAGTTTAAGGTCGTATAGTTTGGACCATAGGGTAACATAACTTTTTTCATGTGGGTAAGAACCCTACAAAAAATTCTAAGCCCACATGAGCCATGATCAGTGTGGGAAACAAGGACTAATGTTAGGATTTACCTATTATATGTAGAATTGTATGACAAGAGATCTTCTCACTTGATGTGCACAGATACATGGATGAGAAACATCAAGGTTGTTAGAGTTCCACTAGAATATAGAGATGTGGAAAGGAAGTAAATTAAATCTTTTGATTTATAGATTAATGAATTGGTGCCCATGAGTAGGATCACTGCTGACCCTATTCACAATGTAGGATAAAAAAACTTCACCCATAAAGGGTGAGGTGTATAAATATAGAATTGACTGTTAACAAAATTTGAAACACATGGTTTGATGTTCTTTCCTGAAAATACATTAGGTCATTGGCCCATGATGGTAGGTTAGACAAAGCATCCTCAGAACATCACTGTTAGGGGGTCCTTCTAGATGTGAAAGATGATGGAAACCCAAACTCAGAAATACTCAAAGTGTGGAGATGGGTTAGGAAGATATCCACATAGAACTCAACACTTTCATTCCTATGACCTAGCGTATTGGGTCATGTTAGTGGTAGGACCCAACTAAACCCAGGATATAAAATATTTTATGGTCATTTTTCTTGGACCATTGATGACAAGTTTAAGTTCATGTGTATAGAATGTATCCATATAGTTTAATGTCATGTAGTGAATAAAGAAAACACTATGCAGTTTACCATCTTGTGGCTAGGACATAAATGAAAAATAGGTATCCCGGAGGGGAAGTGTGTGGAATGGTGAAATAATCCCCATGTGAATGAGTCCATGGAGTCCCATACCATGCCACATATTCCCAAGAGAAGAAAAAAGAGACTCTTAGTTTAAGTTCATAGATTTTGGACCTGAGGGTCACGCCGCTACTTTATGTGGGTGAAAACCCTACCAAGACTTCTAATCCAACACGATCAATGCACTATATAGGAAAAAAGTGATGTTAGTCTTTCCCCATCATATGGAAGACCACAATAATTGAAAGAAAATGTTGGGTGGGAAAGTCCCAACCATACTAATATTCTATCTCAATGCACATGGATGGATATAGCACCAACACCAAGGGTGTTGGGGATTCACCCGAACATAAAGATGTGTAAAATGTGAATCACTACACCAAGTGTCTGGAATGCAATAAGGGTTGCATGAAAATGGGTGATAAATATTGACCATGTTTGAAACACAACATACATATTGTGTTACCTTTGATAGGTACAGATAGATGAGGTTTGATCACTGAACAAGTTCGAAACACATGACCTCTATCAAAATGTCGTCCAAAGTCTTCCAGGGTGTTAGACCAAAATGATTTGTGAGCCAATTTTACATAACTAGGCCATTAGGGGGGGTCCCATTAGACATTAAAGAGGATGGGGAACTAGATAAACGGACTCATGAATCATGGAAATGGATTGAAAGAATGTACCTCTAGAATCCCACACTCCAGGTCTCAAACTACCACACATTCAAATATGTTGGTGTGGAACATTCGTAGGAAGGATCACGTATGCCTTGAAGGATCAGGTTCCTAAGGGGGCTGAGGTCCAAGATGGGTCTCACGGTAATGATACCCCATGTTGTGAACAGTTTAAGGTTGTATTACTTGAACCAAAAATTTTGTATAGTTTGGAGTCATATAACTAGGACTATAGGTGCCCAGTATAATATTGTTTTCCTACGACATATCATGTAGTTTAACATCATGTGGTGAGGAAAATAATGCTACAAAATTTACAATTATACAAAAATAACATTATGAGAGAGAGATTCATCTGAAATGAGATGTTTATGGTGCAGCCAAAACAATCCTGACATGAAGGAGGACAAGAAGATTTGTATCTCACCACACGCTCTCAAAGTGAAGCTCAAGCCGAATGGGAAAAATAGTTTTTGATCATGTGGATGGGCCTAGTTACAAAATTTCGGGGCATTTCTACGTATCCCATAAGGATGGGAATCATGACATACATATTTCTTGAAGATCTATGAAGTTTAACATCATGCAGTAAGGATGAGAGATGAGAAGGGTTTGTTTAAAGGAACATGCATGGTGTGACCACTATAACCTGATGTGAATAAGGACCAGAGAGATACACACCACACCACACATTCCCATGAAGGAATACTAGGATAATAAGGGGGAAAATGTTCATGATTCTATAGCTAGGCTTGAGGAAAAAATGTCTGAACATTGCTATGTATCCCATAAGGATAGTAATTAAGGAACTAGTAGTTCTGGAAGATGTCATGGAAGATGGACAATGAAAAAGGGGGGGATATTATCTCAAATGGAAATATCATAGTTGTTATAAAATTTATTATCATTTGACTAAGACATTGAAAATATTAGTTTAAGGCCATAGAATTCGGACCGACTAAAGAAGAGATGTGTAGTGAGGTGCCATGTGGAAACCCATCATGAATGAGAGATAAGGAGGCCGAAAAGCCACACATGAATTCCTAAATGAAACCTAGGCCAAGGGGACAAATGGTTGAGTTTTTGAATCTCTAGCTGGACTCATCGAAAAGATATTCGGGCATTGCTATGTATCCCACAAGGATGGTAATCATGCTATATGTAGTTCTCGAAGATGTCATGAAGGATGGACAACCAAGGGTAAATGTCTTCTCAGGTGATGATATCATCAAACTATGTAGTTTACCATCATACAACCAGGATGAATGATACATATTTCAACATTATACGGTCAAGATAGGGGTTTTTATACAGTTTTTAATAATGTTACAAGGATGTTGTGGTCTTTGATTAAGGTCATTGAGCTCAGACTAAGTGGTGAGGCTTAAAAAGAGGAAATATAGAGTGTGATACCATGAAGCAACCCAACATGAATGAGGACCCAAGGCATCTGCACCGCACCATACATTTCGGAGAAGAACTCAAACACTATTTAATGACATGGGTGACAAATAAAAAGGTTTGGGAGAGTATATAGATGGGCCCAAAGACGACATGTCTGGGCGTCACTATGTATACCACAAGTATGGGAATCAAGATATACGTAGTTATAAAATATAAAGTAGTTTAATGTCATGAAGAAAGTATGTGGGGAATAGTTTAATGTCATGTTGGAAAGATTAGTTTAGTATCATGCATGAAAATGGGAACTTGACTTTTATGATCTTGTAGAAAGGACCATCAATGTTGTGTTGTTTAACGTCTTGTAGATAGGAAACACTAGTTTAACATCGTGTAGGATGTTGCATCATGCAGTTTAAGGTCATGATGTATGGACCACGTAGTATTTTATGTCATGATCCATCCCCCGGGGCCCATGTCATGATTACCCCAAGCCTGCCTCCAAAAGGCCAAGGGTAGGAGACTATAATTGAGTAGGAATATCCCTCAAACATGAGGCATTTTCTAAGACCATGTACCCACAAACATGACTCCAAGACATAGAGGCTGAAAATTGAAAACAATAAGTAAAGAAAATGCGTACATATCACTATAAACTATAAATATAGTAAGATCGAAAGTAAAGTAGTAAAATATAACCGTGATAGAATACAAGCCCACTAAACGAATGACAACTGCAAAGTTTGACCTACAAACAAGGATAATGAATCTATTGTAGAAAGACTCCAAAAAAACCTCAACTAATCTAATTTCACAAGGTACCTTCTGGTCCTGGTCCTTGTCTTGCTCCATCTAGGACTTCGCTAAGGAGTCAGTCATCTGCACAAGACACAACACGTGTGGGAAAAACTTGTGCATGGGTGAGTAAAACAATACTCAGTAGGGCACCCCAAAACACAATGCAAAATACCAAAAAGTATATACCACTAAGAATATACAATTAGATAAACACATGTATATTTCAACAACACATAAAACAAGAACATCTTGGTATACTCACAAAGGATTCCAAGACACAATCTCCCATCCGCTGCTAGCCATATGGTTCTTCTCATAGCATGCTCGATTCTGGGAGATCCCACTCCTCGATCTATCTAAAATAATGCATGTAGAACAAGTATACCAAATGTTTTTGAGAGAACATATTATCTTGATACATAATGGAGTTTCCTTGAGATGTTAGGTCTCACTAAGACAAGAAGTCTTGATAATACAGCTAATCAGTAGTCCTAGGATTCTGCTCAAGGTACCCTCGTTATGGGAGCACTTGCTCCAAGAGCTATGAAGTTATTAGATGCCCTTGAAAATAGGTCCCTCCAATTTGGGCCCCACCCAAATAGAACATGTTGAGAACTACCTGAAGTACACTGGTTAGGTCAAACCATGAAGGAAATAATTAGATATCGATAAACATATAGGGGGTCCTACACCCAAGACTCACTGGGGGACATCCTGGCCCTATTGATATTATCATCCTTAATAGGGTATGTGCCCCATTTAAATATTTTTCACACCCATTCCGCAAACCCTATCTAAGCTACCACAAATAGAAGTGATGATTGGTTATGCCTCTCGATGAGATCCATGCTCCAGCCCATGGGGACACTGAGAAAACCGATCTGAGCCAACACACTTCGTAACATGGTCCATTATCTATGTTAGGGATGTGATTCTACATAGAACCTTTATATAGAATCCCAAGGGTATAGTATCAATCACAACTATCACCCTTTATGATGGGATCAAGATCCTGCATAAATCTCTCATAAGAAAGACAAATAGAATGAAAACAGACCCTTTTGATCCAACTAAAACCCCACTAATCCACCTTAAAAGAACCACCTCATTGAGAGGGTCACAACTCCCCAAATGTCTTGTCAAACAGACTTAAAGTTTTAAAGTTACATGCATTTTAGTGAAAAGGGGTCGGTTAAGTCCGGGTCAGGTCTGACCCGGTCAGACTAACCCAACCCACTAGACTGGGCCCACTACCGGCCCGACCCAACCCAGCTGGGCTCCAGCTTTCGGATTCAGATTAGCCCACTTAGGTGCATGTCGGTTCGTCCACCCCGGACACAGTGACTTGTTGTGTCCCCTCCACCGACTGTTGATCCCGCACATGGTCCACTAACTGTGTGACAGTAGTCTGACATGGCACCCATCGCCTCACCAGCCCACTCCACCATGGAACACCCTATCCATGGCCACCGTTTTCACCCATAGTCGAGCTTCTTCGGGCCACCAGACATGCTCCGGTGCTCCAATCTCTGATCCTAAATACGTTCCAGAATCATCAGTCTTCATAGTCATTCATCATTTTCCAATGGGAAGGTTTCTACTCTTTACATTAGAAAATCTCCAGGGTTATGATGGTAACCTTGGATTTCCTAACAAGGATAAATTAAAAGGGAAATAATGTTTTGCCTCCACGTTATGTTAATTTAAAATATTTTTAATAAATATTTTAAAGACGTTTGCATCTAAAGTCTAACCTTCACCCTCGACCTGCGCAGGTTGAGGTTATGACTTTCCTAAGGCAAAGTTTATGTTTTTGATGCAATGGTTGCCTTATATTTCTGATCAGGGCACCCTTTTAATAGTTATTCAGATTTTTTCAGAAAACCACTCATGCACGCTATTTAAATACTTAAAATTTTTCGGTGGATTGTTTCGGGCACATCAGGCCTCAGAATTTCACTTCATCTCAGTGCTTGGTCTCGTAATTTTCCAAAGAAGTTTATAAAAATAGAACTAAGAAAATCCAATTCATTATATTATCCCCACCTAAAGGCTTTATGTTCGCAAAAATCCAAACATGGTTTACTCGAACAAATGGTGAGAGAACCGAGCGCGAATATTAACCTTCTTCTCCCATGCACCCTTCTTAAGATCCTTGTGCTACCTCCGGACACGCAATAATGGAAGAGATCAGACAAATAGGAACCTCAAGCATCATTCGGTACTCAAACCAAGACACTCCAATATATATGTCCAACTCGTCCTAGATTATGACGTGCAAAGAGTTATGCAAAAATCTCCTCAGCTGTGACATGTAGAAGATGTTGTGTACCTGGCCCACTATGGGGTAGATCCAAGCAGTACGCAACCTCACCAACTAAACATAGTACCTGAAAGATGGAAAATTAACATCAGAGATAGCTTTTTTCCTCGAAAAAAATCTTTCTAACCCTCATCGAGGTGAGTCCCAAAGGAAGACCTGGTCTCTTTCCTAGAACTCTAAAGGTATCCTCCGTCTGCTAGTAAAAAAATTCTGAAGGACCTGTGTATTTTGTATCCACTCATAATTGACCTATACATTCTCTGCAAACACCTCCTTTAATCACTTCCACAATAGGGATGTAAATAAAGAATCATAATCTGAAACAATCATCGATGAAACTCTATAGAATAGAACTATCTCCTACTCATAGAGGAATATGAAGCCCTTAACTAAAATCTATTACTGGGTAGTTTGGAAGTGGGCCGACTTGGTGAGTTGGTCAATGATCACCCTAATGGTTTCATGTCTCTTGGACGTATGTGGTAAACCTGTCACTAAGTCCATCGATATGCCTTCCCACTTCATTCCTAGTACTCCAAGAAATAGAATGAGAAACCCCTTCCATGTAAAATGTATTGACACAATGATTTGATAACCCACAAAATAGATTCAAACAAGATTTAATCTTTTTATCTCAATAGGTAAGCTTCGATTCATTCAGTTCTGTCATACATGGTGTCTTCCTTAACACTCACATGCATATTCCAATGAATCTCTTCACTATAGGCGTCTACTGCTACAAATGTGCATCTATTGAAAAGAACAAAGTGTTCACTACCATTCAAATTTCCATCAAAGGTATTACTTGTAGACAAATGTGAAAGTGAAGACTCACAGTTGGTATCACCAAGTTGTGCCTATCTATATCATTTAAGAGTGTATGTGTAACAACCAATAACTGAAGATATGCTGCTTCGTCTCTATCCATGAGGGATAACTACAATGAGTACAACCACTATAATGCCTCATTCACTAACTGTTAAATGTATTCAAGTTGAGAGAATATTCTTCCACTTTTATTTTACTAGGAGTATAGAAAAACTCCAAGCCATATTCCTGGAGGAACTCTAGGCATCGTCTCTATCTCAAGACCCGGTTCTTCTAAGAGAATACGTATTTTAGAATCTTGTGATCAAAGTAGACGATGAATCGACAACCCATCATATAGTATCTCCACATATACAATGTGAATACCACCACTACTAACAAATTATTTAGGGTTGTGTAGTTCTTATCATGAAACTCCATCTCAACCTTCATTGTATGCACTAAAACTATAGTCTCTAAGATGACATGTCCCAGGAAAAGGGACCTTCTAAAACCATAACTGACATTTTGAGATCTTCTCTTAATATTGGTTCTCTCGGACTATGTCTATGACCATTATTAAGTTTCTCATGTTATCCTCCTCATATTCTGAGTACACTAAAATTCCATCAAAGAAGATCACCTGGGGATCTCAAGGTGAAACATGGGGTCTAACTAAGACCTTCTTCTGTAAGACCACCATCTGCACCCCCAGCTCATGAAGATCTTTATGAGCTATCCAATATAATAACATAAATATCAGTTCCACCCTGATCTATAGACCAATACCAAATTCTAACTCTCAATGGGGAAGTAAACATGGAATAACTTCAAGGATGATGCCCTTATACTCTTCCACCACTAAGAAACTCGAGGAATCATAACATCCACTGCACTGAGGGTCAAACTAGCCAACTAAATAGAAATCCATTGCACCATCCTCTACCTATGTCCATCAAGATCTGTAAGTATTTCACCCTTGCTGATAGATGGAAATACGGTTCTATCACCCCGGATGAACCACAACCTTTTCATAAATTAATCAATCTGAGCAAGAAATGTGGATTAGTTCAAACTGATAATGACATCATAAGGCCTCGATGCCACTACCAAGAGATCCCAACCTAAACTCTCACATATAAAATTTAGGTCAAATTATCATCCCCTGTTCATGGTCATTGGGTCTCCACTAGTAAGAGTATCTAATTTTTAGTGTCAAGCTAACATTTTTAACCCGAACCACTAGGTATCAAACAAGAAAAGTGTAAGGAAATTAAATCACTAGTAAAAGTGTCTATCAATAATGAAACTAAAGTAAAAAATCACATATTTTACCTTGAATAATTCCTAATGTCATGGGGTCAAAATCCTCTATAGCCTAAAACTATCTATTTTTATGTCTTTTAGATCCCTGAGCCTAGGATAGAACACCTGGAGGTGTTTGTGGTAACATGTCAAAAATTCATCCACCTCCTACTACATTTCCATTTATCTTAACACATCCACCACCCAAAGGATATTTCTACTCTTGCTGTTTTCTATTCCTTGGTGGTTCAAAAACCACCTCTCTGAATGCAACATGAACAGTGGGACAATGTCATGTGAGATTCCCCCTTTTACAATAAGCATAGTAAATCCTGTCCTTCTGGGAACTAGAACATCCCTAAAACATATGATGAAACCTACGGTTCTATATCTTACATTGTACACTTTCTATCATTAGGTCCTGCTGACCCTGTATCCTGGGTGATCTCTACCTCAAAAGCCTATGACACACGTTCGAACCCTTTGTCTCATCATCTAGAAACAAAATATCCATCCATGACTCAGTTTAGAAAGATGCATCCACATGAAACATTGGAGGTGGGTATGCTAATTGATCATAAAGAGAAACAACCACCATATGAACATCCTAAACAAAATATAATCTGTTACTAGACCCCATCAGGTAGGCCTCCTTGAGCATCAAACCAAACTCTTGATCCTATTGTGGAAACATCACAGGCTGGTGTCATGAACACATCTTGAAGAAAACAAGATATATCACTATTAAAAGAGTATAACTGGTGAGTTGACTAAAGAAGCACATGGAATACACTACTCATTCCTATATTATGCATATAACTTTATTTTTCTCTAAAACTATTATTTTCATGAAATGAGTCAGAAAGAAGGTGGCTAGAGTCTTAGTGTATGGATACATTGGCCTCCACACCAACATTGGAGTCCCTGACCAGAAAGCAAATCTTGAAACACTTAACACTGTTTCTCAAAACCAAAATCATAGACTCTCGATCCCAATGTGGAACTGAACCCCCTATGATACCACTATATCATGACCCATACCCTGGGGCTTGTTCCATGAATACCCCAATAATTCCTTCAATTCTCCAGGGGCTAGTGACTAGTGTCGAGTAGGCATATCCCACAAATGGGAGGCATTTTCCTAAGAAACTATAAACACATGCATGACTCCAAGCCACAGAGGATATAAAGTGAAAACACTAAGTAAATAAAATGACTGCATTAGAATACAACTCAACAATAGAGTACAATATAAATTAAATCAATAATTTACAACTGGGCCAGAATACAATCCCACTAAAAAAAGACAATAGAAAAGTTGAACCTGAAAACAAGGGTATTGAAGCTGTTGTAGAATGATTCCAAAAATACCTTGACTCAATTGATCTCACAAGGCACTATATGGTCATGGTCCTAGTCTTGCACCACCTAGGACTCCAAAAAAGCATAATTCATCTTCACATGACATGAAACAGGTAGGAAAAACCCATACAGGGGTGAGTAAAATAATACTCATTAGGGAACCCCAAAATAGAAATTAAAAGAGTACAAAGGAAACACCACTAAGAAGATAAAATCAGATCAACATAGATATATGTCAGTAACACATATAACAAGAATGTACTGGTATACTCATAAAAGATTCTAAGATGCAATGTCTCATCCTGTTCCATTCATATGGTTTCACTCAGAGCACTCTCGGTTCTGAGAGACCCCACTCCTCAAGATATTTAAAATAAATAATGTAGAAAAAGTCTAAAAAAAGTATCTGAGAGAAAATATGGTCTTGATATGTCACAATGTTTCCCTGATAAATCCAGTCTCATTGAGACAAGGATTCTCGGTATCATAGCCAATCTGTAGTCACAAGATTCTATTCAAGGGACTCTTGTTCCGGGAGAACTTGATCCATGAGTTATAAAGTTGTTAGAGACCCTTTCAAATTGGTCCTTCTAATTTGGACCCCGCCCAAAGATAACACACTGATAACTACCTGAATTACACTAGTTAGTTCAATCCATGAAGGAAAGAATCAGATCTCGATACAAAAATAGGGGTTCCTTCACCCAAGCCTCATTGGGGGACATCTTAGCCCAACTAGGATTATCATCCTAGGTAGGGGATGGGTACCAATGTAAATATTGGTCACACTCATGCCACAAACCCTATCTATGGTAAATAAAGAGAAGTGAGGACCAATCATGCCTTTTAGTACAATCCAAGATCCATCCCATAGAGTCACTGAGAAACCAAGGATTAGACAACTCACTTTAGAACATGGTCCATTATCTATGAAAGGGATGGGATATCACATCAAACATTCATAAAGAAGCCCAAGGGTATGGTCTCAATCTCTACTTTCACCTTCTATGATGGGATCGAGATCCTATATCAATCCCTCATAGGAAAGAAAAAGAGAACACCACCATCCCATACTTGTCCAACTAAAACCCCACTAAGACATCTCAAAAGGAATACCTCTTTGAGAAGGTTCCAATGCCATAAAAGGCTCATCAAATAGAATTAGAGTTTCAAATTTATGGGCATTATAGTGAAAAAGGGGATGGTTGGGTCCTGGTCTGATCCGACCCGGTCAGACCGACCCTACCAAACCTGGTTAGGGGTCCATCTACCTGACTTGGATAGGGGTCCACCGACCTGACCCACTGGGTTAACCCAACCCACTAGGCCTGGCCCACTACCAGACCAACCCACCGACACCAACCAAGCCTATTCGGACTTGGCCTGGTTCGTCTTCCTAGGACGTGGTAACTTTCCGTGTCATCTCCATGTCATGAAACCAGCTCATCCAACTGTTGATCCCATACATGGTCCGACACGACGCCTAATGCATCATTGACCCGCTCCGTCAGAGCCCACCGTGGTTGCGGTGCCCATCGCTACCCACGACCGAGATGCTACAAGCTCCTCTGATTTTCACTGTGGGTAGCCGACTTCCCCCACACTAGAACGTGGCCACCACCACGTATTGCCACTGACCAATAGATGCGATTCAGTGCTATGATCTCCGAACAATAATATTTTATGGAATCCTTGGTTCACCATCTTTATTTTCAAGTGATCGAATCCACATTACAAACCAATTTTATAGAAAACTATCAAATGACGGTATCTCACGTGTCGCTTTGATCTGTCTATCTCTATCACTGTCGCTCCTCTGTTAGGTCATCAGGAGGCAGGATCTTTGATTTGGGATCATTGCTTCAAGAAACGTGCATGTAAGGATCATAAAATCTTTATTCTATGAAGAACATGATTGCGAGAAGAAACATGAAAGAGAAAACATAAGAATAAACCTTAGTGGTTGTTAATTATGAACATGAGTCACTATCATTAGAAGGATCAAGAAAAAAAACTTTATCAAAACAATTTGCACCAAATTAAAACACGTAAGTTGAACCCTCTAGCAAGAACGATCAAATTATGGGTCTACATGTTTGTGGGTAGATCTGTGTTCATCATTTAAATTCATGAATGGGGGAATAAATGATTTAAATAACAACCCCTAATTTGATGTTTTTATTGGTCGATGTTGAGGTTCGATCTTCATTGGTGATCTGTTGACAGATGTCATGATCCGTTGTCTCGTCGATCCTCGATCTTCGTTGTCATCTGTCATTCTCCAACAGGAATGTTTCTCCTCATTTACTTAAGAAAACTCATTGGTAATGATAATAAACCTGGATTTACTAACAAGGCTCCATTAAAAGGAAACCAATGTTACGTCTCCATGTTACATCCATTTAAAAAAATTTAATAAATATTTTAATTACATTCAAATCCAAAAATTAATTTTCACCCTAAACCTGCACCAGTTGAGGTTAGGCCCTACCTAATGTAAATTCAATGTTTTGGATGCAACAGTTCCCTCATATTTTTTATCTAGGCACATGTTTAAGAGTTATTCAACTTTTTCATGAAATCTATCATGCATTCTATTTAAAAACTCAACTTTTTTTTGACGGATTGTTCCAAGAACAACAGGCCTCAGAATCACACACCATCTTAGCCCCTGGTCTCGTATTTCCCAAATAACTTTCTAAAAATAAAACTAGGAAAATCTGAGTCGTTATAGTTTATCATCCTGAAAGATGATATAGGTCATAGTTTAAGGTCATAGAGTTTGGACCAATGTGACCATTGTGCATTTTATCTTCATGCAACCAAGAGGCTGATTTGTTTCATAGTTTAACATCATGAAACAATGATGTAATGAATTTTTAACATCATATAGGATGTACATCACAATATAACTTTGTGTTTCTTGCATGAAATAAATATTAATTTACGTTTGTAGAACTTGGACTGATGGTAACACTATGTAGTTTATCGTCATGCAGGATGAGATAGTCCAATGTCATGCAGGAAAGTTGTGGGAGAAATGTTCCAAAATATATTTTTATGGTGTGAATGCTATAACTCGTTGTGAATGAGTAATGAGGACACACCATTCCACACCATACATTTCTAGGATAATAAATATATTAGTTGAAGGTCATAGATCTCAGAACATAGTGGCATTTTAACATTATACGAGATGATATAGTAGTTCATTGTCATGTGGGATGAGACATCATAGTTTAAAATCATATTTTTGGGTGAAAATGATCTTAGTTTAAGATCATAGAGCTTGGACCATGGGTATCCGAGTTTAAGGTTAAGGATTTTGTACCACTCCATGCAGTTCAACATCATGTGGTAAGGATGTATTCCATTCATCTTAATGTCGTGAGATAAAGATGAAGTGATGGTTTAATGTCATATTGGACAGATGGTCAAACTCATGCGAAGTAATGTTTGTGGAACATGGAATTTTTGGGAGGAGAAATTATCTCACTATCCATGGAGATCAAAGAGTATACACCATTGGGATGGAATTTGTGAATGTTGTAAGGCCCTTCTCATTTGTGATGTAACTTTGGCGGTTTCTGATCAAGTATCATCAGTGCTCAGAGAGCCAAAATCTTCTAACCTTAAAGAACAGAGTAGAGAAGAACTATCTTATAGAATTACCTATCTATCTTGTTTTTTTATCTCTCTATATCATGTAAGGCATGAATCCTATTTTCATTGAGAGATTCTAGTTCTTCTAGATGGACTTCAGCTACTATGTATGATGTTTGAAGATCATAAATAACTGTACAGAGCAAGGGAAACTGAATCCCAATGGGGAGGAATTCCTCTATTCCATACAAAAGCTAATAGGTCATCTCCTGGGTTGAATTAAAAGTCATCATCCAATAATACAAAACAACATTGGGGAGTTAATTCTTCCAACTTATTTTTTTATGAGCCACCAAATTATACCAAATTTTGGAGAGGGTTTTCTTGAGTGCCTCAACCTATCCATTTTCTTCTGCATAGTAGTGAGAATTATGGTTGACTTGATATTGTACTTGAAGTAAATACTCTTCAACTCAACCACCTTCAATTTGGCACTGTTATCGGTGAGAATAGCGTGAGGAAAATTGAATCGATGGATGATGTTGGATCTCATGAATTCAACAATAGATTGGGCCTTAAAATACTTGAATGGAATAGATTATTCCCACTTAAAAACGAAATTTATCATGGTCTGAATAAGCCCGCACTGGTGAGCTGTTTTTGGTTAGTATGGTCCCATGACATTGAGTCCCCAGACCACAAAGTTCCTAGAGTACTTTGTAGTGTGGAGGGGATTTTGAGGTCGATGCATAAAGTTGGAATAGATTTGACATGCATGGAACCTATTAGATAAATTTATACAATCATGGACTATGGTGGGATAGAAGTAGCCCAGCCTTCAAATCATTTGGGAGAGCTTCATCCATACTCGATGAGAACCGCATGATTTGGGATGAATTTTCAGCATAACCTAGGGAATATCATCTTCTTGAATGTAGCGTATGAGAATTCCATCAAACCCACATATGTAGAGAGTCTTATCCTATCTAGGTCCACTCTGGAGGGTGAAATGAACTGCATGATGATGGATTCACTCACGTTCGACTCTCTCCCAAGAGAGATTATTGTTCTGGAGATACTCAATGAAAGGGTCTTCCCAATTGTGGGTTTCTTTACTTGTAGGTTTATTTGTATGACCCAATGTGGAAGCATAAGTGGTAAGGAGGTTTACCTAGTGGTGTCGTCTAAACTGACAGGGGTGATGAATATTTGATGTGCCACATGAATGAAAAGATCTTCCTAGTCAAGCTCTATGAGAGAAGTGTCTAGACTGACCATGGCATCAGCTTGACCATTCTATGACCAAGGAACATGATTCATGTTTGGATGAGAATGGAACTAGGACATTAGTTGGAGATCATGCTTGAGTAGGGGCATGATCTCTGGATTTCTAACAATGTAGACATTGTTAATCTTTTGATGACTATATTGGAGTCTCCCTTTACATGAAGGAGGAGAACATCAATCTCAAGAGACAACATGATACAAGTGATGAGAGCCTGATACTATTCCCCACTATTGGTTCATCCCTCTGATAGCATGAATGAATAGGTAATGATAGCATGGTTAAGCATGAAGAAGACAATCCCCAAGCCAACTATGTTGATACCGAGATCCTTAATACTTCTAATGGTGGAACATAAGGAGGTTTCATCGAAGAGAATTTCATAACATGGCATAGTCTGATCAACTACTAATATAGACCCATCAAGGAAATAGAGATACATAGACTGCTCTGTAGGGCCTAGATGAGTGGCTAGAAAATTTTCCAATGCATTACCCTTGAAGACCTTCTATGGAATGAATATACTTTCAAACTACTGAAGAATCACCACCCCTTGAGATAGATGACTTGTCAACACAAGGTTTTTCAGAAATTTACATCAGTGGATCCATGTAATGACTAGAATTTTCCCAGTTCTATTCTTCAAAAAAATTTAGGAAAATTACGAGACTAGGTGTGGAGATGACATGAAATTCTGAGGCTCGGTGTTCCCAGAACAATCCATCAAAAAATATTAAGTTTTTAAATATTTTACATGAGAGGTTATCCTGAAAAAAGTAGAATAACTCTTAAACGGATACCTAGATCAGAAATCTGAGGGACTCTTTCATTTAGAACATTGGATTTACCTTAGACAAGGCCTAACCTTGACCAGCGTAGGTCAAGGGTGAATGTTAATTTTTAGACATGAACGTCATTAAAATACTTATTAAAAATATTTTAAATTGACGTAACATTTCAATGAAACATTGGTTTCTTTTTAATTGAGCCTTGTCTGGAAATCTAGGGTTATCATCATAACCCTTGAATTTTCCAAAGGCAAGGAGGAGAATCCTTCTTGTTTGCGATTGGAGAAAGATGATGAAGATCAAGGATCGACGTGATAATGGATCGTGACGTCTCTCAATGGATCACAAATAATGATCAAACCCCAATGCCAACCAATCCAAAAATCTAGGTTAGAGATTTAATTTAAATATTTTCTTTAACCATTATTTAATTTAAATGATGAATGCAGATCAAACCTTGAATAGGTTGACCCACAGTTTGATCGTTTTGGCCGGAGGGTTCGACTTGTGGGTTTTAATTTTGGGGTAATTGATATTCATAAGTTTTTTTATTGATACTTTTAAAGTAAGTAGATCCAGAATGTATGAAAAAATAGATTTGATTCATGTTATTCGCATTCTTCATGGAATAACGAAAGTATGATCATTGTGCGCATGTTTCTTAGAGCAACGATCCCAAATCAAAGATATCACCTCATTACAACCTAGAAGAGGTACGACAATGACGAATACATATGAATCAAAGAGACATAAGAGATTACACCATTCTATAATTTTCTAGGGAAGTGGTTTGTAACGAGAATTCGAGCCCACAAAAGTGAATATAGAGACCCTAGGATTTTGAAACCTCTTTTGGATCAGATATCAAAGCACCTGAGCGCATCAAGTGTCCCATAGAAGGGGCCACTAGGGAACTAAACTCAGTGATGGCGGGGGACGGTGGTGTCACGTGGTGGTGGTTGTGTTCCAGTGTAGTGGAATCTAGTCACCTATGGCGGCTCAGCTGAGGGTGGAAGTAGAGGATGCGGCTAGGGTGTGCCCCGATGGGTGCCGCTTCGGACCGATGGCATGCAGTTAGTGGACTATGTACAATATTAGTGGCCCACTGAGCCGGCTGCATGAGATGGAGGGGTGCGCCAAAGCTTCCACATTTGGGATGCATGAACCGGCCCACTTTTGAGCAGGTCAGGTGGGAGCCAGTAGGATGAGAATAGTCGGGCCGATAGCTCCTCGATCCCAAAGAATCAGGTCGACCCGAAAAATAGGGTAAGACCCGACGGGCTAGGTTGGACCTAGGTTGGGTCAGTCCGACCTGGTCAGACTTGGACCTGAATGATCCCTTTTAACAAGAATTCATGTATCTTTCAAATCTCAATTCTATTTGATGATGTGTTTGTGGTTTTGGGACACTCTCGATGAGGTTGGCCTTTTGAGATGGTTTAGTGGGGTTTTAGTTGGACCAGTAGGGGCTAGTGGCATTCTATTTTTATTTTTTATAAGGGATCAATGCAGGACCCCAATCCCATTATAGAGGGTAAGAGTAGAGATTGAGAACATAACCTTGGGATTCTATATGAATGTTCGACTCATAATCCCATCAATGTCATAGAGAATGGCCCACGTTCTGAAGTGAGTTGACTCAACCCTATTTTCTCAATGAAGCCGCGGGCTGGAGCATGGAGCACACTGAGAGGCATGGTTTGTCCTCAATTATTTTCGTGGTGCCTAATATAGGGTTTTTGGAATATGTGTGACCACTTTTTACATGGGAACCCATCCCTTACCAAGGATGATAATTCCATTTGGGCCAGGATGTCCCTCAGTGAGCCTTGGGTGTAAGAACCCCTATATATGTATCAAGATCTGATTATTTTATTTAATGGTTTGACCTGACCAGTGTACTTCGGGAAGTTCTTAGTGTATTTTCATTGGTAGGGTCCCAAATTAGTGGGAACTATATGCTAGGGTCTCTTATAAATTCATAGATAGAGGAGCGAGTTCTCCCGGAATGAGCATGCCTCAAGCAGAATCCAGTGACTAAGGATTGGTTGCGATATCAAGATTCCTTGTCTTAGTGAGACTTGATGTCTCAGAGAAACTTCGTGAAATATCGAGACTAGATATCCTCTCAGATAATTTTGGTAGATTTGTTCTATATTATTTCTTTCAGATAGCTTGTGGAGTGAGATCTTTCAGAACCAAGCGTTCAATGAGTAAAACCATATAGATAGAAGTGGTTGAGATATTGCATCTTGGAAACCTTTTTTATAGTATACATTGATGTTCTTGTTATATGTGTTATTGACATATACCTATGTTGAGTTGACTGTATCTTCTTAGTGGTGTATCATTTGTGGTATTTTACTTTGTATTCCATGGTTCCCTACTTATTATTGTTTAAATCACCCCTGAATGGGATTTGACCACACGTGTCATGTCTTGTACAGTTGACCGAAGCATTGGCGGAGTCCTAGGTAGAGTAGGACCAGGACCATGACCTAATTGTTCCTTGTGAAAAAATATTAATTGAGGTGTTTTTGGAACCTTTCTATAGCAACTTCAGTACCCTTGTTTAATGGATAGACTTTGCAGTTGTCTTTCTTTTAGTGGTCTTTTATTATGGACCGATTGTTCTTTACTGATTTAATTTCGGTCATACTCTGTTGCTGGGCTGTAGTGGTATGCATTCATTTTATTTACATAATGTCTTTACTTTATAGCCTCCGTGTCTTGGAGTCGTGTGCGTGTTTACAGATTCTTAAGAAAATGCCTCCAATTTGTGGGATATTCCAACTTGTCACTAGTCGCCAACCCCTGGCCTATTAAAGGTGGGCTTGGGGAAGTCACGACATGGGCCCTAGGAGATAGGTCATGAATGAGTTGTATCATAGGGGGTTTAGTTCTACATTGGGACTGAGAGTCTGTGATTTTGGTTTGTGGAAATAATGTTTAGTGTTTTGAGTTCAGATTTTAGGTCAGGGACTCCAGTTTTGGTGTAGTGACCGACGTATCCATAGACCAAGACACTGGGCACCTGATTTCCAACTTGGTAGGTGAAAACACTATTAGCATGGAAAACTAAAGGTACATACAGGAATGGGTTGTGTTTTTTATTTCCTTCTTGAGTCATCTAATCAGGTATTCTCATTTAACTCTAGTATATCTTGTTTTTTTCTCAATTTGTGTTCCAAAATTCAGCAAGTAAGGTTTTATCAATAGGATCGGAAGTTGGGACTGATGCTCAAAGAGGCCTCCCTAATATGAGCCAGTCACAGAGTAGTTTTTCTTTAGGATGGTCAGCAGGTGATGGTTTCTCCTGATAATCAGTTAGTAGACCCACCTCTAGTGGTTCAGGTGGATGCAACATTCCAGGCCGAGTCATGGATGGCCCTTTTGGCACTACATAATAAGGTGCAGGGTTTGAATGTGTTCCACAAGCTTCAGAGGTAGCGATCATCTGGAATGCAGGGTTATTAGGACATACCGATAATAAGTGTGAAACATAAGCTGCAGAACTAGAGGTCTCATCAAAAGTTCCAGGGATGTGTAGTTCCCAGAATTATAAGCTTTGCTATGATTGTTGAAAAAGGGGAATATCATGTGAGATTGTTCAATCATTCATGCTACAGTTAGAGAGGTAGTTGAAAAACCCCCAAGGAAGAGGTAGCGGGTAGAGAATACAGATCCAGTGGGTGAAGGACATGGCATGAGAGATGGGTAAGTAGTATGAGGTGTCCAAATTTTTGACATGTTACCACCACCACATTAAAGTGGTCTATACCAGGCTCTGGGAGTAGGAGGATAGAGGTGGTGGAAGTTGCAAGATATCAAGGCTTATGACCCCAGGACTCTAGGAATTATTCAAGGTACAAATTGTGTCTTTCTACCTGAGATATATTATTGATAGACACTTATACTAGTGATTTCCTTTCCTGCCACTTTTTTTTTGATACTTAGAGGTTCTTGTAAAAACCATTTACTTGATACTCACATTTATATACTTCTATTGGAAGAGACCCAATAACCACACACTAGTGCTGGCAATGTGACCTAACTCCTGGAGGGAAGAGTTTTAGTTAGGATCTCATGGTAGTGGCATAGAGGCCTTACAATGTCATTAATAGTAAGGAATAATCCACATTTCATGCTCAGATTGATTGTTTTAGGAAAAGGGTGCATTTCATCCATGGTGATTGAACCCATTTTCCCTCTATCGGTAAGGGGGAAATCCAGAAAACACTTAATGGACTCAGGAAGAGGATGGTGCAGCCGATTTCTATTCAGTTGGCTAGTTTGGCCATCAGTATAGTGGATGTTATGAGTCCTAAATTTTTTTAGTGGTGGTAGATTATAAGGATTTTTTCCTTAAATATGGTCTAGGTTTACCTATTCTTGCATAGGTTGAATTCTACATTGGTCTACACCCTGAGGTGGAACCAATATTTACCTCAATATATCAAATGGATCTCAAATCACATCATGAGTTTGGGGTGAAGATGGGGGAATTGTAGAAGAAGGTTGTAGTAAGACCCAATGTTTCTCACTGGGTATCCCCATCTGATCTTTATTGATGAAATCTTAGTGTACTCAGTGTCTGAGGAGGAGTATGTGAGACACTTAAGAATGGTCTTATACACACTCTGAGAAAATACATTTTAAGAGAATCTCTTGAAGTGTTACTTATAGTTTTTGAAGGTCCCTTTTCCTGGGACATGTCATATCAGAGACTAGAGTTTTAAAGAATATAGTGAAGGTTGAGACAGATTTTGACTAGACAAACTGTACAACCCATGCTCTTAAGTTAAAAGTAGTGTTATTTTAATTGAAGATGTAGAGATACTGCCTGATGAGCGGGAAATTCATCATCCACTTTGTTCACAAGATTTTCAAGTATGTAGTCTCCTAGAAGGTATAGGGCTTGAGATAGAGGTGATGCCTAGAGTTCCTCCAAGACTATGACTTAGAGTTTGTCTACAATCATGGGAAGAGGAATGTGGAAGTAGATTCTCTCAGTTTGAATCCAGTTAGCAGTTACTAAATGAGGTATCTAAGAAGTAAGAATCATTGTGGTTATCTTTTGTGGATGGAGATGGATCATCTTATCTCTAGTCGTTGGTTGTTAGCCATTCAGTCTTAAATGATTCAGGCAGGTAAGACTCGATGATAACATATATGAGTCTTCATGTGCTTAATTTTCCATAGGGAATACCCCTGATGGACCTTCTAAATGTGGGTAACACATCGTTCTTTTCAAGAGATGTTAAGTTGTAGAAGTGGACACCTAGAGTGGTGAGGCTCATCAGAATATGCTTGTGGGTTTCAAGGTGGACATCGAGGATGAAATAATGGGTTGAAGTTGGGATTACATACTGAGATAAAAAGATGAAATCTTGTTTAAAACAGTTTAGTAGGTTTTCAACTCACCATGTCTAGCCCCTTTTCTTGGTAAAAGTTTCTCCTTCTATTTCTTGGGGTACTAGGAAAGAAGTGGGAAGGGATATTAATAGACCTCAGGATGGATTTACCACATATGTTCGGGAGACATGATACCATCAGGGTGATCATTGACTGACTCACAGAGTGGTCTAAATTACTATCTACCTAGGAATAGAGTTTAGTAGAGGGCTTGGGATGACTCTACAAGAAATATATAGTTTGACTCCATGGAGTTTCATTGATGATTATGTCATATCATGATTCTCACTTGACATCCTAGTTTTGGAAGGGATTATAGGAGGAATTTGTAGAGAATGCGTAGGTCATCTAAAAGTGGATGAAGAATGAATAGGGTCATCTGATGTTTTGTGCTGGAAAATGGAGGTGACCTTTGGAGTTCAAGGAAAGAGACCATGTCTTACTCTGGGTCTCACCTCAACTAGGGTTAAAAAAACTTTTCAAGGGGAATCTATCTCTGAGGTTAATAGTCCCTATTTTGGTTACTTTGTTGAGTTGGAGAGGTAGCGTACTACTTGGATCTACCCCAAAGCGGGAATAGGTACACAACGTCTTCTTCATCTCACATCTGTGGAGATTCATGCATTACACTTTTCACATCATAATCTAGTATGATCTAGGCATAGATATTGGAGTGTCTTGGGTTTAGTACCCAATGAAGATAAATGATCCTTTATGGATGATATTTTCGATTAGTTTGTGTCTGAAGGTAGCATGTGGATCTTAAAAAGAGCACTTGGGGGTAGGAGGCCAGATTTGTGCTCGGCGCACTCACCTTTTGTTCGCATAAACCTTGTTTGGATTTTTGAGGACATAAAGCCTTAAGGTGGGGAGAATCTAACAAATCATAATTTCTTGGTTCAATTGTTAGAAAATTATTTGAAAAATAATGAGACTAGGAACACAGATGACATGAAATTATAAGTCCCAGTGTGTCCAGAACAATCCATCTAAAAATGTTAAATTTTTAAATAGTGCGCATGCGAGGCTTTCCTGAAAAAGTGGAATAACTATTAAATGGGTTCCCAAATCAGAAATCTGAGGGCATTATTCTGGTAAAACATTGAATTTATCTTAGTTAGATCCTAACCTTGACCAGTGTAGGTTGAGGGTTAAAGTTAATTTTTAGACATGAACTCCATTAAAATATTTATTAAAAATATGTTAAATTAATGTAACGTGGAGACACAACATTAGTTTACTTTTAATTGAGACTTTTCATGAAATCCAGGGTTATCTTTATAACCCTATTGTTTTATAGTGGAAATTAGGAGAAACTATCCCATTTGTGAATGATGAAAGATGATGAAGATCAAGGATCAACGAGATGACAAATCATGATGTCTACCAACGAATCGCTAATGACAATCGAACCCCATCACCGACCAATCCAAAATCTTGGTAGGGGTTGTTATTTAAATCTTTTCATTTTCCATTCTTGAATTTAAATGATGAATTTAGGTCAACCCACGAATAGGTTGACCCATGGTTCGATCATTCTTGCGGGAGGGTTCAACTTGTGGGATTTAATTTGGGGGAAAATGTTTTTCTTAAGTTCATATTCATGGTCCATATAATGGGAGAAAATCAAGGTTATAATGAACAACGACTAAGGTTTTTTCTTTGGATTTATTATTTTTGTTTCTTCCCCCAATCACATTCTTCACATTCTTAAGGGAATAAGGTGTGTATGATCATTACACACACTTTTCTTGTTGCGAAGATCCTAAATCAAAGATCCATCATCATGACTACCTAGCAGAGGTGCGATCGTGATGATGATAAATGAATAAAAGTGACACAAGAGATACTGAAATTCAATGTTTTCTGTAAAAGTGGTTCGTAATGTGGATTCAAACTTATGTTAGTGAAGATGGTGACCCAAGGATTAGATAACATCTTCCAGATAAGTAATCAGTGCACCAGATCAGGTCTGGTGGCCTGTGGAAGGGGATACTAGGGCACTGACTCTAGCGGCGGTTGCATGATTATGCAGCGGAAGATGACTGCCCTCAGAGGCTCAGTCGCGGGTTAGTGATGCAGTGGGCGCCACTTCAGACTTGGAACATGTGGTCAGCGGACCATGTGCGAGATCAGCGGTCAACTGAGCTAGCCGTATGACATGGAGGGGATGCAGCAAGACACCACGTCTGGGGCAGATGAACTGGCCAGTGCTCAAGCAGGCCTACAATGGGATGGGTCAAGTCAGTGGACCCTAGTCCAGGTTGGGTTGGGTCGGTCCGATCAGGTCAGACCAGACCCAGACCCCACCGACCTCTTTTCACTAAAATGCCTATAACATTTAAACCGTACATCTATTTGAAGAGCCGTTTATGATTTTGGGATCCTCTCGATGAGGTGGTCATTTTGTGATAGACTAGTGGGGTTTTAGTTGGAAAATAAAGGGGTTGTGGCATTCTATTTGTATTTCCTGTGAGTGATCAATGCAGGATCCAAATATTCTCATAGAGGGTTACAGTAGAGACTAAGACCATACCCTTGGGCTTCTCTATAAAGATTCAATGCAGGATCCCATCCATATACTAGAGAATATACCATGTTCTGAAGTGAGTTTTCTCAGCCTAGTTTTCTCACTGACTCCACGAGCTAGAGTATGGATCACACCGAGAGGCCTGGTCAGTCCTCATTTCCCTTATTGGTAACTTAGGGTTTTTGGAATGGTTTTGACCAATATTTAGATAGGTACCCATCCCCTATCTAGGATAATAATTACATTAGGGCTAGGATGTCCCCTAGTGAGCCTCAGGTGCAGGACCCCCTATATGTGTATCGAGATCTGATTCTTTCCTTCATTGTTTGACCTAACCAGTGTACTTCGGGTAGTCATCAATGTGTTATCTTTGAGAGGGCCCCAAATTAGCGGTACCTCTTTATAAGAGCCTACGATAACTTCATAGCTCAAGGAGTGAGTTCTCCTAAAATGGGCATGCCTCGAGCATAATCTTGTGACTAAATATTGGCTATGATATCGAGACTCTTTGTCTCATTGAGACTGGAAATATCAGAGAAAATTTGATGTGTATCGAGACCAAATGTTCTCTTACATACTTTTGGTATACTTGTTCTATTCGATTTCTTTCAGATATCATGATGAGGGGGATCTCTCAAAATTGAGCGTGATATGAGTGGAACTATATGGCTAGCAGTGGATGAGATGTTGCATCTTGGAAACTATTTATTTGAGTATACCTGGATGTTCTTGTAATATTTTTTGTTGACATATACCTTTGTTGAAATGATTGTATCTTCTTTGTGGTGTTTCTTTGTGGTCTTTTTCTTTATGTTTTAGGGTGCCCTACTGAGTATTGTTTTACTCACACCTACTCGGGCTTTTCCAACATGTGTCATGTCATGTACAGATGACCGATTATTTTTTGGAGTCTTAAGTGGAGTAGGAATAGGACCAAGACCATATTGTGCCTTATGAGATCATATGAGCTGAGGTGTTTCTGGAAGATTTTTACAGCAGCTTCAGTAACCTTGTTTGCATGTTGGAATTTTCTATTCTCTTTATTTTAGTGGGATTATATAATGGCCCAATTGTAAATTATTCCGTGACCTTCTATCGTACTCGGTAGTTGGGTTAAAGTGGTATGCATGCATTTTATATACTTAGTGTTTTCACTTTCCATTCTCTATAGGTTATAGTCATGTGTGTGTGTAAAGGTTATTTGGAAAATGTCTCCCATTTGTGGGATATGCCTACTCAGTGTTAGTCGCCTACCCCTAGACAATTGGAGGAGGTATTGGGGTGGTCACATCATGGGCCCTAGGGGATGGGTCATGCCAATCCATGTAGAAAAATAGCTATATCGCATGATGCGGCAGGTAGTGTCGCAACTTCTGCACTACAAAAGCTATCATAAGGAAGTTTATCTTGATAAGAGAATATATGGACTATGTATTGAGGATAATGAGTCTAAGATATTTTAAAATTTTCTTGGTACATTAATTTTTCTTCTGGGTGAGAAGGGATTTGAGGGATTGTTCCAGGACAGTCACATAAAGAACCAATAAATTCTCAGATACAGGTGGCATAAGAACCATAGGTTGTAAAAGGTACTACTTGACTTCCTAAAAAGTGGCCTCACACTCTTTATTCCATTGGTAGATAGAACCTCTCTTCATGGGTTTGTAAAAGGGATTACACATTATAGCCATATTCGTAATGAATCAACGTATACAAGATAAGTGGATTTAAAAGCCTTGGATCTCACAAAGGTTTCTAAAAGGAGGCATATAGCTGATATCCATGATATTATTTGGGTTGATCTCGATGCCTCTATATCTAAAAAAACCAAACAAATTTTTGTAGGTCACACTAGAAGCACATTTCATGGGTTTCATCCTTAAATGGAGGGTGTGGAGGAATCCAAACCCTTTCTCAAGATCTATGATATGCCCTTGATTATAGTGGGATTTGACCACTAAGTCATCAATGTGGAATTCCACTAGCATCCCAAGAATTGTTTTGAAGATGTGGTGCATGGCATGCTGATCCATGGCTCCTGTATTCATCAAACTGAAAGAAATTACCTGATAACATAAGGTATATTTTCAGTACTTGGAAGGTAGTAGATTACTCATCTTTTGGGATCATCCAGATATAATTATACTTGAAATACCCATCCATAAAAGAGTGGCACTGAAACCCAGTGGTGGAATCAATCAACAACTCCGTCACCGGAATGGGAAATTGATCCTTTTGGAAGTGGTGGTTGAGATCCCATAAGTCAATGCAGAATATAATATGTATATTATTATTCATGATGGTAAAGATATTGGATAACCATATGGGGTACTAAACATCCCTAATTATGTTGGACTTGATGAAATTATCAACTTCAGTCTCAGCCAAAGCACTGTGATATGGGTGCATCTTCCTGGGAGGTTGCTCAAACCCGTGATGCCTCATCAGGAGGTCAAGATGATAGACAATGAATTATAGGATTAACCCTAGAATCTCATCATAAATCCTTGCAAACACATCAAAATTTTTCTTTAAGAATTCCACATATTGTTTTCATTCCCCTATAGAGATGGTAGAACAGATTAGCATTGACCTCAGATCTATCTCAATGGCAAGATTCACTTGTACCAACTCATCGACAGTGGGGGAGATGCCATCTTAGAAAGAGGGAGGATCATATTTTACATCCTCTTCATCATCTTAGATTATAGGATCATTGGGAGGATTTAATTTTTCTTAGATAACTATCCATGTAGGAATGATGGTTCTAGTTTTAGTGGTGATGGAATCTTCATTAGAAGACTCCGACAATGTTGAAACCATGAAAGAAGATGTAAAACCGATTCCATCATGCCTTCAACCAAGGGGATCATGCATGATGATTTCAAATTGTGGTGGTTTTTTAGTCTGTGTCGACTTAGCTCGGCCTGAAAAAACAAGCAGGTGTGGCATACTACTTTAGCCATGGGGTGAACATCTTGATATATCTAAAGGGTAAGGGGTTCTGGTATCACTATAGCCCATCCTATATAAGAGTATAAGGTAATATTCCAATTTTATTTGTACCTAAGAACATATCTCCCATAATCTTATAGAATATTAATAAATGTCTCAAATCTGGCGTTTTGGCCTCCAACTGATGAATTGGGAGGATGAATGCATTATTAAAGTACATGCATGGGTCATCCATAGTAGCAGTGTTCTCAACCTCATCGGTTTGAACCCTTTTTAAATTTCTATTATAATAATTGAAAACAAAATAATGGGATTCACAATAGGCTAAAGGATATGTGTCACCTTGGAGAATGCCCACTCGACCATTGTGGGAGTGCTTGATGCATTGGTGATATAAGGAGGAAACTATTGCATGCAGATGGAGCTAGGGTCTACCCATTAGTGCATTGTAGGCGATATCCTATGAGACCACCATAAATTCATTTATTTTCACTAGGCCACCAAACTAGGTCTTTAAGAGGAATCTTCCACATTTTCTCTTCTTGGTCCTGTCATAAACCCGAACTCTCAGGTCAGAGGGACTCAGATCTATTTCAGTCAGTCCTAGATTTCGGAGCATCCTGTTCAGGATGAGGTTCATCCCAAAACCAGTGTTGAAAAATAACGATGTTCTTATATAATATTGAGTTTTCCTATGATGTAAAATGGGAAAATGCGACCCTTTATGATAGAAACTTTATATTCTTTTGATAATGATATGATGTGTTGGAATTATGCTTGTTTAACTCCATCAACATGGAAGGCATCTGCAACCACTATCTATGCCTCAAACTAGAGGGGGATTTCAATGCCTTTATGAGGGATTCATCCATCTATTCTGAAATTCAGAGGGCCTAGAGAATTGAAATATTTTTAGGAACTCTAGATTGATTATTAAGAACATAATACATCCATGTTAGGTGCACATTTATGCTAATATGAGGGTTCTCTATGGTAGGAGGTATGATGGGATATTTTGGTCAAACCGTTGGACTCTTACTTGTGATGGAAATGTCCCACTACTCACTAGTCGAGCCTTGAAAAGTTACTACTGGCTGACTTTTGGATGAATAAGGCCTGGTCACAATAGAGTAAGGATGATCATGATACGGTCGTGGTGGATCGGCCTAGTCAGGTAGCACGAACAATGACAACTATGAATTTGAAAAGATAGGTTGAAAGGTGATACTTGTTGAGCCTTACACTAAACCTATTGTATGGTCATGGTAGCATGCATGTCTAAGGTTTAAGCACTAGAATGGGAATTCTAATGATTCACACAGAAATGAACATGTTGATGATGGCTTTAATAAGAAAAATTAGTTGTACTAGATTAACACTCTTCATCGTTGGGAACTATGTAAGGGTCCACCATCTTGATGGTATTCACAGAGGGGTACTCCTAATCCTAATTCGAGTAATATTCCAAAACTTGTCAGATTAGAGGGGGGTCCCCATTTTTTGAGGCATGAAATCACTGAATGTGTGAGATGGTTTCTGTATCAGTGGGGGGACTTTGTTTTACCTTATTTCATCAGCACCTGCACTTCTGGGAGGTATAGGTATAAGTTTTCGATGCATAAGCAGTATTCAGAGGAGATATGGAATCATTAAGAGGCTTGAGATGATTCAAATAGTTACGAATTACACCATGGGTATGAGAAACTACCCTATGATCCAACCAATAATAATACTTTTGAGACCCATGGTTGGGGACCTTCTACCATTAACCTTCATAATTTCTATTAGGTACTGTAGAGATTCATTCCACCTATTACAAGGTAGGTCCTAATATGAGAATATTGTTATCAACTTGTTCATGGATCTAGTCCTCAAATATATATCAATTCTTAATGGTATTTACAAGGAACCATTTATAAGGGAAACATCTGCGGCGATCAATGAAATCCACCTCCTCAGGTATTTTTTCATTCTGGAAGCTTCAGAATCCCCTAATCAAAGTCACTATGAAAATAACTAAAGAGATGATCATTATTAAATGAGTAGGTCTGATTTATCCTATCTAGAAAGGGAACTCTGAGATCCTGAACCTAATGAGGAGTCAGATCTCAATGAGGGGATATAATATGATATTTTCACCTATGTGGTGGTGGTGCATTACACGATTATTCCTTCCAATTATGAGTTAGGTGATATTGAACATGAGGCTAGACCTGAGGTTGTTTCCCTTGATTTGGTTGTATATCAGGATCTATCAGAAACAAATATAGTGGCATGTGGGCCAATATTTATGAAACAAAAGTAGTCATATCCTTGGAGGAACTTCTTAGAAGAGCTGGAGGCAATAGACATGCTAGCTTAGCCTACTACAAGGAATCCTTTAGGCACTAAGCCTTATCATAAAAATCCCAAAATACACCTAGTAAATTCTAAGTGATGAGAGAGGAAACCAATTCATTGTTATAATCTCCATCACACATTGTAAATAGATTGTCTTTAATCATCATAATGTTGAGTAAATACATGAGTCCCTTCCACCTGAAAAAAATATACGGCCCTCTCATTTTGTCATTGCGTTCACATGAAGAGGTCAGAAATACTTTTCTTGAATGTGGTAGAGATGAACTAATAAAGAAACCACCTATAATGATCTTACCAACCAATGATATACCTAATGGGTAACTAGTTGTACTAGACAAATGAAAGCCCTTCTAATGTCTGTTTGAAGCATCAGAGCTTGGAAGCCTCCTGATACGCTAGGGTTCCCAATATAGGTCCACACCTTGAACTAAAGTGGACCAGATACTTTTGTGAGTCACCCATCCCATTGAAGGGGCAAAAGGTAGGATTTCTGAAATCCAAGGGTGTTTTCATGTCATCCACCCATGCTAGATACGACTTACCATTAGGTGGGATCTACACCATCCATCTCTCAAGGGCCTCAAGGTGGGTGATGAGAGTAGCCATCAACTCTTCTAGGCAAGGGTTCCAATATAGATGATGATCCCTAAACAATAGTGCATTGATGGGGTCATGAATATGACATGCATGATCAATGACTCATGGAGCAGCTAGAGTAGCCTGTGGAGCTTCTAGAGGATTGATCTAAATAGGATATCAAGGAGGGTTCTCGCGCAACTCAGGTATATTTGGAAACAAATAGAATATTCATTTTCCATAAGCTCCGGTCTCCACCATATTGGTACACATGGGATTATCCAAATAAATGGGAGGCAACTAATTAGGGAGGACCTGTGGCTAACTCTGCTTTGCCAGTGGAGGAGGGATATGATTGTATCAAGTATCACCGTAGTCCATACGATGCTCTACAATGCATTATGTAGGTTGATCATCAATGAACTCCATCTATTCAGAATGTTTCTAGAGAAAGGGGGCTATAGCAAGATTTTCCTCTATATTTTTTACTGAATCAGATGAGTCAATGGTCTTAAAGGTCCTCATATGATCCTTACCTTTGTCAATGTTTTTACCAAAGGGAAGATACTCGGAGGGTAGTGCAAGGCTGGTCATCTACCTTTGTTAGTGATTGAAAAGACCTTGGGTGTCTAGAAAATGATGCGCTACCCTATGGGATAGATTATCTTCATCATGCCCTAAATCAATTCCTCCATCTGGGTGTATCTCGGGGAAATTCATGTTTAATGAAATAGTTCTTGGAGGCATATCTTCAATTTCACTAGGATCTTCTAGATACCATAGGACATGAATAAAGTGAAGAGATGCATACTATCCCCGAACATGAATCTGCATGTGTGTGGTTTCCTCTTCAATAATTCTATGGAGCACAATAAAGATCTGAACACATTATTTCTAAAGGGTTCAGTGATAGTCAGGTGATGTAGGTTGCTAAGCCACAGGAAGAACTGCTAGCTCAAACATGTGACACTACAGGACAATGACATAAAATTGATCATGGATATTTAGATAAGATAAATGATGGTTGATATGTTGTAAATGTGTAACCCACATGGTTTGATAGAAAAATACTACCTAATATTGGGTAAGAGCCTCTATATTTTTTATGTTGGGAGTAGTGATTGTTTAGAATATCTTGGAAATTGATCTTCTGTAAGAGTGTCCCATATGATTCTCTACTCAGAAGTGGGATTCAAATCCTTTTTCACTCATTATTCAATCAGGGATGGATGAGGAACCAACAACAGTACTGATATGGACTTTTGTGGTGGTCGACTGGCCGATGGAGAAAATGCTATGTGAGCTGACAACCTGTTGCTAACTGGGTCATCTCTTAGGGGTGGTACTGACCAAATCATCATGTCCCTATAGGAACTGGTGTTGACCACAACTTCATGCATGAAGACAGTGGTCGTTGGTGGAATATCTTGCGGGTGATCTTCATCCACCAACCCCATAACAACTCTATGTGATCTCGTGTTGAGTTAGAGAATAAAGCTGGTGACGATAGTAAATAATCCTTGTCAAGACCAAGAAAGAGATCCAAATCCACCTCCACTATCATTTTATTGTGAAAGGATTCATGGATATGTTTCATATCACTTTCTGTGATGATGAAACTCAAATGGCATGATCTTTCCCTAGACTCTGATGTAGATGATTGTGGGAAAGGCTCTATTAGTCAGTCTCACTCAAGTTCAAAATTAGATAATCGAGTGGGATTCATGATATATTGGGGCCTACTATAGTTATTCATTCAATGACGTAGGTTTATCCTTCTACCTCAGGATGGTTCATTGGGACAAGGAAATTTTCCAACATGAGGAGGACCTTCGTGTGGATGGTTGATTGCATAGAGAGGACATCCACTTTTATTTTTTAATGGATAGAGAGGACCTCCATACCTATTGTCATTGAAGTGGGGAGGACCGTATCATGGAATTTTGTGGGATTGGTAAGAACCTATAATTTTATGAGCTTAGGTGAAAGGATCAACTAGTCATATGTTGAATGAGACATAGGGAGGACCTCTGTGTTGAGTAGCATGGGTACAGGGAGGACCTCCGGACCGGATGTCAAGAAGATAGGGAGGATTTCCTCTTGGACGGGTGCTGAGAACATGTGGAGGACCTACATACTATGCATGATAGTAGGGATTACCTCCAATCTAACTCGAGATGGTATGGGGAGGGACTCCATACTGGATATCATCATAATGGGTTGACCCATGATGGTTTGTGGTGGTGAGGACAACTGAAAGAGTCAACCCATCCTGTCTATGGGGTGGCTGAGGTCTTGATCTCGATCAGGCATTGGAGTGACCATACTCTACAATAGTAGGTAACAATTAGTATTATATAATGGTGGAATGAGACACAATATATGATTAATATGACTCCCCTTGATGGGAATCTTCATGAGCATGGTCCTGATGCTGGTGTCGGGTTATCTAGACTGAAGCTGATAGATCAGAAACAAAAACAATCTGTTCTTCAGCCTGAGGGACTGGTTGGCGACATTGATGGGGAATTGTGGGATCCCTAGTTGTAATCTATCATGCATTTATCATTTCTATATTAATTAGATATCCCTTATCTTATCATCACAGGGAGTGAGTCATAGGAACGTTTTGAGGAGAGACACCTAAAATGGTTGGAAGTTGGAGTGGGGGGTAGTGTCTTCCTGTGAAGCCCTTGGGGGAAGTGGTGATGGTGGGGCACAGAAGCCTCCAAGCCTCGGAAGACCATGTACCTCATAGGAAAGACCACTCCTAATCATATTAGTGAATAAATGTGTCTATCACCCTTATATGTATGATTTCATAGGGTGATACAGGGTGAGGTTGTTTGGTAGCCATTGTCGTGGATGACATCGTGGTGGAGGTGGAATAATATGGGATTTCCACATTATCATTCCTTCTTCTCCTATGTCTATATATGGGGGAAATTTGTTTCTTCTAGATGGGATCCTATAAATAAATAATATTTATCCATAAACACGGATACAAGAAAAGTAATGCCTAATGAACCAACATCACTCATTCTTCTGTGGTTGGAGAGAGAGATCCATTATGAAGATGCCATAGATCGGAATACCCAATGATTAACTGCCCTAATATCTAGTGAGTTTCATGTCAAACACACTATTTTCTTGGTGAACATGGAACTAGATAGATGGATCAGGTGACATTCTCATCCTCTGATGTCTCGATCTCTGCAAATCCCAAGTTGAGGAGAAGAGTTCATATCACGTTTACTATTTCTATTTTCGATGCTTTACACTGGGGAGTTCCCACCTCCACGTGCTTCTGTACGCTGGTGAATCACATTTTTTACCCCTCATTATTTCTTCCCAAAGGTGGGTTACATTCATAAATTCTTCATAGATGATTTCTCCTTGATTGAAATGAGATGATGGGATGTTGGACCCACCTTCTGTGGATTCCTCCTCATAATTTTTCACTTAGTCTGGGTCTCCCTTATAGATTAAGACATTCATGAAGCTCATTCCTGGTGACATCTCATTGTGGATGTTAGTTAATTATACTACTTCTATCTAGAAATTCCAAAGGGTCATGTACAGGAAGCAACTTTTTGTTCGTATATTAGTCATGTTGGGAATCAGTGGCATGTATAGACACCAAAACATTGGTACACCAATATTCTTCATCATAAGAGGGATTCTCAAGGGTGTGGAAACATAAAGAATACCTCATTGATCATGGGTTATTTAATTCTAGAGTCATATATTATGAGGTTTTCTTTAGGTGTCTCATGTTTTACACGCGGTTTATTCTGATTTTAACATCTTTCAAATATAGAGATTCTTCAGTTTAACTTCTTGTGGGGACTGAGTGGGCTGATCAGAACACTTGTGAAGGTGGATAAAATAGGTAAATCCTTAGGATGGAGTACCTAGAAGTTTTTACAGGTGGGTAGGAACACCTCTCATTATGAACCCAGATTATGTTTCCCATAAAGGGAAATATGCCACATCGTGAAGGCTGATCTAGACACTACTGAGGGAGGATCAGGGAGGGTGAACTGTAATGAGTGGACACCAAGGTTTACCATTGTTTGGAATTAAGTCTCAGGGATCCTTATTGCATACCCTATTTTGAAGATAAGAATCAAAATCCCATGTAGTTTTAAGGGGTGATTTGGGATTACACAATGCTAGCTTCCGCTCACAACATGACCACTCTTGGTTGGATGAACATGGATTTTGTGGGGGTTATGTAAGGTTAGCTACCCAAGTGCTTCTAAGAGAATAGATGATGTCAATGGAATGATATCACCAAGATTTGGTTTCCCAGATAAGAATATGGAGGGAAATGGAGGAAGTGTTGAAGTGGAATGGATGGAGTGTGGAAGGTGATGTTCATGAACCTCATAGAGGCTTCCAACATATCCCAGTGGCTAGGAATCAAATTCCACATAGTTTTGGAGTGGGAAAATGAGACAACTAAGGAGGAGGATCATGATAATGGAATTAATTAATAGGGACCCAAAGGAAGTGTAACCTCTGGTTTTAGGTATGATCCTCCCAATATATAACAACTCAAGGGAATGAATTGGATGGGAGTGGATGATGGGCTTGAACCTCAGGGAGGCTTCCTACATACAATTTTTAGGATACAAGGATCAATATCAACATAGTTCAGGTATCCTGTGTAGTTTAATGTCATACAGTAAGGATGAGGTTGAAAATATGTGAATATGATGGTGTCGTGCTTGAAACTTGATGAGGCTTCTTACATACCCTATGTAGGATATAGGGAACAAAGTCCATGTAGTTCAAAATGGAATAGAGGATTACACATGGCTAGCTACTCTTTGACATGATAAGACTTATACATGGTTAGAGGCCCAAAACAATGGATCAGAACACCTCAGGGAGGTGGATTTGGGGGATGTGTCCCACAAAGGAAAGATGTCACATCATGAGGGCGCATCCTTAGGAGAGAGAACTAGTGTCTACCATTAGTTGGGATTGAACCTCGTATAGGCTTCCTATGTAATTTATTTAGAATATAGGGATCAAAACCCACATAGTTCAAAAGGGTAATAGGGCTTATTCACTGAGGCGGCCCAGATGAAGTCACAGTCACTTCTAGCCTCTAATACCAGATGATTCATGCTCGGTGTGAGACATAAGAAGAATCAGTGGGCCAAAAGGTCATGCTGTGAAAGATATATTACAGGTGATGGTGTGGGGATTACCCATAAGAGCGGCCCAGGGAGATGGATATTTGGGGCATACTCCAGGAGGGATTCTAGATGTTCAAATTCCCATGTGCATTACACAAGGTGAGACTATAGTTTAACATCGTGCGCTGAGGATGATCGAGCTTGGTAGTTTAACATCTTATAGCTCGGACATGGAGGATTCACTCCTTACCCCTAGGACTTACATAGTTGAAAGTCATGAACCTTTGAGTGGTGCATTACCCAAACAATTCTACAAGGGTGGAAGAAGAGGAATGGTTCCTTGAGGGGTTCATGTTTGCGTGGATATTCCAAAAACAAAGATCCATTAGCATACATATGCCAAAAATCAAGTAGCATGGCATCACAACAAGGGATACCATATGAGGAAACATGAAATCAATCACACAATAATAGAGGTACACATAGTAGAGGAGCTCGTGTAGCTAGTGGGATCGCTAAAAGAATATTCATGAAGCTTGGGTGATTATAAAAGCGAAGGGTCTTCCTGAAGTAAATGTGATTTGTGAAGGAAATGTTCTTCAAGAAGAATATTCCCTCACAGATTATGGGGATTTTTCCTTAGAATATATCTTATTAGAAGTGTGTTACAGGATGGATTAATGCTTCGCAGATACTGATCAACCTAAAGTGAATCCCTCCTTTGTGAAGGGAAAAGGCCTTTATGAAGGGCATCCGTACCATAAGTAGGTACTATGTAGAATAAAGGAAATCATAGATCATGATGCCCAACTACCTTGGGTGATACTTTTTTGGGTTACGTTCATGGTGATTTGGAGTTTTGTGGGATGGGAGACTGAAAGTTGAAAGGTCATGGGAACTATACTTTTGAGGTGGGGGAGATGCGTATTTATAGAAAATACAGCTCACGATGCTCATGGGGAACACCATGAAGAAAAAGGATGATATGAAGGGGCATGGCTCCATCAGACTCATGGATGTACCAACAATGATTCTCATGTGGTCATGATCCTAATCAGACTCATGGAGGTACCATCATCTACCTTCGCACATGTAACTTCCCAGTTCTGGGTGCCACTCAATGGGTGCCCTGAACCCGGTTCGCCATGTGACCTCAAGCGCATTTCCCCAAATGCCAGAGGCTGGTGACTAGCAGCGAGGGCCCAGGTCTGATAGTGGTGAAACTATGCCTTAATTTGTCAAAGTGAAGCGTAGTGGAATAGATAAATAGTATACAACAAACGGAAGCGGTAAACAATATATATAACCGAAATGTATTATTGATAATAACAAGGAAACTAGAAGTTATATATATTTGAAAATGCAGCATGTCACTAATCTATTAAACATACAAAACATGTTACACTGCAATACAATACAACTGAAGTACAAGTACAAAAAAGAAAAACAGAACAGCCAGCGACATCATGAGCCCAAGCTCGGTCCCATGCTCCCCTACTTCCCAGCAACAATCAGGTACCTATATAGGGACCCTTGCCCTTATCCACACCTACAGAAATATAATCTGTTTGGGCCGAAGACATGACCCAAAGAGGGTGTGAGAAATAAATCCCAGTAGGCACCCACTAAAGGCCTATGCCCAACTATGTGAAAAGATGAAACAACAGTGTGCAGTAGTAAAATGCAATAAACTAAGCAGTACTCAAAAGTAACTAACTTTACCTATTATATTTCCATTTTATTATTCTTTTAGACATTCAATTTAAGATATCACCACAGTGAATATTCTAAGTAAAATAGCTAGTGTACTCAGACACGTAAACCCTTACCCTCAGGTAAATAGAATACAAACACAGGAATCTTCCCACAGGCATATCGAATATTGCCCACAGGCATACGTGGTGTCGCCCACAGGCACATAATCAACTACCCACAGGCACGGAAGAAGTTTCCCATAGGCTAAGTAGTACATTTCCCATAGGCTTATCACAACACTTCCCTTAGGCTAAACAAGTAACTGGGCCATGCCCAACATGTAAACAAGAAATACAAATGGAATTCCTTTCAAGGCAATTCTATAATCATTATTATAAAGGCATACCCTCTGGTATCCTGGCTAAATGGCTAAACAAGGGAACGCACCCCCGGGGTGGTCCTAGATTCAAGCAGCGATCCCAAACATTAGTTAATTATCACATTTAATCACCTTTAAAAATATAGGTATTTAAAATAGCCATGACCTCAGCCACATGACACCCCAACATGGGTTTTTGGCACAATGGTACACAAAAAACACACAATAGTTGGAAATTAAACACCAAACCACCTACCTTAAACGCCCCTGAACGATATACGCGAACGAAGATCCTTGAAACGTCCAAGAAAGACGTAGATCTGAGGTGAAAGAAATCCCCGTTCAAATGTAAATAACATCCCCTCATGAAATAATTTTTAATAACTACGCAAGGAGAGGAGAGGGAATACCTGTGCAGTTCCAACGAGACGGTCAGAGGTGAAAACAGAATCCCGACGCTCGATCTGGAGATCCTTGAAGGTCCGCCCTCCTCTCCCGACTCCTTATTCTGGTTCTAAGACAATCCTATGAACAGGCTTGGCTAATTCCCATTTTAAGCAAAAAAAACTACACAATGTGTACTATTGACTACAAAACATGTACGTTTCTCATTTAACTATTCCTCTGGCGGCACCGCCGCACTGTTCATCCATCGACATGAGTACACGACATGTATTTCTGATTACACGACATGTACTGCCGCTCTGCTGGCGGCTTCTTCCACTGCCTTACTATTTTCCTACCCATTGACTACACGACGTGTAAATATCCACTCCAAAGAGTGTAGTCGGTTTTTACACCCTTCGTCGCCGACGTGGCTACACACCCTGTGTACTCATCCAACAAGGCCAAAGTACATGGTGTGTGGAATAGTACACAGCGTGTAGTCCCGAAATTTAGGATTTTTCCCCATTTTCATTATTTTATCAAAAACACTTAAGGAAAAGAGGAAAGACGAAACCTATACCTCAAAACTAAGGACCCGGTTCTTACAAAATCCCCCCTTAAAGCAATTCGTCCATGAATTTCCCTTCTAAGGGTGGTGAAGATACAACTGTGAATAACTCTAGCCATTGAGCACGTATATCGGTCTCCCACTCCCAGGTTTCGTCCTACACTTGGCCATGCTACCATAACACTGATACGAGAGGAACTGACCAGCCTCAGAGAACCTTCGTGCTCCTATCGAAGATACAAATCAGATGCTCCTCAAAAGACGTATCTATTTCAAGCTCAACCTCCATGAGATGAAAGAAGTGATAAGGGTCTGAATGATAGCGATGCAACTGATATACATGGAATACGTCGTGCATGGCTCGATACCTCTATGGTAACTGCAACCGATAGACAACCAGCCCGACTCTCTCTAGAATCTCAAATGGCCCCACATACCTCGGTGAAAGTTTACCCTGTCTCCTGATCCGCCTGTGTCCCAACCTCGGTGAAACACACAATAAAACCTAATCCCCAACCACGAACTCCAAGGGTCGTCTGCAGAGATCAGCATAAGATTTCTGATGAGACTGTGCAGTAGCCATCCGCTTTTAAATCAACTAGACCTGCTCAGAAGTATCCTGTACAAGACATGGTCCCAGTAAAGCTGCTTCACCTGCCTCTACCTAGCACAAGGGTGATCTGCATGGCCTACCATATAAAGCCTTGTAAGGTTCCATCTCAATAGTTTCCTGAAAAAATTATTATAGGAAAACTCTACTAGGGGTATATTCTTCTCCCAAGATCCCCCAAAGTCTAGGATGCATGCACGCAACATGTCCTCAAGCACCAGTATCGTACGCTCTGACTTACTATCGGTATGAGGGTGGTAAGCTGTGCTCAGATGCACCTGTGTACCCAGTGCCCTCTAAAAACTCTTCCAGAAACGAGACATAAAATGTGCATCCCTATCTGAAACGATATAACGGGTGACCCCATGAAGACGTACGACCTCTCAGATATACATCTTCCTGAGCTCGTCAACTCCGAAGGTCTCCCTAATCGGAAAAAATTGATCTAACTTTGTGATTATGTCCACAACAACCCACACATCATCATTGCCTTTAGGTGACCTCGGTAACCCAGTCACGAAGTCCAACGTGACATCATCCCATTTCCATGCCGGAATGGGTAACTTCTGCCAGATCCTGGCTGGCCTCTGATGCTCCGCCTTCACCTGATGACAGGTGGAACACCTCGTAACAAAACCAGCTAAATCCCTCTTCATTCCCGCCCACCAATACTAACATCTCAATTCTCGGTACATCTTGGTAACCCCGGGATGAACTGCCCAAGCTGAATCATGAAACTCCCAGATCAGCTCCTCACGTATATCCCCTAGAGCCCACACTCGTCCATGGAAACACAATACTTCAACATTTCCTATCATCTAACCATGAGAAGGGTCTTCACTGGTCACTGAATCCTGTATAACTAGTCCTTCTAAATCAGATAGTTGTCTCATACTCACTCTATCCAGGAGGATAGAAGTCACAGCTAAAGATGAATGATATGTTTGTCCCTAACTATCGTGCACCTCCAAATGCATCATAGAGAACAAAGCCATAAGCTTCCATTCGCCACTGGCCTCCTGCACTGCCTGTATCTGAGTCATCCTGCTCAGTGCATCAGCTACTGAATTACCTTTACCAGGTTTATAGGCAAGATCAAAATCGAAGGAATGAAGGTATTCAACCCACCTTCACTATCTCATGTTCAAGTCTCACTGGGTAAATATGTACTTGATACTTTTGTGGTCTGTGAACACTACAAAATGTTCTCCCAAGAGATAATGTCTCCAAAAGCGCAACACATGAACAACTGAAGCCAACTCGAGATCATGCGTTGGGTAATTCCTCTCATGTGGCCTCAACTACCGAGACTCGTACACAACTACTCGATCACCCTACATCAACATAGCTCCTAGCCCAATACCTGATGCATCACAATAAACCGTATGGCTCTTCCCCTACTCTGGGAGTATCAGGATTGTGGCTGATGTCAACTTTCCCTTCAGCTCCTAGAAGGATGTCTTGCAAGCTTCTGACCAAACGAACTTCACACCCTTCTTAGTCAAACCCATCAACGGCACTGATAAGCAGGAGAAGTCCTGTATAAAGCATATGTAGTAACCATCCAGCCCTAAGAAACTCCGTATTTCAAACACGTTTTTAGGCTACTCCCAAGAAAATACTGCTCTCAACTTCTCTGGGTCTACTAAAAATCCTGTCTATGAGATTATATGACCTAGGAAGTGTATCTGGTCCATCCAAAAGTGTCACTTTAAGAGATTATCATGTAGCCGATTCTCTCTCAGTGTACTCAATATGATCTCAAGATGGGTGGCATGGTCGTGTCGAGTGTGAGCGTACACCAAGATATCATCCAAAAATACTACCACAAAAGAATCCAGATAAGGATAGAACAAACAATTCATTATATCCATGAAAACTGCTGATGCGTTCGTGAGTCCGAACGGCATAACCGTATACTAATATAGACCACACCTGCTCCAGAAAGCTGTGAGAGGTATATCAGATGGTCTAACGTGCAGCTAATGATATCCTGATCTCAAGTCAATCTTTGAGAACACTCATGCTCCACGAAGTTGATCAAAAAGATCATCAATCCTTGGAATGGGATATCGGTTCTTAACCGTAAACTGGTTCAACTTCCAATAATCCACACAGAGTCTGAGGGTACCGTCCACCTTCTTCGCAAAGAGGACCGACGAACCCCAAGGAGAAGTACTGGATCAAATGAAACTCTTTGCCTATAACTCCCCTAACTATCACATGATCTTATAAAACTCTAGTGTAGCCATCCTATAAGGTGGAATGGACACCGGTGCTGCTCCTAGCACAAGCTCAACAGAGAAATCCACCTCACGCTCCGGATGAAGACCTAAAAAGTCATCTGGAAAGAAATACCAGAAATGATCAACCACTAGATGGAAATCCTTCTGACAATTCCCGTGGTCGTCTAGATATATGCTCACAAACTGGGCTGTGATACCACCTCTCCCATGATGCTCTGGTCCAGCTCAACTCGCCTGAACATCCCACTCGCCCTTGTATAGAAACTCTCCACCCTCTGGTGACGTGAAACTCACCCTACGATGATAGAAATCCACAATGGCTTGAAAGGGAACCAACTATTCCATCCCAAGAATGACATCATATCTCTTCATCTATAAGACATAGAGGTCCCAAAGGAAGTGACACCCACCAACCTCAAGGGGGAACTCCTTGCACTGACGCACACTAGCAATTCTAGTTCCCAACGGAGTGTATAATGTCATAACATCAGAGGAAGTAGAAACACTAAGCCCAAGGCTCTCCACAATAGGTAAAGATATAAAGCTATATGTAGCACCCATATCAAAAAGTAATGAAGATAAAACAGAAGCTACTAGAATAGTACCTCTGACAGTAGAAGGTCTGGGATCCTGCTCCTGCTGGTTCTATTGCACTGCATATGCCTGCCCAGTGCTACGGCCCTACGACGCAGCCTAGCTACCCTGAGCTGTCCTGCCCTGCTGCCTCTGAGATCCTAGTGTCTAGCTACCATGGCCATGACCACCATCCCTGTCTACACGCCCTGACGTATTCTAGTTCCCTGACTGGTAAGAAGCTGCTGGTCCTGCCCCCGCACATGGAGTCTGCACAGAACCCCTCTCACTATCCACTGGTGGAAACACCCTACAAAAGTACAGAAGATGAGAAATCATTCCGCAAGACCGGAATTTCACTGGGTCACGTGGACACTGAGGTCACTTATGCCCCTCCTTACCACACTGGTAGCACATGAACTGTCCACCTGAAACATTTTTCTGGCTGGTACTGCCACACTGAGATAAGTCCATCTGTCTCTTCCTCTTACCAGTAGAAATAGTACCATAAACTGGTGCTGAACCGCCCTGACCCACACCACTAGCTTCCTACGGGTTCCTCTCTATAATCAACACCTGGTTCATAATAGAATGTACTGAAGGCAACCTGAAAACATTCACCAGTGCTCGAATTTCATATCGAAGACCATCCTCAAAGCGTCTGGCTCTTAGCGTCTCATCGCCCACCAGAAAGGGTGAAAAACGCCGAAGCTCGGTGAAACGAGCATAATAATCCATCACCGACATAGGGCCCTACTGCAAATTCATGAACACTCGAGCTCGATCTTCCCTCAGCGTCTCTTAGAAGAAGAATTCATAGAAGGATATCTGGAAATCTTGCCATGCCATGTCTTTGTGATGCTCTGACTGGGTGGTAATATCCCACCACCTTTTGGCGGAATCACGCAGCATATAAGTCGTGATCTTGACCCTCCACCCTGGTGGTGTCTCTAGGTGCTTGGAAATAGTCAACATCGACCCCAGCCAAGACTCCACAGCCTATGATCTGCCATCCCCTGAAAACGTAGGCTGATGATGCTACTGGAAGATACGAGTTCGGTAGGCCATAGATGTGGCAGCCAGCGGTGCTCCCTGAAAGGTGTGCATGAACCACATAAAGCCTTCACGGAACTGCGCCTCTGCGCCTGTGTCCGGTATTACAGCTGGCACCGCATCTGGATCTACTGGAGGATCAACTGGTAGCCCATGGCCCACCATCTCCAGAGTATAAATGTTGCCGCTCTCCTGGAGAACAACGTGTGAACGTCTCGGCAGCATGACACTACAAGGTCTAACGCACACCTTAGATCAAGATTATCACAGTCTAAAAACGAAGGAACCAAAAGGGGAACATGAGGAATAAGGCATTTAAGATTTCACAACAAGACTACACAACATTTATACTGACTACACAGCGTGTACCTGACTTCTCTTCCCCTGCTCGGGTCCTTCTACACATCCATGCCACACAGCTCCCATTAAACAAAACTACACGGTGTGTATATAATCTACACAGCTTGTATGGTGTAATTTTCCAATTGCCCGTGTCATTTGTGACACGGCCGACTACTCGGCTTGATACTACATGGCGTGTTACACCAGCACATGGCGTGTACACTACCCCGTTTCCCAGCCAAACGGTCTGGTCCACACAGTCTATCACTGGTCAAGACTACACGGTGTGTCCCACAGGTACACGACGTGTACTAGCCGAGCTTTGCCGACCCATGTTGTTAGTTACACGATCAGATACACGTCTCCAACTACACGGTGTGTTCAATATACACACGACATGTACACAAAAGGATTAAACTGACTTGTGTTGTTATTTACACGGCCAGATCCCAGGCAAGACTACACGGTGTGTTCCATAGTGAACAGGGCGTGTATGTATTAAAGTCTCCCTCGTCCGTGTTGTTAGTTACATGGGAACACTCTGTGTCTACAGTACACGGAGTGTACTTCTGGCACACGGCGTGTTCACCCCAAGAATTTCCCTTCCCTATGTCCTTGTCCACATGGTCTATGACACGGGAAGAGACTACACGGCATGTACGTAGGGTATATGGCATGTACTCAAAAAGTTTTCTTTTATTTTCGAATAGAAGAACATACACGGCGTGTTTAAGGTACTACACGGCGTGTATACTGGGTTTCTGGACAGTATGCCTTAGAATCTTCTCTGGAACCCAGAAAATACTGAAAAACAACACCTAAGTTCCAAATTTCGATCCGTGAGGGGCCATACTCCCCGTGAATCAAAGTTTGGCATCTTATATGTGCTATAACCAGATAAACAGTCAATGATCCACCAAATTTCGGTCAATGAGGGCCCATACTCCCCAAAAACCAAAGTTTGGCATCCATTATATAAACAAGTTTAGACAATAATTCCCTATCAAATAGCAGGTATCTATCAAAGCAGCTATCACAACAGCATGCTTTTACTAGCATAACATCTATCACAACAACATGCAATTTCTAATGCACCTACATGGCATGGAACTATGCATGGTATGTGATTTCTAGCATGTGCCTAAATGATGCATAAGATGGAATACCCTCATCTCATCGGGATTCAACTAAATAAAACCCATGAATAAAATATAAACAGCATAATCACAAGTGTGTCACCCTTCTGTGAAAATCAATTCAACTGTAAAATTGAAAAATCAGAAAAATTGTAACACGAGGTACATTGGCCTTTCCCTGCACACGGGTTAGCTACGCCTGGGCACATCTTATTACCAACTAAAATTCTTTTCATATCCCTGACTAAGGATCCAAACAATAATTCAAAGAAAATAACCCCTCTGATACTACTTTGTAACGTCCCAATTCCGAGTGCCACTCAACGGGTGCCCTGAACCCGGTTCACCACGTGACCTCAAGCGCATTTCCCCAAATTCCAGAGGCTGCTGACTAGAAGAGAGGGCCCAGGTCTAATAGTGGGGAAACTATTCCCTCATTTTTCAAAGTGTAGTACAGCGGAATAGGTAAATAGCATACAATAAATGGAAGCGGTAAACAATATATATATCAGAAATGGATAACTGATAATAACAAGAAAACTCGCAGTAATATATATATGAAAATGCAGCATGTCACTATTCTATTAAATAACCAAAACATGTTACACTGGAATACAATACAACTAAAGTAAAAGTACAGAAAAGCAAAACAGAACAGCTAGCAGCATCACGAGCCCAATCTCGGTCACATGATCCCCTACTTCCCAGCAACAATCAAGTTCCTGTATAGGGAACCTTGCCCTTATCCACACCAACAGAAACGTAATTTGTTTGGGCCTAAGACATAACCCAAACAGGGTGTGAGAAATAAACCCCAGTAGGTACCCACCAAAGGTCCATGCCCAACTGGGTGAAAAGATGCAACAACAGTGTGCAGTAGTAAAATACAATAAACTAGGCAGTACTCAAAACTAACTAACTTTACCTGTTATATTTCCATTTTATTATTATTTTAAACATTCAATTTAAGATATCACTATAAAGAATATTCTATGTAAAACAACCAGTGTCCTCAGACACATAAACCCTTACCCTTTGGTAAAGAGAATCCAAACACAGGAATCTGCGCACAAGCATATTGAATATTTCCTACATGCATAAGAGGTGTTGCCCACTGGCACAAAATCAACTTCCCATAGGCACAGAAGAAGTTTCCCACAGGCTAAATAGTAAATTGCCCACAGGTTAATCACAACACTGCCCTCAGGCTAAAAAAGTAACTGGGCCATGCCCAACATGTAAACAAGAAAAACACATGCAATTCCTCTCAAGGAAATTCTATAATCATTATTATAAAGGCATACCCTTGGGTATCCTGGCCAAACGGCGAAACATAGGAACACACACCCGAGGTGGTCTCGGATCCAAGCAGCGATCCCAAACAGCAGTTAATTATCACATTTAATCACCTTTACAAATCTAGGAATTTAAAATATCCACGACCTCAGGCACACGACACCCCAACATGGGTTTGTGGCACAACGGTACACAAAACGCACAACAATTGGAAATTAAACACCAAGCCACCTACATTAAATTCCCATGAACGTTATATGTGAATGATGATACTCGAATCGTCCAAGAACGATGTAGATATTAGGTGAAAGAAATCCCCATTAAAATGTAAATAACTTCCCCTCGAGAATGAATTGGTAAGAACTATGCAAGGAGAGTAGAGGGTTTACCCGTGTGGTTCCAACCAGATCGTCAGAGGTGAAAATGGATTCCCGATGCTCAATCTGGAGATCCTCGAAGGTCCTGCCTCCTCTCCCAACTCCTTCTTCTGGTTCTAAGCCAATCCTGTGAACAGGGTTGGATACTTCCCATTTTAAGCGAAAAAACAAACTACACGGTGTGTACTATTGACTACACGACATGTACTTTTCTCATTTAACTGTTCCTTTGGTGGCACCGCCGCACTGTTCATCCGTCGACATGAGTACACGGCGTGTATTTCTGATTACACGACATGTACTACCGCTCTGCTGGTGGCTACTTCCACCGCCTCACTATTTGCCTACCGACTGACTACACGGCATGTAAATATCCACTACACGGCGTGTAGTTGGTTTTTACACCCGTCGTCGCCGACACGGCTACACACCTTGTGTACTCATCCCACACGGCCAAAGTACACGGTGTGTGGAATAGTACACGACATGTAGTCCTAAAATTTAGGATTTTCCCCATTTTCCTTATTTTCTCAAAAACACTTAAGGAAAAGTGAAAAGTAGAAACTCGTACCTCAAAACTAAGAACCTGGTTCTTAAAACACGCTTGGTGACGAGGGGTATCTTTGAAAGAGCTTCACGAGATAGACTCCTTTGATGAATTTTGGGGCCATTTGTGTCTGAATTATCTTTAGACCGACTATGACTTTTTTTGTTTCTTCATTAGCATAATTTCTGGTACTAACATATATAAAATTATATTCACTTTGTTTTATTAAATAAATATAGCTCTCTTAATTTATCTTTATTTCCTTACCATAAACTGTTTTTGAATATTAGGTGAAATTCAAAATTTATTTTGATTGGCATAAACTATTATTTATTATATTTGAAAATTTATAAGTTCAAAAAAATTCCCACTATCCTCTTTGACACTGTATTGCCTTCCAAATATCATGCAAAGACTCAAAAAATCCTTTTTATAAGGAAATAACACTTATTAACTTAGATGGGAATATTCTATAAAAACACTATTGTACCCATGTCATATATGATATCGAATTCATTTTGATAATTTTCTTGAAAAAGATTATTATATAACATATACCAATGATGGTGGTAGAATCTCAACTCTATATTTTAACAATCATATAGATAATCACTTTTATCCCATATAAAACATTTTTATCCTTATCTTCATCTCAAAACATGTTATAGAATTTTATAAATCAAAAACCATGTGTATTGAATCCATTATATCATATTTTTTATAACCATGATTTGTTACAAAAAACTTCTCTTATCATATAACAAAAATTATATGTTTATACATATCATTTAATTAGATCCATATAAGATTGATATATTCTTTTACATTCAAATATTTTATATAGAAACTCTTTCCTTCATCAATTGAATGAAAACTTAAAGATACATCAATTATTCCCTTGATTTTAAACTCCATTATTATCATAATATTTGTAAAGTATACATAGTATCACAGACCCTTCAAAACCAAATAGTTAATTTCTATAACACTAATGCATAACATGAAAATTAAATAGATTACAACAAACCCCTTTAGTTATCCTTAAAATTCCATTATATAGAATCATTATTTCTAATTCCTAATAACACATTTATATTTCAATGACCTTAACTACCTACTTGAAGAAAGATTATTATAATTTCCAAATAACTTATATTCTTTCTATTTAAACTTTTTCCCACTTTTCTATATATACAACACAAAAAACTCAATATCATATGTTTGATTCATCTATCCCCAAAACATTGATATTATAGGGATAAAATTTTATTATATACAATTTAAAATAATAATAATTAAATTGTTTTTATTTTTGAAGAGAGTGGTACTTTGGGAACATCTTGGTGTAAAGGGAGAGAGGTGGAGGAGTACCTCACGTTCATAGGAAATGAGGTATGCCATTATTATATATTATAATAATGTTAATAATAATTATAATGTTTTTATTATTATGAAACATGATTTCCCATGTATCTCCTTCATACAATGTAGGAATGATTAGCCATTTATGGTATCACAACCCTGGTTTTGAGGTAGAAATTTCATGATCAATGTTGGGTACCCTATTCCAACTCAAGGCTCGAGACATCAAAGAGAAGTACATACTAGTTATAATGAAATGCGTTTTTTCACCAGGTATCTGATTTGGGAAAGTAAATAGTCCATATCATGGGTTTTTTCATGAGGATTTCAATAGTGCGATCTCTCTATCAATTAAGAGAAAATTCCAGTGACAATTAGTAAAATTGCATTTTAGATTGTCATACTAATGATGAACCATATTTGTTTTTCAGGATTTTGGCTAGGCATGTCGTGCACTCTTGTATTACAATAGCACAAGCCAACACATGGGCATGAAAAAGTACATGAAATGACCTAGATTATATAGGAATCACCAGTTGTATACGGGAATGCCACAAGTAGATGAGTCATGATGTGTTACACCTATACAATCCATGAATGATGATATAGCTTCCAAGATGTTTTTAGAGGATAAAAAAATAAAGGCAACAAGGAGGGTACCCATGCCGTGTAGTCCCCATATGCATTATCTATTCCCTCATTATATTTCTTACTCTCATGTCTCCTTTGTTTGGAATCATATTTTGGCCCACAAGTATCCTATCCTAATCAGTTTTCATCATAGAATGTGATAGTGACACTCATTGTTTCTTACAAGATATGATTCAAGATGTTTTGAGTAGGATGCTTTTTTAGGCAATTCTTAAGGACAACAGTGACTGGGTGTGATCATCGAATAGATGATGGGTTCAATACTCTCTTATATCGCTAGGTAAAGTGGTCCCCATATTTTTATTTAGATAGGGTTAGTAACATCCTATAAAAATAGTTCATAGGTTCTTTATATATGGGGTCAATACTCCCTTAATTATAGCTTGCAGTAGATAGGTGTTAGCCCCTCCACATGGTTTCTTATTCGGTTTTGTAAGATGATGGGAATTGGAGATGGAACTTTGGAACTTTAGGTTGTTGCATCAATCTCATCTAGCCTATGGAGATAGATACCCCATTTTTGTTTAAGATTATTATTAAAAATATTTGGGTTATGGATGTTCTATGTTATCATTATGGTCATTGTATTTTTCCTGATTGAAGTGGATTCATTTTGATGAGCTGAATACACTCTCAAATGATTCATGATTAGTGATTTCAAGGTTTTATACTGGGTATTTTTACACTAACCCCTACATGGTATTTTATTACACATGTCATGTCATATATAGATAACATACATATTAGTAATGACTATGGTGGACTTGGTATTAGTGGATCTTAGTAGTACATGGTTACACTGACGGTGTTCGGTGGTCAGACTTTGGGATCTTGAGTCAATATCTCTATTTATCTACACTTTATTGTTATTTCCATTTTTATTTGCACCTATATTTATTATTTGGTATGTATTATTGTTGTTTTAATTTATATTACACTATTTTAATCTATTGTGCTTTTCTAAAGGTTATTGAATGCATGTTTACACTCTAGATGTTACTTTCATTTATATTCCTCTGCACTATTATAAGTATATGGTTGGGTGAATTATTATAGATACATTATTCTAAGGGTTCAAATTTTATATTATGCCTTTTTGGCACTTATCACTGGACCCTATCCTATTGTAGGCAGTCATGGGTTTGTGGTAGCTTGGATTACCACCAAACATGCGGGCCTCGATGGGTAAGGTCATTACAAAGTGCTATGAAAACTAGTTTAAATTTAGTGTTGTGTTTGGATTTTTTCCCCTTATAAAGAATAGTTTAGAATAAGGGTAATGATTTCAGAGTGCCTTGAGTGAGGATTTAAATCCAGGTGTCCTAGTTCTAGTGTAGTGGTTGATGTATCCATACACCATGACTCTAACTACCTTCTTTTCAACTCAGAAAATCAAGAAATCGGTGTAGGGAAAACAATAGTACATTTATTATATAGGATTGTTTTATTTTAATTTCATATACTTCTTAATTAATATCTCCAGATATTAGTTTAAAATGTGGTATGTATTGATGATTTTCATGATTCCTCCACAATGATAAGCATATAGTATTTCAAGAAAATGTCACGAGAATGACCAGTTGTGTGATGAGGCCTTAGTTTAGGGACTCATACAAGAGGTGTTTCTTCCATGTTGGAACTGAGTAGTGCTACTACTTGTTGAGAAGCGAGTGGACCCTCCTCTAGTGATATAGGCAGATGATCATCCACCTATTGAGTATTGGATGGATACAACATGATACAATGATGTTATTTAAAAGTCTTAACACATAATGAAAGTTACATCATTAGGGATCATTGAGGATCCATGAAGATCCATACCCATAAGAAGCAAAGGATTGTCTTGAGTTGGTGGTTCAATTTTTCCAGCATGGGAAGACCTTGAAAAATCTAGAGGTTACACTAGGAAACCATTTATATTCATAGAGTAATAGGTGGTTCCAATGGTATTGGTGGATTAAAATTCTATATTTATTATAAATTTTAGGCTCCACATTTAGTGATATAATAGTTTTTTGGTGATAAATACCCCCTCCCTCATTATTATGTGGTAGAGGACCAAAACAAGCCTGTGGTGTGAAAGTACCACTAGGATAGGACCCCTCTTCATGGTGTTCCTGGTGGAGAAACATATATAGGGTTACACAGAGTGTCAGTAGAGCCCAATGTTTTTGATTTCAGATTTTACTTTAGGTATGTAAGTAATAGGGGAACTTACCCCAACAAGAAAAATTATTGTGATGTAATTCCAAACTGTACAAGTGAGTCTATGTTTCTCAAAGTGGCTAGTGTTGAGGTGTGGTGGATGAGCTCATTTTACTTGTATCTTTGAGGTCATCTTGTTCTGATAATCTATCATAATAGACACTAATTAATGAGTACATGTGGGAATGTGAAGAGATGATTTCATGAAAAGGATATTTGTGACCCCAAATTTTCATTTGTGATTCATGTATGACATATGTCTTCTCTACTCCAATTACAATTTTAGTACATGGCCTCAAGACAATTTTCTATGAACATAGCCCCTATTTTGAGAACTAAAGATACTAGAGAATCGTTTTCTTAACCCTTATACTTAGAGGATCATATAAAGGAGGACTGGTGATCACACTTCTATTGATAGTGTGACATGACTCTGAAAGGAGGGAGAGCCTCACATATAATTTTTCTATAATGTAAGAGAGAGACTATGCTTTTTTACATAGTATGGAATGATTTTATTCCTTCAACACTCAATTGGTTTCCTCTAGTGAGTGTGGTAGTGTTTCAATATTTTGGGGCAAAATTTTCCTCCTTTAGTTAAGTGAACTGTAACGACCCAATCTTTTTGAGTAGTATATTAACTTACTCTTATTGATTTAATAAGATGTTAATGGTTAATGCAGAAAGAGGAGTCGATGGCTTCATCCAGTAGACTCAACCCTTATGAAGCCCACTTATCAGAGCTTGGGAAGGAGGTAGCATCTGTGGGCTTCGCTTTGGACCAAGCCCAAGCCGAGCTCCAGCGTGTCAAGCTTGAACGAAAACGCTTGCAGGAGAAGTTCAAGTTAGTGGAGATTGCTACTAGGGCAATGTTATCTGAGACTCCCTCAGATTCTCTCACCATAGCACACCTTACACGTAGGTCTTATGCCAGTGTTATAAGGGGCTATGTGATGAGACCCTAGTTTCCTTGTGTAATCCTTTCGGGTGAATAAATTGAGATTTCTTCCTTTAGTGATGTTTGTGAAATTTCAAATGTCTAGATAATTTTAGAATGTATCTTATTGATGAATTTTGAAAAAGGGATATTTTTAAATATATATGTAAACTCTAAATAACTAATGATGTGTAATGATTTTCAAAAAATGGTCTTCTACAAAAGTGTTCATTAAGGAATTTGGAGTCTAATAAGATCAACGTAATTTTTGATGAATAGTAAATTATGAATAGTGATTTTACGCTTAGGATTAGTAATGTGACCAAATGGATTAGTAATATCACTTAAAGAAAGTTTTAAAATAATCTAGGCACCTTGATTAAGTAATGTGATTCAATAAAATGGGTAAATAACGGTTTCATAAATTATTAGTCAAGTATTAGTTTTTCGGATGAATAGTGTTTTCTAATTAAAAATTTAATTAAAAATAATTAGAAAATTATTTTTATAAAAATGACTTCATTTTTGAACTCAGAGCATCGATATTATGTTATGGTAATTTTTGGGGATTTTTCTAAAAAAATAAATTTTCGGTGAATAGTGTATTTATTTAAAAATAAAATTAAAAATATTTAGAAAATTATTTTTATAAAATGGAGTTCATTTTTGAAATCATAGCATTGATATTTGGGTAAGGTGAAATTTTGGGATTATTCTGAGAAAGTTGAATTTTCAGTGAATAGTAAAAATACCGTTTTAGGGTTTCGGTATGTTTAATGACATCATAATGATGTCATGATGATGTCATGAGATCTCTTGAGGGTTGGCCGGCCAAGGGTGATGAATTATTGTTTTGGGGGCCCCATGTGGCCTAACTCCATGATAAATGCCAAGGGAGAGCCCATGGGTTTGAGAAAAGCACATGTGAGGTGTCCTTTGGCCTTTAATGCTTTGTCCCCTCACTTTCCCTATAAATACCCACCCTTTCCTCCTTTAGTTTTCACTCCCAACTCTCCCCCAACGAAGTTCTGGTCTTCTTACCTTCCAAGGAGTCCTCCCAAGGTGCCCCCAAGCCCTCAAGGTCCAATCCTTTGAGTTTCAAGAGTCACGTTTTAAGGTAAGGGATCCGACCCCTCTCTTTCTTTTCATGTAATCTCTTTTATCTCATTCCTATTATGCTCCTTGTTTTTATGTGAGAGATGTTCTTTTATATTCCTCTTACTGCCCTTTCATGTTTATATGATGAGAGATCCCCTCTTACTCTCATCATTTCGTTTTATGAAAGTTTAAGTGACGCCGTTAGGCTGCCGAATTTTTAAGGGATTCTTTCACCCTTCTCATTTTTCAAGTTCGATTTTCATGTCAAGTATTTCAAGTTCCTTTTTATTATGTTGGGGTATGATCTCTATATCAATCATACTTATCTCTTATGATCATATGATGAGGGACCCTTTTTGATCTTTTCAAATCATTTTCTTTTGAAGTTAAGTGACGCCGTAAGGCTGCCGAATTTTCATAAGAGAAATCTAATCTTTTTCCTTCCATGTTTTTCATTTCAAATGGTATGTCCCTAAAATTTCGTTACCATGTCCATATGTCCTTCTTATTCTTTAACCCTACTGTTTTATGGATCATTTATGAGTGGGTGACCCATGTCCCCTCTCATTTCAATGTTTTCTAAAACCCCGAAACTTAGCCGTTATGCTGCAGAATTTTCCCCTCAAAATGTCTCTCTCTTTTCTCAAAAATTATTTTATGTTATAAAGTGAATACTCAAAGCTCTTATTTCTACAAGGGTATTCACATATATATCAAAATGTTCCATTTTAAAATTCTGGGATTTACATACATGAGACCCGCTTTCCCTTTCCGTGGGTTTAAAGTGACGTAAAGATCATGTCTTTAAAGCAGTTTTTAAAACGTTATGATTATGAAATGAAACCCATTTATTTTATGCTATGTGGGTTATTTATGAAATGTTTGATGATGATATATGTGGCTCACATGATAATAAAGGCAAATTTAAGGGTGCGCCCTGATAGCGCTCCAATGCATTGGGTAATGATGTAACCACTAGAGATTACAATTTTCACGATACCTTGGTGAATAACCTTGGTAATTTTCAAATGACACCTTGGGGATGGACCTTGGTGATATGTTCATGATTGTCTATGTTAAATGATGTAGCCACATCTTCAAGTTATGAAAAATGTTATTTTTATTATGAAATGCCTCATGATTTCTTTCTCATGCCTTAAAGTTCTTTTCATGTCCTTATTGAAGTATCTCAAGTTCACATGTAAAATGTTCCTCTTGTTTCCCTTACTGGGCCTTCTGCTCACCCTTTCTTTTGATGTATGTTCCCAGGTTATGAGATGCCTAATGAACATAGGATGAACTAAAGGAGAAGCCCTTCAAGTGTTTAAGAAGAATGTTTTTATGTTTTTTTTTTGTATTATGATCCTTGTTTCCAAGACACTAAACCTTAACGATCCTCAGTTTTGTGTAATGTAATGAAAGTTTATGTTATAAAATGGCGGGATGCTATAGTTGGTATCAAAGGATGGTTTAGTTATTTGTGGAAATTAGGATATAAAAACTTTAGGAAGAACCCTATAGAAAAGTTTAAATATAGGAAAACTTCCTGGTATTTTGGTAAGTATTGAGTAAGTGGTTTATCAAACAAATACATCCCTGTCTGGATACGAGCAGGTAGAGGCGGATCTGGAACAGATGTACATAGGGGTAAAACCCGAAAACACCGCTTTGAGCTAGACTCGAACGGGAACTGGTGCACGATAACGGGCCTTGCTGCACTCTTGGTTACGACACTCCCGGGGGATATGTTTGGTTAATCACAAGCTTTTTATGAATCATTATGAAGGAATTATATAGAAGTATAATTGTCTAAGCATGAAGTCTTAGTTAAAATATTCATAAATGAAATAAGTTTCTCACTAAGGTTTTATTCTTTTAGAAAATGGCGGGAAATAGGAGAAACCGTGCCGATGGTGACCGCAATGCACCATGTGCTGACGGCCCTCCGATGGAAGCCGGAATGGAAACATTCATGCGAATGATGAACCAACTGACTCAAGTTATGAGTAATAACTTGAATCAAGCTGAGAGGCCAACCTCACCACGAAGGGAACAACTTTCTGTTGAGTCCTTCATGCGTCATCGACCGCCAACATTCAGTGGATCTACTGACCCATTGGTTGCGGAACAATGGATAAGCTCCATTGAAAAGATCTTTTCTGTACTTCATTGTTCGGAACAAGAAAAAGTCACCCTTGCTGTTTACCGCCTAGAGGGAGAAGCTGATCAGTGGTGGTCACTGATCAAAAACACGAAGCCACGAGGAGAGATGGAAGCTATGGAGTGGGAAGAATTTCGGGGGATTTTCTTTAACAAGTATTTCCCTCGTTCCATGAGAACGAAAATGGAGAAAGAGTTTCTCGAGCTGAAGCAGAAGGAGAACGAATCTGTCGGAAGCTATGAGATGAACTTCAAAAGGCTTTCCCGTTATACTTCAAGCTTTGTCATGGACCCTAATGGGAAGGTTGATAGATTCTTTGGCGGACTATGACCACATCTGCGGAAGAATCTAGCCAACAGGGACTACGATAGCTATGAAGAAATAGTTCGAAGTGCTATGAAAGTTGAACTAGAGTTTGGGGAGACACAGTGGTCTCACAAATCTAATGAGAAGAAGAGAACTCTAGAACCGAGCCTGGGAAGAAGTTTTGATCAGGAAAGAGGTGGAAAGAATATGCAACATGCCACATGCAATAAATGTGGGAAGAAGCATCCGGGGAACTGCTTGATCGGAAGTGGCAAGTGCTATAGGTGTGGAAAAGAAGGCCATATTTCTCGGAATTGTCGTGGTGATGTGAAGCCTCAACTTCCCAACACTAACGACAGAGGAAAGACGGTTCTGGCCCTACCCGAAGTCACATGCTTCAAGTGTGGACAACTTGGGAACTTTTCTAATCAATGTCCAAATCCGAGGGCGGTGGAGGGGAATCACCATCAACCTCAGCAGAGGCCAAGGGAGCAAGGTCGTGCTTTCGCTATCACAACAACTGAAGTTTAAGTTCCAAACGATGTGGTAGCAGGTACTCTTGTTGTCCTCTCAAAACTAGCAAGTGCTTTATTTGATTCTGGTTCTACGCATTCCTTTATTTCTTCCAAGTTTGCAAAGAATATAGAATCAATCCCCGAATTGCTTGAGGTAGAGTTGTCAGTCAAGACTCCAAGTGGGATTATCCATGCATCAACAGTGTTTAGAGACTCTAGTGTTTACTTTGGTGAGCACAATCTTATCGCAAATCTAGTAGTCATCCCCATGATGGAATTCGACGTTATACTAGGGATGGACTGGCTCTCAAAGTATAATGCTAAGATCAAATGCAGAAGTAAGGAAATCTCAGTAGTCTTGAATGAACGACCTACAGTTATCTTTCGAGGAGAGATATCCCGAACTGATCCCTATCTAGAAGCACCTCCCATAGCTTTCTTTATGGAGTTAATCGGTGATGATGAAGAAGGGAAAGGGAGCATACAAATTGAAGATGTTCCGATTGTTCAGGAATACATGGATGTATTTCCTGAGGAGTTACCTGGACCTCCCCCAGAAAGAGAGGTAGAGTTCTCCATTGAACTCGTACCTGGGTCTCAACCGATATCAAAGACTCCGTATAAAATGGCAAATGTGGAGCTAGAGGAGCTAAAGAAACAACTCAAAGACTTGTTGGAGAAGGGGTTTATCCGACCGAGTGTGTCTCCTTGGGGAGCACCAGTTCTCTTTGTGAAGAAGAAGGATGGATCAATGCAACTATGCATTGATTATAGAGAACTGAACGGGATCACAGTGAAGAACAGATACCCTCTTCCAAGAATTGATGATTTATTTGACCAACTTCATGGGGCTCAATTCTTCTCTAAGATTGATCTTCGATCTGGTTATCATCAACTGAGGGTGAAGAAGGAAGATATTCCAAAGACTGCCTTCCGATCAAGATATGGGCATTATGAGTTTACTGTTATGCCCTTCGGTTTGACTAATGCTCCTGCTATTTTCATGGATTTGATGAATAGAGTCTTTAAGGACTACCTTGATAACTTTGTGGTATTTTTTATTGATGATATTTTGATATATTCAAAAATTCGTGAGGAGCATGAAGATCATCTGAGGGTTATTTTGAAAACTCTACGGAAGGAGAGGCTCTTTGGGAAGTTCAGCAAGTGTGAGTTTTGGTTAAAACAAGTGGCTTTCTTGGGGCACATCGTAACCAATGAAGGAATCTCGGTTGACCCTACAAAGACAATGGTTGTGGAGGAGTGGCCTCAACCCACAACAGTAACTGAGATTCGTAGTTTCCTTGGTTTAGCGGGATATTATAGGAGGTTTGTGAAAAACTTTTCACGGCTTTCTAATCCTCTAACCAAGTTGACTCGAAAAGGGGTTAAGTTCATCTGGACAAAGGAATGCGAGGAAAGTTTCCAAGAGCTGAAGAAGAGATTGGTTACTGCACCTGTGTTAACACTACCCTCTATCGGAGAAGGATTCGTTATTTTTAGCGATGCATCTCTGAAAGGGCTTGGGTGCGTCCTCATGCAAAATGACAAAGTAATTGCTTATGCATCTCGACAGTTGAAGATTCATGAGCAGAATTATCCTACGCATGATCTAGAGCTGGCGGCAGTTGTTTTTGCTCTAAAGATATGGAGGCACTATCTTTATGGGGAGAAATGTGATATATACACTGACCACCAAAGTCTAAAGTATATTTTCACTCAGAAAGAATTGAACATGAGACAAAGGAGATGGTTGGAGCTTATTAAAGACTATGATTGTTCAATTCATTATCACCCTGGAAGAGCAAACAAAGTCGCGGATGCGTTAAGCAGGAATGATCCTGTTGTTCTGGCAACAATGAGGATCCTGGGAGATCCCTTGATTAAAGATCTAGTAAAACTGGACATGGGAATTATAAGGAAAGGGACATCATCAACCCTATCCCAAATGATTTCTCAACCTTCATTACTAGAGAAGATCAAGAAGGCTCAAAAAGAAGATCCTTTACTGCAGGAGAAGTTCGAGGCTGTAAAGGATGGGAAGTTCCCTGATTTCAATATTGATCAAGAAGGTGTATTGAAATTTCGTACAAGACTATGTGTTCCATCTATTCCGGAGATAAAGAAAGAACTGATGGATGAAGCTCATAGCTCTACTTTCTCTATACATCCGGGAAGCACTAAGATGTATAGAGACCTTCGTGATCATTATTGGTGGGATAACATGAAGAGGGAGATTGCCGATTACACTACAAGGTGCCTGGTGTGTCAGCAAGTAAAGGCAGAAAGACAAATTCCTGAGGGGGTATTACAACCGCTACCCATACCAGTATGGAAGTGGGATAATATCACCATGGACTTTGTAATTGGTCTCCCAAAAACATCCAAAGGAAACAATGCGATATGGGTTATTGTGGACCATCTCACCAAGACAGCCCATTTTATCTCTATTCGGGAAGATTTCTCTCTGGATCAGCTTGCCAAGATATACGTGAAGGAAGTGGTAAGGCTGCATGGGGTACCACTATCCATCGTATCTGATCGTGACCCAAGATTCACATCAAAATTCTGGAGAAGTCTTCAGCATGCTCTGAATACTGAATTGAATTTTAGTACGGCCTATCATCCTCAAACTGATGGCCAATCTGAAAGGACTATTCAGACACTCGAAGACATGTTGAGATTATGCTCAATGGAATTTAAAGGTGGATGGGATCAACACCTCCCATTAGTGGAGTTCTCCTATAACAACAGCTTCCATGCGAGTATTCAGATGGCACCCTATGAAGCTCTATATGGAAAGCGGTGTAGAACTCCTACTTGTTGGGATGAAACTGGTGAGAGGAAGCTTCTTGGGCCTGATCTCGTGCAAGAGATGACAGAACAGGTTCATGCCATCCAACAACACATAAAGGCTGCTCAGAGTCGGCAGAAGATCTATGCTGACAATCGTCGAAGGGACTTGGAGTTTGGTGTTGGTGACAAAGTCATCCTTCGGATTTCTCCATGGAAGAGAGTCATGCGGTTTGGGAAGAAAGGGAAGCTCAGCCCTAGGTACATCGGCCCCTATGAAATCCTTGATCGCATAGGAGCAGTGGCCTATTGTCTAGCACTTCCACCGAACCTAGCTCAAGTTCATGATGTCTTCCATGTATCTCTCTTGAGGAAGTACATACCCGACCCTTCGCATGTACTGAACTCAGAGGTGGTACAACTTGAACATGACCTCTCTTATGAAGAGCAGCCAGTGGAGATCTTGGACCGTAGAGACAAGGTTCTACGAAACAAGACTACCCACCTTGTGAAAGTGTTGTGGAGGAATCATAAGTACGAAGAAGCGACTTGGGAGCCTGAGGAAACGATGAAGCAAAAGTACCCTCACCTTTTCGACTAGGCCTCAAGTATAAATTTCGGGGACGAAATTTCTTAAGGGGGGAAGAATGTAACGACCCAATCTTTTTGAGTAGTATATTAACTTACTCTTATTGATTTAATAAGATGTTAATGGTTAATGCAGAAAGAGGAGTCGATGGCTTCATCCAGTAGACTCAACCCTTATGAAGCCCACTTATCAGAGCTTGGGAAGGAGGTAGCATCTGTGGGCTTCGCTTTGGACCAAGCCCAAGCCGAGCTCCAGCGTGTCAAGCTTGAACGAAAACGCTTGCAGGAGAAGTTCAAGTTAGTGGAGATTGCTACTAGGGCAATGTTATCTGAGACTCCCTCATATTCTCTCACCATAGCACACCTTACACGTAGGTCTTATGCCAGTGTTATAAGGGGCTATGTGATGAGACCCTAGTTTCCTTGTGTAATCCTTTCGGGTGAATAAATTGAGATTTCTTCCTTTAGTGATGTTTGTGAAATTTCAAATGTCTAGATAATTTTAGAATGTATCTTATTGATGAATTTTGAAAAAGGGATATTTTGAAATATATATGTAAACTCTAAATAACTAATGATGTGTAATGATTTTCAAAAAATGGTCTTCTAGAAAAGTGTTCATTAAGGAATTTGGAGTCTAATAAGATCAACTTAATTTTTGATGAATAGTAAATTATGAATAGTGATTTTACGCTTAGGATTAGTAATGTGACCAAATGGATTAGTAATATCACTTAAAGAAAGTTTTAAAATAATCTAGGCACCTTGATTAAGTAATGTGATTCAATAAAATGGGTAAATAACGGTTTCATAAATTATTAGTCAAGTATTAGTTTTTCGGATGAATAGTGTTTTCTAATTAAAAATTTAATTAAAAATAATTAGAAAATTATTTTTATAAAAATGACTTCATTTTTGAACTCAGAGCATCGATATTATGTTATGGTAATTTTTAGGGATTTTTCTAAAAAAATAAATTTTCGGTGAATAGTGTATTTATTTAAAAATAAAATTAAAAATATTTAGAAAATTATTTTTATAAAATGGAGTTCATTTTTGAAATCATAGCATTGATATTTGGTTAAGGTGAAATTTTGGGATTATTCTGAGAAAGTTGAATTTTCAGTGAATAGTAAAAATACCGTTTTAGGGTTTCGGTATGTTTAATGACATCATAATGATGTCATGATGATGTCATGAGATATCTTGAGGGTTGGCCGGCCAAGGGTGATGAATTATTGTTTTGGGGGCCCCATGTGGCCTAACTCCATGATAAATGCCAAGGGAGAGCCCATGGGTTTGAGAAAAGCACATGTGAGGTGTCCTTTGGCCTTTAATGCTTTGTCCCCTCAATTTCCCTATAAATACCCACCCTTTCCTCCTTTAGTTTTCACTCCCAACTCTCCCCCAACGAAGTTCTGGTCTTCTTACCTTCCAAGGAGTCCTCCCAAGGTGCCCCCAAGCCCTCAAGGTCCAATCCTTTGAGTTTCAAGAGTCACGTTTTAAGGTAAGGGATCCGACCCCTCTCTTTCTTTTCATGTAATCTCTTTTATGTCATTCCTATTATGCTCCTTGTTTTTATGTGAGAGGATGTTCTTTTATATTCCTATTACTGCCCTTTCGTGTTTATATGATGAGAGATCCCCTCTTACTCTCATCATTTCGTTTTATGAAAGTTTAAGTGACGCCGTTAGACTGCCGAATTTTTAAGGGATTCTTTCACCCTTCTCATTTTTCAAGTTCGATTTTCATGTCAAGTATTTCAAGTTCCTTTTTAATATGTTGGGGTATGATCTCTATATCAATCATACTTATCTCTTATGATCATATGATGAGGGACCCTTTTTGATCTTTTCAAATCATTTTCTTTTGAAGTTAAGTGACGCCGAAGGGCTGCCGAATTTTCATAAGAGAAATCTAATCTTTTTCCTTCCATGTTTTTCATTTCAAATGGTATGTCCCTAAAATTTCGTTACCATGTCCATATGTCCTTCTTATTCTTTAACCCTACTGTTTTATGGATCATTTATGAGTGGGTGACCCATGTCCCCTCTCATTTCAATGTTTTCTAAAACCCCGAAACTTAGCCGTTATGCTGCAGAATTTTCCCCTCAAAATGTCTCTCTCTTTTCTCAAAAATTATTTTATGTTATAAAGTTAATACTCAAAGCTCTTATTTCTACAAGGGTATTCACATATATATCAAAATGTTCCATTTTAAAATTCTGGGATTTACATACATGAGACCCGCTTTCCCTTTCCGTGGGTTTAAAGTGACGTAAAGATCATGTCTTTAAAGCAGTTTTTAAAACGTTATGATTATGAAATGAAACCCATTTATTTTATGCTATGTGGGTTATTTATGAAATGTTTGATGATGATATATGTGGCTCACATGATAATAAAGGCAAATTTAATGGTGCGCCCTGATAGCGCTCCAATGCATTGGGTAATGATGTAACCACTAGAGATTACAATTTTCACGATACCTTGGTGAATAACCTTGGTAATTTTCAAATGACACCTTGGGGATGGACCTTGGTGATATGTTCATGATTGTCTATGTTAAATGATGTAGCCACATCTTCAAGTTATGAAAAATGTTATTTTTATTATGAAATGCCTCATGATTTCTTTCTCATGCCTTAAAGTTCTTTTCATGTCCTTATTGAAGTATCTCAAGTTCACATGTAAAATGTTCCTCTTGTTTCCCTTACTGGGCCTTCTGCTCACCCTTTCTTTTGATGTATGTTCCCAGGTTATGAGATGCCTAATGAACATAGGATGAACTAAAGGAGAAGCCCTTCAAGTGTTTAAGAAGAATGTTTTTATGTTTTTTTTTGTATTATGATCCTTGTTTCCAAGACACTAAACCTTAACGATCCTCAGTTTTGTGTAATGTAATGAAAGTTTATGTTATAAAATGGCGGGATGCTATATGAACCCTGGAATATTAAGATGGGCTCCTTCATATGATGTTACAACCTTTTACTCATCAATTGTCTAGTATTACCCTTGTACCAACAAATTTTATGAGCTCTTATATTCCTTAAATGGTGATAGAGTGTGAGGATCTCTTTCCTAAGGATGGTTAATTGTACCTATATTTTATGGTTTCTACCCCTATTATTCTTTAGCGAGTCCTAGAGGCACAAGTTGGGGATATCAATTATGATATATTTTATGATCATCCATCCATTAAAAAATTTCCTATTTGATTTTATAATGGTGGGGATCATGTCGTCTTTCTAAGGATGAAATATGATTCCGTTCGCACTATAAGAGGAGGTGATGAGGAGGTTTCTTTCCTTTAACAATATATGAAGATGTAGTGAGAATGTTCTGGGATTATTTAGCATTAATTTCATGGACATGTATGTTATAGCATGTCACTCAGTTTAACTCTTAACATTTCACTTGCTTATAGGTGGAGACTGTGATGCTTAGGTGGAAGTGGAAATGGGATTGTGTGTTGTGGATATTGTGATATGGATTCCATGACCAATGAAGGAATATGATTTTATTTTAGTGATAATAGACCTATTCAACAAGTTGGTCCACTTCCTAACCATCTAAGGGTAGAAATTTGTAGAGATTTTAGGTTTCCTGTGTGCAGGAGGTAGTCTAGATTCATGTAATTCTATCGATGATCATTTTAGACCATGATAATCACTTCATGTTATGATTATAGAGAGAATTAAAGAGGAATTTGGGACTTTATTTTTGTTGGGAACGATGTTTCTTCCCAAGGTAGATAGCCAAGTAAATCATATTTTTCAAGTTCTATAAAACATTATATGAGTTAACATGTTCATTTTAGGCTATAGTTGGAAGGATAATCTACAATCAGATGAGTTTTTAATCCTAAATGTTACCACTCTACCATCTGTTCAACATTATTTGATGCCACATACAGGATACTTGGCATGTAACATTTATTCTAGATGGAGGAAATGGAAGAAAATACATGTTGGCCTAGATTTGGTTCATGTGATGGTTATGAAATATATAATTCATCTAGGCGTGGATAATGAATACTCATAAACATCAAGATTCCATTGAGGATAGATGATGGTGGACTTTAGAGTTCAAAGAATAGGTCTTTTGTTTGGATAGATCTCACCTCATTGAGTATCCCTAGGATTTGGTTGGGAAGACATGATATCTATAAGGATCATAGGCCCATTTTCCCATTACTGCATTTGGTTAGTGACGTACTGTACGACTTGGCCCTATGACTACCAGTGGATTGAGTGTTTGGTGTTTTCCATGTGTTTTAGTAGAGGATACATGTGCATGACTCAATGAATGATTTTGAGTAGGATGAGATTGATGTTGACAGTAGAGTTTCATTTTCAAGGCACCTCGAGACATTTGAGAACTTACCAGAGAATATCCTTCATGGGAAAGTGGTTCACTTACGTACATGTTTGTTGACAGTATAAAATTTCCCTAGAGGGCTCACTAGAATAGTAAACCTAGTTAATAGCTAAATATACTCACTTAAGAATTTGTTTTTAATTTTTGAGATGAGAAAACATGAAATTAGTGAGAGTGTAATGACTTAGGATTTTCCATGTAGGAATTTTTATTACCTCTAGGAATATTTTCATAGCCATGAGTTGAAATTAAATGAGACTGTGAGGCCTGGTGAGCCTGAAATTGATATTATAATAATATTCAATATATTAATATCACACGTGTGTATTTTTCATGAAATAGTGGAATAAATCCAAAATAGTTTCATAGATTGGAAATCTAAGACCACAGTTGTGTTATGGAACATGTGATTTACCCAAGGCAGGACCTACGGATCATTGGAACTACATGTTCGGTTAAGGATGAGATTTCACAGCCATGATTTAATTATCACTTAGAGGGTTAAGGGTGAATATGTGAAATCTTTTCCTTTTAAGTTTACTTTTTTTTGAAACAACCTTGCTCTATTATTAAAGGGTTGGTACCATGCTGAAAACAAAACCAATTCACATCCACATGAAAACAAGAATTTACAAGTTTAAATACTCAACAAGAGTATCTACGTCCTTGGTATGGTACGGAAACAATCCTATAAAACACAATCCACTTGATAATATTTTTTGTGAGGATACAATGATTTGGATATATCCTTACACTCACGTAGAATTATGTTCAATACAACAATGCATGTGCTTCAAGTAGCACGAAATGATGTAGAAAAAAATTATGTTACAAGGTAATAAACTTTCACAATTTTCTTCAAAACATGTTACTCTTTTTCCTTGTCAACTTTTAAAAATATTATATTAAAAAAAATTCACTTTTCTACCCAAAAGTAGGTAAGAAATTATATATAATCTTTAATGATAATCATTCTAATTTCCCAAAAAAATAACTAGTATGATTCCTCAATCTGATAATATAAGATTTCTAGAATTCCACTGAAACAATACTGGAATAATTCTACCTCAATGTGTAAAACATGGTTTGATTGCTCAGTCTGATTTAGAAACACTGAATAAGATCCTCCTCCTCCTCCTTCCATATAAAATCTTCCTCAGAAAATCTCAATATAAAAAATCCTTATCTACAAAAACCTCCAATGCTCTGCCTTATCTCTTGTTCATTGAATAATACACGTTTCATAAAGTAAAAAGTACTTCATTAATATATAAGTTCCCCAAAATTGGTTTAGGTGGTAATATGAATTGTTTTACTGGTCAACCAGATTTTCTAAAAGATAAATTCTTATTACATATAGGATACATATTTGAATTATTTATTGCTTCTTTACAATAATGACCTTGCTCTTTATTAGACACTTAAACATGAAATATTACATAAACATGCACATAAGACAACTCTGAGGATCTATAGTTCAAGTGTATTGGGAAATTAGGACCATTACATAAAACCTTAAAACATAAAATACAAAAAATTTATTAAAAAATTATTTTACATGAACACAATATTCATTCATATATAGGATTTTATGGGATAACCTGAGGACACACATAAGAAAAGGGTGATCTAGAAATCCCAATAAGGGAGTAAACAAGGCATAACATGAATAATACAATACATGTTTGGAAATATGAATGTCAATGGAGAATAATAGAGACATGAACATAAAGGAATGATATGGAATGATTATCATAACATGTAAATGTCGTAAAAACATACAACATGATATTATCATGAGCCAAGGCTCATTGCACATGGCTTAGCATGAGCAAACCCTTATTGCACATGAATTAGCACGAGTAATCCCTCATTGCAAATGAATTAGAATGAGTATACCCTCATTTCACATGAATTAGCATAATTAAACCCTCATTGAATATGGTGTATCATGATACTAAACATTACCTAATTCATTGGAGAACTATTAGAACACACCCTTTATAAACATTTCATTTCATGGATAAGTGTGCCACATGGATCATATAAAAAGGAATCATTCAAAATCAAAAATTATTACACAGTTAAGGAATGTGGAATACATATATATAAGTACCATTGAATATGTATATGTTCATAAAATTTATTACCCTTGATAGATAAATGGGTGTGGTATTCACTACACAATTATTTTGGCTTGGAAAATTGTGGTGCAATTTCGGCAGCATAACAACGGGACATAGAAATTCATAAAAAGGGTTTCTGAGAGAGAAAGTGGTATCTCATATTATTTAAATGAAATGTAAAGTAATGGGATCATATAGATACACTTTCCAACACATGTAACATGGAAATAGAGGTGTGACATAATAAATAAACTTGAAGAAAGAGCATAAATGGAATAACTCATATGAAATTTCATCATGGTAATTAGTGTATGTGAGAGGGGTTAATGATAGGGAAAAAGGTCTATAATCATTAAAACATAAGTATGGATATATGGTTGAGGTGATAAATTAGACCCAACATTTTTAATTTAAATTAAAAGGGTATATCCTCATAAGGAAACTTGGAAAAAAAATGAAAATGGAAGAAATTCCTTATGAAATTTTGGCATGGTAATGGCTTAGGTAAGGATAAAAATGAGTAAGGAAAGATAATCACTCATTAGAATAACATAAAATAGACAGTAATATAATTATTATAAAATAATAAAATTATAACAATTATAAATTACAAGAATTAATTTCAAATAATATGCTTGAATTTGAAAGGAGGAGAGGAAAGTGAGGATCCCTTGCTTGGAAGTGTGTTCCCAAAGTCATGGGAGAGGCTTCTTGGGAGATTGGGGGCACATTTAGGGGACACTATTGAGTATGGGGGAATAGGTTGGTCAAGATAAAAATGGTCTGAGTAAATAGTTATGGGAGTTTGGGTTGATTTATATAGGAAATTAGAGGGAATTCTTTTAATTTAGGTTTTGGACACTACATATTAAACTAATCAAAAACACAAACCATACCATGATGTTTGCCCATGGTTTTTTCCAAATGATAGTTTTATAAAATATTCTATAAGGAAAAAGTCCAAACTTATTAAAATATTAGGCTTGCTTATGTGGAGGTGAGTCTCACTCTCAAGTAAATCATTTTAAAATGTTAAAATATTTTATAAGTGTTGGAGGGTCGAATAAGGCATTATAAAATTAATCAAACAAATATAAAATAAAATTATTTTATAGGTAAAACATATATTGTGCGAATATAAATTTTATAGTATTTTATTACATCAATATTGGGACACTATGATGTCATAAAACACGTTATTAATTTAAATGGTATTTAATTTTTACCCAAAAATTCGATTGTCTCAGAAAATTATAAAAAATTTACCATTATATAATTTTGACATCTTGAATACAAAAATAAAATTCATTTTATCTAAATAATTTTCTAAATATATGAATTTTCACTATTAAAAATAAAAACCATCATTTATTGAAAATTGACAGGTTTGGACAAAAATGGTTTTCAAACATTAATAAAATTTACATTTGAATTCATAACAATGATATGATAATTTATATTTAATAAAAATTATATAATAATAATATTTTATTTAAATAATATTTATTCCAAAAAATCATTAATTATTCAAAATAAATTCTTTAATTAAAAATAAAATTTTAATTTTATCGTATGAAAATATAATTCTTATCAAACTGAATACCTAATCCTTTATATAGTAAGAAAAAAAATAATTAAAAAATATAATAATCAATTAAAATTAAAAGGAGTGTTCTTAAAACACTATTATAATAACAATATTAATAAAACCTCATTTTAATAATTTATATATCTCTACAATGTACCATTATACCTGAGAAATCAATTTATCTAATTCATTATATTTCTAAGAAAAACTATTCTCATAAAGGAATTGATGGTATATGACTTTTATTTATAAAAAGGGATTACAAAATAAGTAACTAATTCCTTATTACATAACCCCTTATAACATCTGCATAAGACCTAAGGGTAAGATGTGAAATAGTGACAAACTCTTGAGGTGGATCGGATAACATTGCATCGGTGGTAATCTCTATTAACATGAAATTATCTTGTAGGTGATTCCATTCAAGATTAATGTGATGAATCTCAGGTAGGTCTTGGTCAATATCAAATCCTAGTGATGCTACCACCTTTCTGAGCTCTGAAAAATGAGCTTCATATGACCTGAGTCCACCGGATAAGGGAATCCTCTCCTTTTTCTGTATCAAATGGATTCTTTTTAAAAACCGTAAATTTATATCAGTCATGTTATCACTGTTCAATGACTATATTATCAATGGTAATGATACTTAATGGCCATTTAAACCCGATAAAAAAGAGTGCATGTGTTTTCTATATCCATAATACATTTAATTAAATAAAATAAAGGTAATTTTATTCATGAATGTTCATATTGTTATAAATTATCCCCCTTATTAAATTTCTCCCTCAAAATTTTATTTTCCCACACTAAAATAGATGAGGGTAACTTTGCCTCATTAATTTCTCTGGTTCCCAAATTGCTTCTTCAAACTTGTGGTTTCTCCACAACACTTTGATGAGGGATATTATCTTATTTTGTTGAACTTTTTACCTAAGATCTAAGATCTTCATTGGCTTCTCTTCATTAGAGAAGTCATTCTCCAATGGTATGACCTTTGATTGAGTACATGTGATGGGTCAGGTATGTACTTCCTCAAGAGTGATAAATGGAATACATCATGTACTTGAGACAAGTTCATTAGGAGTTCTAGTCGATATGCCACTTCTCCAATGTGATCAAGGATCTCAAAATGGTCGGTGTGCCTTGGAATATGCTTTCCCTTCTTCCCCAATCTCATAAATCTTTTCCATGGTGATATTCATTGGAATACCATGTCTCCAACATCACACTCTATGTCACGTAAAATATTGTCATCATAATTATTTGGTCAAATCTGAGTAGCTTTAATGTGCTGCTGGGTGGTCTTAACATTCTCCACCATTTCTATGAACACTTATGGACCTAGAAGTTTTCTCTTCCCAACTTTACCCTAACATTCCAGTGTTCTTCACCTCTTCCCATAAAGGGATTCATAAGGATCCATTTCGATGCTTGGGTGGAAATTGTTTTTCTAAGAGAACTCAACTAGAGAAATATATAGATCTTATCCTCCATTGAAGTACATTGAGAATTATCTCAACATGTCCTCAAGTGTTTGGATAGTTCGCTCAAATTGGCCATTAGTTTGAGGATAATAAGCCGTACTGAAGTTCAACTCAGTATTCAGAGCGTGTTGGAGACTCTTACAGAACTCAAAGGTGAATCTTGGATCTCGATCGGATAAAATTGATAGTGGTACTCCATGAAACCTTACCACTTCTTAGATGTGTATCTATTCTAGTTGATCTAATGAGAAATCCTCATGAATTAAAATAAAGTGTGTAGTCTTTATAAGATGATCCAAAATAACACAGATAACATAGTTTTATTTAGATGTCTTCAGAAGCCCGGTGATAATTTCCATGGTGATGTTCTCCCATTTCCATGTTGGTAAGGGTAATGGTTGCATCATCCCCTTAGACTACTACCTATAATCCTTCACTTGCTGACATACCAGGAACTTTGATGTAAACTCATCAATCTCCTTCTTCTTGTTATCCCACCAAAAATCTCTTAGTGATCTCAATATGTCTTTGTGTTTCCTGGGTGAATAGAGAAATTCGAACTATAGGCACCATCCAAAAGTTCTTTCTTTAACTCCAGATTTTTAGAACACATAGTCTTGACCCAAATCTACCAATTTCTTCTTCATTAACATTTAACTCAAAGGATTTTCCTTTTCTAACATTTTCTACTTTATTCTGAATTCCTACATCATCCTTTTGATCACCCTTAAACCTTTCCAAAAGAGATGGTTGAGAAATCATTTGTGAAAGGATGATGATGTAACCTCCTTTATGATTCCCATGTAAATCTTAATAAAATCTAAAAAGATTGAATTCTTTTGAATTCCCTTCAATGAAAGATTTGATGGACCCTTTCTACTTAGATCATCTTCCAATTTGATCACATTCCCAACATGGTAATGGATTGAGAAGTCATAGTATTTGATCGTATATGACCATCTTCGTTGTCACATATTTATCTCTTTTTGTGTAAATATATACTTGAGGCTTTTGTGATACGTATATATTTTTCACTTCTCCCCAAAGTGGTAATTCCACCTAATTGTTAACAGAAAATATCACTACTTCCAACTGTAGATCATGTTTTGAATAGTTTTACTCATGAAATATCAATTACCATGAAGAAAAGGTAATTAATTTGTCTTTTTTTTAAATTACATCAAAGGGTGACTTATAAAATTTTCAATAAGAACATTCTAAAAAACGTCAACATGTGATACAACACATATAGAATCTTTTCCCTAATGATTTAATATAACTTCTTCTAGGGACTCAATGTTCTTCGAAAACAAAATATATATACTAATAGTACATGAATTTAAATACATTATAACATGCACTAATTTTAATTAGTGGTTACATGAGACTCATTCATCATTATCCATCTTAGCATAGGACTTCCTCTGCTCCCTTGATCAAGGAGATTGTTGATGCTCATCATTCTTCTAAGACCTTCTGATATATCATTGTCTTGGGTAATGCCCAAATTCTCTACATTTATAGCATAGAACTATGTAAGATGCCTTAGATGGATCTTTGTTTCCATCCATCACATTATCCATTATTTCATAGAAATTGGATACTTTGCGCCCTTCATTTCCAAACTCAAAACATCTCTTAGTCCATTTGTGGAATTTTCCATGGTGCCTCTTTCCACACCTATTGCACGAAGGAAATTAGTTCTTCTTTTTCTTATCAACTTTAGCAGATGGACTTTCATGAAATGTCATCTCCCTATTCCTTGATTTAATTGGGCAATAAACAAAGTACCAATTGTTAATCATGATTTTTGATAGCTGGTTTGGAATAATCATGATATGTCCTACTTGAGCTCTCATTTTATTGGGAATATCATTGGGACATTCATCACGTTTCCCTTCACATCGGTTGTTAGCCATATTCCCCATATTATGGGCCATTGGATAGAATAAAAGGAAAATTAGGGATGAATATCTTAAAATTTTAACACATAAAGGGGAATCCAATGATAAAAAAGGATAATTTATAAATTACATTTATTTCATTAACTTATGAATTTTTAGGCTTCAATCTATTTTATCCATGATCTACTTCCCAAAATATATTCTTAGGGGAATTTTTTTATTCTTTTAACAATGGTTCATACTAATCTTATGGATTTACCAAAGCATATCCTCTAGGAGTGTCAAACCAAAAGTGCATCAAGTCCTGTTTTCATGTACTAGTACTCATTTGAGTGTATCTCAAAGCTGTGTATTTGGGTTTTACCCCTAGATACATATGTCCTAGATCTACCTCTAATTGTTTGTATCCAGACGTGGATGTATTTTCTTGATAAACCACTTACTCTGTACTCATAAAAATTTAGGAATGTTTTTCTTATATTTATTCTTACCCCTAACAAATTTTACTAGGTTTTACTAATACTAAACCAAAAAATAACTAAAACTTTCCTTTGATACCAAGTATAACAACCCATCAATTTTTTACACACTTAAACATGATTTATTATGTAAACTTTCACTTAAGATATCTCTGAGGATCGAGAGGTTTAGCGTCATGGGAAATTATGAATATCACATAACACATTAAAAAATAAAATAAAAAATATTTATTGAAAACTTCTTTTACATGACCACAACATTTCTTCATACTTATCATTTCATGGAAAAAATTGAGGACATACATAAGAAAAGGTTGAGCTATAAATCCTAGTAAGGGAGTAAACAAGGCATAACATGAAGAGTACAACACATGTCAGGAAATAGTTATATCAATTAAACACAAGAGAAACATTAACATAAAGGCATTATATAGCATGATTATCATAACATGGAAATGTGTACAAAACATGCAACATGATATTAGCATGATCCAAGGCTCATTGCACATGGATTAACATGATTAAACCCTCATTGCACCTGAATTATCATGATTAAAACATCATTTCACAGGAATTATCATGAGTAAACCCTCATTTAACATGAATTAACATGATTAAACCCTTATTTAATATGAAGTATCATGATACTAAACATTAACCAATGTATTGAAGCACTATCAGGGCACACCCTTTATAAACATTTCATTCCATGCATAAGTGTACCACATGGACAATATAACCTGGAATCATTCAACATAAAAATTTAATCCAATATAAAGGAATGTGGAATACATAAATATAATTACCATTCAATATGTATTTTTTTATAATGTCTAATACCCTTGTTATAAAAATGGGCATGGTATTCAAAACATAATGATTTCGTCTTGGAAAAACGTTGTTCCATTTCGGTAGTATAACACTGTGACATAAAAATTCATAAAAAAGGTTGATGATAGAGAAAGGGGTATCTTATCATATTAACATGAAATTTATAGTAAGTGAATCATATAGATACATGTACCAATAGATGTAACTTGGAAATAGAATGCATAACATAATCAATAAAATTGAAGAATGAGGAGAAATGGAATAACTCTTACGAAGTTTTAGTATGGTAATGAAAGTAAATGGGAGAGATTATTGAGATATAAAAGGGTCTATCATCATTAAAACATAAGGAGGTCAGTATGGGGGAGCTTATAAATAATACCAAAACATTTTTAATTGAAATTAAAAGGTTATATCAACCTAAATAAACTTGGGGAAAAATGAGAAAGTAAGAAATCCCTTACGAAATTTTGGCATTGTAATGACTTAGGTAAGGATCAAAATGAGAGAGGATAAATAATTCCTAATTAAAATAATAAAAAATACATATTAATAGAATTAATATAAAATAATCACATTATAACCATTCAAAATTTCAAGAACTAATTTCAAATAATATGCTTGAATTTGAAAGGAGGAGAGGAAAGTGAGGATACCTTACAAGGAAGTGTGATCCCAAAGGTTTGGGAGATGCTTCTTGGGATATAGAGAGACTTTGGAGGACTCTAGGGAGTATGGGAAAGAGGTTGGTCGAGATCCAAATGGTTTGAGTGAACAGTAATGGGAGGTTGGGTGGGTTTATATGGGAAATGAGAGGCAAATCTTTATTATTTAGGTTTTGGACACTACACATTTCACTAAACAAAACCACAAACTATCCCACATTTGTCCCATGGTTTATAAAACAGGGGAGTGGTATAAAATATTTTATAAGTCCAGAGTCCAAAATTATTAAAATATTAGGCTTTATTATGTGGAGGTGAGTCACACTCTCAAGGAAATCATTTTAAAATGCTAAAATATTTTTTAAGTCTTGGAGGGTCCACTAAGGCCTTATAAAATTAATCAAAGAAATATAAAATAAAATTATTTTAAATTTAGAATATATATTTTCCAAATATCCCTTTTATAGTTTTTTATTACATCACTATTGGTTCATTATGATTTCATAAAACACATTATAAATTTAAACAGTATATATTTTTACCTAAAAATTCGACTGACTCAGAAAAATATGAAAAATTCACTATTAGATAATTTGGACTTCCTAAATCCAAATATAATATTAATTTTATATAAATAATTTTCTAAATATGTGAATTTTCAATTTTTAAAATAAAAACCGCCATTTATTGAAAATCGACGGGTTTTGACAAAAACAATTTCCAAACCTTAATAAAAGCTATGTTTGACTTCATAAAAATTATATAATAGTAATATTTTTTAAAATATTATTCATTCCAAAAATTCATTAATTAATAAAAATAAATTCTTTAATTAAAAATAGAATTTCAGTTTTATCCTATGAAAATATAATTCTTATCAAATTAAATACTTACTCATTTATAGAGTAAATACAATAAGGAATAAAAATAATCATCATTTATAATTAAAAGGAGTTTTATTATAACTCTATTATAATAAAAATATTAATAAAACCTCTGTTTAATTATTTATATATTTCTAAAAATTACCCTTTTACATGAAAAATCAATTTATCAAATTCATTATATTTTTAAGAAAACTATAATTATAAAGGAATTGATGGAATAAGAATTTTATTTATAAAAAAGTATTACAAAATAAGTAACTAATGCCTTATTTTATAACCCCTTATAACACCTGAACAAGACCTAAGGGTAAGGTGTGTGATGGAGACAAACTCTTGGGGTGGCTCTAATAACATCTCTCGAGTGGTAATATCTATTAACTTGAACTTATCTCGTAGGTGATTCCGTTCAAGCATAAATTTTTGAAGATCATCTTGGGATTGGTCAAGAAAGAAGCCCAGTGACACTACCTTCTTTCTGAGCTCCAAAAAATGAGCTTTTTATGACCTAAGTCTACTTGATGAGGATATCCTCTCTTTTTTCTATGTCGAAAGGAATCTTTTTAAAAACCTTAAATTTATATCAGTTGTGTGATTAATGATCGAAGACTATATTATCAATAGTAATGATACTTAGCTGTCATTTAAACCTAATAAAAAGAGAGTTCATGTATTTTCTATATCCATAAGACATTTAATTAAATAAAATTATGGGAATTTTATTCATTAATGTTTGGGTCGTTACATCAACTCATCTCATTTATTATCAAACCTTCTCAAAAATTCACATGATTTTATATTTCTTCATAATTTCTAAAAAATATTTATTCTAATTTTGATTGTCATTCTGATTTTATCATTACAATGAAAGTATATGTATGATGGAAAAATCTGAATTATGTTGCTATACAACAGTTGAAAAAAAACATTTGAGAACCAGAAGTCTTATCTTTATGATTATTGGAACCAATTGAAAAAATGCTCATTCTGATGCTCTATAAAAACTGATAAAAGTAAAATGGTCTGCTCATTTTTATGTTCCATATCAATTGTAAAATATAACATATTGATACAATTCTTACATAAACATTGTTTGTACTTTTTTAGAGTTCAATCACATTTTCTTTTTCCCTAATAATTATGGAAACTTATAAAGATTCCATTACATGCATGGCACCACTTCAACATCAGATTCATACTTCTTCAGACTTCATAAAATAAATTTCCATCCCCCTTTGACAACACTTCACAAAAAAACTTCAAACACATCTCTCTTTATTTTCTTCATACCGACGATCCTACATCTGATGATGTTATCAGTGTCAGAGTATATCAGATGGATCATCCTCAAAATTCATTTGATAAATCTATGTCTCCTCCAATGTAATATCTGACACCACATAATGTCCTCTAGACCTATTTGATAGAAAATAAAACAAATAAAGGCACTCCTTTTCTCTTGATCCAAATGAAAATCATCCAATAATAAATTGTTATGAAAATTATTAAATACATTGTTAATTGGGGTCTGGTCTAATTTTTAGTTGGCCTCAACAAATTCAACTTCTTCATAGGTTTCAATAAACCATACTCACTAATTAGCTTCAATAATATTTATTTCCTCTAATGTTCTTTTCTAACCACCATTACAAGTGATGATCAGTTTTAGAGTGACTCCCATACTCAGTGTCACACTGAATTCGATGAACCCATGTCAAGAACATTGACTTAAACAACTTCCAATTTCTTTATCTTAAGATTTTTATATTGTGGTTTATTGGTTTGACTGAAAACTTATATCTTTATATTTTCACATTCTAAAAAAAATCATAGCCTTTAAAAAATTCTGAGTATGATGATCTTGCACTGATAAACTGAGACTAGAAAGCTTTTACTTTCATTGACTTTCTTCTTTCACAAACATAAACTTGTATCTAGATTTCCTCAATAATTTTAGAAAACATTGAGGATTGGTATAGTATTGTCTTACTTATATTTTGAATTATTGTAACTTCCCATTCTTCCAGCGGCATGTTTCTTTCCAACCAAACCTCAATATGATTGGCAGTACTTGTTCTCCCTATTTCCTTCATAATCCTAACATCACATGTTTTTAAAATAAATTTTGATTTATGAGTAATTGAATATAAAAAAGCATAATCATATTTTCGTCAAATCCTTAAATACTCTAATTAACTTCTTTATTATGGGGAAAACTTCATTCCAGACAGAAGGTGAGTGTTATGAACATTTTCTTCCAGAAACATTCTTCTTAATCTAAAGGAAATTTTTAAAATTTTTGAGTCCAATATTTTGATTATGATTATGAGTCTTTTCACCAACAAATACAAAGTGGGGTGATTTCTTTCTTCTTTGAAAACAAAATACAAAACTTGGAAAACAAACTTCTTCCAGATTATAAAAAAACTTCCATCCAACTTGGTCCAAAAAATCTCCCCTTTTGGATTTTATTTTTAACCAAGGTTCATAAATTACTAAAATTTGTAACCTCAAAAAAATGGATTACTTGTAAACAATTCTAAGGTTATGTGAGATAACTCATTATAAAAAAAGAATTATTGGTAGAAAAATCATGGTGTCCAAAAGTAGTGACTCATGAAACATATTCAAATTTTATCCACGTATTTCTTCACTTCTTCTACTTCCTTGTGAACAAAAATTTCCTAAAAACACTCCAACAAACTATTAAAACAGTTTTCACATTTACATGCTGAATTCATAGGTTACCGAAAACTCCCCCTAAATAAATTATTTCTTAAATGGTTTAGTACATAAAAATGGATAGATTTATAAAAAAAAATACCCATAGGAAAAACTATCCAAATTATAGATGAGGGAGGTGATAGAAACACATACCATAACCTTGATGAGAAAATTTTTGGACTCCCACATTAATTATAAATTTAGAGAAAGATTACATTGATAAAGTTTTGGTGAAAATTTTAGTAGATTTTTCCAATGTAAAAACATAATTCCACTTTAATTCATTCCTCTCCACATGCTCTTTGATAAATGATATTTGTTATAAATATGTTTTGAATGGAAATTTTGTACTGGATTTCTTGTAAGGTTTATTTTACTTTCTTTATCATAATCTAAAATAAAGGGAAACTTCCACTCAATAAGTAAATCTTCCAACTCAGTTTTCTTAAAAATCATCTTTCTTGAGTAGTAATATAGTTTGTAATACCATGATCTCAGAGCTTGTTTTATCGCATAAAATTATTTATTCAACTTTTACACATAACTTTAATCCTTCCAAATAAAAAATCCACATGGTTGTTTAATATAAAATTCCTCATCAAGATATCAATTCATAAATTCTAATTTCACATCCATCTAAAAAATTTTGTAACTTATTGTGAAGAAATAAAAAGAATGATTCTAATAGTTTTTATCTTTTACACTAGAAAAAAATTCTCATCCAAATAATTTCCATCAATATATGAGTAACCTTTTCTCACTAATAATGCTTTTTTTCTTATCAATTCATCATCTTTTTTTAGCTTATTCTAGAAAAACCAATTTATACAGATCACATTTTTTGTTATTTGGTTTAGGTAAAAGTTCCCACATAACATTATATTCTATTTGATACAACTCATAATTAATTTCTAGAACCCATACTATATGCTCAAAAGAAGTATTTACATCTTTCACATAATTTTTTGAATAAAATTAAGTACATGTAATAACTTTTGATGTTCTTCTTATTTGAACCTTTTAATGTTGATCAGTAATAATGTTTTGAGCTTTCACTTTCTTCCTCAACCTAGGATGAGATTTTGGAGATTCTTACTCATCACTAGAAATAATTGAGTCTGATTTTTCATCTAGAGTATGATTACAGTTGTTTATATCCTTATCATATTTTTTTAACAAAAATTCTTATATCCATTAAATAATCTTTATCAACGCATGTTTTTTCAAAATATTCCTCATCTTTTTCAATAACATTCACTTAAACAGAATCAATTGATCCTACTGAATATTTTTTGAATCATTTATAACCTCTTCCTTCTAAGGAATAGCCAATAGAAAACCCATCTTCAACAAACCACTCAAACTTCTCATGGATTCCACTTTTCTTTTTTATGATGCCTGGAATCCTGAAATATCTAAATTGATTCGATCGCGGAGTTTTTTCACAAAACATTTCATTAAGAGTCATATATAAACTTGGACTATATAAATATAGATTTTAAATATAAACAACAATGATCATGGCTTGCCTCCAAATGTAATGAGAAATACCATGTTCATGTAACATAGTTCTTCCCATTTCAACCATACTTCTATTCTTTATTTAAAACGAACCATTTATTTTAGGTGTGTAATGTATACTAAAGTCATATTGAATTACTTGATTCTCAAGATAACTTAAAAAATTATTCATTTTTCTATTCACCACATCTATCAGTTCTCAACTTTTTACTGAATACTCACATACCTTCTCAACTTTTCTCCTGAAACTTTTAAACAATTTCAGGGCATCTATTTTATGTCTTATAGAGACAAAACAAGAAATGGAAGCAAACTCATCAATTATAGTGATGAAGTACTTGTCTCTATGAGTTTACTATTTTCTCATAAGCCCAAATATATCTGAATAAATATGTTCCAAGGTTTGTTTTGAAAAATGTCAACTTTCCTATGGATATATTTTGTTATCATTCCCTTATGAGAAATCTTACAATACCAATATATTCCTCTTGAAATATCAAGAATAACACAGACACTATCTCACTTTTATAACTTTATCATAATTTTTTGACACATGTGTCCCAGCCTTTTATACCATAATTGATTATCTTCCACCATTCCTAAGTAACAAGATTTTTGAATCTCACCAATATAGAACAAGATTACTTTTGTACATTGCCTCTTGTAACTATCTTTCTATCTTCCTCACTTTTCAAAAAAACTAATATTTTCTGGAAATTTTTTTTCCTTCATAAAAAAGTTGTGAAACACTTAGAATGGTGTGTTTCAAACCATCAATGAACAAAGCTTTCTTGGAATTCAACTTTTCTTCCCCAATTATGGATGATCTAACACATTGGATTATGAGATATTCAATATTTCCAAATTTCATTGTTCCTTATTTTAAATATTTCAAATTATTTAAAAAGTTTAAATATCCTTTAATTTGAGAATAACACCCACTATCCAAGATCCAAGTTCAGTCACCTTTTAAATATTTGAGAGCGATTTCTATAACAAAACCTTTTTGTCCTTTTATCTTTCTTAACTTTAAGCTTCTAATAATTGTTAATGATTTTTTTATGATGATAACAAAATAAAAAATCAATTTTCAAGATTTACAAGTTGTTCACATATTTCAAAAATATTTTCTAGAGGTTGGAACGCATTTTCTACTTTTACAACAACCTTCTCAGGTTTCTTACAAACATCCTTCTCAGACTTCTTCCTTTGAGCATACTAACTCCCCATCAAACTTTTCCATTGGTAATTTCTGGAACAGTAATAATGTTGTTAATTAAACCAAAAAATATTTATAGTGTGCTTAAATACACCACAATATGAGCAGTATACATAGAAAGATTATTTTATTTTGAAACTTCAATACCATCCAGAGTTGCAAGAATGTTTCTCAACAACCATCTTGTTTTTCTTGTCAGAATATTGTGGACAAAAACCCTTTCTGTTATCAATCAAAATATTATTTGTTAGCTTAGTTTCCTTTTCATCATTATTAATACCATAAGTAATAGAAATTTTTTTGGACTCAAAATATTTAGAAACTTTTTATTTTTTCACTTTGTTAGTTTTGGCCACATACAAAACATTCTTAACATTATTTATCTTAAAAACAATTTCAGTTTTCTTATCAATATTTTAAGGTAAATTTTCATCCTTCTCATTTTTAACCTTTCTAGTTCTATCAAAAACTTTAGAAATAGTGTTCTTTAGAAATTTAATCCTCTATTCATCTTTATAATGTTTTTTTGGATAAGTCCCAACTCTTATTATTTTACTTTCAACTTGAATTCTAGATGTTAATTACGATTCTTCTCTTTCTCAAGAGATTCCATCAAATCATAAATCTTTTTTAATGGCATTAATTTATGATAAGAAAATATTTATTTATTGTTTATTGATGGATTTTCATTTTTTAACTTCATATTTTCTTTCTCAACCCTTCCAATATTTCTTTGAAATTATTTAGATTCTTCTTTCAGATGAAGTTCTAATTGAGTTTATTTTTCTTTAGAACTGCTCCTTATAAACTCTTCATTATCAATTATTTCAATAAAAGTATTTTCTCCAACATGCTCATTTGTTTGTTAATATTTAACTTCACTTTATTCTTCATCATAATATTTATATAAAAAGCTTATACTTTTGTATTTGAGGAACTTTTTATCTTTCCCTTTAGAACATGATTTAGAGCTATCACCCTATTCCTTCCATGATCTTGTCTGCTCTCTATAATCTCCATAACTATCCTCTTATTTATTTATTCAAAGAAAATTAGCCGCAATGTGTCCAATATAACTACATTTAAAAACCGTTAGGGAAAGTTTCCCCTAACACTCACATATACCTCTTTTCACATTTTTAGAAAACTAGGATAAAATTCATCAAGATTTTCACATACATCATTTTCAAAATCAAAATCTCTATATTATTCTTCATGAATATTCTTTGAATTTTCATTATTTAATTTTTTAGAAGACACTTCCGGATAAAATTTTGTTTTTACTTTCATAACATTCTACCTTCTCATTTCATAAATGAAGTGAGTACTATTAAAATCACCCAGAGAAAAAAAATAGATATCTATATTCAAATGAAGAAATTTTTTATCAGACTTATCAAGAAGTATTATCAATATCTATTAAAAAATGGTTGAGTCTTCCAACCTTTCACCAAGATTTATGATAGTGGTAATAATTTCATTCACCCTGGTAATTAAGTCACCAATAAATTCATACTCACACATCTTGAGATCTTCATACATTAATCTTTAAATTTGTATCTTTTCATATTTTACATTTTTATATCCTTCATAAATGTTCTTCAACTTATCCCATAGACCATTAGTTATGGTAACACCCTTTAATATTAAAAACTGACTTTCATAAAGTGATGAGAGTAAAAAATTCTTGGCACTTCCATCATTCTCAAGATTCTTATTTTCAATGTATGTAAGATAATTTTTTTCATCAATAGGAGGAAATCATTATGTTAAATGTTTAAGAACATCTTATCTAAGAGATATAAGATAAGGAAGCATTATATCATTCTAGATATGATAGTTCTTACCAAAGTCCAGAATCCACTTACTGCACACATAAATCATATTCTCCATAATCACTTCTCTTAAAGATATTCAAAAAAGAGTAAACTAAGGGAACCTTGGATCTAATACCTATTGAGATTTCCCATCTAGGTTATAAGTATCATTGAGAGGGGGAGGGGTTGAATCCTTGATATCTTTTTTTTTATTTTAAGTTTTATTTATTTTGAAATAACCTTCATCTCCTGTTAAATAGTTTTTTACTTTATAAAAAAAACATCTATTCACATGAAAACTAGAATTTACAAGGTTCACTACTCAAAAAGAGTATCTTAATCCTTGTAATGGTATAGAAACAATCTAATACCACACAATCCACAATAAAACAATACTTTATGTGGATACAATGAGTAGGATATGCCCTTACACTCTTGGAGCACCATGTTCAATACAATAGTGCATGTACATCAAGTAGTGTGAAATGATGTAATACAATGTCGGTGTAACATGTTAAGAAACTCTCATGAGATGCTTAAAAAAATGTTATTGTACTACCTTGTTAACATTCACAAATAAAATATTGAAGAAATTTTTTCTTTTCAAACAAATTATTATTTAAAAACTTCCATAGAATTCGTTATGATACACAGTCCAATTTACTAGTCTGATTCACCATTCCTATTGATCATTCAGATAATATAACTTTTTCAGAATACTACTAAAACAATACAGAACTGCCTCTTCCTTAGTCTATAGATCCTAGTCAAATTTCCTGATCTGATCTAAAAACCCTAAAAATGATCCTCCACCTCCTCCTCCTTTTATCTTGAAAAATTCCTAAGGAAATAACAATCTAAAAATGCCTCTATATTTTTTTAGTTATCCGTCTTCTATCTTATTCTATGAATAATATATGTGTCTGAAATTACAGTGTAATTCCTCCATTTATAGGTTTTCCAAAAGTGGTTTAGGTGGGAATCCAAATCTTTTTCCTACTCAACCAAATTTCCTAAAATGTAAATTTTAATTATATTTTACATATATCATTGAATTCTATAGGGTTTATCAACTCTTATCATTTATTATTTGACCTTTTTAAATCTTCTAAAAACTTTATCCTGTTTCAGACTTTCTAAAAAATCATCAGTAGGATTATTACATCCATGTTTAGTTTCTTATTACGATGAAAGAATATTTACAATAGTATAATCTTTACTATTTTTCACTATTACAATTAAAAAAACATATTAGAACCATATTTATTATGATTATGATTATTGAAACCTACTAAAAACAATGTACTCTTTATAATTCTATTTACAAAGTAATAAATGAAAAATTGTCTTCTCAATCAGATTCTCTATATCTACTGTCAAATATAACATAATGAAACCATTTTTTCATAAAAGTTGTTGCTAATTTGTTCTAATTAAATCACCTTTTATTTTTTCATAAACATAGTGGAGACTCTTAAACATTTCTATACATCCTTAGCACCACTTTAGTATCAGCTTCATACTTCTTCAAACATCTTCAAAAATATTTCCGTCTCCCTTTGATTACACTTCACAAAAACACTTTAGGTACATTTATTTTTCTTTTCCTTATACTGATGATCATGTGACTGTTGATGTTATTGGTGTTATACTGTGTCTGATGGATCATCCTCTAACATTTTTTGATTGATTGGAATCACCTCCAGTCTAATAGTTGGCACCACATAATGTCTGGCATCACTTGACCAAATTTATACAAAATAAAAAAAATTAGGGAATTTATTTTCTCTTGACCCAAATGAAAAATATAAAACAATTCATCTTGATGAAAATGATTGACTACATTTTTGATTGATCATTGATCTAATTTTCCATTGGTCTCAACAACTTCAACTTATTCATCAGTCCTAAGAAACTCTACTTACTAGTCTGCTTCAAAGAAATTTCTACCTCTAGTTTTCTTTTCAAACCACCACTACATGTGATGATCAATGTCTATGTCACTCTTATACTCAGTGGAACACCACATCCGATTAACTGACTTTCACCACATGTTTATAATAAGAATTATTATTTATGATAACTACAATGTCAGAAAATAATTTTCATATTTTCATCGAGTCCATACAGACACTGGTTAACTTTCTTATCATGATCATAACTTCATTCTGGACCCAAGGTGAGTCTGATGAAAATTCTATTTTAGGAAAAATCTTCTCAATATGATGGGATTACTTAATCATTTTGAGTTTGATATTTTGAATACGATTGTGATTCTGATCACTAAATAATAAAAAGTGAGGTAACTTATTTATTCTATGACTAAAAAAGACAATACTTGCAAAACAAACTTCTTACACCTTCTAAAAAAATTCCATCCAACTTGGTCCCAATAAAGGAAGCCGTTAATGGGTATGTTAAGTGGATTAATTAATTGATTGATTTATTTTACACCCATAACCTAATTCCCTATATAAGTACCCTTTTATAATAAATCAATATGGTTATCTGCATAAATATTTGAGGATTTAATAGGAGGTAGACATGTATTCTTCATTGGAGAATTGGGATTGGACAACTATAATGTCCCGAACCAGGATTCACAAAATGGTGCTTCGAGCCAGTGGGTCACATGGACTCAAGAAATCCTCCCTGTATGCTAGAGACTACTAACTGTTAGATAGGATATTAATTGGTTCATTAGAGATACTATACCCTTATGATAATAGTGAAATACAAAATTTTAATCACACCAATCAATAGTGTAAGCATATAAATAATAGAATAGAAATAAATAAACATCCATAAAATAGGAGTAATAAAAAATACAAGATATACGTCATATAAAAAATTATTATTTCACAAGTCTATACTAAAAAGGTAAGAAATATATTAAAACATGGATCCAATACAATATAATTATCCAAAAAAAATACTAAAAAGAACTATCTCAGGAAAACATCACTAGCATAGATCGGTAATGTGATCCCCTGATTCTAAGTAATGATCAATAAAGCATCCTAAAGAAGGCGATCTTATCATTCCCTACCTATATCAATGAAGTTTTTCCACGTACCTGATAACAGTCTAAATAGGGTGTGAGATAACACTCAACATGTCACTATAAACGATGTCTATAACTAATCTAGTCAGTGTATATAAGAAGATCAAGTGTGAAATATATAACAATAATATATGTTGAAAAACTAAAATGAAATATATATCCAGAGTAAAGAGATACATGTAAGTGTGACCTTTTCCACCCTACCAATGATCATTTTAAACTATAAACTTTAATCATGGGATAACTATAAATCATTATAAAAAAATCCATTATATCCTATGCCGAGTAATACGATGTTAGACCCAATGGGACAGATCCAAGGAGTAGAAAGGTCCAGGGAATCCTCAATATCCTATTTCATGTAATCAAGTGTCATTACTAATGGACAAATCCAAGGGGTAATAATTTCCAAGGTATACCATGTAATGTTGATCCACGGAGTTGAAATATATATAACATCCCTTAGCATCCAATATAATACTGAATCCATGGAATAGAAATTTCCATGGTCTTCAATGTAGTTTTGAATCCATTGAGTATAAATTTCCATGGAATTCAAAATGTTCACATAATAAAATCAAGGTTCATTCATTATCTATTCCCTTTACCATTTAAACCAATTCAATATAATTCACAAGCTAGTATTTCATCTAACTCAATTCAACATTTCTAATTTAAACCATTTAACATTTTCAATAATAAGTAATCACATGTCAGGGAGGAATGATAACTTTCATAATAATTCATTTAATTAATTAAGTACCCACTAAGATAGAGAGCTTATACACACACCCAACAGGGTGGTAACTCATGGGAAAAATGCATAAACACACCTCAGGGGTTTTTCAGGTGTAGGTTGACAACCTCAAACCACCACATGGTGCTATGTGGGAATCCTATCAGGGTATTAGAAATTTAATTAATGTATTTAATTAATTTAAGATAATCACTTAGGATGTATGATGAGTAGGACAATGATAATGAGCTATAAAAAACCATAATTTCTGGGAAAATGTATATAGCACTTACTATATACATGTGGTAGAACATTCATCCAGTATCATCTCCTAACTCAACCCAGATTTTACGAAAATGGAGAAATAGGAGAATACCTTGGAAATATGGCATAGTAACTTGCACCAAATAGCTCTATCGATATGATGAAAAATGAAGGAAGGTTCAATTTGAATGAATAAATCATTGATGTGGATCCAATGAGATGAACAATGTTTGAATCATAGCCTGGTTCATGAAATGAGATTAAATCGTACCATCCCCCACCAAATCCATATTTTTTATTTTCTAATAACAATTTTAAAGGCTAAGTGTGAACCTTTAAAAAGTTCCAACCAGATTAAACATTCAAGAGATTTATGACCATGACAACCCACCGACATCAAATCCCAAAAACAAACATGACATCAAAAAAAAATCAAAATCCATAAATAAGCTGTCTTGTACCAACCAAATTTGTTCCATAGAAAACCATCCTCCACCATCAAATCCACCCATGACACCACAATTCTTCCAAATGAAACAACCATTTCATGTTTTCAAATTCGAAAGACAACGAGACCATCATCACGCCTCGGTCTCCGTCCATCTTGGGATGCACACTTGAAACTGAAGACGTCATCCAAACACACCTCGATCGCCATCAACACCATAAACTTTCTGCCATCGACGCCGAACCATCATCGCTATCATTTTCGCAATCCTTTATCACAACCGTACGCTGAAGAACACATTTCTTTGGAGCCGATCTGCGGTGCTCCATAGCCACCTCAAACATCCCCTCACCGTCAGAGTCCATAGTCACCGCCATAAACAACCACAAAAAACTCACATCTCAAAGCACTGGGGTAACCAATGTACAACTCCACCTCGGTGCTAGTGGTGGAGACCTGGAGGCAAAGCAGAGAACAAGAGGGTGATGAACCAGAACAATCAAAACCAAAAAAAACCCAAAACATCAGAGTCAAACATAAAACCCTTCGCCGATCACTGTTGATATCGGAAGGATGAAAACCGAACATGAACATTGCAAAAAACTGATAACAAAAGAAATCCATCGGAAGGTACACCATCATCCAATCTGAAACATCACAAGTCTAAAAATCATCTGAGGCTGAAACGCACCACCAAGATCGAAGGACCTTTATAAACCGAGAAGAAACAAGAGAAAAGAACCCCAAGAACAGAAGAGAAAAAACACGAGATGCAACTGCCGAGACCAAGAAATAGAGCCACACTACTGATACACACCCTAGAAAGAGCCTTGTACCACCTCGTATAGTTAGGATAAATCTTGAGTCCTAGTCTACATGGTTTCTACTTACACCGTATCTCATCTACCTTTTTCAAAAACTAAGAATCCAGACATTGAAGAATCCCAAGACACCATTTAAAATCTTGTGACCTAATTAGGCACACAAATATGGTCAAAACCAAGGAGTTAAATTGAAATTTAAAATATTTATAACTCATAGGAAAACCTAGGATCTTACAATATCTCCCTTTTAAGACAACTCATCCCTATGTTCCTCTTTTGAGGGTGTTAAAGAATATGAAAATAGATTTAGTAACTAAGAACATACGTTAGCCTTATTCTCCCATGTATCATCCTATAAATGTCCATGCTTCCATAGATCTCATACTAGAGTTATAGACGGGCTTCAGAGAGCCTTCATTCTCTAATTAACAACACGAATAGAATGCTCCTCGAAGGATGCATCTACCTCTAGCTCAATATCATATGGAAAAAGAGTATGATATGTATCTGAATGATAGTGACGTAGCTAACATACAAAGAGAATTTCATTCATGTATTAGTACCTATGAGGTATCTAAAACTAATAGGTTACCAGCCCGAGTCTCTCCAGAATCTCAAAAAGCCTAATATATCATGGTGAAAGGTTATCCCGTCTCTAAATATGTATGTTTCCCATCCTTAGGGCGATATGTAAAAAGACTCGATCCCTGAACTCAAAATCTTGAGGTCATAAAAGGTGATTTTCATATGATTTATATCTTGAATGTGTAGTATGAATCCACTCTCTAATCAACTAGACATGTACTGAAGTCTCCTACATGATACATGGTCCAAGAAGCACTGCCTCTCCAACCTCTAACCAGCATAGAGGTGATTGGTATGGCCTTATATATAAAGATTCATAAGGTGAAATATTTATATTTACTTGATTGCTATTGTTATTGGTGAATTAAACTAGGGGCATATTCCTCTCCCAAGAGCCCCCAAAATCAAGGACACATGCTCTAAACATTCCCTTTAGAACTTGAATAGTGAACTTTGATTGGGCATTAGTCTGAGGGTGGTATGCCTTTTTGAAAAGAAGATATGTACCCCAAATACCTATATAAACCCATACAAAATTTGAATGTATACTGAGAATTTGTATCCAATAAAATGGTATGAGGAACCCCGTGATTGTTCACAACCTCATAGATATATTTCCTCTAATTATCATCTACTGAGAAGGTCTTCCTAGTCTGAAGGAAGTGGGAAAACTTCATGAGACTGTCCACAAAAAACCATAAAACATCACTCCCCCAAGGTGACCTCAAAAACCTGGTCAATAAATCTATCAAATCATCAACCCAATTTAAATTAGGAATATAAAACTATTGAAGAAGCTCAGTTGGTCCTCATGTTTCACCTTCACCTACTGACAGGTGAAAAAAATCATGAAAAAAAAATTACCTATCATTTAATTCCCTTACACAAGTATTGATGGTGTAATTCAAAAAATATCTTGGTAACACCAGGATGTATCGCCAAATATGAGTTTTGGAACTCCCAAATCGTCTCCTCCTATATTTCTTACATAACCCAAACACAACCATGTATATGAATAATTTCATCCTCACCAATGGTCTAACCAAGTGGTGGGTCCTCACCTTCCATGATCTCCTATAGGACTAAGCCCTCAAAATCTGAAAAATATCTCATCCTTACCCTATCCATAAGAGTGTGAGTCACTTCTAAGGATGAGATAAATGTTTGACCAAGACTATCATTCACCTCTATGTGCATCTCTAAAAAAAGGGCCATCCACATTCATTCATTGCTGGCCTTCTGCACTGCCTATGTGTCAGTCTTCCAGATCAAAGTATCGGCCACTATATTACCTTTACCATGCATATAGGCTAACTAAAATTCAAATTATTAGAGATAGTCAACCCACATTATCTGTCGAAGGTTAATGTCACATTTTATGAATATGTATTTGAGGATTCTGTGGTCAGTGTACACCAAAAAATTATATCCCATAAAAGGTTCCTCAAAAAATACATGGTGTGAACTACTACAGATAACTCGAGATAATTCATAGGGTAGTTAATCTTATGTGGACACAAATGATGAGCCACATATTCCACAACTCTATCCCCATACATCAAGATTACTCCTAGACTGATTCCCGATGCATCACAATATACATTATAGTTCCTACCCAATTCGAGTAGAATCAGGATCAATGATGGAGTCAAACACCCTTTCAACTATTGAATGGATATCTCATAGGAGTTTGAAAATATAAACATAAAAAAATATTGTTTATTTCCATAATAGGTGTTTTTAATCTAGAAAAGTCATGTATGAAGTGCCTATAATAACCAACCAAACTCAAGAAACCCTAAATGGAAAGATCATACACATACCCAACATGGTGGTAACTCAGAGAGAAGATGTGTAAAAAAACACTCACAGGTGGTCCAAGTTGAGGTTAACAACCTTTAACCATCACATGGTTATAAGTGGAAAGACTATTAGGGTTCCAAAAATTTAATAAAAAAATATAAGTAATTCTAGATCAATTCTCAGCAATTCTTGCATGCAGCACGATGGTATTGCTCTATAAATAAACAACACTTTAGGGGAAATATTGTAAAACACCTACCGTATACCCATGGTTAAACATTCATCTAGTATCATCTCATATCTTGACCTATATTAGAAGAAAAAAAATAAATGTAAGAATATCCTTTGAATATGGATTATTAGATTGCACCAAAAAACTCCATTGATATAAAGAAAAAAACCAAGGCTTAATATCAACAATGAACTCATTGGTGTGCATCCAATGTGACAAAAAATGTTTGAATCAGAGTCTAGATCATGAAATGGGATCAAAGGATTCATAATAGCTCCCAAATGTGAAGGAGGGTGTCCACTAAACTGAGGATGAAAATTAAATAATTTATAAAAATATTTAAGTTCAAAATGGTAAATTTTCCCAACAAATCAGGATCGCATGGTTTGTCCACATGGTTGGTCAAACCATGTGCCCTTCACTATCTTAAAAGGGAACATGCAATGTTTATTCGCATGGTTTGGGAAACTATGTAAAAAATGTGTGGTTTTACTTTAATAAATACTATTTGTGTCCTGAACAGAAACATGGACCTAGCTACATGGCTTCATCAAAGCATGTGGACCTAGACAGAGCCCTTTCCCACCCTATATGGTTATGAGAAATTGTGTGTCTGAGGCCACATAATTTATAATAACCTTGTATCTCAGCTATCTATTTCATAAAAGAAAATCTTTAGGGTCTAAAAAAATCCCCGAAACCCCCTAAAACACTCATGAACTCATTAAGAACTCACCCCGAGTAAAAAAGAAAGATTTAAACTGGAATATAAAAGATTCATACCTCATATGAAAACACAAGACATTACAACGATGAACAATGATCTGATCAAGGTGAATTGAGAGACAACCGATAAATGAAGTTGGATCAATGTCTTCATTACTAGCATATGTGTTCTTCACACATGGAATTTTTGTATTTTTATCTCCATTTAAATATTGAGATGAGGACACATAAATAATTTTCAAAAATAATTCATGGATTGATCTCCATTGGTTTTTCCGACATTTAGTTTCTCTTCCTAGATATAGTAATTTGTGACATGTTCCTCATTGTTTCTTACACCTATTACAATCTACCATTATTAGATTTCAATGAAAATGGTCAAATGAACATGGACTCTTATTGCTAACTTCGTGTCTTGGTCCTTTATCCCTTTATTCTTGGTGTTCGTTGTCAGTAATCAATTGACTAGTGATTCAATTATATCTTGGGATACCGATCATTGTGTGTTTATTAATTTTAATAACATATCACTATAATTAGTTTGTGTTTGTATTTTGGAGACGTTAATGAGATGTGGAGGTGATAATAGAAACCCAACATTGGATTGGGTATTAGTTGGTTTTGAGCCAGATTGTGTGGATATCTCTAGAGAATCATTGATTGATGTTTTTGAAAAATAGGTGATCAAAATCTAACCACAAGTGGAGATGATTTCCCATGTTAGTGCAGACGATATGATTCATGTTACCTAAGATGTGTGATTATTTTGGATGGATATGATGGACAGTTTTCTCGTGAAGAATAGCTAGAATCTGATTTTCGGCCGATCATGGATTGCATTGTTTGTTATTATAATTTTCAATAATAATAACATTTATAGTAATTATATTTTGTTAATAATTATAACATGTGGTTTTAATTATAATAATCATATTGTTTTAATTAAAATAATGGAGGTGGGGTCGGGTTCTTGAATAGAGGGAGGAAACATGGTCTAATGTGTGCGAGATCTAGAAATTGGGGTGTGAGGTTGAGTGATTTACCAACCCCTACCATGCATATGATTTATTATATACACTTTATAATTATATTAATTAAATTATTATTATTTTTGACGATAGAGGTATATTGAGGGTATTTGGATAGAAAGGTAGAAAGGTGGAGGAGGACCTAACATGCATGGAAAATGGGGTATATTATTATTATATTTTACTATAATGTTAATAATAATAATGATGTTATTATTATTATTAAACATGTTTCTATTTTTTCTTCATTGTACGACGTTAGAATGATGAGACGTCTGCGACATCATAACCCTGATTTTGAGGTGAACATTTCAAGATCAGTGTTGGGTACCTTTTTCTAAATCAAGGATCAGGCCCATAAAGTGACATACATACATGATATAATGGAATATATTTTATTTTCATGAGGTGTTTGATTTGGGAAATTAATCAGCCTATCCTTTGTTTTTTCACAAGGATCATAACAACATAATGCATTTGGACATTCAGAGATATTTGTGGGGACATATCAGTGGATTACATTTTATCACATTAGAAAAAGGAAATACATCGTAAATTTTTTTATGATTTTGGATATACCCACCGTGTACTCCATAAGTACACAGTCATGGGTCAACAAACCTGCACATCCATGTACCTAACCAAGTACATAGGCATATCTTGAAGTACACGGGCATGTCTAGTTTTACAATGGAAGACCTCGAGCAGTTGAGAAAGGATGTTTTCTTCTTGTACACACTGTTTATGATGATATAGATTCCATGTTGTGTCCATATGAGGACACAACTAGGCATCCATGTGGGGGGCACAATCCTTATGAACCACATACACCCCATATATTCCCTCTTCCAATTTATTCCTCTCATATATACTTTGTTTGGACTTATATTTTGGCCCACATATAGCCTATCCTAAGTATTTTTCCATGTAGAAAAAATGGTGTCCTTCATTTTGGCTTAAGATATAATATGCAAGGTTTCTTAAGTAGGAATATTTTATAGAGAATTATCAATGATAGTAGTGTCTGGGTGTGATCATTGAAGAGATGTTTGGGTCATTACTACCATGTCACACCTGGGCATTGGTTCCCTATATAATTCATACATATAGGGTTAATAATCCTCTATCGCATAAGAGAACATGTTCTTTATCTATGGGGTCAATACTCCCTTATTTTTCCAAGGTGCATGTACCCCAAATTATTTTTACAGATATGGACAGTACTCCCCTATCACATCAGGGAATATGTTCTCTCTCTATGGTGGCAGTACTCTCCTGTCACATTAGGGTGTGGTTTCCCCATATACTTTATACATATCGAGTCATTACTACCAATAATATAGAGGGTGAAGGTTCCCTATCTACATGGGTGGTACTCCTCCGTCTTCAAGCTCTAGTGATGTGTGGTTCTTCCATTGGATTTATGAATCTATCAACTATGGAGTTTATTCATGGGGGCATGCCCCTCTACTCATATTATAGTGAGGTTTTGTGGGATACATGGTTAATAGTTTTATATACATAAAATGTAGTATGAATTAGTGGGGCATGGTCCCCTCCACATGGTTTCTTATGTTATTTCACATGATAGTGGGAATCAAATATAAGAATTTGGAATTGTAGGCTAACTCATCATTCTTAGATGGTATATGTAGAGAGATACCCCTTTATCTCTATGTTTAGGAAGATTATAGAGCATATCTAGATTATTTATATTTTAGGTTATCATTATGGTTGTTTTCTCATTTTCTGATTGACATGCATTCATTATGAAGAGCTATCCACTCTCTCTCGATGCTTCGTGTTTGCTAATTTTGAGGGTTGATAATAGGTATTTTTATACTCACACCTATATGATATTTTCATATACATGTTTTGTCTTATGAATAAAACATATTTATTATAAGTGATAATGGGGGACTTGGTATTAGTGGATATTAGTAGAAAGTGGTGATGCTGATCGTGTTTGGTGGTCTAACTCTAAGATCGTAAGTTGGGCTCTCCCATGCTATACTATTTTCAGTTTTTTTCAGTGTGGTTTCCCCATATATTTCTATTTGGGTGTGTATTTTTTTCTTTTTCATTTATATTATTCTTTTCTACTCTTTTTTATTTTCCTAGAGGTTGTTGCATGAATTTATAAATTATATATGTTACTATCATTTATATTCCTCCACATTGTTTCATGAATATGGTTGGGTGTGTGCATATAGGTACATTAGGATAAGGCTTCCAATATGTTTTTTGGAACTTTTCTCCAACTCTTAGCCTATTGTAATGATTCTTGGGGTTCTGACAAGTTATCTTACTGTCGTCCAAGCATGTCTTGATGGTTCAGGTTATTACATGTTTAACAACTTTAAATTAAATATTATATAAAGATTCATAAAATAAAAATTATATGTATGGATAAACTTGGGAGTAAATTTTAAATAAATGAATATATCATATATTAAAATTTATTAATTTTTAATATAAACACATCATATTAATTTCGTAATATAAAACCGTTCATATATTTCATTATGTGACATTCAGTTCAAACATATGATATTAATCAATTATAAACATTTTATAATCCAATATAAATTATGTAAATAATTTTCATAATCTAAATATAATAAATTTTATATTATTAAAGCCTTGATCAAATAAATTATCAAAAGTACTTATGATGTAGTTTAAATAATTTCAGAAAATAAATCCTTTAAGTTGAAAAATTCAATTTAATAATTATAGATAATTCATATTTTTAAACGTAAAATCATTTATATATGTCATTATTTTTCAATTTTAATGAATTTATAAATAACACTTATAATTTCAATATAATCATGTTATATGTGAACATAATTTAATGCTATATAAGTTTCACCCATTTAATATACATTATACGCATAATAAATCCACAATATTATATCACATACACTATTTATTATCTCATGTATTATTCCACTATATATACTTAACAATCAGTAAGTATTAACTTATCTATTATAATAATCCTTTAATAACATTAAAACAATATAAAAAATAAATATATATTTAAAATGGATAAATAATAAATAAATATTTTATTTATTTTCTAAAAAATAGATATTAATAATAACATTTCATATTTTATTTTAGGCATAAAAAATATCTAATTTATAATTCCTAGAACTTATCTTTTATAAAAAAAAATTATAAAATATAATCATTTAGAGAAAAATAATAAAATTTATATAAATTTTAGATTAAGTCATATTTAACAATTAAAAAAGTCACATTATCAATATCCACCCACAATAAGGAATCTTATATGTCTTTCTTACATGGGTGCATAGATCCTTATGTAGATTTATGTCATAATCCATGGATCTTTTAATCCCATATTGGCCAGATATAATTCATATAGAGAATATAACACTAAGAACTAATGTTTAATTATATGTATTTCACGTGTGTTCCTTACAAAAATGGCCCCACTATTTATGTCATAAACTATTATATCATTTTCACATTATGCGGGTTTTGGAAATAGTGTAACGATTCATATGAAAAACCATATCATAAGTCACAACACAACCATTAATCTGTCTTGGATTAGGTATGTGAGATCCTATATAATTTTATGTGGTTATTATGCCCAACCCTACAAAACAGTTGAGTTATATCTCGTGATTATAAATCAGTGAAATTTATCACATGTTAAATTTGACATAGGTGGATTTGATGACTCCTACGTAGGGGCCAATTGTAATCAATGATATCACATATATCAGAATTTTGACTCGATGCTCAGTTTTCATGCAACTTAATTTTCATTTATAGCCTTAGATTTCTCATATATCATTGCATATGGTACAAATAAAAACCATGGGATTTCAATGTATCACACTTTACTACATGAATCAATTTTACCATACAACTAATCAAAACAAAACCGTGAGTGTGACATGACAACTAACATCCATGCATGTCATATCATATGTTACAATACAACAAAAATCACCTAATTATATGCATTTTATTTGAAAAAATAGTATTAAAACATTTTCTATATGATGATAGTCATGGTTCTAATACCAATTATGCGTTTTGTAGGATCATATAATTATCATGGAAGTGACAAAAACCAATTTAAATCATGTGAATTATCATCTGGAAATCAATATATAATAAAGAATGTGAATAATATTGATGCAAATTTATTATATTAAGTTCTATCCATGTAAATATATGATTTATTTTTTAATTGATATCACCAAGAAATAGTTGTTAGACTCTTTCCTATATAAGGATGACATCAGCCACACGGATCATTGTACACTATAAGAGGATAGCCGAACAAAAATGACATGCTAGCACCTTCTTTATGAAGATAAATGGTGAATATAAAAAAAAATATTTGGTTAGGCATAATGAGTATCATGTAAACTCAAAAAGTGGATCTTGTCCCATTATAGGTGATCCCTTTATGTAATGAATAGGGTTGTGGGTCACTTGTCATCTCATGGAAGCTGAAAGACATTTTAATAACACAAGTTCACTGGGGTTTTTATAATCATTTAAAACCTTAACAATTATTTCATATATGTATACTCATAAATGAATCATATTAATGATTCATAGCTAAATTAAAATGTGTGAGAGACATGGTAGGGGATATGAACTCTATAATGAAATTCATCTGTGATAAACATCATATACATATCACAAAAAATGACTCAAGTATATCATAAAATATGATAAAATCTAATCATTGTACTAGAAATATAATTATATTCCCCTTATGTGTTTTGATAACACACCATATCAAACACAAAATTTGAAATAGAGGTTATAGTATGGTATGATGAATTCATTATAAACATGAAATTGGGAAAGGAAGGGATGTCCACAGGTATCCACTAGTAGTGGAAAATGTGGAAGTCAAGTTCAAATTTGGTTCTCTATCTATATTTATTTAAAGTATTTTTTCTATAGGGTGAGACAAGGAATAAAAGTTTTTTTATAAGATTAGTTCAAAATTATGTTTAGTTTAAAAAATAATCCAGTTATTATAAATACAATTTAAGAAAATAGTCTCTTTAAGAGTTGGTTACTGATATTTAAAAAAATTGTTGACCTAACCATTTTTACATAAAATAAATTTACAAAGTTTATGTAAAATATTTTTATTTTCAAAATATAGTAGTGTTTGAACTCACTAAGAGATTATGATTTCACAAAAACAAACTATAAAATTTTAAAATATGGTCAATTAAAAATGTGGTTCAACACTTTATAAGAATGGATTATTATTCAAAAACATAAATTTTTGTTTGAGTAAAAACTCAGTTTGAGGGGGATATAGTTTTAAAAAAGATCCATATCACCTCATTTTACTATGTTATCTCACCCATCATGTCTTTATTGTTCTAAATCTTAACCAAGGTTAAGTTTAGATTATGACTTATAACTCATTTCGGCTATAGAAATAGGAAGTGACTGCCTTGGAGAAACATAAAAAAAGATATACAAGGTCATGGATAAGTAATAAATTGAGGAAAAATTAAATATATAATTTTATGATCATATAATATTGAAAATTTGGGATATGTAAGGGCATGGCATGTTTAATACCATTTAGGTGAAACTATGCATAATAAAACTTAAAACATTTTTAGTCATGATTTTTTTAAGAAATGAAAGAAAATAAGAAAAAAACAAGGAAGATTATTAAGTTCATGAAATTCCAGAAATAAAGTAATGAATTATGTATAAAAACTTTATAAAAGGATATATTAGGAATTTATACAATCCAGTATGGATTACACCATTAAACCATTATCAAATCCCATTTCATCACCAAATTATATACCTTGGGTTTCTACGAATATATTTAAAAACAAATTTAATAACAAGTCATGAAATCTTGACAAATATTTTTAAGATTTAATGATAAAATAAATTTGAGGAAAATAATCAATTTAAAGTTCAAAAAAATAATGTGGTGGTTTATTATTAACTTTAAAAATGAAATTGAAAACATGTCCCAAGAACAGCCTACAAATTCTCTAGGTAAATAGAGATTTCCCTACCATAATAGAAAATGAAATTTCTCAAGTCAACTATCTCTAATGAATGCCCCAAAGCCTACTAAATATCCTTGAAGAGTCATTATATAAGAACCCATAAATAAGGAACTTTAACTACATAGTCACCATGATTAAACAACAGTTATGTATAAGGAAATAAAAAGATAAGATTATATAAAAAATAATCTAAATACATCATTACCCTAAGACCCAAATAATATAGACTCATGAATATATAAAGTAAATACACAAATCCAAAAACCCTAATAACAACCATTTTATAGTTAGAACTTAACACATCAACAAGAAAAGGTTTAGAAATCATACACATAGTTATTTTAAAGCCAAATCAAGAACACAAGGGATTAAAATGGGTTTGAGCCTGATTTGTTTTTTGAAATCCAAAATTTTAAAAACATCCTACAGTAGGAAAATGAGAATTGAAGCAAGATGAAGGATGTAGGTGAATAATAAGAGAACATAGCAAGGCTTAGACATGAAGAAAATCACCCAAATAAAATTTCTCTTTAAAAAAGGACAATGAACACATGTGAGAGGGAAGATGAGATCCTACAAAGGGTATTTGGCCATTAGAAATACATGGAAATAATTAGGGATCTGGGGTTAAAGGTCTAGAAAGATAAAATTACCAAACTGCATTAATGAGAATTTATAAAAAATATTCCAAATTGGCCATTAGATTTTTAGTGGCCCTATACCAAATTTCTTTTGGAACTCTTGTGGACATAAATCCACTGGTAAACCATATAATTTTTTTGTTCCTAAACTGAATTCTGGATGGTAACCATCCTACCATACCCTTTTTGATAACTTCTACCAACCACACTTTAATCTCAACTTATGTAACAATCCCATCCATAGTAGCCCAAAGTTAGTGTCAACTTTATAATATAACCATAAGATATATGGAATATCATCTTGAAGGACTGAATAGTTTAATAGTACTGTTAAACTAGATATATATATAATACCCATTTTATATAGGGAATAGGAAATAAAACACAATACATAAACAAATAGAATGAATAGAATCCTTGAAAACATGTTATAATAATTATTATTCATATCCTGGGGAAAAGAAACAATATAATATTGATCTTAAATGCTTAATAAGGAATAAATATAGAATAAACTATCATTAATCAATATGAATAATCAATATGAAAATGTAAATAACCGAAAAATCATTTCCTTTAAATAACGTGACTATCATTATTAGATAAGGAATAATTAATATGGAAAGGTAAAAAAATAGAAAACATATTCCATTTAATCAATAAAATGGTAATGAAATGCATCTAGAAATAATATAAATGTAAAAATCTCACAAATAATAATAATTAGATTCTTAATTAAGGAAATGTTTAATTATTTGACTTCATGTCTTAGAAATATGATACCACTACTACATATACCTTTAAAAATATAGTTTAAAACTATTTGGTATAACCCAAACCAATTTGGATAACTATTATTCTTCTACCATGACCTTTAAAAAGATAATTTAAAATTATTGGGTACAAACACATAGAGTTTGTTAAACTAATTTGTCTCATGAAAATTTTCGATGCATCAAGGGGATATCTATAACTAGTTCCCACCTATGTATACATGCCTAATTAATTCCTCAAATATCAAACAATATATTTAATTTATAAACTATTTGTAAAAAACATGTCTTATCATCAAATATTTGTATTGAGCAAAGGATATGGATTTACCAATATTTCCCCAATTAATCAAATAACATTCAAAGTAAGTACCATATGTAAAAATGGTATATAATTTTAAAAATATTAATATCCATAATCATATAATATTTATTTTTAAGATAAATATAATTTCCATTAAACAAATATCACAAGAAAGTGATTTTTTTAATATAAAGTTAACAATCATAAAATAACGTGAGATTTTATAATATGTTTTACCACTTGGTAATTTTAAACTCAAATCCCCTTGAATAAAATGATTCAAATTTAATCTTAAAATACTAGGAATAATTAATTAATCATTATATTACATGTCAATGGTAAGTATATACACCACATTAAATTGAATTTTTTATAATAAAAAAATCAATGACTGAATTTGTAGGACTTTTTCTTTTGTTGGATGTTTACTCTGGGGAGATCTGGTTTCTGTTTTTTTTTCACTATTCTGTTTGACTTGTTTTTGCTGTGTGACTTAGAACAGATTCTGCTCTAGTTGAGCAGCTGGGTGCTGTTGATGCTGGTTATGATGGTTTGTTCCTCTAAAGTTGCATACCTGTTTTGACGTGCTTGGAATTCTGGTCAGATGCTTTCTGTTTGGATCAAGTTTTTCCAGAATGCATAATGTGCTGCATTTATTGGCTTTTGTGAGTCGGGTTTCTTTTAGCAGCCTTTGTTTCACATGTTTTTCCTTATGGCCTGTTTTTTATTTGCTTACTGGTGTAGGCTATCTTCACCTCGTATGTACATTGTAATCCTTTTTTGTTTTAATAAATTTTCTTTGACATGGATTGGGAAACCAATCCATGTTACCTTCAAAAAAAATGAATCACATCACTTCGCGAGGCGGTAGTCCGTCGTACACATGAGCAATATTATCATATACCCTATGGAATGGAAAGTAAAAAAAATTATATATGATATTATGAATACATAGGTATAATATATATATATATATATATATATCATATATATACTTTTTATATAGTTTCATATCCAACAATGAGAGGTGTTAATAAAAAAATGAATGACATCGATTCACGGTGTGATTGTCCTCCGTACAAACTAATAATGATTTCATAACCCATTTTATGGAGGTGGAGATGGTTGTAGTTAATTAAATAATTATAAAAACATATTATTATATGGAATACACTTATTGTTTTATATCATACTGTTTTAATAATAATTAGAGGATGTGTAGGAAGAAATATAATAAAAAACACTCATGGAAGAACATTACCCCTTCTTTGGGTATCCTCCTTAGATTTGCACCAAATCCTTCCCTATGAAAAAATAAGGATTATTGGATGAGGGGATTAAATTTTTGGAATTTATATGGGAATATATTTTCTGAACCAAAAGGGTTTTACAGGATGAATAAAATGGGAGATAGGTGGATTTCTATAAATGAGGTGAGTGACACACTTGTAATTGTTTTCAAGGATTCAACCATAACCACATTTGTATCATGATTAAGCTTAAAAAATGATCCATTATATAAAATATAAGTAATAAGGTTGAAATATGGATATATTATTGGGGTTTGAAAGGTTATTTGGTCATATTTAACTCTTATATTTTTAGTTTAACCCCTATTAATTCAAATTTTTACCTTAGCCATGGAAATTATTGTTTAGAGTTTTCACTATTAATTTTTTTCAAAAACTAAGTTCAAAATATTGTATAACATAAAATATAATAATTCAAAATATAGAATCCATTTTTCCCAATTAAATTCAAATAATTTAAAATTTTTAATTTAAAATTAATGTTGCAGGCACGATGAGAAATCACGGTTTTAAAGAGAAAATGTTCAAAATTTTACAATGTTTTAATATCAAAATTCAAAATGAAAATTATTCCATTAAACTAAATTGTATTAATTGATATAAATTTGAAATAATTTTACAATAAAACTAATTAAAAATATAATTTAACATTATAAATTATTTAATTAAAAAGGTGGATTTCAATTAAAATTTTGTATATTTCCCAACTCATATTTTCAGAAAAATATAGAAAATTCACCCTAAGATAATTTTTATATGATGATGTAAAAAATAAATTTTAATTTTTAATTTTTTTTATAAAATTATTAAAATTAATTTTATTTTATGTCCACAAAGCATGACTAATCTGTATTTTAGAAAAATATTGTTTTTCAAAAAACTTTTAATTTTCTATCAAATGGTTCAAATTTTATCTCTAATAAACAGGTATTAATTTTATTTATTTTATACATGTTTAAACCAAATAATTTTCATAATTTAGTAAGTAATTTTCATAATCTCTAATTTAATGGTAAGGTTATAATAGTAATGTCTAAATAGTAATATTTTAATAGAGTGTTGTTTTTCATTCAAATGTGGTGTTGAATGCATTGTAAGATATTGAAGTGATTTAATTTATTTAAAAATAAATATATCATAAATTTTTGGTGTGTGATATTCCCTTCTACGCTGGATGTTTCATTTCATACATGCTATAAAATATGATGTTCATATTTTGAAATGTTGGGGTGTTACATTATATCCTCCTTAAATAAATTGTGTCCTCGCAATTTGATCTTGATCTCAATAATAAAAAAAATTCATTTAAAATTTCCTTCATTAAAACCATAATTGTATGAATGGTTAATAAAAAATCCTTTTTATAAAGTGAAATGGATGTGAATAAGTCATCTATAATAATGTAGTATTGGAATCCAGAATAGGATAACATAGGTAGTAAGTCAAAACATGGGCATAGAAGAAAAAAATAACAACTAAATACTGATGGAGAATGATAAAGAACATTAATCAAAAGAAAGTGGGTTATCTGTAGAAGGCTAGAAAACAAAAAACCACAAACCAAATAGGTGTGAAAAAGGTCACTAATATCATAAAAAATGATTATAATAGGATGAATTTTTTTTCCAAGATACTTTTCTTAGAGTTAAATAATTATTTCACTCTCTATGAATATTATCAAATATAATTTCATGATATATTTTTATTTCATATGCATAATTTTATCCTTTTTGTGCTTAGATTAATTTCAAATTCATTAATTACTCTAAGAAATGAATATCCAGAAATTAATTTTTTATGCACGAATCACAAAAAATTAATTTTAATGGATTATAATATCCATAATAAAATAATAAGTAATTCCTTCTATATTTAGTTATTATTAGGAGAAAATGGTTAGAACATGTTATCCAATACAAATAAATCCTTATATAGTGAAGTAATATATTAATCTCTAGAACCCTATTCAATGTTGAAATCAAACCATTTTATAAATTGTTAACCTAAAAAACCTTCCAAGAGATTAATATACAAAACTTTAGAAAGAAGGTTACTGAATTTCCTAAATGTACTTATCCTTAACCACCCAACCAATGTGAAGTAGATCTTAATCATAAAATACCGAAAATATGACTACCATAATTATGTATTTTATTAAAACATGTTAGTAACCTGAATTAACATAAAAAATTATTGAAATAATGAATTATAATTTTTTTTCCTTAAGTAAAACATATATTATTGGAATATTCCTTAAATATAAAGATGTTGTAAAATCCATAAATGATAGTGTAAACCACTTTTTCAACAAATAATTAATCTATCCTAAGGTAGTTTGTAAAATCCTTTTTACTTTATTAATATCAATCATCTATTTATCCCAAAATAATTATCTCAACATCATGAACATATTAAGGGATATCTTTCCCTTAATCATATGTTTTCAAAGAATTTTAACTTTCCACTGAATCTATTTTCTTATTACCATTCAACGTATTATTTCATTTTCAATAAGAAATAGTGTTGTAGTAAAATCCTTAAATGTATTATGAGTATTGTAATGATAATATCATTAATTAATTATTTTTAAAACATATTAATTTTATCCAAATACATGAGAAAATTGATCGTTACACTTTAATTGTATCAATAGTATAATATTGACCTAGATCCCTTAGCTTATTCTGAGGTATGCCCCCTTGAAACTTCAGAAATTCATTTGCATAATTCCCCATTTACTTATAGTTGAAGAAATAAACATTGGTAACTTCTTTCTTAACCATAAAATCATGAGCATGGTGTAATTTCTCTCCACGCTTATAGAAAACTCCCATTTCATTCAAGAAAGTATTGAGTTGTTTCTTTCCATAATTATCATATGTGAGAAAATTTCTTTTTCCCTTCTTCCCATTATCCATTTTTTTATCTTCCATCCTTTTCTTATCTTACTTCCCTTTGAATCCATAAGACTTGGAGAATTATTTCTCCATCTTGATATCACATAAAAATATTCTAGTATATGAATAAAAATATTGAGAGACTAGCACCCTTAAAAAACTTGGCTTAAGATCATTAAGGAAATGGTCAATATTACACTCCATGTTACATGTGAAATCCATATAATACCTATATAACCTTTTAAAGGTAGTTTCATACTATGTAATACTTTATTCTTATTTATTTTCTTTGAGCTAAGGAACTTTATTTTCATCTAATTTTATTACCCATGGGGGAAATATTTGTCAAATATTTTCTACTTACAAGTTTCCCATTCCATAAGCTCTATTTCATCTTCCTCCCAATTATTATGGATCAATAACCACCATTAATCAACATATACTTTGGAGACAATACACTACAAGTGTAATGTTTTAATTTTTATTTCATACCAATTTTAATAATATCTTTTATAGATTCTTAATCCATTGTGTGGATACCATTGTATTATTAGTCCCATAAAATGATGGGGGATTCTACTGTGTAAAGTGCTGAAACATATGAGAATAGCATAGAGGGATATGTTTCTCCATCTAAGAAAGCTTATTTTTCATAACATGATTAAGATTCCCTAGTATAGCCATAATTTTCACAGTTCCTATACTAATTGTATTGGATTCCTTAGTATGGAAATATTTAAATTTTACTATGATTATTAATATTGTTCTTCATTCTACACTCCATTTTGAAACGATGGAATATACTAGATTATCTCATAAAATTATGAATTTTATGTCATAATGTAAAATTCCGAATATGATGGAATACTATGAATAAGTTAAAATTTTTACATTGTTAATCTCATAATCATAAACTTGGTTTATTTAGGGATATCTTTATATCAAAATATTTCATAATGGTATGTAAGAAAAATGTGAATTATCCTAATCATACCCCCTTGAAGTTTAAAACTAGGTGTCCATTAAGGGCCTTTTCATACACTAGGTGACAATCAAGTCTTTCCCAATTCCCCATTTTTTGAGTTATTACCCCTAGGTACCTATTTTCTAGAACCACACCCAGCTATAGTATCCATATAGGGATGTATTAATAGGGAAAATCACATAATATATTCTTTACCAAATTTTTAGGATTTTCTTCTATAATTATACAAAAATTATATCATAGGGTTATGTCCCATAATCTATGTTTTCCATAATATAGTTCCTAATATTCTTACCTAACTTGCTAAAATTACAAATACTGTAACACCCCAAGATTTCATAGTGTGTTATTTCTTCAAAATAATTCAATAACTTTCACTACACGCAACAACAAGTTCAATCGCACCATGACTTACCAAACAAGCTGTTCAAAAGAGGTTATGAATAGTGTTAACAAAATTTTAAACTTTATATAATCCTTATAATTTTAGAAGCCATGTTATGAGTTTCTTAGATATAATGCAAGAACAAATTCATTTTCAGTATTGCACTTTTATCAAATTTTAATAGTGAACCCTTTTTAAATACAATATATTAAACTTTTTGACTAAATGGGGACATCAAAAATTTAAAATGAAACATCCCAAGCTTCCACGGTACGCTTTATGTGAATAATACAGTAGCGTGTGTTGTACGCAACCTTGAGTTTTAACACACACCACAACTAATCAAACTAGCCATTATGAATAGTATTACCTACTTTTTGAAATTATATATATTTTATATTTGAAAATGGACTTCATTTTTGGATTCGGAATATCGAATTTAGCCTAAGGTGGAATTTTGGTACATTTCGGATAACATTCATATTTTGATGAATAGTGAAAATTACTAAATTTTAATTAAAAACAACTTTTTTAATCAAAATAATTAATAGTGATAAATTATGAATTTGAGTGGTTTTAAAGTATATTTAGAATATATTTTTACCGTTTAATATAATGTTGGTCATTGGACATAATTTTACAATTAAACCGAACATAAACAAGTGTCAATCTTTTGATAGTTATTACCTCTTAAAAACACGCTTTTTGTTTTGACAGCGGGAATTAATTTTAAATTAATTTCTGCCACTTCTGTGTTTTGAATTTAGGAAAATGGATTCCATATTTGGAATCAGCATGTTCAAATTGTGTAAATAGGTAACTTTTATTTTTAGACATTTTGAATAGTTACTGTGGTAAATATTTTATTTACCATGGTTAAAGGGTAAATCCGGTAAATAAGGGTTAAAAAAATAATATTATAATAATACAAAATTACCCTAAAACGTGTCCTAACCTTATTGGTGGACACATACCCGACCATAGGCATCCTTGGGTCAATTTGGGGACCCCTTGGAGCCACTTGTATGTAGTAGGGACACTTTATATTAATAAAGTTAAAATAAAAATAAAAATGGTATAAGCTTACATCTTTAAAAGAACAATTTTTACATAGGGTTATACATGTTGTATTTTCGATTATAAATATTCATTAGAAAGCTAAAAAGATTTCCTACATGATGATATTTTATTTATAATTTTTAGACATCAAATAAGTTAGATTATTAATGACACAATAATGATGCAATGTTTACCTCATTAATAAATCATTGAAATAAATAATATTATAATGATTAAAATATTATCTAAAACCTGTCCAATTCTTATTGGTTGATGTTATTTAGAATATGAGTCATCTTATCTTCGACCTCAATGATTTTTGGACCATTATAAACCGAATATAATTATATTATAAAGTAATACTTTCACTCTTTCCTAAAGAGCCCCTCCTCTTCCTTATAAAAGGAGACCACTTCTACTCATTCCTCACACCTCTCAAGCCACTTGGCTCGTCCAAACTCTGCCCAACTAAGCTCCCCACATCCCTCTCCTCCTCCTTGAAGCTTCCACTTAGGCAGAAATCATTTCAAGAAGTCCTTTGGTTCCAACCAAAGTGAGTTACCTAAATTAAAGGTAACGATTTCTCTTAAATTATTTTCATTTATTTTGCTTCTTCAACCCCCAAACTCTTTTTATTTCATTTCTTTTGTAACAACACCAGTATCTTCAATATACTAGGATGTTGTTATAAGAAGGATTCAAACTACACATACACACAACTCCATCTAATGGATGATGAACATAATGTTTCTGTGGATGGCAAACTAACGCCTCACGAAACGATGATTGTTCAAATACATCTTACCGCCTCTCATGGTGGCCATTATGATGGCACTGTAATTAAATATGATATTAATGATATATATTTTATATATAAGCTTCTGTAATTCCATTTTATTTCATACCATTATTCGTTTCATGTTGTATATACATACGATAATTTCATTTGAGGAAGTGCGGACTACCGCCCCCTTAAAATGATATGACTCGTTCATACCACACATGGAACGTATAAAGGATGGTGTTAATGAACTTAAGTAACATATATAAAATATTATATTATACTGGAATAGTAATATACCTATGTATCATTTGGATTCGATTCTTTTAAAATAAAAATTAAATGGAAGTAGCGTTCGTGCGTACGTACGGACTACCGTCTCCACGAACGCGATGGGATTCATCCTCCATCATATCCATTCAAGTATAATTATCATTTAATGATTTAAAAATGATGTTTAAGGGCTTGATATCATTCTGGATATGAATAAGATACAACAAACATGACTTATGTAACAAAACATATAAAGAAAATGAGTAAGTTAACACCCGAAACGGCGATAATACTAAGATATTATTATCAAATCAATATTAAAAGATCATATATGATATCATATTAATGTATATGATTATTGTATAATTTAGTAACAATTATTTCACTATTATACAGGAGGTTAACCTACCCCAACCAAGGAAAAGTACAAGGTAAGGGTTATTTCACAATCTCTTCATTATCCGAGGTTGTTTATACGTAATAATCTACTGGGATCTCGTTATCATCCACATCCATGTTTCTTAAAAATGTATTTCAAAACATTTTTATTATTTACAAGAATATGGTTTAAAGTCATTTATACCCTTGTTTTACTTTTTATAAGAGGAATCTTTCCATCATTTTCAAAACAAGGTCCTTTATAACCTTTTCGACATAATTAAGGTAAGAATGTTTTTTTTAACTTATACGGCGGGTGCGGTTATTTTCCGCCGTTATAAAATCGTCGAAGCTTCCCATACAAGCTTATAAGAATATTTTCAACGAAAATGTTTTATTTTATATGGCTCTTAAATGATTTCAAAAATAGAAAGAGATATTTCTCTAAAAAGTGTTTTGATTTCATCTATGTCAACATCCTTTAATGGATTTTACGCTTATTTGAAGTTGATTTATTATAATACAAAACGTCTATATTGTATTGAAGGTTTTGTGATATGTTTGACTGTGGATGTGCTATTTTATACCATTCATAGTTTATGGTGAAACTATTGACATTTCGTATCCTAGTTTTAATCTGAATGTTTATGTTATATTTCAAACTTTTCTTCAGATGAATGTGCTAAACAAGTATGTTCCGGGTTGGGGACCGGTAAAAGTAAGCCCTCCAGGTTGGGGACTGGTTAAAGTAAGCCCTCCAGGTTAGGGACTGGTAAAAGTATGCCCTCCGGGTTGGTGTCCGGTTATTAGAGGCACTCCGGGTTGGTGTCCGGTTATTAGAGGCACTCCGGGTTGGTGTCCGGTTATTAGAGGCACTCCGGGTTGGGTTCCGGTTAGAAGTAACCCCTAGGTCTTGGGATGAGGCCTAGACAATGAAATTAACGTTTGACATTATGCATTCCAACATTATGAAAGTGGTTATTGATTTTTTCATGTGATTATTCGATTAGTAGAATATACATGTGAATAAGTAAATGGCATTATTTCATTTTATTTATGCCATACCATGTTGAAAGTTCAGGTTTGAAAGGCTTTTGTTTTAGTTATACATTGCCTTAAATGTTTATTCTTATTTATGAAAGTTTCCGCTATATTGTTATCCTTACTGGGCATTTGAGCTCACCCCTTTTCTATGTTTTATTTTTCCCAGGATGTGAAGAAGTAAGTTATGAATGACCTTCAGGGATATTATGAGGGGATTATAGTGTGGACGGTGGAAACATTATGTTGTTGTAGTAGTTTTTCATTTTATGATGTAATGAAAAACTTATGAAATATATCTAGTGTTTCCAAGGCTACTAAACCAATCGATCATTCGAGATTTGATCTTTCTTGTGATCATGCCAATGTTACGAAGTAATGCACCGACTCTGGGTAGCTGGGGTCGGGGCGTTACAGTTGGTATCAGAGGAAGTTTAGTACAAACCTTGGAAACTAGATTTAGATAAACTCTGATTAGAGCACGTAGACCTAAGATGAACTTTGAGGATTAGTATAGAAGAACTTCCTAGAATTTTGGTATTGTAGAGATTTTGTGAGTTTTCCGAGCAATACATCCCTGTCTGGATACGAGCAGGTAGAGGCGGCTCTGGCACAGATGTACCTAGGGGTAAAACCCGAAAACACCGCTTTGAGCTAGACTCGAACGGGAACTGGTGCACGACAACGGGCCTTGCTGCACTCTTGGTTACGACACTCCCGGGGGATATGCTTAGGATAACTCTCATTTTCTTTACAAATCATTATGAAGGGTTTATGAGTATATACTTTCTCAAAGAAAGCATTCTTATGATTATGGATTATATCCATAAATAGTTCAATTTATGTTAAGTGTTTTATAAGTATGGGATTATGTATTTTGATTCATAAACTGATCTAGTGTATGCCATTATTTAGAAATGGCGCCCAGTAGAAGGAATGAGAACTCCAGAAATGCTCATGATCCAAAGAGAAGGAAGGATCATATATTTCATGGTCTTAAGCTAGAATTTATAAGAGAAATAGTCTCCCATGTATTATCATCATATGAAAAAATAATATCATGTGTTGATAAGATAAGTAAAGAGTTTACTGAGTCCTATGGATTTGAAGGGAAGCAAGAGAAGAAAAGGATGGAAGAGAGAATGATGGATAAAGGGAAGAGGGAAAAGAAGAATTTTCCCATATGTGGTAACTGTGGAAAGAAACACCCTGGAACTTGCCTGAAAGGAATGGGAGTTTGTTATAAGTGTGGAGGAAAAGGGCACAAAGTACGTGACTGCAAGGGTAAGAAAATGGTTTCAAATGTACAATGCTTCATTTGCAAGGAGTTTGGACACTACGCGAACCTATGTCCCAGTCATCAGACTATGACGCAAATGATGCTATTGGATAATAATCAAGTTATGATACTACCATAGATGAAGAGGAATGATTATAGTTCTTATGTTGATTATGTCAATTGAGTGTTGTATCACCAATGTACTTGTTATAATAATTATGGAGTATATAAGGATTGTACTGCAGTACTATTTCATTAAGGACTTGAGATTGTGTGGAACAAAGAAAAGTGACTCAATAGCAGGATAAATTTTTGGAAAATATATGGTTGAGAGAATGATAAATCATAACATAGTTCTGATACTGAGGTAGTGATTTTGGAATAATATGTGATTGTTTTGGATAAATTATATTGGATATTCTTGACTACCTTGGAACTGATTAATGATTTGTATATTCCATCATTGTTGGGGTTTAAAACATTTTTGGATTAATGAAGTATATCCAGCATTCTATATGGAATAAGTGAGCATGAATGTAATCAATAAGGAATATGGTAATACATGATGAAGGTATTCATATGCTATTACGGGGTAAAAAGGATCTATATTATGTTCACCTTCCTTAAAAATTTTGGACTATGAGTTTGGACCGAAGTATTTTGGATAGTTCTAGTTTGTATTATTTTGGATTTCCATAAAAGGACTACCCGGAGGTCGGGCGGTAACCCGTTGCGTCCGGCAAGGCTGCGAGACTTGAACCCGCAACTGAAGGGCGACAAGGGTGTATCACCTACCACTGGCCCACGAGATGTCCTGGATTAAATAATTTAGTTTTTATTAAAAGATCTGGTAGATGAATTATAAATTCATTTATTTTGGAACCCTGTATAAATTTTTTTTACGAAAGATGAGTTTGTGGTAGAAATTTATTAATAGATAAAACTCTAATTATAAAGTAAGTATATCTCCTTATGATCTTAGACAAACTCATAAATAAATTCCTCAACATTAATAAAAGGAACTTAGAACAAAAATGTTGTCCTAGATGGTACCTTAAATCATCACTAATTTATGGCTTTGGGATTGTTGGCCTTTTCATAGCCATGTTCTCTACCACTCTCCATCGGATAATTGATGGTTAGATTTCTCCTCCATATCCATATTTTCCTACATGGAACCCTAGTATGTGTTATTTTCGGTAATCTTCATAATTTCCACTCTTTATTTTAAATAGAGGCCTCATTAATTCATTTTTCGATGTGGGATTTCAACTAAGATATTTTGAAACGTCAAAAATGTGTTATCCCAATACCCTATGTTTTGTTGAACCGATGGTATTTCAAATCATCATAGATTGATGAGTTTAAGGACCTTAATTTTACACTTGTTTGTGATTGATGACCTCAATCACTACCTATAAATATTTACGTTTTTCCTTCAATTATATGTCTCTAATTGCCACCAATGTTCTCCTAATCGAGATCATAATTTGGTGGTGACCCTTTCATTTCTCTTTTCCTCATATTAAGACTAAATTTTAGTAACCCAATTTCCGATGTGGGTTTTCCCACAAATATATTTTCTATTTTCAACCTTTTATTTTCAAAGAACAATTTCAAATTGCGAGGACGCAATTTATTGAAGGAGGGGAGAATGTAACACCCCAAGATTTCATAGTGTGTTATTTTTTCAAAATAATTCAATAACTTTCACTACACGCAACAACAAGTTCAATCGCACCATGACTTACCAAACAAGATGTTCAAAAGAGGTTATGAATAGTGTTAACAAAATTTTAAACTTTATATAATCCTTATAATTTTAGAAGCCATATTATGAGTTTCATAGATATAATGCAAGAACAAATTCATTTTCAGTATTGCACTTTTATCAAATTTTAATAGTGAACCCTTTTTAAATACAATATATTCAACTTTTTGACTAAATGGGGACATCAAAAATTTAAAATGAAACATCCCAAGCTTCCACGGTACGCTTTATGTGAATAATACAGTAGCGTGTGTTGTACGCAACCTTGAGTTTTAACACACACCACAACTAATCAAACTAGCCATTATGAATAGTATTACCTACTTTTTGAAATTATATATATTTTATATTTGAAAATGGACTTCATTTTTGGATTCGGAATATCGAATTTAGCCTAAGGTGAAATTTTGGTACATTTCGGATAACATTCATATTTTGATGAATAGTGAAAATTACTAAATTTTAATTAAAAACAACTTTTTTAATCAAAATAATTAATAGTGATAAATTATGAATGTGAGTGGTTTTAAAGTATATTTAGAATATATTTTTACCGTTTAATATAATGTTGGTCATTGGAAATAATTTTACAATTAAACCGAACATAAACAAGTGTCAATCTTTTGATAGTTATTACCTCTTAAAAACACGCTTTTTGTTTTGACAGCGGGAATTAATTTTAAATTAATTTCTGCCACTTCTGTGTTTTGAATTTAGGAAAATGGATTCCATATTTGGAATCAGGATGTTAAAATTGTGTAAATAGGTAACTTTTATTTTCAGACATTTTGAATAGTTACTGTGGTAAATATTTTATTTACCATGGTTAAAGGGTAAATCCGGTAAATAAGGGTTAAAAAAATAAAATTATAATAATACAAAATTACTCTAAAACGTGTCCTAACCTTATTGGTGGACACATACCCGACCATATGCATCCTTGGGTCAATTTGGGGACCCCTTGGAGCCACTTGTATGTGGTAGGGACACTTTATATTAATAAAGTTAAAATAAAAATAAAAATGGCATAAGCTTACATCTTTTAGAAGAAAAATTTTTACATAGGGTTATACATGTTGTATTTTTGATTATAAATATTCATTAGAAATCTAAAAAGATTTCCTACATGATGATATTTTATTTATAATTTTTAGACATCAAATAAGTTAGATTATTAATGACACAATAATGATGCAATGTTTACCTCATTAATAAATCATTGAAATAAATAATATTATAATGATTAAAATATTATCTAAAACCTGTCCAATTCTTATTGGTTGATGTTATTTAGAATATGAGTCATCTTATCTTCGACCTCAATGATTTTTGGACCATTATAAACCGAATATAATTATATTATAAAGTAATACTTTCACTCTTTCCTAAAGAGCCCCTCCTCTTCCTTATAAAAGGAGACCACTTCTACTCATTCCTCACACCTCTCAAGCCACTTGGCTCGTCCAAACTCTACCCAACTAAGCTCCCCACATCCCTCTCCTCCTCCTTGAAGCTTCCCCTTAGGCAGAAATCATTTCAAGAAGTCCTTTGGTTCCAACCAAAGTGAGTTACCTAAATTAAAGGTAACGATTTCTCTTAAATTATTTTCATTTATTTTGCTTCTTCAACCCCCAAACTCTTTTTATTTCCTTTATTTTGTAACAACACCAGTATCCTCAATATACTAGGATGTTGTTATAATAAGGATTCAAACTACACATACACACAACTCCATCTAATGGATGATGAACATAATGTTTCTGTGGATGGCAAACTAACGCCTCACGAAACGATGATTGTTCAAATACATCTTACCGCCTCTCATGGTGGCCATTATGATGTCACTGTAATTAAATATGATATTAATGATATATATTTTATATATAAGCTTCTGTAATTCCATTTTATTTCATACCATTATTCGTTTCATGTTGTATATACATACGATAATTTCATTTGAGGAAGTGCGGACTACCGCCCCCTTAAAATGATATGACTCGTTCATACCACACATGGAACGTATAAAGGATGGTGTTAATGAACTTAAGTAACATATATAAAATATTATATTATACTGGAATAGTAATATACCTATGTATCATTTGGATTCGATTCTTTTAAAATAAAAATTAAATGGAAGTAGCGTTCGTGCGTACGTACGGACTACCGTCTCCACGAACGCGATGGGATTCATCCTCCATCATATCCATTCAAGTATAATTATCATTTAATGATTTAAAAATGATGTTTAAGGGCTTGATATCATTCTGGATATGAATAAGATACAACAAACATGACTTATGTAACAAAACATATAAAGAAAATGAGTAAGTTAACACCCGAAACGGCGATAATACTAAGATATTATTATCAAATCAATATTAAAAGATCATATATGATATCATATTAATGTATATGATTCTTGTATAATTTAGTAACAATTATTTCACTATTATACAGGAGGTTAACCTACCCCAACCAAGGAAATGTACAAGGTAAGGGTTATTTCACAATCTCTTCATTATCCGAGGTTGTTTATACGTAATAATCTACTGGGATCTCCTTATCATCCACATCCATGTTTCTTAAAAATGTATTTCAAAACATTTTTATTATTTACAAGAATATGGTTTAAAGTCATTTATACCCTTGTTTTACTTTTTATAAGAGGAATCTTTCCGTCATTTTCAAAACAAGTTCCTTTTTAACCTTTTCGACATAATTAAGGTAAGAATGTTTTTTTTAACTTATACGGCGGGTGCGGTTATTTTCCGCCGTTATAAAATCGTCGAAGCTTCCCATACAAGCTTATAAGAATATTTTCAACGAAAATGTTTTATTTTATATGGCTCTTAAATGATTTCAAAAATAGAAAGATATATTTCTCTAAAAAGTGTTTTGATTTCATCTATGTCAACATCCTTTAATGGATTTTACGCTTATTTGAAGTTGATTTATTATAATACAAAACGTCTATATTATATTGAAGGTTTTGTGATATGTTTGACTGTGGATGTGCTATTTTATACCATTCATAGTTTATGGTGAAACTATTGACATTTCGTATGCTAGTTTTAATCCGAATGTTTATGTTATATTTCAAACTTTTCTTCAGATGAATGTGCTAAACAAGTATGTTCCGGGTTGGGGACCGGTAAAAGTAAGCCCTCCAGGTTGGGGACTGGTTAAAGTAAGCCCTCCGGTTAGGGACTTGTAAAAGTATGCCCTCCGGGTTGGTGTCCGGTTATTAGAGGCACTCCGGGTTGGTGTCCGGTTATTAGAGGCACTCTGGGTTGGTGTCCGGTTATTAGAGGCACTCCGGGTTGGGTTCCGGTTAGAAGTAACCCCTAGGTCTTGGGATGAGGCCTAGACAATGAAATTAACGTTTGACATTATGCATTCCAACATTATGAAAGTGGTTATTGATTTTTTCATGTGATTATTCGATTAGTAGAATATACATGTGAATAAGTAAATGGCATTATTTCATTTTATTTATGCCATACCATGTTGAAAGTTCATGTTTGAAAGGATTTTGTTTTAGTTATACATTTACTTAAATGTTTATTCTTATTTATGAAAGTTTCCGCTATATTGTTATCCTTACTGGGCATTTGAGCTCACCCCTTTTCTATGTTTTATTTTTCCCAGGATGTGAAGAAGTAAGTTATGAATGACCTTCAGGGATATTATGAGGGGATTATAGTGTGTACGGTGGAAACATTATGTTGTTGTAGTAGTTTTTCATTTTATGATGTAATGAAAAACTTATGAAATATATCTAGTGTTTCCAAGGCTACTAAACCAATCGATCTTTTGAGATTTGATCTTTCTTGTGATCATGCCAATGTTAGGAAGTAATGCACCGACTCTGGGTAGCTGGGGTCGGGGCGTTACAAATACAATGACCCCGACCCTAGTATCCCGGAGGTGGTGCCTAATTTATCACATTGGCATAATATACAAAGAATCACATCTCAAAGGACCAAATAATTTAATATTATTGGTAAATCAGATACATACATGATACACATTTTACATTGGAAAGATAAAATGAAACATAATACATATAAAATGGAATGCATCTTTGAAAACTCATTCCAAGAATTGTTCTTCATAACATATGGAAAGGAAACAAAGTAAGGGTGAGAAAAAATGCTCAGTAAGGGTTATATATAATGGAAGCTATCATGAATTAATAAGAATAATCAACATGTAAGGGTAAATAACTAAAAAAATCTTCCATTTAAATAATATTACTATCACAAATAGATAAGTAAAAATTAATATATAAAGGTAAAAAATCTAAGGACACATGTCATTTTATTAATAAACAGAGAATGAAATACATCCAAAGATAATATCATTGTGAAATTATCTTAGATAATAATAAATGAATACTTAATAATGGAAATGATTAGTTATTAGATATAATGTATCAAGAAAATAATGCCACTACCATCAAGATCATTCACAATATGATTTAAAACTACTTGGTACAAACTGACTAGTTTTGGACAACTATACCTCTACTTTCAAGACCTTTCAAAAGACAGTTTAAAACAACTTTGTACAAACTCATAGCGTTTTCCAAACTGATTTTTCCCAGGAAACACATTGATGAATCAAGGGGATATCTATAACATATCCTTACCCAAGTATTCATGTTCAAATAATTACTCATATGTCAAATAATCAATTTAATTTATAAAGAATATGACTTAATATCAAATATCTTTATTTGGTAAAGGATACAAATTTATCAATATTTCCCCAGTTGATCAAATAAATTTCAAAGTAAGCACCATATGTTAACATTTTATAAGTCCTATGAAATAATAATATACATAAATATAGAATATGGATACTTAATTTAAATTTAATGTCCAATTAAAATGATTACATTAAAGTGATTGTTTCAAGAGAAAGTTAACAACCACAAAATAATGTGAGATTATACAATGACTTTTTCTTCTTGATAATTTTCATGTAAAATTAAATTATATGAAATTATTCAATTTGAAACATTAAATAACATGAATTATGAATGAATCATTATACTATATGTCAAAGGGTCATTTTATACACCACATAAAATTGATCAATTGGTTCATAATAGGAAAAAGGTCTCAATAGAACGTAAATTGAGACAAAATAACGCACCTCACACTTTACTTTATTTTAATATGATTTAACCTCATGAATAATGGTTTTAATAATGTTATTATTTTATATTATAACTTTAGTCATATTTGTAATATCATAAATTATATTTTAAAAACATCTTTTCACCCATTGATCAATTATCTTTTTAATTTTCATTGTTTTAGTTGTTAATTTCCTTATTTTATCATTCATGTTTTTCCATTAATGTTATGGTTATTTTGTATATTATATTGTTTAATCATATAAAAAATTATAATCATAGAATATTTATCATATTTTTAAATAAATTGTACTTTTAAAACTATTCCTGAAATATTTTTATGAAAAATGGACTATGTTACAGTCATAGAGACAATAGGTTGTATATACACATGAATAACATTTCTATTTTTCAATGATCATTATAAAATGAAGGTAAATAATATTTCAGAATTAAATATTGATAATTATATCATAAATACCATATTATATACTTATATATAACATCAATGTGTTTTGGTGATGAAAAGAGAGCCACATCGCTTTGTGAAAGTGGTAGTCCACACGTACATGAACAATGTTATCATATTTAAGTGAGTGAAATGGTAACAAATAAAATGATATATTATATTTTAATAATGATAAATATGTCATTAATATCATAATATTTTATATATTTCACATATAATCATTATTTTATCCTTATCAACTTCCATATAAAGTGTTAGTGAAAGATGAATCACATCGCTTCGTGAGGCGGTAGTCCACTATCCACACGAACGATGTTATCTTATCCCCTATGGAATGGAAAGTAAAAAAGTTATATGTTATATAATGACTACATATGTTTAATAATGATATAAATATCATATATAAACTTTTTATTCATCATATTATCCAATTGTGATAGGTGGTAATGGAAAAATGAATGACATTGGTTTGTGAGGTGGTAGTCCGTTGTACACACAAATGGTGATTATGTAACCCATTTGATGGAAGTGGATATGGTTTTAGGAAATGAAATTTTTATAATAACATCTTATAATATATAATATGATATTTTTATTATATATTCAGTGTTAAATAATAATTATAGTAGGTGGAGGAATAAATAACATAAACACACTCGTTGAAGAAGATTACCTCTTCTTCGGGTATCCTCTTTTGGTTAGCACGAAAGAGTTCATAGGTTGTATTTAAGAAAATATAATGATTCTAATATGTGGGTATATAATTTTTTATGTTATTTGTTTTGGTATCGGATGAACCAAAATGGTTTGAAGGTGTAAATAATATTGGAGATTGAGTGGCTTTTTTTAAGTTTGGCGAGTGTCACACTAGTAATTTTTTGAAACGATTCAACCATACCCAATTTTTTATCATTACAAAATATTAAAATATGAGAAATTATAGAACCTATAAGATATAAGGTCTAAATATTTCCATAAAATGGGGTTCGTACATGTTGGTTGTTCATTTTTATCAATATCATTTTCGTTTAATTCCTCAATAAATCCATTTTTACCTTAATCAGGGTAATTATTTTTTATTGTTTTCACTATTCATTTTGGTAAGATATTAAGTTGACCATATTATTAAATATAAATTATTATTAAAAAATATGAAATTCATTTTACCAAATTACATTCATATAATTGAATAAATTTAATATAAAATTAATCATGTAGACACGACGAAAAAACAATTTTTTAAAGAGAAAATGTTCAAAGGTTTACAAAGTTTTTATATCAAAATCCAATATAAAAATTATTAAATTGAACTAAATTAGATTAATTTATATAAAATTTTACTTAATTTTCATTAAAAATAATTCAAAAAATAATCTAACATTATAAATTATTGAGACAAAAATGTATTTTCCAATTAAAATTCAATCTTTTACATTATACATCAAAAAAATAAAACCTTTTAGAAAAATCACAAATATTAATCACATTAAAATATTTATATAATGATTTAAAAAAATTAATTTTATTTTCTCATATAAATTCACTAATTTTATAATAAAATAATATTAAATTATGTACAAAAATCATGATAATCCATCTTATAGAAAAAAAACGGTTTTTCGAAAAAAAATTATTTTCCCTTCAAATGGTTCTAATTTTATATCTAATAAATAGATGAAATTTTTATTTATTTTATACATATCGAAACCATAAAATTTTGATTATTTAGTTATTATTATTAATACCCATCGATTTAACTACTAGTTTATTATGGTAAAGTTTCAATAATAATATTTTTAAAAGATTATCTTGTTTCACTCAAACTTGGTGTTGTGTGCATTGAAAACTATCGAAGAGACTGAATTTATTTAAAAATAAATATATCATTATGTAGTGGGATGTTTTATTCCATTATATTCTTGGTTTTTTGTTTCATACATTCTATCGTATATGATATTTATATTTCAAAATATCATAGTGTTACAACCTAGGATTCTAAGACCTCACCGCACCATAAAACCATATCTAAAAACATCCTAAATCTCAAAATCCAATAAAAAAAATACCAAAATCAAAATCTACCTTATATTCGACATACAAAAAATCAAATATACCCAAAATTCCATAACTAAATCTTCCTCAATTATTTTATTACCATAGTTAGGGTCATTACACTTAATCTAGATAAAAATCAATCAATGTGTAAGAGAAGTTACTCTCATGCAATGATAAAGTTTAATAAGAATAAACCTTGTAAAGATATAATCAAAATTTTCCACCATAATCATATTCCATAATATCAAATATTAATTTGAATTGAAGATAATATAAATGAATAACATGAATTTCTTCTACTAAAATTGGGCTTCCATTTCTTATTATTCCTTGTAATTGATAATTATTCCTATGAATAAACCAAAAGATTCATTCCTCCTAAGTTATATGTGGGGTTTTTTAAATCTCACAAGGTTTGGGAATGATTTATTCTATATCAAGATCTATTAGATACTTAATTAAATAGAAATAAGAAATTAGAGATTTGGTTTAAGGAGTTTCACTATGATCGAATCATAGTCTCACATACATCTATTTATTAAGGCTTGAACCCATTTATATAACAATATAAGCATAATACTTGGAATTCAATCATGTTTAAATTTTTTTCCAAGAATGAAACACTTCATAAATGTTTTATAAAATTATATATCTTTATAATATCATCTCATGAAATTGTATAATTTTTAAAATTTAAATAATTAATTCGGATATTTAAAAATCCTTAAACATCATCATGTTATGTTTTATAAAAATAAATTCAATTTTATCAATTAAAATTTATTTTATTTTTTATTTTTATTTTCATAATAATTAACCATAAAAATAATATTTTAATATGAATTTCATGCATTTTCTATGGGATTGTGTGTTCCATATTGTTTATCCTCCATGTGACTTCTTGTATTAAAATTCTTCCTTAACCCTTTACACTGTAATGAATAATCACATAATGTGTTTCTTTATTATGGGACTCATCTCCACCATTGATTTTCTCAATTCAATGACTTCAATGTTTTTGATTCGTATTGTTGTTTTTTTATCAATGTTTTTCCTTGATCTACGCCTATGATTCATTATTACAAAATGAATTATTTTATATCTTCACCCTTGCACTAATAATTTTAAAATATTGCGGGGTAAGATATCCTATCATTTAATATTTTTTTATTTTACACATATTTTGAATTCATTATTTAAAAACACATTAAAAATCATAAATTCATAATCTTTATGGTTTAGAGAAGGAAATTCATTTATTATTCCTGATATAGAATTTCTTAAAAAAAAATTAATATATTCATTTTTTTAGGATTATAAAGGCATTAAGATATAATTATTTAATAGAAAATAGCTCTAGATCTACCAACATGAAGCCTAATGGTGGTCCATAAAGGGAAGAAATTATGGGAAAGATGGTTTGGATCTTATTTTACTAAATGGGTCATATCTTAAGATAATAGACTTCAATTAAAAATATTATAGTGTAATTATAATTCTATATCAATTAAAAATATGTATACAAAATATTAATGAAATATTGAATTGATAAGGCAGTTATCAAAGAACATAATGTTGATGGGATAAATTAAAGAGGATGGATCATTGACCTTATATTGAACATTGGGTTATTTTATTACTATCTTGTTTAAATTATAAATAAATCTATTAGTATCTCTATTCATAATATAATTCTTATCATTGGGTGAGTTATAGGTGTTTGGGAGATCTGAATTCTCATATTTCACTTCCTACCCCTTGAATAGATCTTTAATCTCCATATAGGAAAAAATGATTCAAATCCATAGATTTAACAATTTATTCATTGAATGATTTTTTTAGTTATAGGTTTATATATTTTTTTAATCTTATATTTTTATTTTTATTTGTGTACTACTCTTACTTTTAAATGATCAAGTTTTTGGGTACTCATACATATGACGATTAACACTCTCATTCTATATTATTAACCATCTTTCAAGTATTGTGTTTCTTGGATTATATTAGTTAATATATTTCATATTAAATACACTAAATTTTATCAATATTTACGTTTATAAATATAAAATTTATAGTTCCCTATGAACATCTTAGAGCTTACCACACATTTTTCGCACAAGGATCCAAGTCTAGAACATTCACTATTCAAGCAGTCATGTTTTTTTTTGTTTTTTTCTATGTTTAAGGGGAAAAAATAATTTTAGATGAAGCATGTGACGAAATGTAGAATGGAAAATGAGACATATATAAAAAGTTTAATCAGAATAAAATTTATGAATGGGGACACCCCTATATTTAACCTTAATGATCCTTCATTGTCTCCCTACCTGGATTCCCTAGTCCAACTATTTTTGTACTTCTAATCAGTTACACACACCCTCACTGCATACACAATGTGAATGAATATCTCACTCATAAAACATCTTATGTAATCTTCTCATGACTATCTCAATTGGATCACAACTGTGATTCCACCAACCAATTAAACCAATGATCGAAGCATACACTAGTGATTTGGTAATTGAGAGATGGAATGGAGTTTAGCAGTGATAAATAAAAAATGAGAAAATTAAATGTCACAACCTATCCCTCGGGGCCCGTGCCTTGACTAACCCATGCTTGACTTCCATAGGCCAGGGGCTGGCGTCTAGCACTGAAAGGCGTATTCCATAAAACTAGGAAGGCATTGCCTTTATGACCTGTAAACACATGCAACGAAGCACACAACAAGATATGAAAACAAGTAAAATTGTATATCAAAAAACAGTGTTGGAAGTAAGAGGGGCCGGAATACAAGCCCAACAATAAAGGTACGAGTAAAAATGAAATACAATACAAATTAAGAAAGAGAAAGACAACTACTGGGTTATACTCTGAGATTACTACCTGAAGGGTAGTTACAAATCGCCTCCTCAGCACTCCACCTCTGCCCATCTCCACTGCGTACCGATACACTGTATGGTCCACCAATGGGCATTGTCCAGTCCTGGTACTCTAATCCTCAGTAAGCATTGTCCATAGTCTGCACCAAACAGAATAAGGGGCGGGCATAGCCCGTGCAAGAGTGAGTATAACGATACTCAGTAGGGACCCTGAAACCCTCAAGGTCTCACAAAATATAGAAAGGATAAACCCAAAAGCATGAAATCAACTGACAACCCTACTTAGGTATATTCCCATACATATACCTACGTTATCAAGTATGCCCATCTCAATCACAAGGAAACACAGAGTCCAACTCAGAATCCAAATCACAACGGTTCCACAAAGGAAGGAGTACCAAGAAGATAAGTACCACATAGGTATACCACATAGAAGAATACCACCAAGGTATTACCACAAATGAATGTACCACACTGGTACAGACTCATCTCACACCAGGTATAACTTAGGTACAGTAGTAGAGATGAATATATGTAACTACTAATTCATCTTACTTTGTTAAGAGGTAGACCCACGAAGGATCCTAAATCATTCATCAGACCCAGAAAGGATCATAGTACATCGTCAGACCCACACAAGATCCTAGTACATCATCATTACATTTTTCAGACCCACACAGGATCCTAGTATACCTCCAGTACGTTGTAATAACCACACAGGCTCCTAGTACATCTCCGGTATGTCATCATACACACATAGGATCGTAGTACATCTCTGGTACGTCGTCATACCCACACAAGATCCTAGTAAATCTCAAGTACGTTGTCAGACCCACACAGAATCCTAGTACATCTTCAGTACATCGTCAGACCGACAAAGGATCCTAGTACATCTCCAATACATCATCATACCCACATAGTATCCTAGTACATCTCTAGCATGTTGTCAGAACCACACAGGATCCAAGTACATCGTCAGTACATATTCAGACCCACACAACATCCTAGTATCTCTCCAGTATTTCGTCAGACCCACACAAGATCCTAGTACATCTCTTTTACATCATAAAACCCACACAGAATCCTAGTACATATCTAGTACGTCATCATACCCACACAAGATCCCAGTACATCTCCACAACCAGCTATAAGGTTCCCACACTAAGCTCGCTTGTCTCTGGGCGGGTATGCTTCACAATCCACTGGTTGATAATCAAATTTCCATGAATCCTCAAGAAGAAGTATCTCAAAGGTTTGAGATGTTATAGGGGTCTCAAAACAATAGACGATGCGTCAAAAGGACGCTCAGTGTTTTAGTTATTAACCTTTTAGTCCCGAGGGCCCGGTTGGATTCGTGCTCGATCCAACCCGACCATTCCTCAACATTATCCAAATCTTCAGTGGGGTATACCAAAGGGACCATATTGCTCCATGGTTTTTGGTGCTATAGGGGGTTCGTCAAACGGATGCCTAGTGCCAATGTTATGGCCAAAAGAGAGTATAGGGTTGAAACGGGTCCGAGTCCGGTCCAACCCAGTCGGATCGACCAGCTGGGTTAGTCCCAGCCCACGTTGGGCTGCCTGGCCTGCTGGGCAACCCAGCCTATGCAGTGGCCCACAGGGCGGCTGCAGAGGCCACGGGTGGTGCGGGGCCATGGAAGCCACAGGGCGGTGGAAGCCACAGGGTGGTGGAGGCCACGGGGGCCGCGGAGGCCACGGGGCGGCAGAGGCCACAGGGGAAACCGAGTGGTGGAGGCCATGGGGGCCACAGAGCGGCGAAGACTGTAGGGGACGCAGAGGCTACGAGGTGGCGCGAGGCGGCACAGAGGCCGTGGTCTGGCGGGGCAGCTGGGGTGCGGCAGGGCGGCCTCGGTGCAGCGGGGCGGCCGTGGTGCGGCAATGTGCCACGGCAGGCCAGACGGCCTACCATCCTCTCCGTGCAGCGCGGTCACGCACCGCACCTTCGCCGGTGGCCGATTCGACCATCCGTTGTTCATTCATCACCGTGGCACAAATCTGCCTTCCTCTATTGCAAATAACACATCATTCACGAAGAACGTCTAAGGGGTCGCGCCATGTTTGTTTGGCCTGCACCCTCCGTGTTATAGTGGTAGCAAGTGGCTGAAAGAGGATGATTCAATGTGAGGGGAAGAAATTAACCATTATAAATTTAAAACACACCCTACCTTATTTTTTTGTTGATGTCGATGAATAGGGATAGACGGACGTCGGTGGCGTCGGTGTTTCCTCAATCATCGGTTCGTTCGTTGAAGACGTTCCTCATTGGCGAGAGTGTTCTTCGTTGGGGAGCACGTTATTAATTGGAGGGCACGTTCTTCATTGGAGAGAATAATCCTCTAGAATCTCTCCACTTCCCAATCCCTTCCTCCCAATTCCACCCAAAATGTGTAAATTCTCCAACTTATTAAATTATGTTTATCAAAATAAATTATGTTCGTACAACAGAGTTGGCATAATTAATGTACTGTGTTGGAACCATTAATTAGTTCATTTAATTGGCATAAATAAAGGTTGAGGAGTTGAGAGGTTTTTCTAATTAAAGAGGTTTGGGTGGTCCCCACCTCTAAATTCAAATTGGGGGTTATTTCAGGTGGTCCGCACCTCTTAACATTCACATGGGAGGTTTAGGATTGGGTGGTCCCCACCACAAAACCCATTTTGAGGGGTTTTTGAAATAAAAATGTTAGAAATTTTTATTAAATTTAATTCTTTCTTGGAAAGCACAAAAATTATCTTTCACTCTTGACCCACTCCAATCGAGGTGAAGGTCCCCTTAAGTGAATACCAAAGCTGTGAGTTCAACGGTACCCTTATATTTCAATGCCGAGCACTGGTTCAAAAGTTAAAAAACCCACTCATACGTTTACTGAACGTACCTGAAAAAAAGTTCTGAAATTCATTATGGGCAAACCGAGCCTCGGAATCACGTACTGTCAATTTTCACAGACTCATAAAATTCCCATATATTATAAAAATTAAATGGAAATTATGGGCCTTTACATTCTCCCCACCTCAGGTCTTTTCATTCATAAAAGACACATCAAAAACTAAGGGAACCGGTGGGGGTACTGAGCATGCATCTGAGCCTCCCGCTCCCATGTTCTCTCTTAGAGGTTCCCGTGGTGCCATAGAATGTGCACCAGAGGTATCGGCCACCCATTAAGGACCCACTACTGTCAATCCTCAATATACACTGGAGCCTCTAAAAATTTCACCCCATCATCGATGTCCAGCTCACCGTGATCGATGATGTGATAAGGGTCACGTACGTATCTCCTTAGTTGGGATATGTGGAAGATGTCATGCACTCGGTGCAATTGAGGGGGACGTTCAAGGAGGTTAGCCACCTCGCCAACTTTGTTGAGGATCTGGAAGGGTCCAATAAACCTCATAGATAACTTACTACCTTGGAAAAATCATCGCAAACCACGTCGAGGTGAGAACCGTAGAAAGACATGGTCACCATACTTGAACTCTAGAGGTCTCCGTCTCCTATTGGTGTAAGACTTATACCTACTCTATGTTGTCTTCATCTGCTCCTGGATGATCTGCACCTTCTCTTTGGTATCTCGTACCATCTCTGGTCCCACTAGTGCTAACTCCCATGTGTCAGTCCAGCACAAAGGTGATCTGAAAGGTCACTCGTACAACACCTCAAAAGGTGTCATCGCAATGGTGGAGTGATAGATATTGTTGTATGAAAACTCCACCAAAGTCAAGCGATCTTCCCAGTTTTGACCGAAGTCGAGGACACAAGCACGCTACATGTCATCAAGAGTCTGAATAGTCTGCTCAGTCTGGCCATCCGTCTGAGGATGGAAGGCTGTACTCAAACGAAGCTGCATCCCAAAAGCCTCTTGCAACCACTTCCATAGCCGGGAAGTGAAACGTGTATCATGACCGGAGACAATCGTCGAGGGTACTCTATGTAACCGCACAATATTTTACACATAGAGGCATCTCAAGCTCTCTATTGAACCCTGTTACTTGATTGGTAGGAAGTTGGATGACTTGGTGAGTCGGTCGACGATCACCCAGATAGAGTCATGGCCTCTAAATGTACGTTGAAGTCCTGACATAAAGTCCATATACATGCCATCCTACTTCCACTCTAGGACCTCTAAAGGTTGAACTAAGCTTGCTGGAACCTGATGCTCCACCTTTACTTGCTTATAAGTGAGGAACCGAGAGGCAAACTCTGCTACTGCTTTCCTTATTCACAGCCACCAGTTCTATAGTCGAATATCCTAGTACATCTTCACCACTCATGGATGTAATACTATAGGGGATGTGTGGAAATATCTCAAAACTTCCTCCTGAAGTGACACTGGTACCATGGTATGTCCTCTGAAGAGGTTGAAATGCTCCCCACCTTCAGAAAATCCATCAGGTGCATGTCATGTGGATATCTGAGCACGTCATAACTCAAAGTTAGTGTCCCCATGTTGCGCCTCCCTGAATCGCTGAAGAAGTGGGGGAGTTACTGTAAGAGACTGAAGAAAATCTCCTCCATCACAATCCACAAAAGATATCTTTAAAGCGGCTAGTTACTCTGCCACTTCACTCAGCAACTGCAGACCAGACCTCTTACTGAGTGCATCTGCTACCACGTTCCCCTTCCCAGGAGTATAGACTATCTAGAAGTCATAGTCCTGGAGGAAGTCAATCCAACATCACTGTATCAGATTTTGAAAGCTCTGCTGACACTTCTCCATCCACAGGAAAGGCTCCCCATCCTTCGTTAAAGATGATAATTGTGTCGCTACCCTGGAGATGTCTGGTCAAAAACCCTGGTAGTACCCAGCCAAAGTGGAAGTCTCTCTCCCTTCGGAGAGGTAACCCTAGAAAAATCTTTTGAGAAAAAAATTCCCCCACGCTCTGCCACTACTGTTGGGAACTGAAAACTCAAAAATCCAACTGCTATGAGGGTAAGGTTTGCCAAGTCAAGAGTTATTGGTTGTACCCTCCTATGTATGAGTTTATCATGTGCTTCCTGGGGTTCCTTTTTCACCGACTAAGGAAACATTCATCCCAACATTGTAGATAAAACACAACCTTTTTTCCTAATACAGACAATATGAGTATGAATTGTGGATTTCCATTCATACTCAAACTAACATCGTAAGGCCTTGACACTACCTCCAAGAGGTTCCAACCAAATCTCTCACCTCAAGGGTCAGATCAAACTGTCAGCATAAATGTGATTATCGAGTCTCCTCCCAAAGGTATCTGTAGATGTGAGCGTCAAGTCAATGATTTAACCAGAATCTCTAGGTCTTTGACAAGATTCATGGAAGGAATGAATGATTGGTACAAATGTCTATTGATACGGCATCTAGTAGTAGACACAGACCGTACCTCGAATCATTCCTAGAGCCCTTGGGTCGCACTCGATGACTGAATGCAGCTACTTTCTTCCCCTGTCCTCCAGCTCCCTGAGCATGGTGAGGACCACAGTGGGGGTGGTTGTATCATGTCGAAATGTATTCCACCTCATGATACTTAACTAGCTCTGCTTCCACATCTGTATCCCTGCATATTCATCTGTCCCTAACAATTCTTCTTCCAGAAACATTTTACATGCCCAAGTCTCTGATACTGGCACCACTTTCCTACTTTCCAAATGCTAACATTCACTGGATGTATCTACTCAGCCAGAGAACATTCAACCACAGAGTTTCTTGTAAGGGTCTGATGACGTACTGGAGATTTACTAGGAGCCTGTGTGGGTTTGACAATGTACTGGAGATGTACTAGGATCTTGTGTGGGTCTGACGACATACTCAAGATGTACAAGGATCTTTTGTGGGTCTGACAACTTAACGGAGACGTACTAGTATCTTGTGTGGGTCTGACGACGTACCAAAGATTTACTAGGATCTTGTGTGGTTCTGACGATGTACCAGAGATGTACTAGGATCATGTGTGGGTCCGACGACGTACTGATGATGTACTAGGATCCTGTGTGGGTTTGATGATGTACTACGATCCTTTGTGGGTCTGATGATGATTTAAGATCCTTCATGGGTCTTCCTCTAAACAGAATAAGATGAATTATTAGTTAAATCTAATCATCTCTAATACTATACCTAAGTTATACCTAGTGTGAGATGAGTCCATACCAGGGTGGTACTTTATGGTTATACCTTAGTGGTATTCTTCTATGTGGCATACCTGTGTGGTACTTACCTTCATGGTACTAATTTGGTAAAAGTTGTGATTTGGATTTTGAGTTGGACTCTGTGTTTCCTCATGATTGAGATGGGCATACTTGACCACTTAGGTATATGTATGGGAGTATACCTAAGTAGGTTTTTTAGTTGATTTCATGATTTTTTGTTTATCCTTTGTGGATTTTGTGGGACCATGAGGGTCTCAGGGTCCCTAATGAGTATTGTTATAATCACCCCTACATGGGCTATTCCCGCACCTTGTAGTGTTTGGTGCAGACGACAGACTGTGCTGACTGAGGACGAGAGTACCAGAACTGGACGGTGCTCGGAGGTGGACCATATGGAGTATCAGTACGTAGAGGAGACAAGCGGATGTGGAGTGATGAGGAAGAGATCTGTAACTACTCTTTAGGTAGTAATCTTGGAGGATGAACCATTAGATGTCATTATATTTCTTTAGTTATATTGTATTTCAGTTGTACTTGTACCTTTATTGTTGGGATTGTATTCTGACCCCTCTTACTTTCAGCACTCTTTTTTCTATATAGTTTTACTTTTGTTCATATCTCATTTTGTACATGGTTGCATGTGTTTATAAGTTATAAAGTCAATTACTTACCAATTTTAGGAAATACGCCTTTCGGTTCTAGTCACCTGCCCCTGGCCTATGGAAGGTGGGCATGGGGTAGTCACAGCACAGGCCCCGGGGGACGGGTCGTGACAAATTTGTATCAAAGGAGTCAGTTCTATCATAGAACATAAGACTCTGATCTTTCTTTTAATGGAAATATTGTTAAGTGTAGTGAGTGTGGTTATCAGTTTAGGGAACCCAGTGTTGGTGCGATGGACGACATATCCATACACTATTACCCTGACATCTGATTTCAACCTAGTGAATGAAAACACAGATTGTGTGTGTGTTTTGAAAAGCTTTCTTGTGTTTTCTTAAGTCATCTCACTAGGTATAAATAAATCACTGTGGCGCACCTGTTCCTTATCAAGATGCCGCTGCGTAGACAACCAACTAGGATTCCTGAGAGAGTACATGATGACGGCCCACCGAGTGATGAGGCTCCAGTGCAGGGCCCTCTTAAAATGTTGGCACCTTCGGCTGGTGTACAAGTATTGCCACAACCCGTTGGTCAGCAGTTACCACCAGTCACACTAGAAGATGGTGCATGCCAACTGAGTGTGTTCCACGAGTATCAACACCACAGGCCTCTGAGGTTTTGAGGTGAGATAGATTCCCATGCAGCTGAGGGCTGGCTAGATGCGGTTACTAGAGTTTTCCGCCTAGTTAAGACAACAATAGAGAAGATGGTGATCTAAGCTATTAGTCTTTTTCAGTGAGTGACCATGAGGATGGTCTACATAGTGATGAGACTTTGGTATGTGGACCATTGCCTGCGATTGTACCTTCAGGTAGTGTTCCAGCTATATCATTGCTCGTTGGTCAGTAGTTACAACCGGTGGTACTGGTAGAGGACACATGTTGGATTAGTGCCTTACACATGTTTCTAAATTAGACACCCCTCAGGTTCCAAGGAGAGCCCGACTCACAGGGGACTAAGGACTAGCTTGAGAAGGTGGCTAAGAGTTCCCTAGAACTTCTACAACTTCAGTAGGATATTGTGTCGGTCTAATGACGTACTGACGATGTACCAGGATCCTGTGTGGGTCTGACGACGTACTGAAGATGTACTAGGATCCTATGTGGATCTGATGACGTACTGGAGATGTACTAGGATCGTGTGTGGGTCTGATGACGTACTGGAGATTTACTAGGATCCTGTGTGGGTCTGACGATGTACTCATGATGTACTGGGATCCTGTGTGGGTCTGAGGACATACCAGAGATGTAATAGGATCTTGTGTGAGTATGACGACGAACCAGAGATGTCCTAGGATCCTTTGTGGGTCTGATGATGTACCAGAGATGTACTAGGATCTTGTGTGGGTCTGACAATGTTTTGACGATGTACTAGGATATTGTGTGAGTTTGAAAATGTACTACAATCCTTTGTGGGTCTGATGATGATTTAGGATCCTTTGTGGGTCTGCCTCTTAACAGAGTAATGTAAATTAGTAGTTAAATATAATCATCTCTACTATTGTACCTAAGTTATACCTGGTGTGAGCTGAGTCCGTACAAGTGTGGTACTTTCCTTTGTGGTAATACCTTGGTGGTATTAATCTATGTGGAATGCATGTGTGGTACTTACCATCATGGTACTCCTTCCTTTGTGGAACATTTTAGATTTAGATTTTGAGTTGGACTATGTGTTTCGTCATGATTGAGATGGGCATACTTGATAACTTAGGTATATGTTTGGGCATATACCTAAGTAGGGTTGTTAGTTGATTTCATACTTTGTGGTTTATCCTTTGTGGATTTTGTGAGACCTTGAGGGTCTCAAGGTCCCTACTGAGTATCATTATACTCACCCCTGCAAGGGTTATGCCTAGACCTTGTTATGTTTGGTGCAGACGATGGAAAACACTGACTCATGATGTGAGTACTAAGACTGGACGATTCCCGGTGGTGGACCATATGGCGTATCGGTATGAAGAGGATATTAGCGGATGTGTAGTGATGAGGATCCGATCTGTAACTACCCTTTAAGTAGTAATCTCAGAGGATGACCCAATATCTATCTTTCTCTTTCTTCTGTTGTATTGTATTTAATTTGTACTTGTACCTTTACTATTGTATCTTTACTGTTGGGCTTGTATTCCATCCCCTCTTACATTCAGCACTCTTTTTTTTCTATACAGTTTTACTGGTGTTCCTATCTCGTTGCGTGGCTGGTTTCATGTGTTATAGGTTATAAAGGCAATTCCTTCCCAATTTTAAGGAATATGCCTTTCGGTGCTAGTCGCCAGCCATGGCCTAAGGAAGGTGGGATTGGGGTAGTCACGACACGGGCCCTAGGGGATGGTTCGTGACATTAAATGTGTGGTACTATCATTCAACTCTACCCATCAATATCCCAAATCACTATAATAAAATAGGAAATAAAAAAACTGCTATATGAACCCTGAGTTTACAGTTTTTATCCAATAGATGATCCTTGTGTTAGCCTCTCATTATTGATTAGAGAATGAGGATCACTGGTGAAAGATAAAAAATAATTAGGGAAATAAAGAATATAAAAACAACATATAATGAATTACTATTAATTTAAATGAATAAAATTTAAAATATATCCTTAAACTAAATTAAAACATGGTTGAAGGAGAAGAGTTTGAATCCTGTTTTATGAATAGGAAGGGATAATATATATATATACATTGTTGTAGATTATTTTTCCTACATATGGAATTTAGTTCCAAACTCCATCTTTAGTATTTTATTCATGTTTATTGTCTGAAGGGTTCATATTTAACTATAAAACGCATTCTCAAAGACTCCTTGAATAGAAATTCTTCCCACCATCACTGTGTTCTTCCATCATGGAATTATTTTCATGTTGATACCTAATAGTCATTTTTCTGAATTTTGGAGTACTTTATAAATGTAAATTTTATTTTAGTTGAGCCCTATTAATTTCCAGAATTTTACAATTTAACTCCCATTCGGTGTAAATGATTTTCCCACAATATAACCTCTTTAAATTAAAATTTTAATAAGTTTAAAATATTTCAAATTAATCCTTAGCAATAAAATATTTTACATTTCACTTCACAATATTTTTTACAAAGGGATAAAAGATATATATCTCCATAATACTTGTGCAAATTTTTATGCCTCCTTATTCTTCATATTTTAAAAAGTTAAAAATATTATCTATATTCTTCTTTACTCAAAACTATATTACATACCACCAATTTTCAATTTGGATAACACCAAAATTATATGTGATAAGTAAGATATATTATGTATCATCCTTTGCAGCTTGGTTCTCTTCTCCCCAGTTCTAATCTCAAACAAATTATGTACCAAATTCTCTTAATTAATTAAAATAATATACTACAAGTATTTTCCACTGATCCTCAAAAATATTACATATCATGTTTTGAAGTGAGAAAATGTTATGTATGCCTTTGATTCCTCTATAAAAAATAATATATTATGTATCAATTGTTGGGATTCAAATATTCCAAGATTTTCTAAATCTATAACTTAAATACCTTCAAATTCATTTTTCATCGCTCATAAACAAAAAATAAAACTTCTAAATTGATAACTTCTACAAATTATATAAAAAGTGTGGGAAAAATAAAAAACATTATATACTTTTTATAGTTATTTCCAAAATGATTAAATTAATTAAAAGAATGAATATAAATCCTATTAACAATCCAAACATAAAATCTAAAAAACAATTTAAGGATTTTAATTAATTCAACAAATGAGTAAAACGACTAGAAAATAATTTGTAAATCAATTCCTAATTCTAGTTACATATTCAAATAATATAAAAAATGAGTTAATTTCCTTGGTTTTATGTTTCTTTTTTTGGTTAAGTTTCATTTAAAAACAAATTAAAATTTTGAAAATGGTGTCCCTCATATACCCCTCCAAACTGAAATTATTATACTCCTTGAAAACAAAATGAATTCAGAACAATTTTATTTATCATGTCTATCTACAATAACACAAACTATAACATAAGAAATGACTAATCCAATCATGATTAAAATAATAATGGTTACTTTATAAGTCTATCCCACTTTCTCTTTTATTTTAATCAAGTTTTCAACCTTAAAATCATACCCAAATGATTGTAAGACCTACAATACAAAATATTTTTTCCTCTTCACTCTAGGAGTATGTTAAAGGGTATTTTTTCCCATTAAAAAATTTTATGTGTTCTACCATATAATTTCAAAGGCTCTAGTTATCTACTAGTATAAACTAGCACGCCACTAAAGAATACATCCAACATGTTGTTTTAAGTTTCAAGGGTTGTTAGGATTTTATGGTTAAAAGTATAATACATAAGAGATGTTTCTAATCTCATAAATACATTAAAGTTTAAAAATTTAGAAAGTTTAAAAAAGTGAATGTAGCTAACTCAACCCCTCACATTATCTATCACTCTCAACTTTATTTTTCTTTGTTATATTTTCAGGACATATCCAAATAGTTAAAGCAATGTAAAACATCCTCTATACTTCAAGAAAGGTAAGTGTATTTTTTTATTTTATTCTATTTATTTTTTATAAAAAATTATATAATTTAATATATATATATATATATATATATAATTGTTTTTTAATTTAAGAAATATTTGGATATAAGAATTATAATAATTAATTTTATCTTGGGAAGCCTACTTCCCAAAATATATGTGAGTCACCCATTCATGAAAACACCATCCATCCAACACCTATTTAAAGTATAATGATAATTGAAAAATGGACATGGGTAGGATGGGATATAATTTTATTGTTATGTGGATTAACTAATTAGTACTTTACTGTTTATAAGTTTCAAGTTAGGTTAAATGTTAAGGTGGAACACAATAGAAGGTATTTGTACAATGTATTTTTTTTAATGATGACCTATATCATTAATATAGTAAACATGAGATTTATAGTAACAAATGGAATCTAAGAATGTTCAGGTTTCTATATATGACTTGATACTCTCAATAAAGTGATTAAAATAAATAATATATTAATATTGGATTATAATTTATCTTGTATTGGGGGTAGAAAAACATTGATAGTCGATCCATGGATCATGTGGTCATTTCCAGTTTACTAACCTAAGTTCAAATTCATAAAACAGTAGGGAATACTCCCTTAGAAATCATTTAAATTCAATAATTTAAAAATCAATGAAATCGTAAAATATTAGCAATCATGAAGTATTGAAGTTAGATTGATTGATAATAAGGATGGTGAAGGTTGTTGAGTGGTTGTTCATGGTTGTTGACAATAAGGTTGGTCAAGGTTGTTGAAAATAAGGATAGTTAAGGTTAATTACCAAGATTTGTTTTTTCATATTAATGGTGAGAATATGTATTTGTGAGTAATATAATTTTTTATAACACACATTCAATATGGCCAATGTTTTGAAGTGATCATTGGGGGATTAATAGGGCCCAATGTTAGGGACAAGTTAAATATGATTTGAGTATTGTTATGGGATAATTATGTTCATATGGATGGACAGATCATTTGATTCTAAAGTTATTTCTAAGGTATGTTGTTAAGAACAAGATTCATAGATGTTTGGAGGCATGATATAAGTTAATTTCATAGAGTGCGTTTCACAAGAGTGAAATAAATCCAAAATGCGAAAGACCGCACCATAGTGGTGACCATGGTGGGCATGTTGAGAAGGGATTTTATTTTGATACATTGTAAATTAAATTCTACATTGTAGAATATTTTTTAGCTATTAATCTTATTCCATAGTGAATCCATCTATGTCATAGAGTTAATATTTTTAGATAACTCCAATGTATGTACACACAATAGTCACCATGGAAAATCCATATCTATGTGTGGATTTTTTCCAAAAGAAACTAACCATGGATACTTAGACTATCCAAATATACTATACACATATGGGACAATGATCAAATACACATGGTTACCAGTAATATGATGAATCCATGAGTGCACCATGAGGCAGGTGAGCACGTACCTAGGTAGGCATATACAAGGAAGTATCGGTCCATACTATAGGGGAGTAGAGTGGAGGTAGTGGTCTACACCATAGGGAAGAATCCTAGAGGAGGCTTGGAGTGGACCCCATAACTTGTAATTAGTGAGTCATGGGAGGTTATTTCTTATATGCTATGATATATCCAGAGGTGTTTTCAATTTGGGATGTGAAGTTTAAAAGATATGACACTATTAAATAGAACATTACGTAGAAGTGTGATCAGAGGTATTTTAGTACCCATAGATATTTTGTGGTGTTCATGCTATAGAAGAGAAGGTTATTCCATAGTGCCCATGTAGAATAAGAAGTAAAATCCAAATTTATACCTTTAATTATGAGGGTTTGAATTCAACCAAAGTAAATAATTCATAGGTATATATTACTGTAGGAGAGAAGGCCACAGTGATGTGTCTATGTTGTATCCATTTTGGTGTGAGAAGTATTCAAGAGGTGATCATTTCGAAAATTATGTAAGAGTAATGTAGAAGTTACTACATGAGGAGAGTGGATATGTTCAACTCTAGGTTTATATGCCATATTTTACTTGAGAATGCGACAATGAAGTGAATAATGCATGATGGTAGATATGGAAATTCCCTAGAAGTTGAAAATAGGAGGTTTGAAATTATATTAAATCAAACCACAGAGAAACCATGAAGTTTTTAGTTAGTTAGAAGTTTCACTAGAAACTAAATGATGGATAGTTCTTTATTTAAGCCTAAGGTGTCCAAATTAGACTCAATGGAACATTATGATCCAATTAATTACATGTGACACTTGGAATGATCCTGGGAAAGAGGTGTTTCAATCCCAACCACTAGATTAAAAGGAAAGAGTGAATTATTTATAAAACTACTTGTATTACTTCTAGAAATACATACCTTAATAGAGAGCGTATTAAATATGATGATTTCCAAGGAGGGAAATTAATTATGATAAGTATAAAGACTTAGAAACCATTTAACATATTGTCAAAGTATAAGAATGAGTTTGTTAAGCCTATAGTAAGGTGTAGTTATTTCAGAGATATTATGGAAATAAAAAGGTGTTTCATTATTTAGGTTTCACAATATGTGAATAATTAGACTAGTATGACTTCAAAAGATCATTTATTAATAACTAAGGATTCAATCCAGGATAGTTTTTCTAGTGAGGGGGCTTACATATCTATAAAATGTAAAGTGATCTTTTCCACTGGTGGTGTGATAATAGAGTAATGTTCAAATTATTAAACCTTGGGAATCAATTAGTTATCCCTAGTAATTATAAGTTATTGAGCATAGTCATAAGAGTGAACTATAATAAACCTTTTCAAGAAGTGAGATTTATATTGATTTTGGTTCACATCACAACATTGATGCATACTCCTTGGACATATCATAATATAGTTGAACCACATAAAAACACATGCCAATTTTATATTTATAAGGTGGACAAAAATAGATCAATAACCTAAAGTAAATATAAATATAGAGAAATCCAACTGACCCTCATGGTTTATAGGTCAGCATCCTATAGGGTAAGTGATATGGTAAAAAGATAAATAGTTTTAAATAGTTAATAATTGAATACCCTGATAAACCCCTGGGTAATCTCACTATAATTCCCTTATTTATTCCCCAAAAGTGGTATCAAAGGTAGATGATCAATTTTTGATTTTATATTTGTGTAACTTGATCAAAAGTTATGTTGAAGATTTAATCCATGATAAAGGATCATTTATTTGATTTAATTAAACTCAAATTAAGGAAAAATTAGTTTATCCTCTTCACGGAGGATTCACTTCGAGTTTATATAGAAGTTGGGGAAGATGGAATTTTTCTATTAAGATAACATTGAGTTATATTTGAAATGAATCAAACAAATTTTAAAATTTATGCTTCAGTTAAATATAAATAAATGGAGGATTTTGAGGAAGACATACATAGAAAGGGGAATCCATGCATGTTCTCAAAATACATGTGGGTGAAATTAGAAGAGCTTCTTTTAAAATAATAAAGTACAAGTGAGAGTTTCCTAATATCAATAAGAGAGAATAATAAGGATAAGAAAAACTCATCTCCAATGATAAATAAGTCCAATTACGAATCTTGCATGGAGTATACTTTTCAATTACTGAATATTTATCCATAGAAAACAAGTTTTTAAAGGATTAAGAAGTGGAATTGAATTTCATCATGCATAAAATATAAATGAAGATGAATGAAAAAAGATATAAATGATGATATTTCTAAATATATCATAATAAAAATGGCCACCAAAAGAGAGGTAAAGGCATATGTTTTTTTACTAAGATAATAATCCAAAAAAATAAATTGTGATCTTAGAGAAGTAGGATCATAGATGAAAATTTTGGATACAAATTTGGATTAAAATGGTAAGAATATAAGGGACCTTGAAGAGATTATGAACACCTTTAAATAGAAGATAATGATCCCTCTAAAATTTATCTCAACCTTTACAACAATGAGGATGAATCCAGATAAAAAATATAAAGGTAAAGTGTAATTTCAAAAAAGAAATACTATTATGGTTCCCTAAAATATGATCACACCAAAGTTCATTTATTGTGGGTATTTTGGAACATCGTGAGTTAATTTTTTGAAGCCAACATGACCAAATATTTTATAAGAACTCCAGTGGTTCCAACATCTCAATCAAGGAGAAACCAAATGAGGTGTTATTCTTAAGGTAAATGTTAAATTTTTTTATAACCTTGGTTATATAGAAACATATTACAATTGGATAAATTCAAGAATATGTAAATAATCGAAATAAAGACACTCCACTCATATGAATTATAATAAGAATGCATATAAAGATTAAAAATAGATTCAATGGAGGATGAAAATAACCCACAATAAAGGGTTGATCGAGCATCAAAATATGATCAATCACAAAAACCATATTTGAGGTAAAGAAGGAAATATATATGAAAAAACCAGACATTATTACAACTATGAATAAGGTGGAAGATATGTGATTTTGACTCTATAAAATAAGATGTATTTCATGATAAAATTTTGGCTAACAAGGAAGATGTTTGTAATGGTGATCATGGACAAACCACTAAGAGGTAAAATAGGACTATTAAATGGATAAGAAATAAAGTGGTGGGATCCACTAGTTATGTAACCTAAGAATCTAAAAATTCAAGTGCGATCAATTATATAATTGTGGAAAATCCTAATCCAATAAAGGATGAAAATATTCAAATCCATTAAAATAAGTTTGTAATAGGTATCACACAAATGAGATCCTTTGTGAAGAGGTTTATTTATCTAATTATAAGTGATAATGAAGGAATTAAAGATTAAGTTTCATTCCTTTCCTAAAATCTAAAAAAGAGATAATGAAGTATGGAAGGTTATTTGTTGGTTTATATTGAACATCCTTATTCCTAAATTTTAAGAACTTTGTGTCACCCCTCTACCCATATTCTATATCATATTTGATTAATTTTTAATAGGTGAGGAATTAAGGGGGGTATACAATCCATGTGTTTATGGTGTTAGAAAATAATATAACTGATTGAGTAAGAAAAGAATAAGTTGACATAGCCTAATCTAAATATGTAAAAATTGAATATGTAGCCCCATATTTTTCACCAATAAATTATTTCAAGAATGATTTTAAGAGGAAGATTCTTAGAGGAGTTTTGATGAACATAAATGGTTTTTAAGACTTACAAGATGTTCTTAAATATTGTGAAGATCTTAAAGGCATGAAGTTCAAATGATAGAATCTGCAAAATTCAACCACTCTTGAAATAAGTGGTTTTAAATATTTATAAAGTGATATAATTAATTTATCATGTGTTTTGATTCTCATAACTAAATAAATTAAGGTTATGCACTAATGTTTTTGTGTAAAGTTATGGAGATAAAATTTTGTCTTTTGAGAATGAAAAATTCAAATCTATTATGGGGTTTTCTTAGTATTCAAGAGTGACATGGAAAACCCTGTTATTATAAATAAAAACTCTTTTTTCCTACTCCAAGCTCTGACTTTGTAGGATAAAATTATTTATTGACATCTTATGTTCCAAGGGTTGTATTCAATTTATTAATATCTTGTGGTTATGAATTAGGAATTGAGATTAGATTATGTACATGTGGTTTCAAGTATTTGAATAATAAAAATGTGATTGATGCCAAATAATGATGTTTTTCTGAAATAGGAGGAGAAAATAACCTTAGGTGGAGAAGATATCCACAAGGGGGACTTTCAATTTCTTTTAATATTTCCCTACATTAAGTTGGATGTTATGAGAAGATGATTTTCCCTTATATATGTATAATAAGTAATAAAAATGAATCCCTACTTTTTTTTAAGTACATTTGGAAATACCATTTTCATTTGAAATTAAATTTTTATTTAATTGAAAATAAGGTGGATAAGAATAGATCTTGATAGGTAGAATATATCATTAAGGGGGTGAAGATACATTCAAGGGTGAATCTAATAAGGGGTGGGGGGGAGAAAAAGTATGTTTTGTATTTTCAACAAAATACAAAGGGTTATATTGTTAGAAATCCAAAATTATTAAAGTTATATTCATTTGAAATAAATGTGGTTAATGTTTTTGATAGGTTAGTCGAGGTTACTAAAAAAAGGTTAGTTAAGGTTGTTGAAAACGAGGATAGTTAAGGTTGATGGTCATGATTTTGTTGGAATTTCAATGAGAAGTTGGATTTCTTGACATTTGAATTATTGATAATACATATTGAATATGACCAAAGTGTTGAAGTGATCCTTGATATATTGATAGTTCTCAATTTGTGGTCCAGGAAGAATATTCTGGGAGGATTTCTATGGACTCATTATGTCAATAAGAACTAGGTTATTAGTTTATCCCAAAGTGATGACTAAGGTATTTTTTTAAAAAAGTTTCATATATGTATATATTCATGCTATAAGTGATGTTCATATAGCGTGTTTTACAAGAGTGAAATCTGAAAAAAAAAATATGAAAGACCACGCGATAGTGGTGACCATGGTAGGCATGATGATATAGTAGTTAATCCAGCTATACAATAGATTTTTCACTACATCATAGAATATTTTACAATTGAGAAGCTTATATCACACTGAGTCCAATTATGCCATAGAATACATATTGAAGGATAAATACAATGTATGTCTATGTATTAGTCCCCATGTCCACACTGTAAGACTATTTGTAGGGGTAAAAAAATAATGCAATCTCAGATTAATATCCAAACTACCATGACCCTACATATATGGGATTAATATTGACCATACATGGGAACGAGTAAGGAAAAATAACCATGGAGGCATGAGGTGGTAGGTTAGAATGGACCTAGGAATGCATGCACATGCAAGAAGTGGTCCACACCATAGGTAATTATCTTAGAGGTAGTGGTCTACACCATATGGAAGAAGTATGGAGGAGGCTGAAAGAGGACCATATTACTTATAATTGATGAGTCATTGGAGGTGATTTTTTATATCCTGCAATAAATATGGAGGAGATTTCAATGTGGTATGAGAGGTTTATAGGATATAATATAACTATTTATACCATGGTGTAGAATTATTTTCATATGGATTTTGATTACAATAGAAATTTTGAGATTTCCTTGCTATAATAGATAAGGCTAGCCCACAGTTCCTGTGTAAAAAAGAAGTCCATACCAGAACTATTACTTCTACAAAGGAGGGTTTGAATTAAAAAAATGTAAAGAATTTGGATTTCTCCATTACCATTGGTGGCCATGAAATAGTTATGTGTCAATTCAATATCTAGTTCGGTGTGGGAAGTGGTTAAGAGGAGATCATGCAAGAGTAATGGAGGAGTTACTGTGTGAGAATAGTAGATATAGTCAACTATGGGTGTACATGCCATAGTGTACATGAACACAAAATAATGATGTGAAGACTATAACTTATAAGATATTGAGATTCCATATAAGTTTCACAATGATAGACTTTGAATTGTAGTACTTCAAACCAGGCCATAACTTGGAAGTTTTAAGTTAGCTGGTAGATTTTTATAAAATTATTGGAGAATAATTTATTTGAATCTGGGGTGTACCAAATCATAATAAAATGAATATTATAATCCCATTAATTACATGGGATTCCTAATAAGATCCTTGGAAATATGAGTTTTAATCCAAACCATTAGATTAAAAGGAAAGGTATGAATTCTCTATAAAACATCCTATAGAAGTTCTAGATAAATATCTTTAAAAAATATAATATTTAAGATCTATATTTGAGAGGAGGCGGAATGTGTTATTAAATATTGGGGGCTATAATATTAAAGAGTTGTAAATAATTGAAGATCTTGAAAAAGTGGAAGAAGTGGTTTGTTATTATTATAGAAAATTGAAGTTGTTCTAGATATATTCTGGAAGGAAGAAGGTGTTGCATCAAGGTTTTTACACAATATTTAAAGAATAAACATATTTAAACTTCAACAGATCATCTATTCATAACTAAAGATAAAATAAAAGCATGTATTTGTGGTCAAGGGACCTATATTTCAATAAATTATAAAGGTGATCCTTTATACTATATGTGATATAAAAAAGGAAAATTATAAGAAGTGACCGTTGATAAGTAGTTATTTGTCCCTTAACTTTTTAAAGTGGTGATTTTGGTAATAAGAGTGGCATAATCCAAACCTTTGTAAGAAGTGATATTTATAGTGATTTTGGAGTATGGAAAAATTCTAATTCATTCTAATTAAAAATATCCAAATGTGGGTGAACTATATAAATACTCATGTCCATATTTACATTATACATTCACACCAAAATAAATGATGTACCTAAAGTATATCCTATTATAGAGTAATCTAAGTGACCCTCAATGTTGGGGGGTCATAATCCTATATATTATGTGAGATAGTTAAATATTAATTATTTTTAACTAGTTATGTACCACAAACCTTGATTCCATACACCCTCTTGGGTAATATCACTCTTAATCCCTAGTTTATTCCCCACATCAAGATTATAATGGATTTTTCCACAATGATGGAACTTATTTCTCACTTATCCAAAACAAAAAATAATCCAAAATTTAAAAACAAAAAAAAACATTATGCACAAATTATTTAAAAAATCCAAAAAAAATGATAAGAAATTGATTCTAAAGAGGTTTCAAATCTATCCAATGCTTATTTAACACCAACAATTTACAAATAAGTAGGGAAAAATGTTTCTAATAATAAAAAAATATAAAAAATAATAATATAACCAAGGTTTAATTCCCAATAAGTTTTGTTAAATCTCTACCTCTTGGTTTTCTATAGATATCCTTGAGTGATCCTCTTAGATATTTTCCACTTGAACATAACAAATAAAAATACAATTAAGAGAAATTTATTTAAACAACAAGAATAATATGAATGGGGGATGGAAAAGAGTCTTTAAACATTCCACATGTGGTTTTTGTGTTTATAACAACCAATAATCTTGTTTTTTTAATATATTCGCCCCAATACAAAGCTGAGTTTGGTTTTTTTGATAAAAACCCCCATATATGATTTTTATTTCCAATGTCCATAAGTAAATATTTGTCTTGTAGAACCCCATGAATATATTAATGTATTCCAACCACAAAATTAATAAAGAATTTAAATTTTAAGGAGGGTTAGGAATAAAGTAAGGGATATCACTTTTAAATGTTGTTCCTTTCTCCATATAGTGATCATTATGGTTTTGGTAGAGTAGTTACATCACTCCAAGTCTCAAAGATTCGTTCCCATACTGGTCATCCATCTATTAGAATTATAATTCCATTTCTTACAATCTAGTGGCTGCATTAATATCTTCTTCACAATCTAAGGAATTATATAGGTTAAAAAATATATGAATTCATACTAGAGGGATTAAAAATGTGTTTCAAGTAGTAAATAATTAAAGAAAAATGAATCCAATTAAATTTCCAATATCTTAGGCATTTTTTCCATGATATCTTTCTCATGAATGTATTCTTATGTATTGGTTTTCATATGAGAGGTTAATATATCCATCATGGTTTCTTAAAATTCTAATATCTAATTTTATTTTTCATCTTTCAAGTAAAACTCAAAAAGTTCTATTTTTTCATAAAAATAAAGAGTGCTAGTTTTTAAATATGTTTAAGAACATATAGTAACTTAAGAGTCCATGGTTTGTTTATCCCACTCAAATTTCATTATTGGTATCATTTTTGATTTTTAGTACTACCATGGATAATATCTAATAAATGTGTGGGAGATAAGAATATTCAAGTTTTTCGTCCACAACTTGGATATCTTCTTCAGAAAAGGATAAAGGTTATTCAAATTTACTATTTTACTTGCTCCATGAGTTCTCAGAGGGTGTTATCCATCATATAAATATTTTTATTTAATTATCCCATCTCAATTTTTTTAACCTTAAATTATTTTTTCAATGTAAAAGGTTAAATGATGAACTCTGGTAACTCCTATAGTGTTTGTTCTTCTTTAATTTGATAATGTGAGGGAATTTTTAGTTGATCTTGATTTGGTCCATTGATGTATTGAATTCCATCCTACTACCCATTGGTGTGTCTAAAAATTAACACATGTTGGTTTCTAATTCATTATTCCCCATGATTATATGGGAAAATAGATTTATTATTTTAAATTATATTGACAAGGTATGATTTTTTACTATGAAATTGGGTTTTTCAATCTCTTTAAAATAGGAATACATGTGAAGATCCACTATAGAATGTACCCACCATGATTCTCAACATAGTTGAAAAAAATTAAATTATAAAGAAATAAAAAAAGAAAATAGAAAATAAAGGAAAAAGAAAAAAAGAAAAATAAATCAATAACTAATTTACAATTTGAAAAATAATAAGTATTCAGATCATATCCCTAGTATTTATACCTAGTTTTATAGCTTCCTTTATTGAGGGTTATCAAAATATACTTTATAGTACTTTATGCATAGCTTATATCTTTCCATAGGTTTATATCCTAAGGATCTGAGCATAGAACACTCACTAATATATATTATGTTTATTTTTTTTTGTGTGTTTAAATGAAAAATAGGAATGTAAAGGATGTATATTATTAAATATTTAATGGAAAAGATAACATTAAATAAAATATACAAACAAAATGAAATAAAATTGACACCCCCAGATTCAACCTTAATCATCATTCATCATCTCACTACCTTGATTCAATATTCTAACACTTTATGTTCTCCAAACCAGTTATGTTCACCCTCACCTGCATAAAGAGTTTGTATGTATATCACATTTAAGGAATTTCCTAAGTGTTTTTCTTTCCATTGTCTCAATTAGGTCGCAATAATTATCCTACCAACCACTCAAACCACTAATCTTATCAAACACTAGTTATTTTAGAAGTACGAGAGGGAATGGATTTTAGAAATATGAAAGAAAATGGGAGAGATAATAATTTGGTACTATAATTTAATTTTACTTTATTATATCCCAAATCCATAGAATAAAAATAAATACAAGGAAGGTTTGTGAACTTAGAATAATTAGTTTTCATCTAGTGGGCGATCCTTGGGTTCTCCTTTCACCATTTGTGAGAGAATGATAATTACAACTATAAAAATTAAAATAAAGAGGAGGAAACAAAAATTAATGAAAACAAATTACTATTAACTAGAATACAGTTTTTTTAAAACAAATCCTAAAACTAAATCAATCCATGGTTAAAGGGAAAGAGTTTAAACCCTCTTTTAAAAATGGCCATTGAAAAATATATATTTATATCACTATATATCTTTCTTCTTACTATTGATCTTTAACACCAAAATCCATATTCCAAATCATATCCATCTTTATAGGATGAAGGGTTCAAATTCAAAGAGCAATATCATTATTGAAGACTCCTTGGTTCTAAATTATTCCCACATTCACGGTCATCTTATCTCATTGAATAATTTTCAAGTGGATACCTCAAATACATCTTAATATATTTTTAAATACAAACATAGTGTAAATTTAATTTTAGTTTAATTCTATTCATTTTTTAAATTTTGTATTTTAATACCCATGCAACAAGAATGGGTATCCCACTTTGTGGCCTCATTATCTTCTTATTTTTCTATGTCCAAAATATTACATATAAATCCTCCCCCATAAACAATGCTACATACCATTCACTATATTTCTAAAAATTATTGAAACATACACATCACCTTAATACTAGGGAAATATCTTACGTATCCTAATTCTTCAAATTTAGAAAATTAATAAATGTTATGTATAATCTTCCTTGCTCAAAATTATCTTATGTATCACCTATTTTAAATTTGGATAACTCTGAAATATTACATACTGATTAGAATATATTACATATCACACATAGAGACGTTGTGCTCTTTTCGTTAGTAGTAAAGTGTTAAAAACATAAATATCAACTTCTCCTTAATTGTTAAAGTTAAATATCATACGTATCACCCGCTGAGCCAAAAAAAAAATATTATTTATCAACTCCACCAGTGAGAAAATGATATGTATTCCTTTTCATCCTAAAAAAACCTGAATATACTATGTATTAATTTTTTTCCTTCACAACTTTATATATTTACAAAATATACAACTTATTGGAATTAAATATCCTTCTACCCCACTTATCTTATAGAAATCAAACTTATCAACTACAAAATTTTAGAAATTACATGAAAAGTGTGAAAAAACTAAAAAAAATATTGGCTTTTTAAAGTTATTTCTAAAATGATTAAATGCATTAAAATATGAATATAAAACATTCTAATAGGTCAAACGAAAAATCCAAAAAATAATTTATAGACATTCAATTAAATACAAAATTGAATAAATAAACAAAAAATTAAATATTAAATCCATTTGAAATTCCAATTCATGATTTTCAAGATATAAAAAATGAGTTAATTACCCATGTTTTATATTAATTGAGGGGTTAATTTACATTGAAAATGGATTAAATTTTTTAAAATTTTCAATCCCACTATACACTCATAAACTGAAACTTTTATTTCATGATATAATTATCAAAATAATAAAAATATATATATTAATCCAACTTCTTTATGTGTTTCTTTGATGATTTTGTGTTATGAAGTTAGATACAACTCACTTGATAATTATTTGTCACTTATGAATCATATTGTTTTTTTACTCATCCCAATGAGGTATCATAGTATAAAATCAGTAACATAAAATTATAGGTGTTACATATTAATGATAAAAGAATAAACCCTTCCATTAAAGAGATTAAGGATAAGTATTAATGGATTTCCTCATGTTGATCATGCTATAATCATCATAAAATTTTTATTTTATCTCCACCCTTTCTAGTGTATGCTTAATTATTAGAACAAAAAAATCATATTTCTTCAAATAACTTTTCTTGTTCATAAATCTACTATTCCTCTAATTTTATTATCTATATTTTTATTAGGATATGTCCTATAGTTAATTTTATACTATATATATTCTATAAAAATAAGTAACTAATTTTGTTTCTCCATAATAACCTAGTAAAATTTTGGAAACATTTTTAATAAGAGGTTGTCATTAATTTTATTTATTTCTCTAAATTTTCTTTTTTTTAATTTTTTTTTCAAATTTTAATTTTTTCACATTCTTTTTGATAATTATTTTTTCATTCCTAATTATTTTCTACTGTTTCCTCATTCAAATATTTATTTAATTAAAATCTCATAACATTGTTTTTTAAATAATATTATCTTCCACACCCAAATTCCATTGGATGGACCAATTATAAAATGAAAATATACATGAAATTTACCCTAAAATAGATAAAAATATCCATACACAAAATCATGATTCATGGTAAATTGAATTAAGTCAGTCCAATTAACACATTTTAGAAGAACCTCAAGAGTCTATTGAAAAAACTAAGTGTGATCCTAGTAAAAATATTGAAATCATGGATATAAAAAATTGAACCATAAAATAATTTATTGGATCTAATGAGATGTACCAACCCTGGTCTATACAATACCCTCAATGTTTAACCAACTATAATATTAAATCAGTCATTTTCTACCTCTTTCCTAGTTTTCATGGTTTTCCCAGTGCAAACCCTCACAAACACCTTAAAGAGTTTTATATTGTGTGATACACTATTAAACCTCAAGGTTTCAAAGGATAAATCATCAAAAAATAGGGCCTTAAATTTCCCTATAAATGGTATATCCAAATATTGGTAAGAATATGTTGTTATCACTATTATCGGTTGAACTGGCCTTAAATAACTCTTTGTAGATAAGTTTATCAGCATCTCTTATACTGCATTCATTAGAAAATAAATTCCTAGAATAATTAAATTACAAAGATATATACTTCATTAATATTTAGAGATATTCAAGTTAATTTTATCTAATTATATACTTATATTAGGGAGTTATCTTTATGGATCATGGCATGATCGATGTTCCAGCAGGTGGGGCTCTAGTTTGTAAAACTCTAACTGTCACTCATGACTTAATAACCAACATAACTTAAAATTTAAAACAATTCAATACACCAATGAAATTTTCCATTTAATTTTTGTGCAATTCATTGAATTATTTTCAACAACAAAATTAAGAAAATAAACTTCATGAAATGCATATGTTTTTAATAAAATTGGAACAAGATCCAGGTACTCACAATCTTCACCTACTTCAAAGAATTGTGATATTTGTTTCATCTAAAAAACCCTCTCTTATCAATTTTGGAAACTAAATATATCATTTGACTTTTATGTATATAATTTTTTTTATACATCTTAAAAAAACATACTTTAATGTGGGATAATTTCATTAAAAATATAAATATTTCATGTAAAATATAACTAAAATACTATAAAAGAGGTAAATCTATCTATACAAATTAATACTAGTAGCACTAAAAAAAGGTACTAATCATATTATTTTATTAACCAATAAAACACCTCCACTACCATTAAAATCTAAATCATCTCTCATATATATAATGAAATAAATAGTTTAAAAAATTTATTTAATTGCAACAAAATACACAAGAAAATATTTATTACCTTAAGACACAATTGAGATAGCTAGAAAGTGGTCTATAAGATGTCAAGATGCATTATCTTTTCAACCAATTTTTAATCCAAAAGATAAAGGAAGTGTGAGTTTTATCTCACATAGAAGTGGAACCTAACTTGGGTCTCCCACTATTCCTTTGATCCTAACACCAATTAAAAGACTTTATCTTTTAATCCCTATTCTATACCAATAAATTATTTGATTATCATTAACACTAAAAAAACACAAATAAAGTAAATAGAGTTATAACTGATGACTCACATAATCCTTTCATTACCCTCCAATTTTCTCGAATAATTTTTCCATTTTAAAAATAATTAATGATGAAGCTGATAAATAAGTCATAGATGATTTTAATAAAAATAAAAGATTAATATTACTCTCTTGGATATAGTTAAACAAATTTATTATTATTCCAAGTTTCTAAATTAACATTTCTCCCACAAATGGTGACTGAAGAGGAATGAGAGAGTCAACCATGGAAGGAATGACTCTTCCTTAATACAACCATTTATTCTAAGATAATTCATCCGTCCTTGCACATTTATGGTAACTTAAATAATATGATATACTTTCTTTTATAATTAAATTATTAATTTAGGTTCTTTGAGTAATGTTATATCACATTATATATATAATTATTTACTATCCAAGTATCTTTAACCAAAAATAATTATGGTAAAAGTTGATACCTGAAGAATTTTATTCCCAACTAGAGTAATTGAGAACATCCTTATGCAAGTGAAGAAAATATTTTTTTCTATATACTTTTATGTTCTTGAAATGGAAGACACTTGAACACATAGACAATGTCCTCTCATATTATGTAAGACATTTCTTAAAAAATTAAAAATAATATTTTGTTCACAATGGCACATTATCTATGGAGATTGGGGGATAAACGGTGAATGTTAACATTTTTGATTCCATGAAACACCATTTAGAGGAGAACTCCACTCTTCTTTACTTTTAAGTGGAAGTTATTCCTAATAAAATGCACTCACTAAATTATTTCATTAACCCTTGTTTTTTATTTTCATCACCCTTTGACACTTTGTGTTATGATTCATGTTTTATTTATTTCATGGATTAGAGAAATTTAATGATTATATATTTATTGATGAGTTTATTTATTATAATGTATCATGCTATCCATGATTTTGAAAATATCATTTCCATTGGTTATATTTATATAGTGAATAATCGTGAGTAGGTTAATAGTTTCATTTAACTTACCCTCCCTAAAATATATTACCTCAATCCAAAAAACCTTTCTATTAAAATTAAAACCTCTTTATGGGGTATTTTTAGTATTTTTATTTTAAAGGTGTTGAGAAATTTTTATCATAATTTCTAAAAACAACTATCCATAGGAAGAATTAAAATTACTTCATATTTTGAGAGAGTGTAGAATATGATATAATAAATATTAGCTGATATTACCAAGATTTACCCGTTTATACACATGTATCACATACTTTTAGAAGATAAGTTTAAACCTGTATAGTAATCTCAATATCAACTAAATCCCACCCTACTAATGGTGGTAAAAAGGCGGTGATAAAATTAATCATAGTTGGGATCCTTTATCTTATAAATCAATGTAATTGGGTTATCCTGGTATAAATTATTCCAATTAAAATTAAAATTTTGGAAGTGATAAATAAAATGAATGAATTGGTTATTAAACATGTGAAAATAAGTTTGTGTGTCTATTGAAAACTGTCGACTTAATCATGACACTTCAAAGGACTAAATTCCTCTACCTTTTATTGACTAAATATTAGATTTATTTATGGGTAAGTCCCATTATTATTTACTTGATGTTAAAATATATTATTTATAATTTCATATAGCCCTTAAAGATCTAGAAAATACTATATTTAACTATCTATTATTCCTAATTACATGTAGAAGGGTGTCATTTGGTCTATGTAATGCATATATTATCTTTAAGCATTGATTGGTTAGTATTTTCATTGAGTATATTTTTCATTTCATGGAAGTTTTTATGGATCATTTTTCTATTTATAAATTTTTCTATGATTATTTTTTGGCACACTTGGGTCTTTCCTCTATCATTATATTGAAAAACAAATTTATTAAATTATGACAAAGGGAATTTTGTGGTTAAGCGAGGGATATTTCTTAGTAATTTCATCTATAGGGGTGGAATTCAAGTTGATAGATAAAAAATTAAATTATTTTCCTCACTCATATATCTTAATTTTTTTTCACTCATAGTGATCTTTTTTAGGTCATACTCGTATTTACCATTGATTCATTGAATAATCTAGTAAGATTACACTAACCTTATCTGAGATTATGAAATTTTTTTTTGAATTTATGTTTAGTGATCAATGCATATATGGTTTAGTTAATTAAGGATTTTTCTCATGTAATTAGCCATCTTTCAACCAGCTAGGTAGAATTTCCCATTTTATCTCATGTGTAATGCCTCTCACAATTCAATTGGGAGAGTTTTACTGTAAAGGGTCAAGATGGATTCTTGTGTCATTGTCCATTCTTTAAAAAACTTAAACCCTACTCCATAAAAATTCACCATCACTGTAAAATATTTTCTTTTCATAATGTTTTCCTTGGACAGATTTTGTTCCTATATTATTGGTTCATAGGTTATTATGTTTTCTAAACATGTTATCTCTCAACTTCTCCATAATAATCCCAAGCCTATTCCTCACATTATATGGTGGATATTCTTTATCCAAGAGTTGGATCTTGATATTAGAGATAAAAGAGGAGTGAAACATATAAAATCTATCCACATTAGTAGGATTTTTCACCATTGGACACACATGCTGGCTCACCCCTCCCAATATGATAATTATTCACTTATGATAATATTTATGATATTAAAAAACTCAAAACTTGGTATATAGATATTGTATTTTTCTGGTAGAATATAGGGTCTAATATAATTTTATCAAGGCATAATACAAGAGGATTGAGTTGTAATCATGGTCATATATTTGTTATTAATCATTTTTTGGTACATTTATTATGACCAATTTATTCAATGATATATTTCCAAACAAGAGTTTACATGTGTTTTGAGAATCAACCACACTTTAGATTATGGGGAAAATTTGGATCTTAAATCGCATCATGAAATGTCATTTACTCTAGATTTTATAATCCTAGATTTATATAGATTCTCATTGGTTTTGTATATCATGGTCATGATGAAAATTTAAAGTAAATATATCAAGTACCAATGAGATTCCCCAACCAAACTTGTTATATTGTGGGATATTTTATGCATGGGTCATTGAATTCATAAAACCATTTCTAAATTAATTTAGATTCATGTATATCATATTGGTTGTTGACTATGCCCCTAAATGGATGGGATAAAATTTTATTAGGACCAATGAATCTCAATTAGTTTTTTAATTTGTGACATCTAATATTTTTAGTTAGCCTTCTTTGTATTGGTATATCATTAGTGATCAAGACTAATATTTTTATAATCACAACATTCAATATTATCCCTATATGTGTAGGGATTATTATAAATTTTCCACTATATATCATCACCAAAAATGGATATACTAGAATTTCAAAAAGTTATGTCAAACAAATCATGCAAAAATGGTACAATCAACCATGAAAAATTAAAATATATGCATAAATAAAACAATACGGGAATACCATGCAACTTTTTAAATCCCCATTATAATTTCACCTTGCAGTATAACCTTTAGAAATGTTTTCCACCCCTCCTTAAAAGTAGTGAACCATGAATTTTCAGTACAATATGAACCTATAAGATATATGGAACATATGAGATTATAGATTCTGGAGTTTGAATAAATTAAGTGTGATTCATATGAAAAACCATGGGTTTATAAATATAAGATGAAGGATATCTATGATTATTTTATTCATCATCTTTAGATCTGTATTAGTGCGAAGGTCATCATGTAAAATTCCAATCTAAAGATCATACTAGGAAAACTATATTCCCAATAGATTGGTCATTATACTATTGCTCATTTTCATGAGCGAAGAGGATTAATTTTTACCATTAATAGATTATGGATAAAATAATTATCTGAGTAATTTCTAAAAACATCTGGTAGAAAAGATCCAACTGAAGGATTCCACATATGTCACCACATAATAAGTTTTTTCCTTATCGTTTCCTATTATTTACCTATTTAAGATTTTAAATTCATTACTTAATAGACAATATAAATTTTAGGTTTGGGTATATAATTTAGTTAAAATTTATGTTTTTCAGAAAAAATTCATGAAACATGCTCATTATGTGCATGGAACTTATTATAAATGCATGTTTAATTTTTCAAATTGCATGTGTTAAAATGAAATGATTGATTATATCTTTATAAAACTTGAAGTGCCCAGATCTGGTAGGTTCGCTGTGTGTGTGTGTTGGGGGTGATTCAGTGATCACTTTTATTTTTAAAAAGTTCCACCCTTTTAAAAAAATTAACCTCTATTGATGGTTAGATCCTTGATCCTACCTTCTTTAAATTTTATCCTTACCTCATATGCATGAAAATGTAAGCACAAAGAAATAACATGAGGATTTACATGGTTTGGAATAAAATTTGACTTATTTCTAGGTTGTTTATACACCGACACATTGAATCTAAACTAACTTTAATAGTAATTGGTTACACACCCCAATTGCAGTCTTCATTTGAATCGTTATACACCCTTTAATTTCATCAACAATTGGTTATACACCCAAATTGTAAACTCATTATGTGATTAGTTATACACCCCAATCACCAGCCTCTGACATCAAGTTATACATACCAACCACAAGCTCATTCTTCAGAGTTGATCCAACATATAATGATCTTCTTCCTAAAATGATTTATCTCCAAATAGAAGATATATCACCTTATATTGTGTAAAAATTAATAAATATATTCATCAACTTTCAAGAATTATTTTATATTTTTTAAACTTCCTCTATGAATTAGATGATCTGGATCTACTCAATAATTAAATTTCCATAACATTATCATTGGGAATTATTATTCTAAAATTTCTTCTCCCAAAATGTTTTCATTATAATTCTTCTTATTTGGGAACTTTGTTTTTCTAGTTCTTATTCATATTCTAGAACTCTATCATTATAGTTATTCTTCTTAAACCTTGTAACATCTAATGATATTTTTAGTCAGTAGGTCACAATCTCAAATTCACAAAATGATTGAAATTTCAGAGAACACATCACATTATAAAAACTTAATTGGTCCTTTTTATAGGTTTAACTTATTTCAAAAAGTAGGGATAAATTATGGTCTTAAATTTTAAATTTCCCACCAAACTTTTACTTTATTTTACCACATTTAAATCATTCTAAAAAATATTATTCAACTTTATACATAAAAGTTTCCTAAAATATCCATACAAAAAATCCTCAAATACTCCTCAAATATCATCTACATATATGAATATTGAATTTATAGTTTAGTATCATCATAATTTATGAATTTATAAAGTTTAAGTAAACTACATAAAGTATATATCTAATTTACAAAAATTAATTACTCATTGTCATATTGAGAAGCTTCATTTTATTTGTCACTTCTATATCTCTCTATTTAGCACTTATACAAGATTTAATATATATGGTACTTCTACAAGATTTCTTTTATCTAGTATATTGATATGATTTACTCTATACAGAACTTATAAAAAAATTATCTATCTAATAATATTTTAAGGCTAATAATAACTCTCCTTATGATGAACAGGAACATATTCTTTTGTTAATCACACATATCTGAGTTTTTTAAAGTGTTTATGGTGCTTTTGTTGACCTCATAATGCTCTTTTTTATGATTAAAAAATACTATGTATGTTACAGTCAAATGTTTGTATAAAATCTATATTTCACATTTCAATTGTTGTTTATAGCATCATAAATCTTTCAAGTAACCTCATACAAACTGATTTCGGTCCCTATATTATAACATTATAACCTTAGGGATTAAACTGTGTATATACATATATCCATTACTTCATAAATCAAACTTTATACATCTAAAAATTTATCAATTCATAACTTGAACATTGTAACAATAAAATTAATCTTGTAATGTTTTTATATTCTCCTTTCAAAAAACTCATTCCAGAAAACTATGTCTAGTAGACTTATTTCTTTATCCTTAGTATGATAACATCTTACTGAAAAAATTAATTCCACCAAGTCTCTCAAATTTCTTCCTTTGAAAACTTCAAGTAAAAATTATGAATAAATTTGATTTTATCATGATGTTAGAAATGAAAAACTTCTTCTTTTCAGCCAATAATCTTGAATACCATCGATTTATCATGATATTTTAAACCTGTAAGATAATCAAAGCATCATAAGACTATATAATATAACTTTATTCAAAGAAATAACTTTCTCTTTATGTTATCCATGAAACATTTTCTATAAACACATAATGACTTATTGAAAAAAAGTCAACCAAGATACTTTTCACACAAAAATATCCCCCTTTGTGTTTGTTTTCAATGTCACCACTCATCATAGAAGCTTATATGTGGGTTATTTATTTATCCCAATTATTGATAATAAAATACCAAGGGGAACATTGGGAATTGTTAACCTAATTTCTTAAAGTTTCTTCTAAAAAATAACTTCCCCTAATATTTCTTCTAAATTTAATGAGAGGGTTTATATCACTTCGTTCTTAGTAAATATCCTTTTATGAATCAACTATAAGTTGTTCTCAAACATACTCACATATGGTACCAAAATTAGAAACTATCAATTGTCCTTTAAGATTCTATATAAAATCATATTTATCAATGAAATATAAAATACATTATAGACTTCAAAAAACCCCTTAGAAAGTTCAGGTACATGATAAATAACCCCCCCTTTAACTCGTAATTAAATTAACCAAACACACCCCTTTAATTAATTAATTAAATGATAATATATCAGAGTGTGATTGGTATACATCATGTTCAATATAGATTTAATGTTTTCATGAAATATTACCACCTTGATAGCCTTTTCATTATATAAGCTTCCCCAAAAGGGATACACTAAACTTTTCCTATCCATGATAGTTTGGAAATATCTATAAGGGTTCATTAATATTACTATAATAACAATGAAATAATAAACCATATCCTTCAATTCCATGTACATTATCTCAAAACACATACAATTATAGGAAATAAAGAAGAACCTCCTTGTACTTTAGAATGAACATTCATGCTAAAAATTTATTTTGAACTTAGGCCACTCTTTCCTTACATCCTCATTATTTTTATTTTGATTTTGAAATAACCACTTATAGATGAATCCTTAGGAATACCATCCTTATCATATTTATTTTCCTCATATTTTTATTTTTTCATCTTCATTTATTTACTAAACCTTGGTCAATTGTAAAAGCTAAATGGATAAACTTTTTTTGTTCAATTTATCTGTTTCTTTATTCTTATCACACTATTTATTTTTAAAAATTATCATCTAATGAGTTTTAATTTAATTTATTTATATTTTTATTCCCCTTTAAATAAAAAGAAACGTCGCCTTTAAGACTATTCGACAAATCTTTAACCTTGGGAATGAATAATCCACACATATCACAAACTTCCTTCAAAATGAAAATTTTATATTTTATTGGAAGATTACATGAACATCTGATCAAAACATGTTTTTTATTAGAACTATTTCTCATTTTATCACACCAACTCTGCCTTAGTTCATACCAATTCCTTGTAAATGGCATATTGAACCAAAAATTATATGTTTTTGCCTAAATGTTTCACAAAACCAAAAACACCAATTGAAGTTTTGTCTTCCATAAGAATATTGATTTGGGTACTCTTATTTAGGTTCTTTTTAAAATGTTTAATTCTCTATCATATGTTGTGTAAAAGAGACTTTAAAGATTCTATAATCTCATTTTTATTTATTCTAGGTATTTTATGCAATTATATGATCAATTTAAATATTTATTCATATTGATGGAGGAAATTTTTCATTATCCTTCCTTTCATCCTTCCAATTCTTCGACTCCATAACAAAATTTGAAATAGATTTAGTAGTATTAGAAAAATCATATCTAACCATATTCTTATTAATAGTTTCATGGGAAGTTATTTATGTGTTGATTTCAACTTTCTTTGCATTATAGAAATATTCATTCAACATCTTTAAGGATTTTTCAACTACAAAGAACCTTTATTGAACCATGCCTCATTATTTTTCTTTTAGATAAAGTTTCTTATCCTAGAGATTTAAAAAAAATGCCATTTATCCATGTTTACATGGAGATATTTAATTTCCTCAAGATTCACTTATTCTATTTTAAAGAAATATTATTTTCCATCGAAAACATTATTTTTCTCCATTTGTAATTTTTTATTTTATTTCATGAGTTTTGTAACCACCTCAACACACACACACTTCAGAATCATTATTCTTTTTTCATTCTATTATAGTTATAAATTATAAATCATTGTCACAAAATTGGTGTATCAAAAACCTTTTAGACCTTAGAAAGTAAATTCATTTAATTATCTGAATAAAAACTTGATAATGAATTGAATTGTTTAGGAATTTTCAATAAATTTATTTTCTTTTTTCTATAATTTTTCTTCTTCTTCTTATCCTATTTCTATATTTTTAACTTCTCATCATCCTAATCTTTTTTAAACTCCTTTTTTTTTCTTATTTTGATAATCATAGTAAAAGTTTACATGATCATCTCAACTCCAATAATTTAATGATATTTTGTTATTTCCTTTCTAATTACCATTATTAAATGTTTTTTAGTGTAGAGTGAAAATTTTATTGAAGTCTCATTCACCATTATTATTATTTTAATTACTTGACCCAATAACATTTTCTTCATTTGTTTTTTATTTAATTATTTCTTAAAAGAATCTTATATTTTTATTTTTTATTGAAAACTAATGTTTTTCTCATCTCATATGTTTTTAGTATTCTATGAAACTCATTTTTTGTCAAATCCTCTCTTTCATAAATGATTAATATTTTTGAATCAAATTCATTTGGGAAATTTTTCATTAATTTTTTTACAATGGTTGAATCAAATAGTTTTTTATCCCAAGATATTTTTGAATGTTCCATTAACCTTAGTGAATTACTCATCAATAGTCCCTTATTTTTTCCATTTTAGATATTTAAATTTACTACTCCATAATAGAATCATTGCTTCCTTTACTATTATAGTTCCTTTTAAAATACTTTCAATTTTTTCTATGTTTCTTTACCTATCTGGAGAGTCATCACATTTTTAGAAAAATTTTCTATGAAATACAGAAGAAAAGAATTATGAGACCTATTATAAACCATCCTGTTTATTTTATCAGAAAAACTCATTGTTTCATCTTTTTATATTGGTGGAAAACCAATAGTTGTTTCATTTATAAATTATAATCCAAGAGAATGTAAATAGGGTATCAAACTATTCTTTAATCCAAGATAATTATTTTTTTAAAGGTAGGAATATAGTGACCCAATATTTTCATAAATAGATATTACCTCTTAATAGATGAATATTCATTACATTTCACAAACACATACTTCATGATTAAAAAGGTATAATTCTTTTAAAAACTTGGACACACAAACCACTATTTAATATGTGAAATATATCATCTCCAAATAAGATATATAAAAATATCACCCTAGTTAAGAATATGATACATAATACATTTATTAATAATTTTTGGAAGGGAAACATAAGAAAGGGTGAGATCTTATGATAATAAACGGTAAACAAGGGAGATATGTAAACATAACATTAGTATAAAGGTATAAAAACATAAGTAGAGAATATGAAAACAATACCCTATATATTAGAGGTAATGATATTAATTCATGTAATTAATAATGGTAGTTAATAATACATAAATCACAATTTAATCAAACAACATCAACGATTAGAGCATAACAATGATATAAGACATAGAGTTAAGGAATACACATAAGAATAGAAAATTATTTCCTTAGTAGTTCAAGGCTTATTGAAAAGACAATCATAGTTGAATGGGATCACTCCCTAAACTATCATAGTATTTCAGGTTATCTCTTAAGATTATCTTTGTGGACATAGCCTCTTACTGAATCGAGTTCACTCTCTATTCCAATCCTTTTTATCTCAAAAGATACCAATCTTTACCCGATGCATCAGAGGGAGATATAGGTCTCAGGGGTAATATAGTAGAAATTATACATAAATGTGACAGAAGATAAAAAATACATTATATTAGAATACATGAAGTTTAAAATAAATATGTTTCATAATCATTTAATAATTTTATCAAAGCATGACCCATTAAAAAATAATCGGGTTTTATAAGAATTTTATCATGGTATAACCTATTGAAGAGAAACGGGTTTCATAAAAATATTTTCAACACAAACATAAACCATATAAAGATAGAATAATAATGTTATTTTTGGATCATATCCCTAGTAAATCATATGTAACATCAAATAATGTCATCCTATATGAAATATTATCTTCAAAGATCACTTTGAACATTTCTTGTGAAAAATAACTATCCCTTGAAAATTACTTTTTAAAACTAAAAATTCAAAAAATATTTTCTAAATAATTTTCATTGAAAGTAAAATTGAAATAATATAATGTTATATTCAGTAAAAATATTTTCCACGATATTGATAAATTTCATTCATTATGTACATGTAAAAACAAATATTCCTCTCACATTTTTGGTAAAATCCAAACAAGAATTATTTTGAAAAAGAAATGAATATTCCTTTTAAAACACATTGGCAAGAGTAAAAAAGTGTAAAAATTATTCAATAATTTTTTTTGTGAAAATTTAGAATAGTTTTTAAAAAAAATTATAATACAAGGATATGAAATAAAAGGGGTTTCTAACCGAATACTGAATTAAAGATGATTTTTCTTACAAAAATATTTCAAAATATTGAGTACATAAAGAGAAGAAAACAAACAGAAAATATGTATTCTCATGAAATAACAAAAGTATAATAAAATACATGAGTTTCATGATATATGGATTCTAATATTTGATTTTCTTAAGCATAAACATAAATAATACCAATGAACGATGAGATTTTATTATAAAACCCTTACCACTTTGGAATCATTGAATTGTAATCCCCAAGAAAGAATAACATTAAATAAAACATAAAATATCATAATAATAATTATTTTTATGATATTACTTGTCAAGTGGGACCTATATACACCACATAAAAGAATATAGGTGTAAAATCTGACATATTTCACAAAGAAGACAAATTGGGAGAAAAATATCTTACCTTAAGTCTTGACTTCATAAATACATGTTTAAACCTCCTATATAATAAATATAAATTTATTATAAATCTATTACAGAATCATAATTATATATATAGTATCATATATGATTAACTTATGACCTTTTAATACCAGTTTATTAATAATTCCATGTTAAAGTCTTGTTTCAGGAAATAACTATTTTTTCATGTTTACATTGATTTACTATTTTTGGTCCTCTTAATATTTTCATGGTAAAACAATATTAATAATTTTAAAAAGTATATAAATATAATATATATTCATTATATATTTATTTATTTTAATCCACAATATTTGGAGATAGAAAATTAAATATATTGTCCAAGGAGAGGGTTGGTCATACACACACATGAACACCTTTCCTTTTTCATGATGGTTTAATATAAAAAAGGTAAAATATATATTACCTTTACATAATAATTTTTATTTCTTATATATCACATATTTTCATTAAAATCATCATCATTAAATTCTATGAAAAGTGTGAATGAATCACATCGCTTTATGAGGTAGTAGTCTGTCGTACACATGAGTGATTTTATCATATTGCCACAGAATAAAAATTAAGTAGGTATATGTGATATAATAATTTTAGAGGTATGAAAATATAATAAATATCATATATATTTATAAATATTCAATACATCACATAATCCATCCATGAGATGTGGTGATTTAAAAAAGAATAACATCAGTTTGTGATGTGGATGTTCGTCTTATACATGATTGACAGTTTCAATTATCATTTGATGGAGGTGGAGAAGGATATAGGTTATGAAGTTAAATAATAATATATAATTATATGGAATATAATACAATCATTATATCATCATAATTTAAGAATATTTTAAGGAGTTGGAAATAGAAGTCAAATAGAAACGCTTAGTAAAAAACATTACCTCTTCTTCGGAAAGCCGCTTTAGGTTTAACATAAAGCCTCCCTAGATTGAAATTATGAAAAAAGGCCTATAAGATGTGTATATGGATTTAATTAATATATTTGGGTATGTTTTTTACAAACCAAATGGTTTTTATAGAGTGAATAGGAGAGGGGAAGGTATAGCCTTTTATAAGTGAGGTGAGTGGCACACTTATATTTATTTAAAAGAAAAAGGTGTACCCATATTTTTAATTGGTAAAAAGGATAAAAATGTATCATTAACATTAATTAGAAATTATAAGGTCTTAATATTGATAAAAATGGGTGTTGGGAAATAAAAATATCATTTTTAACCCTTATTTTTTTAGTTCATCTCCCCTGTAAACCAATTTTTACCTTAACCATGGTAAATAATTTTTATGGTTTTTACTATTAATTATTGTAAAAAATTAATATAACATTATTAGATAATAAAAATTATTTTTATTTTACATATTTAATCCATTTTTTTAAATTAAACTCACAGAAGTGGCGTAGTTAATTTTAAAATTAAACCTGTATATGCAATGAGAATGCAGGTTTTCAAAGGGAAAGCATTTCATAAGTAGAGAAAGTTTAAAATTAAAAAATCATTATGGAACTAATTTAAATGTCCTAAATTGTATTAATAAAAATAAAAATGAACCAATTTTACTTTTAATCTCATATTAAAATAGTTTTTATGTTTTTAAATGATCTAAATGAAAAGACAATTTTTAATAAAAACAATTATTTTTCACTATTCACTGAGAAATTTATCTTTTCAAAAAATTAACAATAATTCGCACCATAATAATTTGGACATGTAAATTAAATTAAACTAAATAAATATTTTCAAATAAATTTGTAAAAATTCATAAAAATTTATTCCATTATTATTTTTTAAATGAAATAAAATCATTTTTTTAGGATTTTGTATTTTAAAAATATATAGACATTTATAAAAAACTTGTAGGTGTATCTTTTATTTATGTTAACCCAATATAATAAATATTTAAAAATTATTTATTAATATTAATATTTCCATTTTTTTCATAAAGGTTATAGAGGTCACGTTTAAGCAGTAGTTTTAATAATATATCACAGTTTGTTAAAACTTCGTGTTGCGTGTAACACTAGCTATCAATTAAATTTAATTTATTCAAAAAAATAATTTCATAAAATATTTGGGTATCAAATTATACCCACCCCCCTAAATTATTTTCATCCATGAAATTCCATCACCCTAATATAAGAAGATGATGACACTTCTACCTCATCATGTCCTCTAGTTCCCGCAAAGATTCCTCAGATTGGTGGTTTCACCACAAAAAATTTGACCAAGTTAGTGGTCTTATTCCATAGAACATTATATATTTGATCCATAATCGAAATAATTTGTTCTTATAAATAAATATCTTTCTCTAGTAGTATTACCTCTATGTTTAGTACTTGTGAAGGGTAACGTATGTATGTACTTAATATATATACACTGAACACATAATGAACTTGAGAGTGGTTTGGTGGAAGTGTCGACTGATAGGCCACCATCTAGATATTATCAAGAATTTTTAATGTACCAATATACCTAGGTATTAACTTTCACTTATTTCTAAAAAACATTACCTTCTTTCAAAGATAAATTCTTAAAAACACATTACCACCAACTTCAAATTCCAAATCACTCTAGTGATTATCAGCATGGATTTTCTGCTGAATCTATGCCTCCCATATGTAATGATAAATATATATCATCTCCCATTACATTTAATCAGTTATCTTATGTCCCAAAATATTTATTTCTCCAACTTTATTCCATTATTTTGGAGTTCTAAACTTATTTTTATAGAGGGATTCATCAGGAGCCATCTGAATGGTTGATTGAAAGATATTATTGTATGAAAACTCAACTGGATAAAAGTGATGATACCAACCACATTTTAAATACATAAAATAAGATGTCAAAATATACTATATGATTTTAATTGTTTTCTCAGACTGACTATCTGTTTGAGGTTGATATGTATTTTTGAAACGTTACTATGTATCTAGAAACAATTTATGGATTTTCTAGAAAATTGAGTTAAACCTCAGATCCAGATCAGATAAAATAAAAAGTTTACTCTATTTAATATTACCAATAACTTAATGTATATCCTATAAAGTTTATCCAACGATAAATCTTCTATAATATAGAATAGGTGCAGTAAATTTGAAAGGTGATCAACTACAACCTCTATAGCATGATTCTCTTTAGACATTTTGGGGAGTCTGGTGACAAAATACATGGTGTTAGTTTACCATTTCCATTCTAGTATGTATAAAATATTTAAAATCCCCTTATAATTTTATATCTCAAAATCAAATTACTAACATTCAATGAACTAAGATACAAACGTTGTGATATCTCTCATCATGTTATCCCACCAAAAGTTCTATTTAAACTTCTCTTTACATCTTCATACATCCATGATGAATATATAATGAATACATATGATATTCATATAATTAATCCTTCTTAAAATTTGGTATAGATGGAACATATAAACAGTCCCTGAACATTATCATTCCATTATGATAAATCTTAAACTCGAGAATATTTCTAGCCTTCATTGGCCTCTCTATATCTTTCTTTTGTACCTCTTTAATCTCCACTTGGATAGATGGTTGAACATTAAATTGAGAAAGATAATATTTCTCCCCTTACTTCAAGATTTCCAGATCCATTATCTCTGAATACAGAAATATTATATCTTTTTTTATCCTCATCATGGATAAGATAGCAAGATTCTTTCGACTCAAAGCATCAGAAACAATGTTCGATTTCCTAGGGTGGTATTTTATTGAGCATTCATATTCTTTAATCAACTATAAACATATTATCTAGTTCATAAATAACTTCTTATATGAAAATATATACTTTACCTTTTTTATTGATATAGATATTACACTTTTCTTTGAAAAGAGAATTCCTCCATATCTTTAATGGGAAAAATACCATAGCTAACTCCAAATCATGAGTTGTGTAATTTTTCTCATAATTATCACGAGGCATAAGTTATAACCATTTCATTTTACATAATAACACATATCAATCCTTTCATGGATGAATCACTATATATTACTATAAGAACCCAAAATTTTATGGTATGTTTTTTTCTAAACAAAATTAATCTATTCAATAGCTTACGTTTCACAAAACACCAATTCTAAAGGAACTAAAAAATATTATTAATTTAACACAATTGTTACCACCTAGTCATTGTAATGGAGGGATTTAATTATATTAAATAAATTATAAAAATATAGTTTACACAAATTAATAAAATTAAGTAATTGAAATGAAAATAAAAACCAATTGAACTTAAAGGAAGTGTTTTATAAAACAACTATTTCTATGCCCGCAATGGTATCTTTACTTAATAAATTAAATTAATAACTATTCATAAAATATATTATCTTAATTTTATTTTATATATTAAATAAAGTGTTTTTTATTCATCCATTATGTTTTATAGGCTTAAGATAAGTATAAATCCAATTTTAAGCACTGAGAAGTTATATTTTTCTAAAATGTAATTTTATTGCATTTTAATAGTGAACCTATTTTAAAACTAAATTTTAAAACATTAAAAAAATTATTTTGAACAATAAAATTAATTTTTAATATAGGTATATCAAAATTATCTTAGTTTTGATTTTTGGTATTTTATTGATAAGTATTATTTTTGAGGAATAGTGAAAAATACAACATTTTTATTAAAAACTGCATTTTCATCTAATCCATTAATGTAGTTAAATTATATTTAAAATTTGTTTTAGAGTAAAATAAGATAAATTATAAATTAATATATCCAATTTATGTAATTTTAATCAATTTATATTTTAAATTTGATATAAAACATTTAAAACTTTTGAACATTTCACTTTAAACATCTGTTTTCTCGTTACATCTGTAAGATTAATTTTAAATATAATTTTTACAATTATGTGAATTTAATTTGGAAAAATGGATTCAATATTAATAAAAAAAACTTCCAGATTCCTTTTTTTGGTCAATTAATTTATATTTTATAAAAAACTATATCTTGATAAAAAATTATTTACCTCAATATAGGTAGAATAATGGAAAGCGTTAAAATTAAATGGTAAAAGTTTAACATACCAAAATATTATGACATTTAGTGGTTGGTTGAGGTATTTATAGACCCTAAACACAATCTAAATATTAATAATCATAAAAAGTCATGGCAATTAATTACACCTCAATGTGGTTGGATTCAAATATAAAATAACTGTTGTTTTAATAACTTAAACTCACCTATCTACAAGTATAAATATCAGCCCTCACAACCCGATTTTGACACAAAATCCTTGAATATCCAAAAATATTTGACCAAAAATATCCTAATCATTCTCCAAAAATCCAATTTCACTTGGTATCACCAAAATAATAAATCCATAGTTTTTCAAGGGTCTCTCAAGGAGGTCGTATTCAACAGTTAATTTTATCAAAGTACCTCTCTTAATTTTTCTTCTTCTTCTATTTTCTCACCACATAATTTATGAAGCATGGAATATTAATTAAATAGTCTGGAAAATAAATTAACATTATGTTTATAATGTAATATTTTATATACATCCCTTTTATTACCTCCTCTAATTAAAAAACAAAACTATTGTCCAAATTATGTAGGTCAATCACCTCTGTGAATAGTATTTTTGTCTGTTTTCCATTACCACCTTCATGGCTAGTCATAAAACTAATATTCATGTTAAATAGAAGTTTAATAGGTATATTATTAACTATTAACTATTTTTTATCAAATAAATATACATAATATTAAATAAAATGAATATTTAGTGGTTGAAAAAACCACAAAAATAAGCTAAAAATCTTGTCATTAACATTTGATCAAATGAATCAGCCTCATATAAGAAAGAAAAATTATGAATGGGACTATTTAAACATATATAAGTACATTTATACCATATCATTTCACTTATGTATTTTTATTTCCATTAAATTCAAAAATCCACAATTACAGTGAAATGAACTTATCTTGAAAATTGCGAAACAAAGTCACCTGAAACAGCGAAAATCATGAAATATTATCAATGAATGGGTGGAAAGATGAAATAAAAATACCATATAAGATATTATAAACATTAATAGGTTTATATAATTAATTAATAACATTATTTAAACCATTATATAGGATATTTAAGTATCTAAAAATAAATGGTAGCGTGAGGTAAAGGTTTCTCGTATGACTTTTACTTCTGTGAGTTTTATGCATTATTCACCACTTATTTCTTGTGTGTTATGTATATTCTAGAATTTGACATATAATATCCTGAAACTCATTATAATTATCATACTAGCTATTTCATTTTATAACTATTACTTGTATTTTTCATATTATTCATTTGATTTCAAAATGTAAGGGATTTCTTAACTCAATTTCCATTCTTGGGGTTAAAATTATACATATCGATTATGTCATGTTATTGTTATGTGTGAAATGAATTTTGAATATATTATATGATATTTATAATTATTTAATATGGATTTTCATTATATATACATGTTAAATTAATTTTATTAATTCCCACTTCAATGATATGACATTTATAAGGGACATTCATTTAAAAATTATATTTTTTAAATGTTTCCCCCAAAATCCCTTTTTCTTCCATGCCCATGTTTTACTTAAATTGTTTCCAAAAATGTTTTTACTATTATATTGTATTGTTTAATGTCATTTTTACTCAAAATTTACATTTTAGAAAAAGGTTTTAAAGGGTGTTTTGTTATTTTCTAAGCAATGTTCTTTATGACATTTCCAACAAAAATATAGAGGGAGTATTTTTTAACTTTTACAGAATCAATGTATTTTCATTCCATCACGGATCTTTAAGGACTCAAATATTCCTTTACAAGCTTACAAGTTTATTTAAAAATATTTTTTTTTATTTTATAATTGTGTGGCACTTTAAAAAAATCAAAGTCAAAGGATATTTTCCCCAAAAATTATTTCAAATGATCTTTCAAAATTACTTTCCATCTAAGATAACATTATATTATGTTATTTAAAATTTATTGTGGATATTATTAAAGGATACTATCTTCATTCATTTTATGGTTTGATTATTTTAATGATGGGATTATATTTGGGAGTCCTGTTTCTTTTACCTGAGTTATATTATAATAAAAAATTTATGAAACTCATTTCATTACATGGGTTTTGATGTGATGAATGATTTATGTTCCTATATAACACATGTATATAATTTTCATTTTGTGACTGGTGGGAACTATATCTCCCTTCAATGGATTTTGTTAGTATGGATAACACATGAGATAAAATTAAATACATGAAACTGATTAGATATTCAAAAATGTTATGCATGAACCTCATTACATGTTCACAATGTTATGTGTGAACCTAGTAACATGTTCACAATGTTATGTGTGAACCAGGTTAAATTTTCACAAATGTTATATTTTAATATTATTACATGTTCATAATATTATTCATGATTCTGATTACATGTTTAAATTTTTAATCATGGACCGATATTTCATGTCCATATGTTTATGTGTGGACCTATTTTCATGTCCACAAGTTTATGCAGGGGCCTAATTTCATGTCCTTAATAAGATGAGTGAACCTATTTCTATTTTTACATTTTCTCAATGTTATAGTCTTATTTTTACAATAAAAACTCCATGTATTATTCAATTTTTATACTCTCATGGATCATGTTCTTTGATTATCTTATGATTGATGTCTTATGAACTTCAAATCATTATGTCGTGACTCTTTTATATGATCTTTGACATGTAGGGATATGAAGAAAGTTATTAAGTATTTTATGTCAAAAAAGGGTTCTAGTTATGAATAAATAGGTGGGAGAAGATGTGGATATGTCACAAACTAATTGTTTATGTTTAAATTTTTTTAAAGGAACTAAACTAATATGGTATTTGGGAGTGTGTATGTGTAATGTGTGAAATATTCTAAAAATGATGTAATGACTATGTATGTTAAGCTTGGTTCATTATATTTGGTATCATAGTATAGGTTTAGTTAACCTTTGGAAAATAGGATGAGAAAAAATTATTAAGAACACTAAGGATCAGTCTAGGTAATAATACTAGAGTTTTTGTAATAATTATGAATAACCTAAGTCAAACATAAGGTTTCATAAATTGAAATTTTATAAGAAAATTTCACTTGATTATGTGATTTTATGACAATTAGTAGGGTTTATCACACTCTTCTATCTAGTTCTAGTTAATGGATGAAACCCAAAGGAACTATTTTAATGAGGATTTCAAAAAGTACTGAAATAATTTCCCTCCTAAACTACTAAATGTTATGTAAAATGGAATCAAAATACTCAATTTTTGACTAAGAAACCTTATCAATCCATGAATTATTATGAGCTTAAAAATGACCAAATGAGGGAACAACATTTTCTTGAATCCTTCTTAAGACAACGTCTACCTTATATTTGTGGAATGACTGATCCACTAGTTGCTAAGAAATTGATCTGTACTACTGAAAATATATTTTCCATTACTTGTTGTTCAGAATGATACATGGTTATGTTGGGGAAATATCACATGGAAGGAGAATAAAATCAGTCATGTAACTTTAAAAAATATTATGAGGCAATAAGATAAAATTGACTGTGTAGACTGGGACAAGTCCAAGAACTTATTTTTAGTAAGTACGATCCTCGTATTCATCTTACAAAAATGGAGATTGAAGTTTCCCAATATACTCATGGTTATGATAATAAAATAAGGATATATTTTAATGGAAAATTAAAAACTATAGAGTTAAAAAATATTATATTTACTTTATGCTCAAAGTGTAACACTCAGATGTTTTTATGAAATATATTCTGTAAATAATTTTTATTCTTCAATAGCTTTCATTGCACGAAATCATGAGTTTAAATGAACCATGAGACACCCTTATTATAAAATTATCATTATAGCCTAGCTATTAGGTTAGTGGGAATAATTATAACTCACGAAAATGCATTGTGAATGCATTGACTATCAATTATTTATAAATAAAATAAATTGATTAGATATTTTTATTTTTGAGTGAATGACTTTTAGTAATAAAATTAATGTGATATATATGTATTATATACTAAATAAAATATTTTTTAAATTCATCCAATGGATATTTTAGACATAGGGTATGAATAAAAAACTATTTGATGTATAAAAAAATATTATTTAGAAGTTTATTTTTACACATTTGAATGTAGAACCCCTTTAAAATTAAAATTTTGACACATTAATAAATTTTATATGACAACATAAACATTTTATTTTGAAAAGGGATATAACAATTTACTGTGGATGAATTTCATATATTTTTCTTATAACTTTCATGTTTTGATGAATTGTAAAAATACGCTAAATTTTAATTGAAAATAACTTTTTTCATTTAAATAACATATATGGTTAAATTATATTATTTAATGATTTAATATAATAAATAGAATATATTTTTACCATTTAATATAATGTAGGTCATTGTAATTAATTATACATTAAATTTAGATGTAAAAACATTTCAATATTTGCAATATTTTAACTTTTAGAACTTGTTTTCTCATTTCATCAACGGGGTTAATTTTAAATTAATTACTAAAATTTTTGAATTTTGAATTTTAAATTTTGAAAAATGGATTCCATATCTAGAATAAGCATTTCCAAATTATGTTAGTATTATACTTTTATTTTGGGTCATTTTAAATAGTAACATTAGTAATTTTTTTATTACCATGGTTAAATGTAAATCAGGTAATTGAAGGTAAAAATAATATTATAAAATTAATTTAACACCTATAAAAATCTTATAGGATGACTAAATTAGACCCTTATCATTGATTTTTATAAATTTCCACTTACCTATGAATACGACATGAATATAATAGAAACTAATGAATGTGAAAAAATGTTACAATCTCATTTTCTATAAGTATATTAATTTTTAATATATGGATTACTAGGAGATAATATCGAATATAGAGATTCTATGGATAGATAAAATAATTGTTCATATCATAGAAATTTATTTATAATTTTTAGATATTAAATAATTAACATTAATGATGAGACAATAATGATGTAGAAATTATTTTATTAAAAGAAATATAAAAAATGCTTTTAAAAATATTAAAACAAATATCATTTAACTAATTTATGTTCTCCACAAATTTAATGGGTGACTATGACATGTTATGAGTGTATTAATTTCTTTTTAATTTATCTTATGTGTGTATTTTATTTAATGTAAAATGAAGGAATAATGTCAAAATTGAAACTATTTATATTTTATAAAAAACAATATTTTATTAAATTAATTAAAAATAATAAAAATATTCAAAAATTAGAATCTAATAATTATAAGGTCTAAAATGTCATAAAATATCCATTTATTTTAAATTAACACCATATATGTAAATATTTATATCCATAATATATTTAGAATGTTATTAACAAAATCAAAATTAAATAGAATAACTAAGTCTCAATTAAAAAGATATGGTATAAATTGAAAAATAAATTTTCTGAAATTTATTAGTTGATTAGATTACAACCCTATCTCATCTCATTTTAGAAATTGAAACATTTTGAATGTTTTTGGTTAGGGTTTGATTTTATTATGAATTATTATTTACGGAGTTTCCATATGTTACCCTCACCTCAATTATAAAAGGGAACCTCCTCTATCACATATTCACTTCATTTTGAGGCTCCAGGATCAGCCATACCATGCCCTTTTTCCTTCTCAACTTTCCTATTTTCATTCTAGAGTTTCTGGTCGTCTTCAAAGAACAACTCTAGTGCTATAAGAAGAGATTTAGAGGAAGTACGCCGAGGTGGAGGTAATCTCTTCTACAAATTCGTTCAAACTTATTTTTTCTTCAAATTTCTCTTCATTAGTTTTTTCATTATAATGTAGTAAAATCAGTATCACTCATATACTGATATGTTATTATATCAAACAACCATATTTCAACTTTTATCCATCCTATGAAAAACAAAATCACCGTGCATGCGTACGTACGTCTTACCATCTCCACATTGTGGTGTAATCTATTTTTCACCACCAGCTTACTTGGATGGGTATAACAATGAAAATAATAACTATATATGATTATTATAACTTTTTACTAATCCATAAATATTATACGCCCATCCACTTCAATACCATTCCATAATTTTGGGAATGATATCATCGCTCATGCGTATGTACAACCTACCATCTCCACGATGTGATGTGATTCATTATACATGATATTCACTAAACCATGATTATATACCTAAATAAAATGAATAAATATGATATATATTATAATAATATCATTATTTAAATTATTTAACTATAACCTAATAAGTGGAACATGAACTTATCTGTAAAATCATGCATAATAACATAAAGCTGTTGACATATGAATAACGAGTGACAATGAAATATTATTAACAAATGAATAATAATATAATCATATATGATATCATAAAAATGATTATGATTCTAGAATAATTCAATAACATTATTTAAATAATTAAACAGGAGGTTCAGATACATACGAAGGATATCAGACCTAAGGTAATGGATAATTTTACAATATCATTTTTATCTGAGATTGTTTATATGTATGTATATACTGGGGTATAATCATCTTCCAAATAAATTTTTCCTAATTATGTAATATTATTTCTATTATTATACAATGTTTTAAATTTAATTTTACCCTTTGGTGTATTTTTATTAAACGGTATGAAAGGAATCTTTTTTGTTATGCGATTTGAGGTACTTTTTGACTTTTCTGGAAAAAGTAAGATGAGAATGTTTTTTAACTTATAAGGTATGAGTGTAATTTTATAGTTTCATGACACCTTATTTCCATGAAGCTTACTATACATGATTTCAATATTATTTTCAAATAAATTATTTTCTTTTAAAATTACATGGAATTTTGAGAAAAGAAAACATTTTTGAAAAAGAAAGGATATTTTCCTCATGAATTAAGTTCAAGGGTTTTATCAAACATATTTTCCATCTAAGATGAAATAAGGTTATGTATTCAACCCTATTATTAATTTGATTTTATTGTGATTATTATTGAATTATCATTATGAAATCCATTTATTTTAAACGATTTATGATTCAATGATGTTTAAGAAATCCATTTTATCTCATGGGTTATGCTATGATAAATGATTTATGTTTTTGTGGAACATGTAATAATGTTTTCATTATGAGATTGGTGAGACTTATATACCCATATAATTAATTGGTTAAATATTTATATTTCATGAGATAGACATGATAGGAATGGAAAGTAAATACAATTTAGTAATATAGGGCTGGAACGAGGAGTGAACATAGTTCAGTAATGGACTTTGTCCACTATGATGGTCTTGGATATCAGACTTGACTAATATGAAATGATTTTCTTTCATTATGTTTGTATGAAAAAAAATTCATAACTTATTTTATGATAATTGTGATGACATTTCACTATTATAATTTATCCCAGGACATGATATTTGGATCTTTTATATGCTGGATATATTTTTCAAATGTTATGTTCCTATAATATGATTGATATTTACCTAGTTTACCGTTACTGAGAATTTAAGATCACTTATTCATATGTTTATTTTCCTCGGGTCATGAATAAGGGTATTAAATAAGATATGTCAAAAAGGAGTCGATTTTTGAAGAAATAAGTGGGATACAATTTAGAAGTTTTATGAACCAGTTGTTTATGTTTCCGAGTTTCTAAAGACACTAAACCTATATGGTCTGAGTGTGGTCTTTGTTATGTTATGTAATAAATATTATTCAATGTTGAATTAATATATACATGTAAAGTATGGGCCATTATAGTTGGTTTTAGAGAAAATGTATAGTTAACCTTTAGAAAATAGGATGAGATAACCTTAGTAAGAACCTTAAGGAAATGTCTAAGTATAGGTTTCAATACTATCATAGTATTTTAAAGATGTTCATGAATAACCAAGGATAAAGCATAAAGTGTCCTAAATTAAAACTGTATTCTTGAATTATGTGGTTTTCACATTATGATTAGTGTTTCTCACACTTTGATTCTTGGCCTTAGTCAAAGTTTGAAACCCGAAGGAACCACATTATTGTTGAATGCGACGAGCAATGAAATGATTATACCCCTGAAGAACCAAATGTTATGTGAGATGGAATAAAAAATATTTTATCCATGGTCACACAACTTTCTCAAGAAACTAATAATTCCAAACTTTCAAACGAGCAAAGGAGGGATCAACATTCTATTGAATCCTTCATGAGGTAGTGTCCACCTTCATTCAGTGGGTCTTCTGATCCATAAGTATCTGAACAATGAATCAATACCACAATTAATATATATTTAGTTCTAAAATGTTCTGACCATGATAAATTCATCTTAGCAGTATATTTTTTGGAAGGTGAAGCTGATAAATGGTGTAATCTTATCAAGAATACGAGGAAAAGAGATTAAATTGAGTCCATGAAATGAGACGAGTTCATGAAATTATTTTCCAGTAAGTACTTTCCTCGTATTATTCGAACAATGATGGAGAAAGAGTTCCTTGAACTTAAGAAAATGGATGATGAATCTGTTGGTACCTATGAATAAAATTTTACAAGACTTGCACGGTACACTTCTAGAATTATTATCCAACCTCAAAGTAAAATTGATAGATTCTCCAGTGGCTTACAACCTAGTCTCTAAAGGGCTTTATCCATAAGGGACTTCAATAGCTATGAAGAAATTTCAAAATGTGCACTCAAGTTTGAGATGTATTTTGGAGTAACCCATCAATCATATGGGTTTGATAAGAAGAGAAAAATGGAATTCAAAGGAAAATATAAAGACCACACTAAAAAGAAGATGAGTATTCCCTTATGCTCAAATTTTGGAAAGAAACATGGATGGAATTGTATTAAAGGGACTAGTAAATGTTTTAAGTGTGTTAAATAAGTTCATCATGTTATTGAATGCCAACGTGAAGGGAAAAAGATGTATAATGATGTGAACAATGAAAAGGATACATAGAATGCATCTCCTACACTTCAATGCTACAAGTGCAAGGAAATAGGGAATTATACCAATCAATGACCTGATCTAAGGGTTATTGATCATGATCGATGTCAACCAACTCTTAAGGCCAAATACAATGCAAAGTCACACGTAATCACTATCGGAGATGTGGATTATGGTAATGAGATGGTGAATGGTACACTTACCATCCACTCTAAAGTAGAAATGTTTTATTTGATTCTGGATCCACCTGCTCTTTTATTTTTAAAGAATTTTCCAAGGTTATCGCCTTATTACCTCAAGAATTAGATGTTGAGTTAGTTGTGAAAAAACCTAATGGCACACCAGTCGCATCAAAAGTTTATAATTCTTCTTCTGTTGAAATTTGTAGGAAAGTGCTTCCTACAAATCATGTGATCCTTCTTATTGTGGAATTTTATGTGATTCTTAGCATGTATTGGATTTATCTATATGGATCACATATCGATTTTCAAGTAAGGGAAGTCACATTTCATATTCCATATCAATATATGATCATCTATCGATACAAAGATGAATATAACCTTCTAGTTGAAATTCATCCCATTTTATGGGTCTTGATTCTTATAAATGAAGGTTATTTATCTCCAATGGTTGGGGAGAAACTCACAATTAAGAATAAACACATTGTATGTGAGTTTTATGATGTATTTTCAGAGTAATTTCCATGACTTCCACCAAATCCTGATGCTATGTTTTCAATAGAAAACATACAAAACGATATGCCCATTTCAAAGACACCTTATAGAATATCCCCAATTGAGTTATAGGAATTGAAGAATAAAATCCATGAAAATATTGATAAGGGATTCATAAACCCAAGTGCATCACATTGGGGAGCACATATTCTATTTGTTAAGAATAATGTTGGATAAATGATACTCTGCATTAATTATTGAGAACTTAACAAGATCACTATCAAGAAAAAATATCATCTTCCCCGCATTGATGAATTATTTGACCGACTATGCAGAGATCAATACTTTTAGAAGATTTATCTTTTTTCAGGATATCACCAATTATGGTTCAAAAAGGAGGATATACCAATGATGGAGTTTTGTACAAGGTATGGACACTATAAATTTATAGTGATGACATTTGGTCTTACTAATTCCCCCACTATCATCATGGATCTAATGAATAGAGTCTTTTGAGACTATCTTGATCATTTTGTGGTAGTATTTATAGATTATATTCTTATCTATTCTATGAGAAATTAAGAACATGAAGATAACTAGAGAATCATACTAAAGACCCTGAGAAATGATAATATTTATGCAGAATTTTCCATGTTTGAATTTTTTTCTTCAGAAAGTTTCCATTTTGGGTCACATAAACTCAAGAGAGGGGATATATGTGGATCTAGAAAAAATAGAGGTTATTTGAAGATGGTCGAGACCAACAACAATAACTGAGATCCGAATTTTTATTGGTTTTCCTGGATATTATCGATGTTTTGTGAAATATATTTCAAGATTATCTAATCGACTAACCAAGTTGACTTAGAAAGGAGTTATGCTCGTTTGGATAGAGGAATGTGAAGAGAATTTCAAAGCACTAAAAAATAGTTATCTAGTGCACCTGTGCTGACACTGCATTGTATTGGAGAAATTTTAGTGATATATAGTGATTCATCTATTAAAGGGATGGGATGTTTTCTCATTATAAATGATATGGTGACGGCTTATGCCTCATGGAAGTTGAAAATCCATGAGAGAAATTACACAACTAATGATTTGGAGTTATCTGTGGTAATTATTACATTAAAGATATAGAGGCATTATATATATGGTGAATGGTGTGATATTTATACTGATTATAAAAGTTTAAAGTATATTTTTACACAAAAGAGTTGAATATGAGCCAAAGACAGTGGTTGGAGTCGATTAAAGATTATGAATAATCAATACATTTCCACCCTGGAAAAGAAAACAAGGTGGTGGATGCATTATGTCGACAAGACCATACTAGCCTATCCATGATAAGGATCACAAAAGATCCAATATTTATGGATTTTCAAATAAGAGATATTGAAATTTTTACGCAAGGGTGAAATATTATATTTATCAAATGAATGTTCATCCATTAATACAAGTGAAGATTAAGGAGGCATAGAAGAAATATGTAGATCTATAAAATAAGATGAGAAATGTTCCGAAAATCAACCTTGATTGTGATGAAATAATAAGGTTCGAGAACCGGGATTGTATTCCTCCCATACAAGAATTAAAGAATGAGTTATTTAATAGGGCTCATAGTTCTTCATAATCCAGTAACCCTAGAAGAACAAAGTTGTATAGGGACCTAAAAGAGTATTTCTGGTGGGATGGAATAAAAAGAGAAGTCACCAAATATGTCTCTTGATGCTTTTTTTCTCCAAGTTAATTGTAAGGGACAAAAGTATAATGGAATGTTACAACCATTACCCATACCAGAATGGAAATAAGAAAAAATCAATATGGACATTGTCATCAGACTTCCCAAAATATCCAAAGGTAATAATGCTATATGGGTTATAGTTGATCTCATTACGAAGTCGGAACACTTCATTTCTATTAGCGAGTATTTATCTCTTGATCATCTTGCTAGGATATATGTAAAAGAAGTGGTAAGATTTCATGGAGTAACACTTTCCATTATATCTGATCAGGATATGAGGTTTAACTAGAATTTTTGGCGGAGTCCTCAGCATGCTCTGGATATAGAGTTAAGTTTCAACACTACATATCATCCTAAGACATACGGTCAGTCTAATTTTGTTGAAAGAAATCTATTAGAACCTGATTTTGTTGATGAAATAGCAGAAAAGGTCAGATCTATTCAACAACACAGAAGAGCATATCAGAGTCGCAAAAAAAAGTAATGCTGAAAAACAAAGGAAATACCTAGATTTTGTAATGGGTGATACGGTGTTCTTATTAATATCTCCATGTAATAGAGTAATGATATTTGGAAAGAAGGTCAAGCTGAGCCCTAGGTATATTGGTCCTTTTGAAATGATGGATCGTGTTGGGAAATTAGCTTACAGATTGGTGCTTCCACTGAATCTCTCTCAAGTTCAAAATGGTTCCATGTATCAATCCTAAGAAATTGCATACCTGATCCTTCACATCTACTAATCTTATATGTCATACCACTAGAGCATGATCTTCTTATTAAGAACAACCAATAGAGATTCTGGATCATAGTTAAAAGGTTCTACGAAACAAGATCACTCTCTTAGTTAATGTTTTATGGGGGAACCAGTAATTTGAAAAAGCTACATGGAAACTTGAGGATATTATGAGGGATAGATATCCTCATCTATTTGTTTCCAAGTGAAGAAATTTGATGGAAAAATTTAGTTTAAAGGGAGGTAGAATGTAACACCTGAATGTTTTTAAGAAAAATTGTCTCTAAATAATTTTTATTCTTTAGTAGCTTGATTTTCACGTAATCACGAGTTCAAACAAATCATGAGATTAACTTATTATGAAATTACCATTATATCCTAGTCTTTAGGTTTGTAAGAATAATAATAACTAACTTATGAAAATTCATTGTGAATTCATTGGCTATCAATTATTTATGACAAATATAAATCAACTAGATATATTTATTTTTGAGTGAATTACTTTTGGTAATGAAATTAAATTGATATATATGTGTTATATAATTAATAAAATATTTTTTATACCTATCCAATAGATATTTTAGTCATAACGTATGAATAAAACACTATTTGATGTATAAAAAACTATTTTTTAAAAACTTTAATTTTGCACCTTTGATTGGAGAATCCCATTTAAATTAATAGTTTGACAGATTAATACTTTTTATATGAAAAAATAAACATGTTATTTTGAAGCGGGATATAATAATTTTCTTTGGATGAATTTCTTATATTTTTTTAATAACTTTTATGTTTTGATGAATAGTAAAAATAAGCTAAATTTTAATTGAAAATAACTTTTTTCATTGAAATTATTTATATTACTAAATTATATTTTTGAATGATGTAAAAGTATAAATTGAATATATTTTTACCATTTAATATAATTTAGGTCATTGGAATTAATTTTACATTAAATTCAAATGTAAAAACATTTTAATCTTTTGTAGTATTTTAACTTTTAGAACTCGTTTTTTCATTTCAACAATGAGAATAATTTTTAATTAATTACTGAAACTTATATGTTTTGAATTTTGAAAAATGTATTCCATATTTGGAATTAGTATATTCAAATTATATTAATTGGCTACTTTTATTTTTAGGCATTATGAATAGTAACTTTTGTAATTATTTTTATTACCATGGTTAAAGGTAAATCAGGTAATTAAAGGTAAAAATAATATCATAAAATTAACTTAACTCCTATAAAAATCTTATTGGATGAATAATTTCTACCCTTATCATTTTTTTGAAAAAGACCCTTACCATTGAATATGACATGAATATAATAAAAACTAATGAATGCGACAAAATGTCGAAATATTATTTTATATAAGTATATAAATTTCAATATATGGATAACTAGGAAATAATTTCAACAATATATAGTTTCTATAAAGATAAAATAATTTCCTACATCATAGAAATTTATTTATAATTTTTATATATTAAAATATTACCATTAATGATGACACAATAGTGATGTAGAAATTATTTTATTAATTGAAATATCAAAAAAATGATATTAAAAATATTAAAAGAAATATCATATCAACTAATTAATGTGATAAAAGAAATTTATAGGTGACTGTGACATGTTATTATTATACAAAATATTTTTTTGAATTTATCTTCTGTTTGGATTTTATTTAAAGTCAAATAAATGAATAGTGTCAAAATTGACACTATTGATATTTTATAAAAATAACATTTTTTTTAAATTATTTGAAAATCATAAAAAAATTTAAAATCATAAAAACATTTAAAAATTATAAATTGATAATTATAAGGTCTAAAATTTCATAAAATGACCATTTATAGTCAATTAACACCATATAGGTTAATATTTATAACCACTAAATATTTTGAATGTTATTACCAGAATTAAAATTAAATATAATAACTAAGTGTAAATTAAAATGATATGGTTTAAATTGAAAAAATAACTGGTTAAAAATTTATTGTATTATGATATTACAACCTTATCTCATCTCATATTTTAAATTTGGACATTTTGGAGGTCTTTGGGCAGGGTTTTATTTTATTGTAATTATTTATTTATAGGCTTTCCAGAAGTGCCCCTCACCTCAATTATAAAAGTGCACCTCCTCCCTCACCACTTCACATAATTTTTAGCCTTAAATATTGGTCATACCCTAACCTATTTTCTTCTCAACATTCTTATTTTCATTCTAGTGGTTCTGGTCGTCTTCAAAGACCAACTATAGTGCTCTAAGAAAAGATTTAGAGGAAGCATATTGAGGTGGAGGTAATCTCTTCTACTGTTTCTTTCAAACGTCTTTATTCTTCTACTTCCTCTTCATTATATATTTCATTATAAAGTAATATCATAATTATCACTCATATATTAATATTTTATTATATTAAACAACCATATTTCACCTTTTATCCCTCCTATGAAATATAAAATCACCACGCGTTCATTTGTATGACTTACCTTCTCCATGATGTGGTGTAATCTGTTTTTCACCACCACCTTTCTTGGATGGGTGTAATGATGGAGATAAAAACTATATATGATTGATATAACACAATATTTATCCTATAATATTATACATCATCCACTTAAATACCATTCCACAATTTTGGGAATGATATCATCGCTCGTGCGTACGTACGGCCTACCACCTCCATAATGCGATGAAATTCATTCCACATGATCTTCATTAAACCATGATTATATAAATGAATTGAATGGATAAATATGATAAATATTATACTAATATCATTATGTAAATTATTTAAATATATCCTAAGAAGTGGAACATGAACATATTCGACAAATCTTACATAAGAACATAAGGCAGTTAATATCCGAATAACGAGTGACAATGAGATGTTAGTAACAAATGAATGATAATATAATCATATATGATATCATAAAATTTATTATGATTCTGGAATAAGTCAATACAATTATTTAAATAATTATAAAATAGGTTCAGATACATATAAAAATATCAGACCTAAGGTAAGGGATAATTTTACAATCTCATTTTTATTTGTGATTATTTATATATAAGTATTTACTGGGATATATTTGTCATCCACATCCATATTTCCTAATTATTTAATATTATTTATATACTTCCACAATTTTTTAAAGTTAATTTTACCCTTTGGTGAATTTTTGTTAAATGGTATGAAAGGAATCTTTTGTCGTCCGATTTGAGGTACTTTTTGACTTTTCTGCAAAAGTACGAGGATAATGTTTTTTTAACTTATATGGTATGAATAGAATTTTAAGGTATCATAAAACATTATTTCTATGAAGATTCTTCTACATTATTTGAATATTATTTTCAACTAAATTATTTTCTTTTAAAATTACATGGAATTTTGAGAAAAGAAAACATTTTTGAAAAGGAGAGGATATTTTCCTCAGAAATTAAGTTCATGTGTTTTTATCAAAATTATATTCCATATAAAATGACATAGGGTTATGTTTCCTTACCTACTATTACTTTTATTTTATTTTTATTATGATGGATTTTTTTTAGAAAATACATTTATTTTAAATGGATTATGATGAAATGATGTTTAATAAACCCATTTTATTTCATGGGTTATACTAGGATAAATGATTTATGGTTTTATATCATACATAAGAATGGTTTAATTATGAGATGGGTGAGACCTATATCTCCCTATAATGATTTTGGTAAATATTTATATCTCTTGAGATAAACATGACTACAACGACAAGTAAATAAGGTTCTATAATACAAGATTGTAACGTGGAGTAAACTCAGTTTAGTAATGGACTTTGTACACTATGATAGTCTTGTAGACGAGCCTTAAATATTATGAAATGATTTTCTGTGATTGTGTGTGTATGGCATGAAATTTCATGTCTTATGTTATGACTATTGGTATTATATTGAAATTTTATGATTTATCCCATGACATGATATTATGATCTTTTATATGCTGGATAAGATTTTCAAATGTTATGTTCTTCTAATATGATGGATATTTCCCTTGTTTACCATTACAAAGGATTTGATCTCACCCATTCATATATTTTTCCTAGGTCATGAAGAAGTTTATAGTGAAAGATATGTCAAAAAGGAGTCTAGTTATGAAGAAATAAGCAGGGGAGACAATATATATGTTTTAGGAAGCATTTGTTTATTTTGACTAGTTTCTAAAGATGCTAAAACTATACAGACTTAGAATGGTCTTTGTCCTGTTATGTAATAAATATTATTCAATTTTGAAGTAATATATACATGTAAATTATGGGCCATTATACAAATTTTGGAAGAGAACATTGAGTAAATTTTCATAAGGGAACTAGTAATTTTGTATTTGTTGGAAATAAGGTGATTACGAATTTGACTACTAATATAATGAGAATAAATGGAAATATTTAAAGAGTTGACCTCCTATAAATCATTGTTTCAATTTCAATGAATTTGGAAATTATGTTAACAAGTTCCCCAATCCAAGGACTAATGTGTATGGTAAGATGCAAAAAAAATTTAAGGATAAAGGACAAAGGGAAAGATTATGCTGTTATAATGGATGAAGTGAACCACGATAATTTAAAAATATTTATTCCCTTATCTATTTTTTTGGAATTTAATGAATTATTTTTAATGAATAAATCCTATGAAAATATTGTTTTTCATCAATTGGTAAAATTTCATATAATTATATATTTGGATTCTAGAATAATGAAGTCACAAATTTTTTCGTTACAACGATAATCCCAAGCTTCCACTGAAAATGTTTTGGTATAAGAATTGTACTTATATAGGTAATGAAGAAGCATGAGTGTATTAAATATGTTTTTAGGTTATTTCTATGTTTTAATAGAATAAATTATAATGGTATTCACATGTTCGGTATGTCATAATTAAGAGCTACATCATGTTGTTTGGAGTATTAATGATAAGCTGATTTTTGAAATTTAGTAACCTTCTTTAAAAAGTTTATGATTTTAATATATTGGAATGTTTATAAGGGTAGCCATTTATGAAATTTTTTACATTGGATTTTGGATAATGTTTTAGATATTAATTTAATAGTTTACTACATGAATATTTATATGTATTGGATAAAATGTGATAACAAATTTTCTATAATGAAAACTAAAGATAGAATGAATGACTTGTCATCCCATTATGGATCTTATGATACACTTGCTCTACAGGCATTACAATCTCAACATAATTTCTTGGAATATGAAATGAAGTGAAAATTTATCAAGGTTCAACCAACGGGTGAGATCATACTTATGATATGAAATAAATTAAGTATATTTTCTTAAATTATTTTGAAATAAAATTTTATTCTATTATCATCATTTTTGATGATGTCAAGAACCTTTTTAAAACCTATTTGGTCTGTGTTTTTTATTCATTAGTTTCTAATGACCACTTTATATATCATTCTCCATCAGAACATGAATGTTATAATTCTCTTTCATACCCATTCTTTCACTTTTAATTTTTTTTCTAATCACAAACCTAGTTGTGTGGTGATCTTCACCTTTTACTTTCCCTATTTTTAAGAGTAAATTTTATTAACACCTTTTCTACAATGGGTTTCCCATAAAAGAAAATTTTCCAACATCCATATTGATTTTCAAGTGCAATTTAATATATATGACAGTGTAATTTTCTTTAAAATTTTGATCATATCGAGATTATAGCTTATCAATCATCTCTTCTACTAAATCTCTCTCATGTTCATGATGTGTTCCAAGTATCTCTCCTAAAGAAATACATACATAATATTATACATGTATTAAACTTATAGGTCATACCATTGGATCAAGATCATTCTTATAAGTAACAAACATAAGATATTTTGAATCATATAGATAAAGTCCTACGAAACAAGATCACTCACATGGTTATAGTTTTTTGGTGAAACCACCAATTTGATGAAGCTACATAGGAACTTGAGGATGTGATGAGGAAAATATATCCTTATCTATTTATATCTTAGTAACAAATTTCAAATGTTACATTTATTTTAAGGTGGTATAATGTTACACCCCGGATTTTATGGTATATATTTTTTTAAATAAATTCCATCTATTTTAAATGTTACTTTTCACCAAACATCGAGCTTTAAAAAACTCCAAAATATTATTATTTTAACACAGTTGTTACCACTTAGCTGTTGGAATGGTGGTAATGAATGAGATTAACTAAATTATGAAAACTTAGTTTACACATATTTATAAAATTAATTCACTGAAATTAAAATAAAAACCAATTGAACATAAAGGAAGTGTTGTATAAAATTCTATTTTTATGCCCACAATGGTATTTTTATTTAAAAATTAAATTAATCACTAATATTAAAATATATTAATTAAATTTATATTTTATATATTTATTCAAATGTCTTTTAATTAATCATATAATTTTTATAGGCACAAGGTAATAAAAATCCAATTTTAAAAATAAATAAGCTATATTTTCCTAAAAGGTAATTTTACCGCTTTTGAATGGAACACCTATTTTAAAAATAAATTTTACACTTTTAAAAACATTATTTGAAAAAATAATATTCATTTTTAAAATAATTATATAAAAATTATCACAGGGTGAATTACTTGTATTTATCTAATAAGTTTCATTTTTTGAGGAATAATGAAAAATATTGCATTTAAATTGAAAACTATATTTTCATCTAATTTATTTATATAGTAAAATTGTATTTTAAATTGGTTTTAAATAATATTTAGTTCAATTAAACATAAAAAAAATCCAATTTTTTTCATTTGAATCAAATTTACACTGAAATTGGATATAAAAACATTTATAACTTTTGAAATTTTTACTTTAAAACCACTCTTTCTCATTCTGTCTATGGGATTAATTTTAAATATAATTTTTCCAATTATGTGACTTTAATTTTAAAAAATGGATTAAATATTTAGAATAATAAGTTTAAAATTATGTTTAAAGGTTAATTTAATTTTTAGATTTAAAAAAAATTACTGTGAGAAAAAAATTCTTTACCACAATATAGGTAAAATAATGACAAGGGTTATTGTTAAATGTTAAAAGCTTAACATACCTATAAATCATTGAATTTAATGGTAGGTTTGGTATTTATTGACCCCAACCTTCATTTAATACATTAATTATCATCCAAAGTCATGGAAGTTAATTTCACCTCAATGTGGGTGGATTTAAATATAAAATAATCTTTATTTTAGTCACATAAACGCATCTCTCCTCAAGTATAAATATCACCCCTCACCACACTATTTCAACTCAAAATAATTTGATCTAGTAAAATATCATCTCAAACCTCTTCTAATAACTCCCCCATGCCGTATTTCTATTGTTATCACTGAAAGACCAAATCCAAGGTCCTCAAGGGTTTATCAAGGAGGTGATATTCAAGAGATAATTTTCTCAAAGTACCTCTCTTCATTTATTTACTTATTCTATATTGTACCCACCCCATTAGTCCATCATGAAATAATAATTAAATAATAATTTTAATACTAAAATTTAATTTTTATAATGTAATATATTATATTCATCTATTTTATTACCTCTACTTATTCAATGAAATGAAACTATTTTCCCAATTATACAGGTTAATCGCCTCCGTGAATAATGTTTTTGTTCATTTTCCATTACATCCTTCATGGATGATCATAAAAATTTAATTATGGTTAATTAAGACTTTAATAGGTATATTATAAACTAATTAAGGTTCTATAACTAATATATACACATAAAATTAAATAAAATGAAAGAATTTCATGACGGTTGGAAAAATTGCGAAGTTAAATTAAACATTTATCATTATCATTTTATCAAATGATTCATCATCAGGTAAGAAAGAAAAAAATATAAATTGGACCATTTAAAATTATATAATTTAATTAATACCATTCAATTTCACTCATGGAGTTTTATTTCCATTCAATAGGAAAATACATAATTATACACAAGTGAACTAATTATAAAAATTGTGAAACTGACTCGCCCTAAATAGTGAAAAGTATAAAATATTATTGATAATGGGTGAGAAGATGTTATAAAAATATCATATAAAGTATTACAGACATTAATATTTTTCTAGAATGAATTAATAACATTATTTTAACCATTATAAAATAGTTTCAAGAATAAAAAACTAAAGGGAAGTGTGAGGTAAGGGTTTCCCATATCACCTTTACATATGTTAGATTTATACATTATTTACCTCTTATTTATTATGTGTGGTGTATATTACCACCATTAATATATAATATCATGAAAATAATTATCTTTATTGTATCCACTACTTCATTTTATATTTATTACTTTTATGGTTTATAAGATTCAACAGATTTCAAAATGTAAGGGATTTCATAACTCAATTTTTATTCATTGGGTTAAACTTGTACTTCTTCATTTTGTTGTGTTATGATTATATGTGAAATTAATTTTGTATATATTATATTATATTTACACTTTTATTTGGTTTTATAGTAGATACACATATTCAATTCATTTTTTTAATTCCCACTTCAACAATATGATATTAATAATGGATTTTTTCAATAATTATCTTTTTAAAAGTATCCCTTAAAAATAAAATTTTCTTCCATGCCCATGTTTTTATAAAACTATTTCCAAAACAATATTTTACTATTCTCCATGATTGTTTAAAATCATTTTACTCATGTTTTAATTTTTATAAGATGGTTTTAGAGGATCTTTTTTATCATTTTCTAAGCAAGGTTCTTTATGACTTTTCCAACAAAAATATGGAGGGGGTGTTTTTTAACTTATACACAATGAGATGATTTTACTTCAATCATGTAAATTTAATTACTTGAATCTTCATTTATAATATTATGAGTTTATCTTAAAATAAAATTTTCTATATAATTTTACAAAACTTTAAAAAAAATTAAAAGAGAAAGGATATTTTTCTCAATAATTATTTCAAGTGATATTTAAAAATTAATTTCCAAATAAGATAACATTATTTGAAGCTATTTATTCTTTATTGGGGATGTTATTCAAGTATATTATCTCCATTATATTATGGTTGTTTTATGTTTATTTTTTCCTAATGTTTATGATTCCCATTTCTTTCCCATGAGTTATGCTATGATTAAATGTTTATGAAACTCTCTTTTTTACATGGGTTCTAATGTATTGAATGATTTGTGTTTATATGAAACACGTAGATATAATTTTCATTGTGTGATGGGTGTGAAATATATATCTATAAAATTATTTGGGTAATTATAGATAAATCATGAGTAAATTTTTTTTGTGTGAACTTGACTACATGTTCATAATGGTATGTGTGAACCTGATTATATGATCACAGTGTTAGGCGTGCAGATGACTACATGTTCAAAATGTTATGTGTTAACTTGATTACATGTTCATAAATGTTATGTGTGAACTTGATTATATGATCACAATGTTATGTTTAAACATAATAACATGTTAATAGTGTTATGCATGGACATGTCTTTCATGTTCACATATTTATGCATGGACCTGGTTTCATGTCCACAAGTTTATACCAGAGCATGATTTCAAGTACTTATCTTAACAGTTGAAACTTTTTATATTTATACGTGTTAAAAAAGGTATAGTTTTATCTGTAAAACATGAATTCAATTTCATATTCCATATTTATACTCTCATGGATTATGCTCATTGATTATATTATGATTTATGTCTTATGAACTTCTAATAATTATTCCATGACAATTTTATATGATCTTTGAAATGAAGGGATATAAAAAAAGATATTAAGTATGATATGTAAAAAAGGATTCTAGTTATGAATAAATAGGTGGAAGAAGATATAGATGTATCATGAACCATTTATTTATGTTTCTATGTTTATAAAGGCACTAAACTAATACGGTCTTTGGGAATATGTTTATGTAAGGTATGCAATATTCTAAAAAAATGAGGTAATGCCTATGAATTTTAATATGGGGTCATTATAATTACAAACCTGTATCCACTGTAGGGTAATGTAAACATAGGTGCGCTGATGAATCTTTACTTAAGTTCCTTGAAATTTTTCTCATATTCATCTATTGAGAAGAAGTTAGCTCTCTTATGAGTTAAATTGCGGAGTGGATTAGATAGTTGTGAGAAATTATACAAAAAACATTGATAATATCCAAATAATATAAGAATAAATTGGATTTCATTCACTGTGGTTGGTCTGGGCCAATATTAAATAGCCTATGTCTTTGATGGATCTATTGATATTCCCTCTCTTGAGATTAATGACCAAAAAATAAAACCCTTTTCAGCCAACAACCACACTTTGAGTATTTTTCATATAGTTTCTTTTTTAGGGACATTAGTACAATTATAAAGTTATATTTATATTCATCCTTTCTCTTTTAATATATAATAATATCATCTAAAAAATCAACCACAAACTGATCGAGGTAATCTAAAAATTCCCTATTTATTAAATACAAGAAGATAGTGGAGCCATTAGTAAGACCAAATGAAAACATAATATATTTATAGTGTCTATAACTTGTAAAGAATATTTTCTTGGGTATATACTCTTTATTGAAAATAAAATAAGGATATCTAGAATGATGATTAATCTTGGAAAAGTATTGAGATCCACACAGTTGATCAAATAGGCCATCATTAGATGATAGAAGATAATTTTTCATCAACATAATATTATTTAGATCCAAATAATCAATGTATATTCACATATATCCATATTTATTTCTAACAAAAAGAATAAGTTAACCAAAATGAGACACAATTGGATGAAGAAATCCTTTTTCTAGTTTCTCCAGAAATTTCTACATTAATTCTTATAAATCAATCGAGGCCATTCTAGAGTGAGTCTTTAAAATAGGCATAGAACTAAGTATGAGTTATATTGAGAAATCAACATCACATTTTGGTTTAAGGCTAGTAAAATCTTCTATAATGACATAAAAAACTCCCACATAATAAGCATATCATTGATATTGAGTTTCCCCCAAAAATAAGAGATAAACACCCCTCTTTAATGGTAATAAAAATCCATAAAAATGAATGTGATTTCCATCATATGTTCATATTTATCATAAAACAAATAGGAAATCATAGTTTAGTTTGGAATATTAATTTTTACTTCCCTTATTTTATAATTAATGTCGGATTTAGGTAGAAAAATCTAATACATTCTTAAAAAAACATAAAATTCAACCATAAAAATATTGATAAGATTTGTTGGAAGAACATTATAAAAACATTCAACCAGAGAAAAATCATATACATGAAATTAAATAATCATAAAATTATGGTTTTCAATTCTAATTCAATATCTAATTTTTTTTGGAATCCTAATACCCTAAAAAAATTATTCAGATATTAATGAATGGGTAGATCTAGAGTAAGATAATTTTTAGGAGTTTTAGAGTGGATGGAAACTCTTCACACCCCTCGTTAGAAACAGTGATCACATAAGGTTTCCCTTTTTATATTGACATAAGATTTTTATAATATCAATTATATTCATTAACAATCGGGTTTGGGAAATAGTAATCATAATTGAAATAATCCTTTCATTTGAAAAACTATAGTGTGAATGGTGCATTCTATGGAGCTTTCTCTTTATTTTAATCCATGGATAATTTCCTCCCATTAATTAAGTATATAATTTCCTAATGACCTTTATTTTGACACATAAAACATTTAACAATCTTCTTAATACAATTCCCTCCATTTTTCTTTCCACAATTTGAGCATAAAGGACATATTACGTTTTTTCTTCTATAGTTTTTAGAGTTTCCTTTTAATTCCTTTTTCATTTTCTTATCAAAACCATGAGATTAACCAGTAACTCCAATCTCTATTTCCACCTTGAGAGAATATATAACTATTTATTCATAGATACTAATGTCCCTTATGGATAACATCTTTTGGAGACTTGGTTTTAATCCACTATATAATCGATCAACCTTACTTTTTGGTTAGATGAATTATCTAAAAATATACAACTCATGTCTTGTAAATGTTTCTGCATAGGTACCAATAGATTCATTATCCTTATTATTTGGCTCAAGGAATTCCTTCTCCATTTTTTGTATGAAGTATTCAAGGGATGTAATTATTAAAAAATAATCTCTTAAACTGATCGCACTCTATGGTGTAAATTTCATCTTGTTACCTTTTATTCTTGATGAAAGTCCACCATTGATGAACTTCTCTTTACAAATGACAGACAGCCAAAATAAAATTTTCATGTTCTTGTCACTATATAATGAAAAATATTTTTTAAATGGCACTGATTCATTACTAATAAACTAGTAGATCATCAGATCCCCTGATGTATGGTGGATGTTTCCTCATGATGGACTCAACATAATATTATTCTCTCTATTGATCATTTAGAAGTTTAGAAATATTCATGGATTGAGAAAATTTTATGAGCATAGAAATGAAAATTTTCATTCCATATCCCCTAATGTTTAGGTGATCATAATGATAATAATTTCATTTTTAGTTACAATCATCATTATCATTTTTCTCCAAGTTATATCCATTGACTAAAACCCAAAAAACAGTGTGAGAAAAAATAATCATATTGGGAAACCACATAATAAAAAAATTTCTTATAGGATTTCTATATCATGAAACCATATTTTTAATCCATGAAAACATAGGATTAACTTAGGTCATTTAAGTTAGTTATTCAAAAAATTCATGATGGTTCATAGAGATTTTTTGAATGTCCAAAGAATGTCCTATGGTGTGTCGAACGAGGTGTGCTACAAGGTCTATTTTCATGCACCAGGTGACGATTGGGTCCAGTTCAATGTTATCTTTTGGAGTTATTATACCTAGGTAACTCTATTCTATATCCACATACACATGTAGTATCCAGATAGGGCTATAATTACTTGGAAACCACTCACTCTATCATTTTCCAAAATTCCAATACATTTTCCTATACTTTGAAGCAACCTTTGACTTATTCATCGATATATCCTTAAAGATCTCACAAAAGTTTTATCATTCTAGTTTCCACAGGATAACTAAACTAATCTTATTATACCAACTATAATAACCATGTATTTTTATATATAGATATTACATATTAATATATGAATATTCATTACATTACACACACACACCTGAGGATCGTAAACATATAGTGACTTTGGAAACATAGAAACATAAACAATTGGTACATAAGGGAACTGAATCATCTCCCACTAAGTTCCTCATAACAAGAACCCTTCATAGACATATCAAACATAATACAATTCTTCATTACATTGGGAATAAGAACATAAGAAAGGGTGATCTTAAATGATCAATAAGGGTAAACATGGGAAAGTTTCATAAAACTAACATGAGCATAAGGGTATGAGATCATGAGAATCACATTTCAAAAACCATACCCTACATATCAAAGGTGATAATATTGAGTTATAATATATATATTGTCATTTATTAAGATATAAATCATAAATTAATCAAAGAACATAATCCATGAGACCATAACATAGTCATTAGACAAGGAGTTTTGGTATACACATAATAATATAAAATCATCACCTTAGTAATTCAAGGCTTATTTCCAAGTCTATAATATTGGAATGGGTTCAGTCCCCAAACCATCATAGAAGTTGAGGTTAACTCCCAAAACTATCATAGTGGAAAAGGTACGTTACTAAAATGGGTTCACATCCCATTTTATTCATGTTTATCACTTGATATATTAATTTTTACCTAATTCATTAGAGGGAGATATAAGTCTAACCCATCACAAAATTAATATCATACATATGTGTGACATAATATCATAAAACATTAATTATATCAAAACCCATGAAAATAAATTGGTTTCAATAACATTTCATCATAATAAAATATATGTAAAAGAAATCTATTTTATATTAATTTCATTATTTTATCAAATCTTAACCCATGGAAAAGGAATCTGGTTTCATAATCATTTTATCATGGTATAAATCATGGAAGAGAAAATATTTTAATTAAAATAATTTCATCATAAACATAAATCATTCAAAGAAAGAATAAGATTGGTGTCCTTAGATCATATCTTCAATAAAACATAAGTTAGTTCACATGATTTCATCTTAGATGGAAAATCATTTTGAAAGATCACATTGATCATTTCTTGTGGAAAATATCTTTTCTTTGAAAATAATTTGTTTAAAAAAAATTCATAAACTATTTTAGAAACCCTTTTGTTTGAAAATAAACTTGGAAGTTTATAAGGTAATATTAAAAGAAAATAACATTTACAATAATAGGAAATTTTATTCATTCCATACACATTAAAACAAAGATTTATTTCACATTATCAGAAAAATCAAAGTGGTACTTTTTTCAAAAATACTTGAAGATCCATTAAAACAATTTGTAAAAATTAAAACATGGGTACAAGAAATTTAATAAATCATTTGGGCAGTGTTAAATAGTTTCTAAAAATATTTTTAGAAAACATGGATATGGAAGAAAATGTGTAAGGTCCTGGTTCTGGGTGCCACTCAACGGGTGCCCCGAACCCAGTTCGCCACGTGACCTCAAGAGCATTTCCCCAAATGCCAGAGGCTATCGACTAGCAGCGAGGGCCCAAGTATGATAGTGGGGAAACTATGCCCTCATTTGTCAAAGTGCAGCGCAGCGAAATTGATAAATAACATACAACAAGCGGAAACGATAAACAATATATTTAAGAGAAATTGATAACTAATAATAACAAAGAAACTAGTAGTCATATATATATGAAAATGAAACATGTCAATATTCTAAAAAACATCCAAAACATGCTACACTGCAAAATAATACAAGTGAAGTACAAGTACAGAAAAGCAAAACAGGACAGCCAGCGGCATCACGAGCCCAATCTCGGTCCCATGCTCCCCTACTTCCCAGCAACAATCATGTACCTATATAGGGACCCTTTCCATTATCCACACCTGTAGAAACGTAATCTGTTTGGGCCAAAGACATTAACCAAATAGGGTGTGAGAAATAAATCCCAGTAGGCACCCACCAAAGGCTCATGCCCAATGTGTGAAAATATGCAACAACAGTGTGCAGTAGTAAAATGAAATAAACTAAGAAGTACTCAATAGTAACTAACTTTACCAGTTATATTGACATTTTATTATTCTTTTAAACATTAAATTTAAGATATCACCATAGTGAATATTCTAAGTAAAACAGTCAGTGTCCTCAGACACGTAAACCCATACCCTCAGGTAAAGAGAATCCAAACACAAGAATCTGCCCACAGGCATATCGAATATTTCCCACAAGCATATGATGTGTCGCCCACAAGCACAGAATAAACTGCCCACAAGCACGGAATAAGTTTCCCACAGGCTAACTAGCAACACTTCCCTCAGTCTAAACAAAGAACCGTGCCATACCCAACATGTAAACAAGCAATACACATTCAATTTCTCTCAAGGAAATTCTATAATCATTATTATAAAGTCATACCCTCACGTATCCTGGACAAATGGGTAAACAGAGGAACGCACCCCTGGGGTGGTCCTGGATCCAAGAAGCAATCTCAAATAGGAATTTATCACCACATTTAATCACCTTTACAAATATAGGTATTTAAAATATCCTTGACCTCAGGCACACGACACCCCAACATGGGTTCATGGCACAACGGTGCACAAAAACGCACAACAATTGGAAATTAAACACCAAGACACCTACCTTAAACTCCCCTGAACGGTATACCCGAACGACGATTCCAGAAATGTCCAAGAATGAAGTAGATCTGGGATAATAAAATTCCCATTCAATCATAAATAACTTCCCCTAAATAAATAATTGGTAAGAACTACGCAAGAAGAGGAGAGGGCTTACCCGTGCGGTTCCAGGGAGATTGACGGTGCTGAAAACGGATTCCTGATACACGATCTGGAGCTCCTCAAAGATTCGGTTGTCCCTCCCAAGCCTCCCTCCAGTTATATGGTTCCTCTGTGAACAGAGGAGGCTACTGCATATTTTAAGTGAAAAAAAAAACAAAATACACGGCGTGTACTCTCAAGTACATGGCGTGTACATTCCATTTTTTAACTGTTCCACTGGCAGCTTCTCACCAGCATAGCATTGTTCATATGTGGACATTATTACACGGTATGTATGCCTCTATACAAGGCATGTACTGTCACCCAGCTAGCCACTGCCTTACTATTCGCCAGTCGACTGACTACACGGCGTGTAAATATCTACTACACAGCGTGCAGTCGGTTTTTACACCCTTAATCGCCGACATAGCTACACACCATCTGTACTCATCCCACATTGACAAAAGTAGACACCGTGTTGAAAATTACATGGTGTGTACTTCCAAAATTTTTGGATTTTTCCTCATTTTTTTATTTTCTCAAAAAAACCTAATGAAAGGAGAAAAGAAGAAACTCGTACCTCAATAATAAGAACCGGGTTCTTACAAACTTCCCCCCTTAAAGCAATTCGTCCCCGAATTTCCCTTCCAAGGGTGGTGAAGATATATCCGTGAACAACTCTGGCCACTGAGCACGTATGTCGCTCTCCCGCTCCCAAGATTCGTCCTGCACTCAGCCATGCTGCTATAGCACCCGTACGATTGGAACTTACTGGCCTCGGATAACCATTGTGTTCCTATCAACGATACGAATCAGATGCTCCTCAAAGGACGCATCTATTCCAAGATCAACCTCCTCGGGCTGAAAGACATGAGACAGATCTGAATGATAGCGATGCAATTGAGATACATGGAAGACGTCATGTATGGCTTAGTACCTCTGTGGTAACTGCAACGGATAGGCAACTAGCCCGACTCTCTCCAGAATCTCAAATAGCCCCACATACCTCAGTGAAAGTTTACCCTGTCCCCTGATCTGCCTGTGTCCCAACCTTGGTGAAACACGCAATAAAACATGATCCCCAACCACGAAATCCAAGGGTCGTCTTCAGCGATAATCATATGATTTTTGACAGGACTGTGTGGTAGCCATCCGCTTCTGAATCAAATGGACCTGCTCAGAAGTCTCCTACACGAGACGTGGTCCCGGTAAAGCTACATCACCCGCCTCTAACTAGCATAAGGGTGATCGACATGGCCTACCATATAAAGCCTCGTAAGGTTCCATATCAATAGTTTCCTAAAAACTATTATTATAGGAAAACTCTACTAGGGGTATATGCTTCTCCCAAGAGCCCCCAAAGTCTAGGATGCATGCACGCAGCATGTCCTCAAGCACCTGTATCGTGTGCTCTGACTGACCATCAGTCTGAGGGTGGTAAGTTGTGCCGAGAAGCACCTGTGTACCCAATGCCCTCTGAAAACTATGCCAAAAATGAGATGTAAAATGGGCATCCCTATATGAAGTGATAGAACGGGGGACCCCATAAAGAGGTACGACCTCTCGGATATACAAATTCTTGAGCTCATAAACTCCAAAGGTCTCCCTGATCAGCAAAAATTGAGTTACCTTTGTGAGTCTTTCCACAACAACCCACACGACATCATTCCCTCGAGGTGACCTTAACAACCCAGTCACGAAGTCCATCACGACATCATCCCATTTCTATGTTGGAATGGGTAACTTCTACAAAAGCTCGGATGGCCTCTGATGCTCCGCCTTCACATGATGATAGGTGGAACACCTTGTAACAAAACAAGCTACATCCCTCTTCATTCCCGACCACCAGTATTAACATCTCATGTCTCGGTACATCTTGGTAACCCCGGGATGAACTGCCCAAGCTGAAACATGAAACTCCTTCATCATCTCCTCACGTATATCCCCTGAAACCCACACTCTTTCATTGAAACGAAATACTTCATCATCGCCTACCTTCCACCTTGGAGGAGCGTCCTCACATTCCACCGACTCCCGTAGAACTAGGCCTTCTAAATCGGATAGCTATCTCATCCTCAATCTATCCAGGAGGATAGAAGTCACAGCTAAAGAAGAAAGATAGGTCTGCCGCTGACTGTCGTGCACCTCCAAATGTATCTCAAAGAACAAATCCATAAGCTGAAATTCACCACTGGCCTTCTGCACTGCATGCATATGAGTCTTCCTACTCAGTGCATCAGCTACTGCATTACCTTTACCAGGTGTATAGGCAAGCTCAAAATCGAAGGACTAAAGGTATTCAACCCACCTTCACCGTATCAGGTTCAAGTCATGCAGGGTAAAGATGTACTTGAGACTTTTGGGGTCTGTGAACACCACAAAATGTTCTCCCAATAGATAATGTCTCCAACAGCGCAACTCATGAACAACTATAGCCAACTTGAGATCACATGTTAGGTAATTCCGCTCATGTGGCCTCAAATTTCGAGACCCGTAAGAAACTACTCGATCGCCCAACATCAGCACAGCTCCGAGCCCAATACCTGATGCATCACAGTAAACTATATAGCTCTTCCCCTGCTCTGAGAGTATTAGGATCGGTGCTAATGTCAACATTCCCTTTAGCTCATGGAAGGCAGTCTCACAAGCTTTTGACGAAAATAACTTCACAAACTTCTTAGTCAAACCCGTAAAAGGTGCTGCTATTTACGAGAAGTCATGTATGAAGCATCTGTAGTAACCAGACATCCCCAAGAAACTTCTTATTTCAAACACGGTTTTAGGATACTCCCAGGAAACAACTGCTCTCACCTTCTCTGGGTCTACTGCAACTCCTGCCTCTGAGATGATATGACCTAAGAAGTGTATCTGGTCCATCCAAAAGTGACACTTTGAGAGAATAGAATATAGCTGATGCTCTCCCAGTGTACTCAATATGATCTCAAGATGGGTGGCATGGTCGTGTCGAGTATGAGAGTACACCAAGATGTCGTCCATGAATAATACCACAAAAGAATCCAGATAAGGATGGAACACACGATTCATCAGATCCATGAAAACTACTGGTGCATTCATGAGTCTGAACGGCATAACCGTATACTCGTATAGACCATACCTGCTCCTAAAATCTGTGAGAGGTATATAAGATGGTCTAACGCACAGTTGATGATATCCTAATCTCAAGTTAATCTTAGAGAACACTCGTGCTCCACGAAGTTGATCAAAAATATCATCAATCCTTGGAAAGGGATATCGGTTCTTAACAGTAAACTGGTTCAACATCTGATAATCCACACAGAGTCTGAGGGTACCATCCGACTTCTTCTCAATGAGGACTGGAGAACCCCAAGGAGAAGTACTGGGTCAAATGAAACCCTTTCCCTGTAACTCCTATAACTGTATCTTGATATCCTAAAACTCTGGTGTAGCCATCCTATAAGGAGGAATGGACACCGGTGCTGCTCTTGGCACAAGCTCAATAGAGAAATCCACCTCATGCTCTGGAGGAAGACCAGAAAAGTCATCTGGGAAGACATCCCTGAAACGATCAACCACTAGAAGGAAATCCTTCTGACAAGTCCCCTGGTTGTCCAGATATAATCTCGCAATGTGGGTTGTTATACCACTTCACCCATGATGCTCTGGTCCAGCTCGACGCACCTGAACATCCCACTCTCCCTTGTATAGAAACTCTCCACCCTCTGGTGATGTGAATCTCACCCGGCAATGATAGAAATCCACAAAGGCTCGAAAGGAAACCAAACAGTCCATCCTAATAATGACATCATAGCTCGTCATCTCCAAGACATAGAGGTCCCAAAGGATGTGACACCCACCAACATCAAGGGGGTACTCCTTGCAGTAATTCACACTAGCCGTTCTAGCTCACAACAGAGTTTCTAATGTCATAACATCAGAGGAAGTAGAAACACGGAGCCCAAGGCTCTCCACAACGGGTACAGATATAAAGATATGTGTAACACCCATATCGAAAAGTACTGAAGATAAAAAAGAAGCTACTAGAATAGTACCTCTGATAGTAAAAGGTCGGGGATCCTGCTCCTGCTGGGTTTGTTGCACTTCATATGTCTGCCCAGTGTCGCAGCCCTGCGACACAACCTGGCTACCTTGAGCTGTCCTGCCCTGCTGCCTCTGAGATCCTGTTGTCTGGCTAAAATGGCCAGGTCCACCATCCCCACCTGCGTGCCCTGATATATTCCAGTTCCCCGACAAGGAAGAATCTGCTAGTCCTGCCCCCGCACACAGATTCTGCAGAGAACCCCTCTCACTAGCCACTAGTGGAAACGCCCTGCAAAGCACTGTAGATGACCCATCCTACCACAAGCCCAACATTCCACTAGGTCATGTGGACACTGAGGTCGCTTGTGCCCCTCTTTACCACACTGGTAGCACCTGACCCAGCCACCTGAAACATTCTTCTGGCTGGTAGTTCAACCCTGACAGAAGTCCATCTGTCTCTTCCTATTACTAGTAGAAATAGTACCAGAAACTGGTGCTGAACCGACCTGGCCCACACCACTAGCTCCCCACAGGTTCTTCTCTGTAATCAGCACCTGGTTCACAATAGCATGTACTGAAGGCGACCTGAAAACATTCACCAGTGCTCTGATGTCATATCGAAGACCATCATCAAAGAGTCTGGCCCTCAGCATCTCATCGCTCACCAGAACGGTTGAAAAACGTTGAAGCTCAGTGAAACGAGAAGAATAATCCATCACCGACATAGTGCCCTGCTGCAGATTCATGAACTCTCGAACTCGATCTTCCCTCAGCATCTCTGGGAAGAAGAATTCATAGAAGGATGCCTGGAAATCTTCCCACACCATGTCTCTATGATGCTCTAACTGGGTGGTAACATCCCACCACCTCTTGGTGGAATCACGCAATATATAAGTCGTGAGATTTACCCTCCACCCTGGAGGCGTCTCTAGGAGATCAAAAATAGTCTACATTGACCCCAGCCAAGAGTCCACAGCCTGTGGTCCATCATACCATGAAAAATTAAGAGGATGTTGTTGCTGGAAGATACGAGTCATCTCAACCATAGATGTGGTTGCTGGCGGTGCTCCCTGAAAGGTCTGCATGAACCGCATTAAGCCTTCAAGGAACTACGCCTCTGTGCCTATGTCTGGTATTACAGCTGGCACCGCATCTGGCTTTACTGGAGGATCAACTGGTAGCCCATGGCCCACCATCTCCAGAGTATACTCGTTGCCACTCTCCTGGCGAACAACGCATAAACGTCTTGGCGGCATGACACTACAAGGTCAAACGCACACCTTATATCAAGATTATCAGAGTCTAAAAATGAAGGAACCAAAAGGGGAATAACAGGAGGAAGGAATTTAAGATTTCACAACAAGACTACATGGCGTGTACCTAACTTCTCTTACCCTTCCCGGGTCCTTCTACACGGCCAAGCAACACATCTCCCGTTAAAAAAACAACATGGCATGTATATAATCTACACGGCGTGTATGGTGTAATTTTCCAACTGCTCGTGTCGTTTGTGACATGGCTGACTACTCGGCTTGATACTACATAGTGTGTTACACCCGCACACGGCATGTAAACTACCCTGTTTCCCTGCCACACATTCAGGTCCACACGGTCTGTCACTGGTCAAGACTACACGACATGGACTAGATGAGCTTCGCCAACCCATGTTGTTTGTTACACAGCCGATACACGGCTCCAACTACACGGCGTGTTCTATAGTGGAAACGACATGTATGTCTTAAGGCCTCCTCCGTCCGTGTTTGTTAGTTACACGGGCCGACTCTGGGTCAACACTACACAGCGTGTACATTCGGTACATGGTGTGTTTGCCCCAAGAATTTCCCTTCCCCATGTCCCCTCCCACACGGTCTGTGACATGGGAAGAGACTACACAATGTGTACTCAAAAAGATTTCTTTTCTTCCCGAACAGAAGAACACACACAACGTTTTTAAGGTACTACAAGGCGTGTATACTATATTTCCAGACAGTATGCCTCAGAAACATTTCTAGAACACATAAAATACTGAAAAACAACACCTAAGTGCCAAATTCTGATCCGTGAGGGGCATACTCCCCGCGAATCAAACTTTGGAATCTTATATGTGTTATAACCAGATAAACAATCAATGATCCACCAAATTCCGATAAATGAGGGCTCATACTCCCCAAAAACCAATGTTTGGAATCAATTATATATACAGGATCACACAATAATACCCTATAAACCAGTAAGTATCTATAAAAGTAGCTATCAAAACATCATGATTTTACTAGCACAACATCTATCACAACAACATGCAATTTCTAATGCACCTACGTGGCATGGAACTATGCATCGAAAGTGATTTCTAGCATGTGACTAAATGATGCATGAGATGGAATAACCTCATCTCATCGGGTTTCAACTAAATAGAACCCATGAATAAAATATAAATAGAAAAATACAAGTGTGTCAACCTTCGGTGAAAATCGATTCAACTGTAAAATTAAAAAATCAGAAAAATTGCAACATGAGGTAAATTGGCTTTTCCCTATACATGGGTTAGCTGCGCCCGGGAACAACTTATTACCAACTACCGTTCTCGTCCTATCCCTGAATAAGGCTCCAAATAGTAAGCCAAAGAAAATAACCCACTCTGATACCACTTTGTAACGTCCTGGTTCTGGGTGACACTCAATGGGTGCCCCAAACCCGGTTCGTCACGTGACCTCAAGCGCATTTCCCCAAATGCCAGAGGCTGCCGACTAGCAGCGAGGTCCCAGGTCTGATAGTAGGAAAATTATTCCCTCATTTGTCAAAGTTTAGGGCAGCTGAATAGATAAATAGCATACAACAAGCGGAAATGGTAAACATTGTATATAACAGAAATGGATAACTGATAATAACAAGGAAACCAACAGTCATATATATAAGAAAATGCAACATGTCACTATTCTATAAAACAGACAAAACATGTGAAACTGTAATATAATACAACTGAAGTACAAGTACAGAAAAGAAAAACAGAATAGTCAGTGGCATCACGAGCCAAAGCTCCGTCCCATGCTCTCCTACTTACTAGAAACAATCAAGTACCTGTATAGGGACCCTTTCCCTTATCCACACCTGTAAAAACATAATCTGTTTGGGCCGAAGACATGACCCAAACAGGGAGTGAGAAATAAATCCCAGTAGGCACCCACCAAAGGCCCATGCCCAACTATGTGAAAATATGCGACAACAGTGTGTCGTAGTAAAATGCAATAAATCAAGCAGTACTCAAAAGTAACTAACTTTACCAGTTATATTTCCATTTTATTATTATTTTAAAGATTCAATTTAATATATCACCACAGTGAATATTCAAAGTAAAACAGCCAGTTTCCTTAGACATGTAAACCCTTACCCTCAGGTAAAGAGAATCCCAACACAAGAATCTGCCCACAGGCATATCAGGTATTGCCCACAGGCGTACGAGGTGTCGCCCACAGGCACAGAATCAACTGCCCACAGGCACGGAAGAAGTTACCCACAGGCTAAGTAGCAACACTGCCCTTAGGCTAAACAAGTAACCAGACCATTCCCAACATGTAAAAAAGCAATACACATGCAATTCCTCTCAAGGAAATTCTATAATCATTATTATAAAGGCATGCCCTCGGGTATCCTGGCCAAACAGCTAAACAGAGGAACGCACCCCCAGGGTGGTCCTGGATCCAAGCAGCGATCCCAAATAGGAATTTATCACCACATTTAATCACCTTTACAAATCTAGGTATTTAAAATAGCCACGACCTTAGGCACAAAACACCCCAACATGGGTTTTTGGCACAACAGTACACAAAAACGCACAACATTTGGAAATTAAACACCAAGCCACCTACCATAAACGCACCTGAGCATTATACCCGAATGAAGATTCCAGAAACATCCAAGAATGATGTAGATCTGGGATAAGCAAATTCCCGTTCAATTGTAAATAACTTCCCCTCATGAAATAATTTTTAAGAACTACGCATGAAGAGGATAGGGCTTACCCGTGCGGTTCCAGGGAGATTGACGGTGCAGAAAACGGATTCCCAGTACTCGATCTAGAGCTCCTCGAAGATCCGGCCATCCCTCTCGAGCCTCCCTCCGGTTCTAAGCATTCTCTGTGAATAGAGGAGGCTACTACCCATTTTAAGAAAAAAAACAAAATACACGACGTGTAATCTCAAGTACACGACATGCACTTTCCATTTTTAACTGTTCTGCTGGCGGCTTCTCGCCAGTGTGGCACTGTTCATCTATCGACATGAGTACACAGCGTGTATGCCTCTATACACGTTGTGTACTGTCGCCTAGCTGGACATCGCCTTACTATTCACCTGACGACTAACTACACAGCATGTAAATATCTACTACATAGCGTGTAGTTAGTTTTTACACCCATTGTCGCTGACATGGCTACACACCATGTGTACTCATCCCACATGGCCAAAAGTACACGGATTGTGGAAAAGTACATAGCATGTACTTCAAAAATTATGGGATTTTCCCCATCTTCCTTATTTTCTCAAAAACACTTAAGGATAGGAGAAAAGAAGAAATCTTTACCTCAAGAATAAGAACCAGGTTCTTACAAAATGGGTTTTCGATCGAAGAGATAAATAAATAAGATTTATCTAAAAAATATATTATGAACTATTGAGTACATAAAGAGAGGAAAATGAATGGAAAACATGTATATTCAGAAAATAAACATAAGAGAAGAAAATTGAGGAGTTTCTTGAGAGATGGATCATAAGATTTCATCATCATGAAAAATAAAGATAAAAAGTCTATACAAACAATTAGATTTTATCATAAATCCCTTACCACTTTGGTAAAAATGAATTGTAATAACTATGAAATAATAAAATTCAATAAAACTTAAAATATTATGATAATTAATAAATTCATGACATTACATGTCAAAGGGGATTTGTATAAACCTTGTCATATAAGATAGTTATAACAACCATAGCCTTTTCCACACATTATTTCATGATTTTAAGCATAATTAACCATCAATTAAAATCCAATAATCATAAAGTCTAGTATCTTTGAAAGATCTGGTACATAAAACTAAAAACATGGAAATAGAATAAAAAATATTTATATTAGTTATCCATAATAAGATCCTAAATTCCTTTGAGATATTACATATGCATAGTATAACCTAGGAAAGATGTATACAAAAGGGATGATCTAAAAATTCATGTAGGGGAATAAACATAGAAACAAAGCATAGAACATTCTTCAGAAGGCATAACATAATGACATAAAAAGGAATTGAACATGAATGAAATTATGGAATAATAACATATAGAACATAATATCTTTTAATCATGGAAACATTTGAATATGGAAGAAATATATAACATGACATAAATATGAGTCAAGTCTAACTACCAAGACTATATAACATGGTGTACAAAGTCGCATAAAGGAATTATGTTTACTCCCTTTCCCAACATGACGTCCCATGAGAATAAACATTACCCAATGTATTTCATTTCTATCTACGAACACACATTATAACATTTACATTCATATGTGTTCCACATGAAGAATCAAACATAACGAATAAACATAACGGTTACCCATGGAAATAAATGGGTATCATAATCATATCATAAGGCATAACCAATAGATGTATCAAAATGGTGTCCATTAAATAATGAATTTAAATAATAAATGAAAATTCATAAGGGAAAATAGTAATATATCATGAAAAATTATGTCCAACTAGTGTGATAAAATTTAAAAAATAGTGCTTAAGAATCTTTAGAAATGAGCCACTTTTGTACTATTTAAGGGAAAATATAAAAGGGTATTTAAAGAGGACATATGAATAATTTTTTGTATAAAACCAGAAATGATCCAAGATATTTTTTAATGATAAAAATATATATTTTATAAAAATATTGGTGTATTTAAATAGATTATACGGTGTACATAAAAATGTGTACGAAATTGATAAGTTCCCTTTAATTGGGGTTTATTATCAGGAGGAATTGAAAAGGGGACCTTATAAAACATGTATTTCCCCATAAAATAAAGATGAATTGAGAATGGTACATATTTGTTTTAGAATAAAAGTATTATCTGGGATGATTAGATATGAATAATTAAGAATTACATTGGGGTAAATAGATATAAAGTGTAACCTAGACGAAAAAATGGAGTTTTGGAGAGAATTTCTTACCTTATGTCTGAAATTGTTCTAAACTTGCACTTAATTTCCTAGATAATCAAATTAAATCCATTAATTATTTAATTAATAACATATTTAAAATGTATTTAACTTATTAATAGGTTCATTTATTTTCATTTTTAGACTTATGGTGTTTAATTTCATTGTTTTGGGTGTGTTCATTTCATGGGTTCATGCTCAGTTCACTTGTATATAATTATGAATGTTATTTTAAGAACTAGAATGATATGGTGTTAATTTATTTCTAAAAATATAAGTGTTTCCATATATCATTCTATTTTTTATAATGATTATGATTCAATAGATAAAATATTGATGAAAAAAATAATTATTTGATCTTGGTGGTTTGTATGACCATCAGGAATTAGTATAATTTTATTTAATGATTTATTTATATAATATTTTCATAACATTAAATAAGTTTTAATATAAACATTATAACAGTTTTTAAGAATAAATATTGTTTTATGACCGTCCTTGAAGTAGGTAATGAAATATAGAAACTTGTTGTCCATGAAGGCAGTGAATCGACACCTCATGGATGATGTTTTCATTTTTAGAACAAAATGAGAGGAGAAGATATTTGATGATGGATATTCCATTAAGAAAATAAAATTACAATATATATATGATAATATAGTTAGCGTGTAACTTTGGATATGGGATGTTAGGGAAGGATAAGAAAAAAACTAAAAGATAAAGAGGGAGGGTTTAACCTCCTGAACGTCGTCTCCTTGAGAACCTCATTAAGGCACTTTGAAATGGTCTTTTGGTAAGAAAAAAATTACCATAATGTGGGGAAGTGGTTTGGGATAGAAATTGGATAAAATATAAGAAATACCTAAATCATATATGGTGTGAGGATAAGAGGTGGTGATGGTGGTAATTAAAGTTGGTGGAGAGGGGTGTTTTTGATTATTTTATTCATTTGTTTATTATATTGAATGAAGTCTATAAATAGTTTTTATCATTGGGATAAAGTACTATGACTAGTGAATTTTATTTACAACTAATGGGTGCTTGCACTAACTATGACTCAAAAATTTATGTATGTGGATTAAAATGTTTAATACCATAAATTACCATATTTCACTATTTAATAAAAATACAACCATATTAGAAAAATCACAAAAAAATTAACCCTAACCATTTTCAAATGTGTAGATTTAAAAAATGGACTCCATTTTCACAAAAATAATTTCTTGAACATGATAAATTTAAATTTTAATTAAGATCAACATTTCTTTTAAAAATACTGATTTTAATATTATAACTAATTGTTTGACACATTGAAAAATTAATTAAAGTCTCATAAAATTATTTTATAATAATAAGAAAAAAAATATGAATTTATGAATATATTTTATGAAAATATATTTTCTTTTAAAATATTATATTATTTGTGAAATATGGAATTCCAATACTTAATTTTTCATTTTTAAAACATTTATTTACTATACCATGATATAAATATATCATATTTTTATTTTTAAGATACCTATATTTTACTCATACTTTAATAGGTGTTTTTACTATTCTATTTTCATGTTTAATATTCATAATGGTCACATAACTATTTCAATGGTCAAGATACCATTCCATTGATATATGTATTTTAATTTTTAAAAATATCTCTCATTTCATTCATTATTCACTTATAAAGTTGTTATTGAGTTCTCTATGTAATTTTATGTGATTTATACTATATAGAATAATTATACAAATTGAATATTCCATTCCTTTTATGAAATTTCATTCTCGAAATTTCATTTTTCATACTAAGGTGAAAATAATTGGGGGTAATTCTCCTTAATTTCTTCCTTTGGTTCCCATGTCACCTCTTAGAACTTATGGTCCCACCATATTACATTAACCAGTTAGGTAATATTATTTTTTAGAACTTTGCCTCTACGTTCCAAGGTATTTACTAGTTTCTCTTCATAAAATATATCATTATCTAGTTGTACCACCTCAAAATTCTGTTTATGTAAGGGATCTGGTATGCACATATCCAAGAGTGATACGTGGAATACATAATGTACTTGAGATATGGTAGCTGGAAGTTCTAGTCGACAACCACAAATCTAAAATGATCAAGAATCTCAAAGGGGGAGATGTACCTAGGTCTCATGTTTCCTTTCTTCACAAATATCACGATACTCATCTATAGAGATATAGGGAGGAATACCATGTCTCTAACATCAAACTCTAGGTCCCATCGATGATTATATGCATGTATCTTCTATCAACTTTGGGATTCCTTGATGTGTTTCTGAGTGTTTTTAACCTTTTATACCGTCTCTTAAATGATATCATGTCCCATAATATTCCATTTATCAACTTTATCCCAGCATGTTGATGTTCTGTATCTTTTCCCATAAAGGGCTTCATATGAAGCCCTTTTTATACTTGAGTGTAAAACTATTGTTTTAAGAGAAATAAACCAGAGGTAGATGTTGGTCCCATACTCCCTTGAATTCCATGGACCATGATCTCAACATTTCATCTATTTTCTGAATAGTTCACTAAGATTGTCCTTCATTTTGAGGAAGATAATCCACACTAAAGCTCAACTCAGTATTTAGAGAATGTTGGAGACTTTCCCAAAACATAGAGGTAAATATTATATCTTGATCAGATATGATAGATAGTAGTACTTCATGTATTATCACCACTTATCTGATGTATTTCCAAGTAATTTAGTCAAGTGACAATTCCTCTTGAATTTTGATAATGTGAGTGGTCTTTGAATGGCAATCCAAAATGACCCACATGAATTTGGAATTCCAGTGACAAAGTATATGGTGATGTATTACCATTTCCATGTGGGTTTGGGTAATGAAAACATCATCCCCTTATATTTTTTCCTTTAATCCTTCACATTCTAATATACAAGACACATTGATGTATATTTATCGATCTCGTTATTCATATTTTCCCACCAATAGTGCTCCTCGAGATCCAGATACATCTTTTTGATTCTCAAGTGAATAGACATAGTTGAGCTATGTTCATCATTCTAAAGAAATTTCTTTATCTTTGGCTTATATGGTATGCATAATCATGACCCAAATTGTATATCTCCTTCCTCTTCAATTTTAAACTCTGAGGTTTCCCCATTTTTAATAGCTTCCACCTTTTATTAAATTTTCTTATCATTTCTTTGATAATCCTTTATTTTCTTCATAAGGGATGGTTGAACAATCATTTGAGAACTATTGATTATATTCATTCCTTAATGATTCCAATGTCTATCCTTTTCATGTCTATGAATATTGGATCCATCTCAATTCTTTTCATTGATAATGTTTTTGGATCCTTTCTACTTAGAACATCTTCCACTTTATTTTATTTACCAAGATGGTAGTGGATTGAGCACTCATAAGCCTTGATGAGCTCTAACTATCTTCATTGGTTCATATTAATCTCAATATGTGTGAATATATATTTGAGTCTTTTATGATCAATATATATCTCACAGTTTTCCTTATAGATATAAGGTCTCAAAATTTCTAACAAAAATATCACAGCCACCGACTCCAGATCATGTGTGGGATAGTTTTTCTCAAGAATTGTAAACTAGGAATAGGTTATCACATTACCATTTTGCATCATTACAAAAACTAATACCCTATTTTAAGCATCATTGTATACCAAAAATAGTTCCCCAATTGGTAGTAGTGTGAGTACTGGTGCAGTGATACACCTATTTTTCAACTCTTTGAATAAGGCTTCACATTCACTGGTCTAGATAAACATTACTACCTTTTGAGTCAACTTAGTTAGTGTTTTTAAAAATTATGAGAAGTTATTCAAAAATCATTAGTGATACTTAGATAGACCAAGGAAACAATATATCTCCATACAATTGTTTTCCTATGCTATTCTTCAATTTCTTTTCTCTTGGAATGGTACACATATATTCCTTTGAAGGTGTCAACATGCCCCAATAATGACACCTTTTCTATCTAGAACTCACATTTACTATAATTTTCATAGATTTTATCCTTTCAAAAGGTCATTAGAATAGTATTCAAATTCTCCTTGTGTTCCTCCTTGCACTTGGAGTATATCAGAATATCATTAATAAATACTACCACAAATATTTTGAGGTAATATCTAAATACTCTATCCATTAAGTCCATGATTTTTTTGGATAATTATTGAGTCCAAAAGGGAACCAATATAAAATCATAGTATCCATAACTTATTCGAAAGGTAGTATTAGGAAAATCTTCCTTCTTCACCTTTAATTGGTAATATCCCAACAAAAGGTCCACCTTAGAGAAATAATTGGCCCCATGTAGTTGATCAAACAAGTCATCTATCCCTGGAAAGGGATACTTATTATTTATAATGACTTTTTTGATCTCATGATAATCAACTAAAAGGTGCATCAATCCATCCATATTCTTGATGAAGAGGACTAGTGCACCCCATGGTGAATCACTCAGGTGCATAAAACCCGTGTCCCAATTCTCGTGTAACTGCTTCTTCAGTTCCTCAAACTCAATAGTGGACATTCTATAAGGTTTCTTTGATATAGGCAGATATATAAGAATACTTTCAATTGAAAACTCAACCTCTATGTCAAGAGGAAGACCCCTAATTTCTTCAGGTAACACATTAGTGGAGTCCCTCACAAATAGGCATGTCTTCGATCATGATTCTTTCCTTTGTCTCAATCATTTGAGCTAGACATGATTGATCTTAAATAAATAGTATCCACAATAGAGATGATGACTCTAAATGAGATTCATCCTCCACCTTACACTTGTACATAATTGGATGATTTCGTGGGATGTGAATAGTGATATTCCTTTCTTGATATTTGATGTTAGATTTTTACAAAGATAGCTAACCCATCACCAATATAGCATAAAAATCTACCGAATAAGTATAGAATTATTTAGTAATATGTCCAATCCACAAAAATAATTAGGGGAGGAGTTACAGACTTTGGATGAAACAATTGCCCCATTTTTTATTCTCATAGATAACACATCCTTTATATTTTTAAGTGGTGTTTGAATAGTTCAACTATAGTAGCAATTTATAAAATAATGAATTCAACTAGAATAAAATAGAATGTTTTTTATTCTTTTATGAATAACCAATGTACCTATCGCTACATCATTTATGAGCACCACCTAAATAGTTTTGATAGAATATTCCCTTCCTTGCTGCCATGGATGTTTTTGTTGATTTCCCTTTACAATCCTTGACATAAGGCATTGGATAGAATAATTCCTATGTTCTTTGTAGTTGAAACACAACACTACATTCAAAGTGTTGATATGAACCTTCCATGTTTCTTCTACATTAGTGGGATTATTTATATACCTTATGTGGTTATTATATATATTACCCTATTTTCCACATTTGAAGCATCTTTTGGTTCCCCTTAGGTAGTTCAAAGGATGTTTCATCCCATAATTTTGACACATGGGATGTTGGGTTTTCTTTCTATCATGGGATTTATCTATTGATCCACCCATATTAAACTCTATTTTATGATTTTTATCTTTAGTGCCTTAAGACCACTGATAGTCTCTGATATCTATTTCAACCTTAAGAGGAAAATATAAAATCTTTTCATATCTTTCGAAGTCTAAAATCAGAAATGCTTTGCATATACTCATATGTAGTCTTCTAAAGAAGTTATCAACATTGATTTCAGTGTTCATGACAAAGACATATGTGTGTCATAAAATATTTATAAAGTTTTCCTCGTATTCCCCGATACAATAATATTCATTTTTCTTCAGTCTGAGGAAATCCTTTTCCATCATAAGATGGATAGTTTTGGGAAAATAATTATTGAAATTTTTTTCATGAAATATTCACATTCCATGGAATCAATTCCATCCTTATACTTTGTTTTTTTATCAATCCCAACCATTGGTCAGATTATCCATCCAAATTATAGACTGTAGTTACATATTTCTCTTATTATAAGTATTTAGGGATAGACAATATCTTCTCAATGGATTTAATCCATTGTTCTGCGATGACGGTATCGAAAGATCCACTATATATGGGAGTAAATTATTGCATAAAGGACTCAACCAAGACCTTTTCTTTTTTAAGAGATGGAGGGTGTTACACATGATTCAAGTTATTATTCATAACCTAATCTAGTTAGAAAGTACTTTCATGAAGTTTTGATCTCATTTTCCCTAATATTTGGAATTTCATTAGGGAAATCATCACATTTCATATCACATTGATTATTAGCACGGGTTCTACAATTTCCATCCATTAACTAAAAAATTACAAGTAGTTGGGGGGGATTGAATAATTGAATATAAAAAAGGATGCATTGAACATATAAGGATAAAATTGAAAATTTAAAGTATATCCTATATTTTTATTCTATATTCTTCAATCTAAGTTATCCATGGTGATAGAATTATCTCTAGGGGTCATTCTAATTTTTTTTGGTCATAATCTCAAAAAATAACAAGTTCATGCTCTAATACCAACTATAGTAACCCAAGCATTTTACACAAATTTTTATATTATTTTAAGAATAATTAACAATAAATTACAATCCATGGATCGTAAAGTCAAGTGTCTTTAGAAGATTAGGTACATAATAATGAAGACATATAAATACAATAAAAACATATATTCATATTAATCATCAATAATGATATCTTAAATTCCTTTGAGCTCTTACATCTATATAGGAAAACATGGGGGAATACATAGATAAAATGGATTAGCTAAAAAGCCTAGTAAGGGAATAAACATAGAAATAAATCATAGAACATGGGTTATAAGACATAACATGATGAAATAAGATGTCATGAAACATGAATACGGCCTTCGACCCCCCTAGATCGTCGAGTCAGTAAGGGCTTCAGGCCACCTCAAGGCCTTCAGGCCACCATAAATGCGAAATCAAACCAGGAAACCTATAAGGAACAAGCTCTATAAGGAGGATGAGCAAGGATCTTTCACTATAGAAGAAGCTAAACAGATTGCAAGAATGAGATGGTATGGCACCTGCCATTGGGACAAGCATGTTCAGGCACGGGAAAGCCTAGCCGAACAACCATGCGAAGGTAGAGAGCTGATTTCATGAAGAACATATTGGGGATGATTATTTATAATTATTTACTCTGTTTTGTATGTAATGTTTGAATCCTACAGGTAATGAATTAATCTAAGGCTTATGAACCATGTAATACTTACGCCTGTGGGCCTTGTAAGGGTTCCACCTCACCCATTGAAAGGTCAATTATCAAAAATAAATAAAAAATGAAAGCCTTCAGGCCATTGGAGGTGGATCATGGTATCATGTAATCATGGAAACATAGTAATGTGTATGAAACATATAATATGACATAAACATGAGTCAATGCTAGATGAAAAGACTATATCACATGGTGGACAAAGTCCCATAAGGGAATTAGGTTTACTCCCTGTCCCAACGTGAAGTATCATGAGATTAGAAATTATCAAATGAATTAGAGAACTATCTGGGTTCACCCATTATAAAATATTAATGCATATGTTTTCTATATGAAGATTCAATCATAAGGAATAAACATAAGGGCTTCCCATGGAAAGAAATGACAATCGTAATCATGTCATAAGGCATAACCAAATGGTGTGTCATAATGGTGTCCATGAAATAATGGATTTAAATCATAAATTGACATTTATAATGGGATATAGGCATATATCATGAAAAATTAGGTTCAACTAAAGTGAAAACATATAACAATTGTGTTTAAGAATATTTAGAAAGTAGCTAATTTTGTGCAGTTTAAGAAAAAATATAAAAGAGTCTTAAAGGAGGATATAAGAATAATTTTTTTATGAAACCAAAAATAAAATAATATATATTTTCATGACAAAAAGATTTATATTATAAAAATACGAGTTGCCTAAAATATATTATTGACTGTACTTGAAAATGTGTAAGAAATTGAGAAATTCCATTTAATCAGGGTTTCTTATAAGGAGGAATTGAAAAGGGATCATTACGTAACATGAATTTCCACATCAAAGGAAGAATACTTAATCAATTTTCATTCTTTTTTGTATGAAAACATAATTTAAGAGGATTAAATAATAATAATTAAGAATTACATTAGGGTAAATAGAGAGAAAGCGTAACCTGAATGAATAATGGAGGTTCGGAGAGAATACCTTACCTTATGGATTAAAGTGTTAGGCCCTTGCACTTAATTTCTAGGATAATTAAATTAATACTATTAATTAATTAATTTAAAAACTATTATAAATTTATAGAATTTTTTATAATTTTATTAGGTTCATTTATGGTCATTTCATTGACTTATATTTTTTTAATTTCATCATTTTTGGAGTGTTCATTTCACGGTTTCATAGTCGGTATACTTGTATATAATTAGGAAAGATCATGTACAAAACTCAAATGATATTGTATTAATTTATTTATAGAAATTTAAGTGGTACCATATATCATTTTTTTAACCTGAGGATAATTCATTAAATAAAATATTCATGAAAAAAATGAATAGTTTGTTTTGGTGGTTTTTATGACCACCATGAATTTGTATCATTTTATTTTATAATATATTTATATATTGGTTACATAACATTAAATAAGTTTTAATAAAAATATTATCACTTTATTTAACCATAAAAAGGGTTTTATGACTAGCCTTAAAGGCGGTAATGAAAAATAAAAATTCATCATCTATGAAAGAGGTGAATTGACACCTCACTGACAGTGTATTCATTTTTAGAACAGGAGAAAAAGATTTTATGACGGATATTACATTAAAAAAATAAAATTATAGTATATATATGATACTATAGTTATAATTTTGTTTTTGATAGGGGACTTAATGAAGGATATAAAATGAAAAGAAATTAAAAGAGAAAGAGGGAGGGTTTTACCTCTTAAGTGTCATCTCCTTGAGAACCTCCATCAGGAATTTGGAAATGGTATTTTGGTGAGACCAAAAAGACTAGAACGTGGTTAATAGGTTTGGGAGATAAATTGGAAATAATATAATCAATATCCAAATATTATAAGGTTTGATAAGAAAAAGTGGTAATGATGGTATTTATAAGGGGAGGAGGGGTGTTTTGATTATTTTATTCCTTTTTTTATTATTTCAGATCAATATTATCAATAGTTTTAATTATTTTGACTATGTATAGTAACTGATGCATGCCATTTCGAAATAATGTCTTCTTATATCATCCATGGCTAAAAAATTCATGTATTTGGCTTAAAATGTTTAATACTGTAAATTATCTTATTTCAGTATTCAACAAAAATTCAACTATTTTAGAAAAATACAAAAAAAACATCCAACCATTTTTCCATGCATAGATTTAAAAAATAGTCTCCATTTTCTGAAAATATTTTTTTAAATTTAATAAATTTAATTTTTAATTAAAATCTATATTTAATTGAAAAATACTTGTTTTAATGTTATAACTGATTTTATGACACTTTGAAAAATTAATTAAGGTATCATAAAATTATATTATAATTATAAGACATCAGAATATTAATTTATGAATATATTTTGTGAAACTATATTTTATTTTAAATTATTATATTAATTATAATATTGCAAATACCAACACTTAAATTATCATTTTTAAAACATTTATTTACTTATCCCATGATAAAAATGTTTCATATTTTCATTTATAAGAAACTAAAATTTCATTCATATTTTTATAGGTGATATTACTTTTTTATTGGCAGGTTTACTCTTCATAATTGTTACATTACTATTCCAATGGTCACGTTACTATTCCATTGGTATAGGTTCCTTAATTTCTAGAAATTACTCTTTGGTCATTAATTTTTCATTTATAATGTTTTTATTGAGTTCTATATGTGATTTTATGTGATTTAAACTATATTAAATAATTATAAGAAGGTATTTTTACATTGGTAAAATTTTGGGTCATTACAATAGGTGCATAACAGAATATGTGTCCCAAATAAGGAAAATTATGGCATAAATACCCTACCATAAGTATCAAAATCCTTCATAAATATTAAAATTACCTATATAATTAATATAAGTTTATTATAAATCTATTATAGAACCATAAGTATTTATATTATACTAAATATTATTTACATTTAACCTTTTATTACCCATTTATTATCTATTCCATGTTAAAGTCATATTTCAAAAAATAACTACATTATTTTCCATGTATTTTTTAATATATTATTTTTGGACCTATTACTTTTATCATGGTTCCATCATCTCCAAAAAATTTGGAAAAATATAAATATTATATATATTCAGTATATAATTATTTAGAGTAATCCATAAAAGTTCATGGAGATAATAGGTCTTATAAATACTTGAACATTGTTTCCCTTTTCTCAAAGAAATAATAGAAAGAAAGTAAAATATATTTTACAATTACATAATAATTATGTTTACATATTTATCACATATTTTCATTAAACTCATCAATATTACCTTCCATGTAAATCATGAATGAATCTGATGGTTTCGTGAGGCGGTAGTTCACCGTATACACGAGCGACGTTATCTTATCCCCAAAGAATGGAAAGAAAGAGGTTATATGTGATATAATAAATAAATAGGTATAATAATATAATAAATATCATATATAAACATTTAATACATCATTATATCCATCTGTGAAAGGAGGATATGTAAAAATGGATAACATTAGTTCATTTGGTGGTAGTATTCCGTACACATGATCAACAGGTTCATTTCTCATTTGATGGGTGTGGAGATGGATATTGGTTATTAATTTATCATAATAATATATAATTACCTGATATATTTTTTTTTATCAGAAAAATTGGGGAATATTTGAAGCATTTAGAAGAAGAACTAAAATAGAAACACATAGTTTCAAACATTACCTCTTCTACAAAAAATCTTTTTAGGTTTAAACTAATTCCTTCCTAGATTGTAATTATGATATAACCAAGTCCTTTAGGATTTTTTGATGGATTTAAGGAAGATATTTTGGTAGGTATCGGACAATACAAATGGTTTCAGAAGTGTGAATATGAGATGATAAGAGTGACCTATTATAATTCAGGTGAGTGGCACACTTGTAATTTTTAAAAAGAAAAAGGTGTACCATTGTTTATCACATTCCAAAAGTCTCAAAAATATAAAATTATCAATAATTTTACATGATAAGATCATTATATGGCAATAAAATTTTTGAATGATATGTTCTTTATCATACACAACCATTATGTTTTTAGTTTAACCCCCATAGTAAAACTGTTTTTCCCTTAACCATGGTAAATAATTTTTACTTTTTTGACTTTTAATTATGGTAAAAAATTAGGTTGAAATTATTATATAATATAAATTATTTTTATTTCATAAATTAAATTCATTTTTCTAAATTAAACACTGATAATTGGAATAATTTAATTAAAAATCAGACCCATATATGCGATGTGAAAGAGGGCTTTGAATGGGAAATAATTTCATAAGTATAAAACGTTTTAAAATAATAACTGAATATGAAATTCATTAAAATGTAATAAATTATGTTAATAAATATATAATTGAAAAAATATTACTTTTAAATCGTTCTTAAAATAATAATAATGTTTTTAAATGTTATAAATGAAATGGAAAATCTTAATAAAAACAAGTATTTTCACTATTCACTAAAAATTATATCCATTCCAAAAATTATCAACGATTCACCCCAAGATAATTTTGACAAGTAGATATAAAAAAATATTATTTTATCAATTAAATTTTTAAAATTGGTAAAATTATTTATTATTATTTTTTAACAAAATGAAATAAAATCATTTTTTTTAGAAAATACTATTTTCCAAACATATATACTTTTCTAAAAATTAATAAATTTTTAATCATTATGTTTTTTTAAATACAAACATTATATGAAATTTTTATAAATTATATATTACTATTAATATCTTTTATTTTAATGGCTGGGTTATAATGGTCATTTTTAAATAATAATATTAATAATATATTATGCCTTATTAAAACATTGTATTTTGTGTAATGAAAGATATCAAATAAATTAAATTTATCAAAATATATATATATCCTAAAATATCATGGTGTTACAACTGATACCGATACTATTAAATAAATTTAAATTATGTATCCTGACAAAGTGGATCTATATAGCATTATAAAACTGATACTAATTAAATTACCCTGGTCTGGTATGATCACTACGAAGGGGTGATGATGAATCAATAAAATCCTTTATTTTTATAAAATCTCTCAATTTTAGTAACTTTAACCATTTTTACATGTTAAATTCTTAATCCTTTTTATTTAAAATCATAACATTACCTTGTGTGCATGGAAATGTATGTGTAAAATAAGAACATAAGGATTTTCAAGGTTCTATTTAACTTCCTACTTCTATTATTGTTGGTTATACACCCCATCATGGATTCTCCAATAACTTCAATGGTAATTTTTTATACAACACACCTAAAATATACCCTCAATTGGTTATATACCCCATCCTTTATTCAATAATTATTTATACTCCACAACTAAAAATTCTATTGGTGATTGATCGTATACCCCAACCACAATCCTTCAATATCTGGTTATGCACCCCAACCACAAGATCATTCTTATGAATTGATTGTATATAGAAAGATATTTTTCTTTTTGTGATATTTCTACCCAAGAAAGTTGGATCAACTTTTATTTTGCGCACCTTATTCAATATTTTTTGTATCTTCCAAGAAAGATATAATGGTCTTAAAAAATCTTATATATCCTGGATGATCTGAATCTACTTAATATACAATATTCCAGAACATTGAATCTAAATATTCTTCTTCCAAAATTTCTTCATCTGGAACATTGCCATTGTGATTCACCTTTTTTTTGAATTTATGCTTCTGATTTTTTTCTTCCAAAACTCCATCCTTTTGATTTTTCTTCATCAACCATCTAACTTCTAGTAATACTTTTAGTTGGAAGCCCATAATATCAAATTCATAGAATGATAGAAATTTTAGTGCACATGTCACATTCGTTGATTATTCATGTTCCTTTTTATATGATAACATTCCATCATTAATTAAGGTGAAAGTGTTCTCTAAAATATTGAATTTTACGCATAACTTTTCCTTAATTTAAAAACATTAAAACATACTAAATAATTTGTTTCATATTTATTCATCAAAATTTCCTCATATCACATCATCAAGAAACTCTTCAAATATTCCTCAAATATAGGATAGATTTTAGAATGTTGAATGTACAGCTCGACATCGTTATAATATATCACATTACAATGTTTAGGTAAAGTTCATAGAATCTCTATCCATTTCATAAAACTTCATGTTTCTCAATTTTGTAATACATGATTAACTTCATATATAACTTACATGTCTCTCTATTGTGTTCTTATATAATCTTGACACTATCTATTAATTTTACAAGATTTAATCCATCTTTTATATTGATATTCGTTCCCCCATTTAGAACTTCCCCAAAACTTCTCTATCTAATCCTCTTTGACCACTAATAAAAACTATTCTTTTGATGAACTATAACATCATTTTAGGGTAATGACACATATATCTACTCATTAAAATGTGTCCGGTGCTTCCTATGAACTCATAACTCTCCTTATCATGGATTAAAAAATCATTCATCCATTACACTAACATTTTTTATAAACATCAGATTACCTCTTCTGATTTTGATTTATAATATCATAAATCATTCTAGTAACCTCAAAAAAACATCCTTGGTCCTGAAATCATAACTTTATAACCTCCGGGATCAAACTTCATACAGTAACAAATCTATTACTTCTTAAGTTGAACTTTATATAGCAATAACTTCATCACTTCATAACTCAAATGTTTTAATGTGAGACTTTTTCATGGTGTTTTTACATTCTCCTTTTAAAAAACTCAGTACATAGAACTTCATTTGGTAGACTCATTTTATTAACCTTAGTCTCGTAACCTCATTCTAGAATGCTATGTTCCACATAGTCTCACCAAATTCATCCTTCTAAAAACATCCACAAAGCATCATGAATAACTTGGAGTTATCACGATGTTACATTATACCAACTTCTTCCATCATGAAAACTTCTACTAAGAATCATGAATAAGTTGGAGTTATCATGATGTTAAAAAAATTGGAGATTAAAAAATTAATTTTAGACTATATAATGCCAGTTTATTTAATGAAATAACTTTCTCTTCATCTTCTCTAAGAAACATTTAATAAAAATACATATTGAAATATTGACAACAAATGAAACCAAAATACTTTGGGCTCAAAAAAATCTTTGAGATTATAACACCATTGTATATGATTATTTTTGTAGGAAATTATGTCATTTAATATGTCCACAAAACTTCCCACATAGACATGACATGTAAATTTTTTATACTCAATTGAATTCTTTATAAAGTTAGGTAAATTTTTATAGGATTTTAAAAATAGTTGTTCTATATGTTCATTTATCATCTAATCTATTTTTTAATTTTACTATATTGACATTATTGTGGGTACCTATTATCCAATTATATTGTTTCCTCTAAAAACTAAAAAAATTAAAAATATATATATAAAGTGAGGAGTGATGAAATATATAATATAACTTGGTTAGAAGCTTTATTTTTGACTATCAGGTGTGATTAAGTGAGTGGTTTTTGAAATTTGACAGAAATGTGTGAGACCATGTTTGGTTGAAAATAATTAAATATGAATAAAAGTTTTAATTGATCAAAAATATACTTAATAATGTGTTAAAAACAAGAATTAAATTTCTGATAGACACATGTGGGTAATTAGTGACACAGTAGACTCATAAATTGTTTCATATTGATTTTTTGTATAAGTATCATTTAATTTTGTTTCTATATAATTATTGAGATAATTAATTCAAAATTTATTGATTTTATATCATTATTGTGATTCTAATTTTATCATTTACCTATCATGGATTGAGAAATATGATTATTCATATATTTTCATCATTTTTAAGAATAAATGAAATGAAAATTTTCATAGTATTAAAAACATTTAGGTGTGCGGGGTGATATCATGAAATGACTTATCATATATTTTCAATATTAAATTTTTTATTCAAAATGTTTATGGGGTCAATTAACTCATCATTTAAACCTTTGAATCAAAATATCAATTTTTATTCATTAGTTAGAAATATGTTAAAATATAAAATTCACTATCATTGATGTTTTCATAGAAAGAAAATAATTTATTATTTTAGCATAGAGTCAACAAAACTAATAAAAATTTATAAATATCTTCTTTTATGATTATAGGTTTTTTTGGATTCAATTTATTTATTTTGGCCAAGAGTTGGATCCAACCATAATAGACCTAATATAGGCCTACAATGAAGATAAGTTCTATGTGAGACAATTTATACCCAAATTTTTTAAAAGGGCCATAATTTGGTATAAGAGATTCTAATTGGAAAATTTATATTATAATTTGAAAAATCATTCAATGTATAATATAAAAAAAATAATGAATCATTCAACTAATAAGGAAGATAATAAGGTATATAAAGTCGATGGTATGGATTAAAGTTAAAAATTCACCGACCTCACCAATACCATTGTCTTATTTTGGAACTTAAATGTGTAAATTGATTCTAACATTCCTATAATACCTTGTAATTTGAGGATAATGGGAAATAGTGTAAAATATGGTATATTGGGACATCTAATTTTTTATATTTTAACCACCCCCCTTCCATAGAGTTCTAAGCTCTTTATGATAACACGTGTAGAAAATTAATGTAAATCCCTAACATCAAATTTGTATTCATTGAAAAATATTATCAAATTCATGTTTTTATGTTTTATTTTACATATTTCATTCTTAGTTAATTTTTATACTAATATGAAACTCTCTTAATTTCAAAGGATCATGTTTGAGGGGAACCCATACATGTAATGATTAATAACCATTTTCTTTTTTATCAATCATATCTTAAGCATTATTTTTTTTGAACTGTATTAGTTTATAGATTATATATAAGTACACTCATAAACTTTCACTTCTTTTTCTTGATATAAAATTTTTAAAAATAAAAAAATAGACAAAACATCAATTTCATAATGTATTTTCAAAATGGTTTTAGGTTACAAAATTTGAAACAAATCACTTGATCATTGGTGTTAGCCTATGAATTACTTTTTTCCCAAAACATGATGCATCCTATAATAAAAAAAGAAACATACTATTCTATGTATTATAAATATAGTATTTGAATATTTAAAAACTATCTTTGAATATATAAAGAACATGATTTTCCCAAGTTAATCACACATCAGTCATTACATCAAATATTAATTTTCTTTTAATCCTTACTTGTACATGATTTAATACTTTAACACAAAACTAGAATTTATTATAAACCTGTTTATTTTATAGAAAATTTTTCTTTATCTAATTTCATGATATAATTATTTTTAAGAGAAGATCGAGGGATCCTAATTAAAATATATTTTATAGTAAAAAACAAGTAATTTGACATGCCATGACAATGTAATATATTAATTGGCTTATAATTGTCTTCCATATGCCCAACTTATTGCTTTAAAAGCTATTATATAGCTTCGATTCAAGAGTATTTTATTTGATATTATTCATCCATATTTTTTATTTTTTATATGATTAGATTTGTCATTGACACCATTATGTCCTATTTTCATTTCATTTGATGAGCTATCATTTCTCACTCATTACTTCAATGAAGTGTACTTTAGTGATTTAATCACTTCATTGTGATTTTATTTATCCAAGAGATAAGAGAGAATATAGAATAATAGGTGGAGGTTTTTAATATTTAACCTCTAATTCTATAGTTCCAAATGATATCAAGAGTTATGTTCTGGTAGATATCAATGTTCATACCTTGTAAACATGTGGTAAAGGATATAAAAGGATAAAATATCATATGATGTTATTGTTATGATCATTTACTTTAGGTTTAATGTGATTATTGTTAAGATTTATGACTCTACATGCACTATTTTATTTTTATCGTTATTCTACCTTGTATTTATTATGTATTCTATATTTTTATGTGTGTTTTGTTAAATTATTTTGAATAGTATCATATGTTAACTCCTTAATAAAGATTGTATCACTACCCCATGATTTTTTAAGAGTTATAACTCATATGGTTTCTCTATAATTTTATACCTTTATATTTAATCTATATCAATTTTCTATTTTTATTTTATAATAAAGAGGGTGTTGGGGTATTGTTCTTACTTTCCATGATGGTCTAATGTGGATCAAATCACATTAAATACATGTATTTTTTTGATGTTTTTTCTTTTAATTAATTAATCTTTACTTCAATGTATTCATTCCATCACTTTCTTAATTGTTTGGAGTACTATCAAATTTAATATTTTAAAATAAAAAAACGCTAAATTCATTGTGTCATAAACCATTGAATATGGATGTAATATAGTGAGAAGAAGTAATTCCCTCCAAAAATTGGTATTAGATATTTTATGTGTATAAAAATAGAATTTATGAAGTTAAAAATAAATAAATTTAAAGGAGATAGAGATTTTAATTTATGTAGAATAAAAATGTACATGCTATTGGTCAAAAAAGGGATTTTTGATGCACTTTGTAGCCTCAAAAATAAAATTAACAGTCATTTCACTAATATAAAAATCATTATATCATATGATAATATTGTTTCTTATGCTTTAAAAACAATATAATTTTATTTATATCTCTAGGGGATAAGATCATCCATGAATCAATGTATGAGTCTAATATTTTTCGATTTGGATAAATATTGAACATTAGTATGTGACTGAGTCTCTAGTATAAATATGGTATAAGAAAATTATACTATACACCTTGAAGATTCATGTTATAATTGTAGTCTAATCTCACCTAAAATCTTTTAATAATATTGTATTAAATTTTCTAAATATTCATGTGAAAAGAGAAGATGATGAACAAAACAACATTGTGTTAACATATTTAGCAAACTCATATAATACCTCAATGGATAAAATGATGTATATAAGATAATCCTTAACCCTTTATAGATTTAACCTTTCTTTACTTTTTAGGGAGATTAAATCCAAAAAAATAGAATATAGAGAAGGAAGATTTAAAAATGAATTGTAGGATAAAACACATGGTAAAGTATGGTACAATATGCAAAATATAAGAAGTCACATAAAATATAATAATAGATTCTTTAAATTTTATAATTATAATTAGCCTAGGAATACCAATAAAATTTTTCTTACCAGTAAAATTAACAATTAAAATAGTGAATTAGACCATTCCTCAGGGGTTAAAACTAGATTTGATAATGTTGAAGTTTGATTACGTTTATTATATAAAAAATGAAGAATAGGTCCTAAATTTTTTATGCTCATTACACAAGTGTCCTAAATTGAAATATTTTTCTAATTTAATTGATAGTGAATATGGTTATGTTGTTCTAGGAAATTTACTAAACTACAAAATCATGGTGATAGAATATGTGTTATCAAAACATCATTGTTGTATTTTCGAAACACTTAATACAATTATATGGGTTCCTAAAATTAATAAAACTCATTTCTCTTGGATTTCATCATCAAAATGGGTTCACTAACAATAATTATTGGATACCTTGTTAATGAGAGTTATTTTTTAAATGGTAATACATGCATAATATAATTGAATTCCACTTATATCACCATAAATGATAACACTAAGAAATTGCATAGAAAACTCAAGCATGTTAGTACCAAAGGATTAGGGAAATAAAATAAATAAAATTTGTTAACTTATGTTACACCTAGCATTCTTACATTATGTGGTGATTGTATTTTTGTAAATTCAAATCATTATAATATTTGAAATATTATAATTCAATGTCCCTAATACACTTGAATATGTACATTCTGTTTTATGTGGTCTTTATTAGACATCCTATCATAGTAGAGGATATTTGTTTGTGATTTTTATAGATAATTTCAAAATAAAAGTGTGGAATTATATTTAAAAACATAAATTTGACACTTTTATAACCTTTAAGAATTATATATTTGTTATTTAAAATCAAACTAACATAAAATTTAAGTCTCTTAGAATTAACAATAGTATTGGATATTTATAAAATTTATTTATTTATTTTAGTAAGATATAGGGATTTAAAGAAATAGTTTGACAAAATGGGATATTTTAAATAATTAATAGTCCTATATTGGAAAGAGTAATAAGAATGATTTCATACTATAGTTTAGATAAGAATTTTTAATCTAAATTCTCTACTATGACAATGTATTTTACCAATTTATTCATGTCATCATCTACTAGTTATAAAACCTTGGAGAAAATGTGGACTAATAAACCAAAAGTATATGATTATTTAATGGGTCTTGGTTTCATTACATATATATATTCAAATAATGATAATTTAAAACCTTGTGAAATTAAATATGTGTTCATAGCATATCCTGGGAGGTGGAAGGTTTAAAATTATTAACATATAATCCATGTTATCAAAAATGTATCATTATTCCTGAAGTTATATTTTATGAGTCTAATGTTTATAATTATAATCCTATTTTTAATTATAACACTAAAACAACCTAATAATTATTGAAATTCTGAATTAGGGGCCCAAATAATTCTCAAATTGAGACTGACCCCATAGGACCACATGAATGGCCTCAAATTGAGTCTAAATCTGACACTATGTTGGATAAAAAGTCTTTTAGAGATCCCTGCAATTAACATACAACTCATGATACGTAAAGTAGATTTATATGAGCCCCATCTCAATTTAGACACACTTTTGTGGTCATTTATGCCTTTAATATTTCTTAATATTTGAATAATATTGAACCATTTTCTTATTAAAAAGATGTAAGGATGGAAATCATGATTGATGAGATATACTGTTTACTTAAGTATAATACCTATACTATTATTAATAAACCTAATAGTTTAAAATTACATGATTATAAGTATATTTTTAAAAATAAATAATACAAAAATATTGAATCCCAAAATAAAATATAATGTTTGAATTATTTCCAAGGTAATCTTTCAATGTGAAGATATTGATTATAATAAAATTTTCTCTTCATTTTTAATAATTTTTCAATTTTTTTAATGATTTAATTTGCTTCGTATTATTAATTTCACATAGAATAGATATATATAATTTTTTTTTCAAAATGGATAATTATAGGAAATTTTTCAATGAATCCACTAGAGGGTTTATTAGAAATAATTTAAAGTAGATAAATTGTTTCTTGAAAAAAATAATTGAATATTTTGAAAAAATATTAAGGAAAATTTTATAAAATATTTTATTCATTTATTATTAATAATGGTTTTACACATTGTAAATATAATTCATATATTTACTTTAAAACACTAAAACGTGAAATGATTTATTTACTATTGTATATTTATTCAATACTAATTATTTACAAAAATGTAAAGTTGATAAATTGAATGAAACTCAAATTAAATATGTATTTTCAAATTAAGTGGATGGTAAATACCAATAAAAATGATTATAATAAGTATTTATAAAGATAGGGTAAATAAATTTAAATCCTTATCTCAATATTTTAATATTAAAATAATTTTATAGAAGTACTTATTTGAGTTTTAAAAACTTATTAATATACCTTTGGGGTAATATTTCAAGTAATCTCTCATGTAGTTACCTAATAACGACATGAACATAAATTTATGATTATGGAATATTATGTTAATATATTAGGAAATATAATGTATGTTATGATATATTTTAGGCTGGAAAATGTATATTGTTTTGTACTCTGAGAATGTTTATAAGAAATCCCATAAATCCCCACTGGAATCTATTAAATTAGTTACTCAGTTATATATTTATGCCATCTTATATATTTATATATAATAGTAAATATATTATTCTAGAACATGATGAGATAGGGTTTATATATTCATGTTGTGTTTATAATAAAAATACACATAAGTTTATTATTATGTATATATTCATTGGATGTGGTGGACCTATATCCAGGAAAAGCATTATAAAATTTGTTATTGGGTTATACACCACTAATATATAATAAATTGCATTTATAGAATCAATTAAAGAGGTAATTTGGTTAAAAGTATTATTTAATGATATTTAACTATCTATTTATAAATTTAGTGGTATTTTTAAAGAAAATTATTTTAAAAAAATGTATAATTTAATGATATTTCACTATTTATTTATAGAATAAATTAAAGATGTATTTTTTATGTTAATTAGTATGAAATTCATTTAAAAGAACGTGTTTTTCATCGATAATCCAAACATATACACATTAAGTTGCATTTTTTAGGGATATTATTGAAAATGATATAGTGTGTCTCAAAAATATACACACCAAAAATAATCCAATCAATAGTTTGATAACGTTTGTTCCATTATTGACATTAAAGAAAATTTTAGAATTGTTAAATATGAGTCTAGTTCAAGAAAATAGATTAAAAGGAAACCATTTATATATTTATAATTTTATTTTCAAATAAGGAGACTTATGAAAATTGATCTTAGATTTTAAAATAAAATTTATTTTATTTTTTATTTATACTTTCATTATAAGTGACTATGAAAAAAATTTTACATTTTTTTATTCATTTCTCATTTTTGGGTGGGATTAGATATTTTTAACTATTACATCCTACCTAATAATTATTATATTTTCTTATTTATTATGAACCATTACTCATGGCCTACTTCTCATGGTATATACTTCTTTTCAGATTTATCTATATCATTCATCATCTTGATCAAAAAGCTTGGGTGATTCCAATTTGCATGACACTATATTTTTTTCCCCAATTTTATTATTTATCCCAAAACATTAACTCAATAGGATTTTGTGTGTGTGTATTTTTCCCTTCTTATCATTTTTTGAGTTATTACATCACCTTGATTCGAGAGTATTCTTTTTCATCATAATTTTTTATGAGTATGCCTTTATATGTGATTAGATGTGTCACCTAATGCTAGAATTCCATGTCATCAGTTCATATGATGTTCCATAATTTTACACTTATTCTTTCATTGGGGTATCCTTTGGTGATCCATTAACATAATTTCATCCATCTATACCTTATAGAGAATTGGTAACATGGGAAATACAGAAAATATCTTAGTACTTGAACTATGTTTCCATGGTTACTAATGATATCTAGAGTTCAATCCTAGTAAATATTTCTATTTTTTACATGTGAGCTTGAGTTGGATGATATAAAATGATAGTAGATCCTTGGGTTTTGGTGGTCTAATAAATAATTTGAGGTTTAACCAGATTCCTGGTAGTAGGTCTAGCACTCTAATCATCAATTTAAATTTAACTTAATTTTCCATTATATATCTTGTGTGTTCTATATTTTTGTGTTCATAATGTAATTTAATATAGGATGGTATTAATAGTTATCATGGGATCTAAATTTTTTTATCATAGTGGAATAAATAAAGAAACCTAGTCTGTGATTCAACTATGATAGATAAATGAATCCATGCGTAAAATAGAAATGAAGAACCTTGTGAATGTGTACCTTAAACCAAAGGTCCCACTACACCATATTAATATGTGATTAATGAATATAGTTAAGTGTTATTTAAATTAAATCCTACCACCAAATCTGTAACACCCCAAAATTTTTGTTAAAATAATAATATTATTGATATCTTTCTTAAAACACAACACCAAAATTAAAAGGAATTGAGATATATTACAAAATATTAATATTTAAATGTGACATAACCATTGAATTGGTGGGTATGAATTTATTTAATTAATTATAAAATATAATTATAGTCAACCTATAATATACAAATGTATTTATTAATTCTAATTTATGGAGGAATCAATTTTTAGTTGAGTCATTTTTTACTTCAGAAAATGTATTTCCTTCAAAAATGATTTTTATTTCATTATGTGGATGGAAATTATAATTAAATTATTACTATTTTAGAAATTATATTTCAAGAAACGAACATAATTTTTTTTATCAAAATTTCAAAATTATCTAAGAGTGAATATTTTATAATTTTATGAAAATATTTTTTTTAAGGAATAGGGAAAGATAAAAAAAATTTATTGAAAACTATCTTATAATTTAAAGAATTTAAAAGGATAAGTTTTATTTTAAAATGGTTTTTAAATTAAAATTAGTTGATTTATATTTTTAATAATCCAATGAAGGTAATTGGAATTGATTTTATGTTATATTTTGGCATACAAACTTTTTATTCTTCAGAAAACATTTTTTATGAAAAACTATTTTTCATCGATTATTGCTAATTTAATTTTAAATAAAACTATACCCCTTATATGGATTAAATCAAGAAAAATTTATTACATTTATGTAATCTGGAGGATAAATTTATTTATATAGGTCCCTTTTATTTTTTTTAACTACAAATAATAACCAAAAAAATATTTTTCACCTTGGTAATGGTAAAATGGGTAAAACATAGTTAAAATATTGGGATAATGCTTCAAATTTTATATAAAACAATAATTTGTCCTATTAGATGATTTTATTTCATATATTTCCATCCATATCTCAAATATATGACCACTTATTTCCATTTTCATTGATTATGACCTTTATATTATTTTCAGAAAAGAATAAATACAAAATATCACTCTCTTAACTTTAATATCTCTAAATGTTTTACATAAGGATAAGAAGTGGATATATTCAGTTATAAATTTCAATTATATATATAAATTAATTAATTTATAATCTTAATTTATTTTTAATATTTGGTGATTGGATAATTACCTTGAATGCTTACTCAACAGCAACATGATATCTATTCAATTAATAAAAAAATAAAATAAATTATTTTAGAAATATTAAAAGCAATAAAATTTGGATGAATTATTGGGTTAATTTTTTTTATAAATATAACATATTTTTAATTTTTAAAATGTGTATATTTTAATTCCATTATTTTTATTTTTATGAAAATTAAAATTATGGGAATAGTTCTTAAAATTACATATATATTATTTTATGTTAAATATATTTTATTAAATTATTTAAAAGTCATAAAAATATTTCAAGAGGAAAATTAGGGTGATAAATGGTTTAAAATGACATCAATTTTTGATTCATGAACCAATTTTTAACTTATAAGTAAAATTATACACCTTTAATATTGAAAAACTCATTACCATAGTTATGGTTAAAATTGGTTAACCAAGGGTTTAAACTAACAGATAAAGTTCAAAATGATATCTAAAATTTATAAAATATTATTATATGGTTATATATTGAATATATCTTATTTATATTCAAATTTGTGAAATTTTGGAACCATTTTACATGAGTTAGACACATATTATATTATAATATTTCATGTATTTCCCAAAATGAAATTATTGATATTTTATAATAAACAATATTTTATTAAAAGATTTAAACTTCATAAATATAATATCTTAGGAAAATTTTATTGTATATTATTTAAAATATCAAAAACGGTCCATTATGGGTCACTGGCCCTTTAGGATATCATTCTTTCCCCTTAAGTTGTATAAAAATCTTATTTTGTTGTAATTATGAAAAGGATTAATGGGGGTTAAAACAAAAAGATAACGGATAAAACATTACATATAATTGTATAAAATTTATTGGACAAGATATTTTATACTTATACTCATCCTGTATTTCAAATGTTTTAATTTATAGTCACTTTCTTGAAAATATTAATATAAATAAATTTAATATTTTAAGTATTTCTAGGAATACCCTTCCCCTCACTTATAAAACGTCACTTATTCTCTTCTCTTAAACACACCTTTTAAGGCTTATATCTCATAAAATACCAACTATAATACCTTAATATATTTCTTAACCATATCCTGGATCTTTTTTTCTTTCCAAAATACTATCCCTTCAAGGCTTAATGTGTAATCTAAAATAGGTTTCTCAATGAAGAGGTATAACTCTTAACCAAGAATTTTATGTTTTATTTTCTATTATACCTCCTATAAATCCATGTTATTCATTATAAAATAATTAATATAGTATATTCAATATAATTAGTTATTATGATGATTATTTAATAACCATTAGCCACATTCATTTTATCTTATAGAATGTAAAAATATCATTCATGTGTATGTATAACTCATCATCTCTACTTAGCGGTGTAATTAGTTTTTCATCACCACTTTAATTGAATTTTTATAATGACTGGTTTAAATTTTATATATTTTATTTTCTAAATAGTTATTTTTCTATAATTATAATATCATATCTATCTTAATACTTTTAAACCATTTGAAAGTGATAATGTCACTCGTGTGTACGTGTAGACTACAAGCTTCATGATGTGATTTGATTTTTTTCTGCTTTACATGGATGGTGATAAGGATATATTTAATGAATATATATTATATATATTATATAATAATTATTATATAAATTTTAATTATTATATACATTTATTTCATTACATCCATCGAAAAGTGAAAATAATGTTCATGAATATGTATGGACTACTAGGTCCAAGAATGGTGTAATTCGTTTTTCTATATCTACCTTTTATGGATGAATCCAAATACATATATATAAATAATATATATAATATTTATATCACTATCAACATTTTTTATATCATTTAACCATGATCAAAATATAAGGATTAGAACTATTGAATCGAAATTCTTATGAAAAATGAAATAATGAAAACCTGAAAATGACGATTTACCAAGGAATTATTAATAAATGGGTGTTAAAATGTTAAAATTAAATAATATGAGTGTCACGACCTATCCCCCAGGGCCCATTCCATGACTACCCCAAGCCCGCCTTCCATAGTCCAGAGGCTAGCGACTAGCATCAAAATGCGTATTCCCTAAAACCAGGAAAGCATTTCCATATAACCTATAAACACACATGACCAAGAACATAACAATATATGAACACATGTAAAATATATAGTAAAAAGAGTGTGTAGAATAAGAAAAAGGGGCCAGAATACAAACCCAACTAGAAATTATAGAAAAGCTAAAAAGTACAAGTAAACTAAAACAACTCCTGTGAAGACCCGCCCAGGATCCTACCTGAATGGTAGGTACAACCCATGAATGGTCGTCTCTGTAGTATGCCTCATCTAATGTCCACCTCTGAGCTACCTCTAGTCCTGGTACTCTCGTCCTCAATCAGAGATGTCCGTCGTCTGCACCAAAAACAATAAGGTGCGTGCGTAGCCCATGCAGGGGTGAGTATAATGATACTCAGTAGGGACCCTGAGACCCTTAAAGGTCTCAAAAAAATCCAAAAATTATAAAATACAAAGCATGAAAAAAGCTGACAACCTTACTTAGGTATATGCCCATACATATACCTAAGTGATCAAGTATACCCATCTCATTCATGAGGAAACACAAGGCCCAAATCTAAAGCACAAAGCTCAATTGTTCCACAATAGAAGTAATACCATGAAGGTAACACCACAAACGTAAGTACCACAAAGGTAACACCACACAGAAGAATACCACAAAGGTATCACCACGAAGGTAAGTACCACAATGGTACGCGAAACAGAAGAATGCCACAAAGGTATCACCATGAAGGTATGTACCACAATGGTATGCCACACAGAAGATTACAACAAAGGTAAAGATTCAGCTCACACCAGGTATAACTTAGGTACGGTAGTAAAGATGATTATATGTAACTACCGAATCATCTTGATCTCTTAAAAGGCAGACCCACATAGGATCCTAAATCATCAAACCCACATAGGATCCTAGTACGCCATCATCCCATATAGGATCCTAGTAAAGCGGACCCACATAGGATCCAAGAGTAGTCCCACCTGCATTCCTAGAGCGGATCTAAGTGAGACTCTAGAACATAGAACCACAAAGTATCCCAAGCATAGAGCCCCATAGGATCCATTTCTCATGTTAAAGACAGTTACATGGTTCCCGCAGTAAGCTCGCCTGATTCTGGGAGGTTCCTCTCCTCAAGCCACTAGTCGATACTCCAACTTCCATGAAGTCCCACAATGAATTATCCCAAAGGACTGCCATGAAAAATGGGTCTCAACGCAATAGACGGTGTATCAATCTAACACATGGTCTATAAGTTATTGGTCTTTTAGTCAAGAGGGCCTAATAGGATTCATGTTTGATCCAACCCGGCCATACCCCAACTTAATAAAAACCAAAATTAGGGTATACCAAAAGGTCTATATCACTTCAATGTTTCCAGCGCTACTGACGGTTCGTCAAACGGATGCCCGTAGCTCAAGATATTGCCGAAAGAGCGAAAAGGGTCAAAGTTGGCCTGGGTATGGCCCGACCCGCCCGACCCGAGTTCGATCCTGGGTCCATACCGGCCCGCCGGTGCGGCCCAAGATGGGAAGCCTATGGAGGCAGCCCATGGTGGCGGCCTGCAGTGTGGTGACCAGTGGTGTGGTGGCCCGCAGTGTGGCGTCCTGTGGTGCGGCGGCCTGCGGTGAGCGGTCGGCAGTTACACGGCTGGTCGGACGGTCAGCCCCCTCCACACAGCATAGTCGCGCGCCGCACCTCCACCGAAGGCCGGCTCGGTCGGTCGCCCTCCCATCGCCGCCGTGGTACAAGGCCACAGCGTGGACACGTGCCGCCATCCCCTTTGTGTGGCCAGCTGGAGTGCGGGCCACCTCCCTTACTCCGCCACGGTCAACGGGCCGTGACCCTTCTCCGCCAGTATGGTTTCATCGCCACCATCTTCACAGCTGGCTGTGGTGTCGACAGCCACTCCCAAATCCCACCGGTGCCAATCACCGACACTAGTTGTAACACCCCAGGTAAATAAAAAAGATGACATTTTTATATTTATCCATATTTGTGAAGAAAATTTTAATATTAATTTAAAGGGAACGCTATGCTCGATGGTGTACCCAATACGCAAAAACGAGTTTATTGGAAATCTTAAGTTGCACTCTAATAATAAAATAATATTATTTTAAATGGTAGTTAACGCCTAGCCATTGTAATGGCAGGAATGAACATAACTAACTACAAATTTATTATATATGTTTGTCAAATATATTTACTTTTATCCAATAAATATTAGAGGCTTAAAATGCGAATGAATCCAATTTTAAGCGTAAATATTCTAATATTCTTTAAAAGATCGATTAACCGCCATTTGATGGCGAACCATTTTTAAATCCACTTGTTGAAAATTTTATATGTTATATTGGTCCAAATAAAATCATTCTTTATAATCAGGATATCAAAATTTACTTTGTGTAAATTTTTGTTATTTTTTTTTGATAATGTCCATTTTTAATGAATAAGTGAAAAAATTTGTATTTTAATTCAAAAACACTTTTTAATATAATTTAATTATATGATTAGATCATCTTTTGAAATGTTTTTAAAGTTAAATTATAATATATTTTTACCATTTAATCCAATGGTGGTCATTATAATTAATTTCACATTGAAATTGGACTTAAACTAGTATCAATCTTTTAATAGATATTGTTTCTTAAAAACACGCTATTTGTTCTGACAGCAGGAATTAATTATTAAATTAATTAATGAAACTTATATTTTTTTAATTGTGAAAGATATAAATCATTTTTGAATTCGGAATATCAAATATATCTTAGGGTGATTTTTTGGTATTTTCTGAAAAACATCAATTTTTGATGAATAGTGAAACCACCAAGTGGTAGTTAAAAAACTGATTTTTCGTTTAAATAAAACTTTTCCACTTCTGTTATTTAAATTTCAAAAATACGACATTCATGGTTGTCATTAGGATGTAAAATGTGGTTCAATGGGATTAAAATAAATTTTTGGTTAATATTAAGTTTTAAGTTTTATTAATCGTGATTAAAGATAATTAGGGTAATTTAAGGTAAAGATAATGTTATAATAATATGAAATGACCTCGACACATGTCCTACCCTTATTAGATGAGTCATGGCTGACCAGGAAAATTGATGGTTCAACTTGGGGACACCATGGATCCACTTGGTAGGAAAATGACATTAATAACTTTTTATTTAAAGTAAAAATGAAAATCTCACAAACATGTATTGTTTTACTAAAAAAAAAATTACATGAGGTTATAAAAGTCATATTTTTTACTATAAATATTAATTAGAAAGATAAATAGATTTACTACATAATTATAATTTTTTTATAATTTTTATACATTAAATAAATTTATTTTTTTATGACATTATGATGATGCAGTGATTACCTCATTAATGAACGATTTAAATAAAATGAAACGATAATGTAAAATATAAGACTTACACTTGTCAAAAACCTATTGGATGGGTAGATTTCGAACCCTTATCACATAATACTATAAATATATAATTATGGGACCTTTTATATCCAATAATTATTTTATAATAAAGTATTTTTTCAAGACTTTCCAAGAGTTCCCCTCCTCCATCTTATAAAATGCCACCACCTCTACCATCCTTACCCACACCACTCAAGCCATTGGCTCGGCCAAAATCTCATACTTTTATCTGTCCACATCCCTACCTTCATCATAGAATCCTTCCCTTAGGAAAAAATCTTTTCAATAAACCCTTTTGGTTCAAGCCAAGGGGAGTTACCAGATTTAAAGGTAAAGTCCTCTCCAATGTTCTTTTGTGTTATTTTGCTTCTCCAAAGCCCTAAAATATTTTTATTCCATTATTTTGTAACAAAAACAGTATCTACAATATAATAGGATTTTTTATGAGAAGTATTCGATCTACACTTACACACACCTCCATCTAATGGTTAAAGAACATACTGTTTTTGTGGATGGCGAATTATTGCCTCATGAAACGATGATTGTTCTATCTTCTCCTACCACCTCTCATGGTGGCCATTATGATGGAAATATATTTATTTATGATATATATTATATTTATTTCCTATCTATGATTCTGTATTTTACATTTAAAACATAACTTTATGCTTTGCATGTTGTGAAAATGAGATAATTTCATTTGGGGAAGTGTGGACTACCGCCCCCTCAAGTGATGCGACTCGTTCATGCAATACATGGAATGTATAAAGAATGAAATTAATGAACTAATGTGACCTATATAACATATATATTATACATTAATTATAATATATATATATATATATATCATTTAGTTTTAATTTCATTAATGGGACAAATAAATGAAAGTAGTGTTCATGCGTACGTACGGCCTACCGTCTCCATGAACGGTGCATTTCATTTTTTATCTCAAAATGTTATGGAATAGTATAAAATGAATATATAATGGATATATATGATATTTAAATCATTAATACTATTCTGGAGACGGTGTAATTATAACTACATGGACAATTCTTTTCAAACAAGTTCATTTTGACTCATGTACCGAACATCGACAAAAAACGCCTGATATGAACTCACATAATTAACTAATTATTATAACATTATAATATGTGATACTAATTTAATAATAAACTTTAAAGGAGGTCCTTAAGAAATTATTAATTGAACAAAGTTTATTATTCAGGAATATAAAGAAATGAACAAGACAAGTCGGACTTGAGGTAAGGGAGCATTCCTATCTCTTTCTTTTTAAGTACTCTCTTTTATGTCATTTCTTTTAATCTCCTCTTTATTATGTTGGGGGATGTACTTTTATATTCCTCATTATGTAATTTATATGTTCATATTATTAGAGACCCTATTTAATCTCATAAATCCTTTTTTGGAAGTTTTAATTGGCGTCATTAGGCTGCCGAGTTTTCGTAAGGGATTTTTCATCTCACTTTTATTCCCGTGAGATTTATGCTACATTTTACACCATTTACTTTGAGTGGTGTATGTACTACCCATTATTATAATATTTGTGTAATATAATTTCGTTTATGAGTATTAACATCAATGTTGTATAGTCCTTTCTTTCATTGTGTGTACGTTTCGAAAGTTACCCAAGTCGGTAAGGGAACCTTTCACCCCCCTAATTTTAAAGGACTTGTTTTTGTTTTGTCTTTTAAATTACAACTTATTATGTTGGGATATGTTATTATATATCCTTTTTGATGTAAATTTTATGTCCAAGTGATGAGATACCCCTTATCTCTCTCATCAACTCTTTTCTAAAATTTGATGTGACGCCGTTAGGCTATCGAATTTTTACAAGGGAACTTCTTAACCCAATTTCAATTCTTTGGTTTAAACCTCTACTTATTGATTTTTTTCATGCTATGAATATGGGTGGATTACATCTGATTGTTTTACACAGATTATCCACTTATATTTGGTGTATTTATATTTTCCACACATAATTATGTCATTTCTTTATCCTTGCTCTAATGGCATGATCCTTGATTGGGATTACATATCAATTTATTCTCATTGAGACATTTCTTATTGATATTCACTATTATTCTTTTATAAATTGTATATACAACCCCTTTGACATTCCATATCCATATTATGTCTATACTAATGTCATTTAAATGTTTTGAAAATGGTCTACTTTCATGTGGCATATAATTTAAATGTTCAAAATGGAAAAGGACTCTTTTATTAAAACATTGTTTTAAATGGTTTTAAAGATTTATTCTTTCAAAAATTTATCATCCATGTCCATGTTTTAAAAATGGTTTTAAGAATTTATTTATATAGACATGAATTTTTTAAAACCCTTTAAAAAGTTTTTAAGTGGTATGGGACACTTGGATTCTAAAATCTCATTTAAATGTCTTCTTTTAATATTTTCAAAGTATAAAGGGATTTTTCTCTCATAGAGTTTTAATGATATTATTAGATGTTTTTATTTATGATAATATCATGATGTGATCTCTCGTGATTTAAATGTGGAAATTTTATGTTTCTTTTATGCATGTTTTAAGTGTTATGATTATGTTATTGTTCATGGGAAATGTTTATGAAGACGGGTGGTTTCGTGATAAACTAAGGGCGGGTGAGCCCGATATAGCTCTCTAATGCATTGGGTAACATGAAGGAGTTAAACGCTAAGGTTTCTCTAAAGAGATTTACGGAATATATTTTTATGGGTATTCCAAACGTAACCATGAGGGTTAATCTCTACGTAAGAATGTTATGAATGCCTCAAGTTACCTTTACGTCTTATGATTTCTATGAGTTATTCATAAATCTTATGACTTCATGAGGTATGTTAATGTGCTTATGTTTTAAGAGTAAAGTATGATTTCATTGATTCTTATGTATACATGGACTAGTGTTTTCTTTATATATTTTTATAACCCTTACTGAGCCTTTTATTCTCATCCTAAGTTTTTGAAATGTTTTCCATAGGACTGAATGGTGAATAGGGTCAAGGATGGAATCAAGGAAAGTCATGCTATCTAAAACATGGAACTAGAAATGTTTATTTTTAAGATTTTTTTTTTATTTTATGGAAACTGAGTAGAAGTGTCTACATTGTAATCTTGTGAGATGTAATAGTTATGTCCTAATTCTCTAATACTCTAAAACTGAAAAGATCCTCAATGAGAATTATTCATTTAATTCAAGATTATGTAATGTTTTAAGGTCGGGTCCTTATACCGGTCACTTTAATCCTCCATCGTTAAGAACACATAAAAAGCCTAAAAGGTTACGGAGAGGGTGGTCTATGTTTGTTTGTCCCGCACCCTCTGTGTTAGATTGGTAGCAAGTGACTCATAATTCTTGAATCATGAAGAACGTAAAGAATGGGTAATGGGGTATTCAAAACAAAAACTCTACCTTGTCGTTAATTGGGGATGTCAGAAGGAAGAAGACGAATTCATTGGATAACATCAGTGTTCATTGCCTCTACAAGGTTCTTCTAATCTGGGCTCGGGGTCGATTACTCGTTCTTCGATGGAGATACATTCTCTGTTGGAGAGTAAGATTTTTCTCCACAATTATCCCAAGCTCCTCCATTTTCCAACACTTTCTTCCAAAGGTAATGGAGTGAAAATATAAATTAAAATAATTTTAATAGATTAATTTATGTTGGCACAATTAAATGTTGACACATTTAATTAATTTTTAGTTGGCTCAAAAATTAAATGGGGAGTTGAAAGGATTTATCCCATTAAAGAGGGTTCATGTGGTCCCCACCATTAATTTCAAAATGGGGAGTTTTAGGCTCGGGTGGTCCCTACCACTTCACATTCAAAATTGGGAGGTTATGAAAATTAAATTAAAGTTGTTCATTGTTTTATTTTTATTTCCACGAAAAACACAAAAAATAACTTTCACCCTCGTCCTACTTCCATCAAGGTGAAAGTAACTTTAAGCGAATACTGGCATTGTGAGTTCAATAGTGTCCTCAGATTTCAATTTTGAGCACCGGTTAAAAAGTTACAAAAACATGCTCGCACGTTTACTGAACATACTTAAAAAAAGTTCAGAAATTCATTCCTGGCACACTGGGCCTCATAATCACACGCAATCAATTTTTGTGGACTAGTATTATTAAAATATAATTAATTAAAAAACATTACTTGTAAATTTTTAGGTCTTTACATTCTCTCCCCCTCAAGGCTTTGGATCCCCGTAAGCCACAACTCAAACTAAGGGAACAAGTGGGGGTACTGAGCACAAATATGAGACTACTGCGCCCAAGTTCTCTCCTGGAGGTTCTCATGCTGCCAACATACATGAACTAAAGGTATCGACCGCCCATGAAGGTCTCTATCCTATCGATCCTCAATGTCCACTAGATCCTCCATAAACTTTGCCCCATCATCGATGTCCAGCTCACCGTGGTCGATGATGTGAGAAGGGTTGTGCATGTATCTCCTCAAATGGGATATTTGGAAGACATCGTGCATAAGGTGAGAATGAGGGGGAAGTTCTAGGCGGTATGCAACCTCACCAACTCCACTGAGGACCTGAAAGGGTCCGATGAACCTTGGAGATAACTTGTCACCCCGGCCAAATCTTCGCAATCCTCGTCGAGGTGAGACCCATAAAAAGACATTGTCACCATCCTCGAACTCCATAGGTCTCCGTATCCTATCGGAAAAAAAACTTCTACCTGCTCTATGAAGTCTTCATCCACTCCTAGATGATTTGAACCTCCTCAGTGGTAGCTCGTACCATATCTAGTCCAATAAGTGTTGACTCCCCTGGGTCTGTCCATCATAAAGGCATTCTGCAAGGTTAGACGTACAGAGCCTCAAAAGGTTCTATGCCAATGGTGGAGTGATAGTTGTTGTTGTATGAAAACTCCACCAAGGGAAAGTGATCCTCCCAGCTGTGAACGAAGTCAAGGACGCAAGCATGCAACATGTCCTCAAGGGTCTTAATGGTCCGCTCTATCCGGACATCCGTCTGAGGATGGAAGGCGGTGATCAAATGAAGTTTCATCCTGAAAGCCTCCTAAAAACCCTTCCATATCTGAGAAGTAAAACATATATCCTGATAAGAGACAATCATTGAGGGTAATCCGTGTAGCCTCTCAATCTCCTGGACGTAGAGGCGTCCCAAGCTCTCTACTGAACCCTGCTCTCTAATATATAGTAAGTGGTCCGACTTGGTGAGTCGGTCGAAAATCGCCCAGATAAAATCATGACCCTTGGATGTACGTGGAAGTACTGTCATGAAGTCCATGTATATCTCATCTCACTGCCACTCCGGGACCTCTAACGGCAGAACAAAGCCTACTGGTACCTGATGCTCCGCCTTCACTTGCTTACAAGTGAGGAACCAAGAGATGAACTATGCTACCGCTTTCTTCATTCTTGACCACCAGTGCTATTGTCAGAGGTCCTAGTACATCTTCTCCACACCTGGATGTACTGATATAGGGGATGTGTGGATCTCCGTCAACACTTCCTTCTGAAGCAACACTGGTACCATGGTATGTCCTATGAAAAAGATGATGTGCTTCCCACCTTCAAAAAATCCATCAGGTGCATGTCCTATAGATATCTGAGCACATCAATCCTCTTAGTTAATGTCCCCATGTTGTGCCTCCTCACTCGCTGAAGATGTGGGGGAGTGAATGTAAGATTCTAAATAAAATCCGCTCCATCTTGATCCACAAAGGATATCCGTAAAGCATTCAGCTTCTCCATCGCCTCACCTAGCAGCTGTATGCCCGATCTCCTGCTGAGTGCATCTGCTATAACGTTCCCCTTCCTAGGATTATAGATAATCTTGAATTCATTTTCTTAGAGGAACTCAAGCCAATGTCACTGTCTCATGTTCATGTCCTTATGATGGAAGATATACCTGAGACTCTTGTGATCAGAGTCGACTATAAAATGCTCGCCCGTCAAGTAATGTCGTCACATCTTCAATGCGAAGACCAATACTACTAAATCCAGGTCATGATTAGCATAGTTCTACTCTTTCTCACTCACCTGTCAAGAACCATATGTGATCACTGCTCGCTCCAGCATCAGGACACATCTGAGCCCGGTCCCTGATGTGTCGCAGTAGACTACGTACCCAACTCCCTCATCTAGAAGCCTCAAAATGGGGGCACTATTCAGCCTCTACCTCAGCTCATGAAAACTCTGCTGGCATCTCTCTGACCACACGAAGGATTTCCCCTTATTCATCAACACTAATAAAGGTGCTGAAACTCTAGGGAAATATAACAAAAATATCCGGTAGTATCCGGCCAAACCCAGGAAACTTCTTACCTTCGTCACACTCCAGGGTGGCTCCTAAGAAAGTACCGACTCAATATTCGCTGGATCCACCAAAAATCCAGCCTCTGAGATGACATGTCCCAGAAAATGAACCTCTTGGATTCAAAACTGGCTCTTCTAGAGCTTACCATAAATCTGGTGCTCTCGGAGTGTGTCCAGAACTATCTGCAAATTATAGACATGCTCCTCCTCAGTAGCCGAGTAGATTAGAATGTTGTCGATGAAGACTACTACCAAGCAATCAATGTATGGTTGAAAGATCTTGTTCATGAGTCCCATGAACACTACTGGAGCATTGGTCTTGCCAAATGGTATCACCAAGAACTCTTAGTGGTCATACCGACATCTGAAATCTGTCTTTTACACATCCTTGTCTCGAACTATGAACTGGTGATAGCGTGACATGATGTCTATCTTCGAGAACCATCGTTCTCCCTTCATCTGATCAAAGAGGTCGTCAATCATCAGGAGTGGGTACTTGTTCTTCATGGTCACCTGGTTTAGGCACCAATATTCAAAAAAAATTCTCAAGCTCCCATCCTCCTTCTTGGTGTACAAAATTAATGCTTCCCAAGGAGAAACACTAGGTCAGATGAACCCCTTTCCCTGTAAGTCCTCCAGTTGTACCCACTGCTCACGAAGATCCGTGGGAGCCATCTGATACTCTTTTGTAGATATCGGTGTTGTCCGAGAGTACAATTCAATGTAAAATTACACCTATTTGTGAGGAGGTAGACCTGAAACATCATTAGGGAAGACATCCGCATACTAGTCCACCACTACAAGATAGCTCAGACTCTCCACATCAACCACTATGAGGGTAAGAATAGCCAACTAATGAGTGATCGGTTGCACTCTCCTCTAGGTAAGTCCATCCTATGATGAAAAGTCTCCATTTTCACCGGTGAAGGTAAACCTGCTCCCATCTATGCAGACACACCACACATTGCGCCTAATATAGTCAATCTGATCATGGACTGTAGATAACCAGTCCATACCCAAGATGACATCGTAAGGACTCGATGCCGCAACTAGGAGATCCCAGCTGAAGCTCTCACCAATTATAGTAATCTCACACTACCGACACAAGTGTGTAATCATCGAATCCACACCTATAGAAGTCTCTAGCTGTAAGGATCAAGCCAACGGCTCTGTCAAAATCTATGAGCTCCAAACGAGGGTCGTGGAAATAAATGAATGACTGGACCCTGTGTCTATAAGTACTGATGATAAGGTGGAGTAGAAAAAAATCATACCTCGTATGATCTCCAGAGCACCATGGTCATAGGCCTCAGCTTCTTGGAGATGAGATAACCCCTATCCACCTACTTCCTATGGTTGGGGTAGGCCACCTAGTGGTTGTGGCGGTAACATCTCTAATTGTCGTCCACTGCCAGCTGCATGGCCAGAACCCCTATCATGTCAGCCTGCTCTCTGCAGACCTCCTCGGTCGAACCTATATCTTTGCTTGTGTGGTCCTTCGACCATCTTTTAATCATCCATACAGCAGGTCGGACAATCATGAGCCATGTGACCCTGCCCGCTGCATGTCTTACACTGCATGCTCCTTGCATGACTGGATATGTATCTGGTGCCCCACACCACTGACCCTGAATCCTATGGTCGTACTCTTGTAGGTCTGGTATTCTTGGACCTTGGTGACACCTGTCTACTGCCAACTTCTGAAGAATCTTCTACGTGACGCCCGGTGGTGGGCATCTCTGTTGGTGACTGTCAGCAAGAAAACTCTCCACTAAGAGGGCTCTCTCTAACACCCCCTCCTGCATCGGGATGCTGAGAGAAACCATCGAAGCCCTGATCTCCTGCCTGAGTCCCTGCTCAAAGGTTCGGGCCCTAAATAATGGGTCTCGCACCATATCAGTGGAGTAGTGTGAGTGGTAGGTGAACCACAATGAGTACTGAGCCATAGTCATGTTGCCCTGCTGTAGATGAAGAAACTCATGAATGCGCACTGCGTGAAGGGTCGCTGGGATAATCTATGCCCGAAACAAGCTCTCAAAGTCTGCCCAGAGAAGTGTCACCTTGTCGTGAACCTAAAGCATCAAGCTCCACCATATTCCTGCTACTTCCTGTAGAAGACTAGCGGCAAGGATCACCATGAGATCAACTAGTTTCCTTACAAGTCGAATGACTCTCAGCATGGCCTCCAGCAAATACTCAGCCGCCTGTGGGTCTGTATCACCCCTGAACCTTGGTGGCCTCTAGCGCTGGAACTCATGTAACACACTCAAGAGGTGTGCACCCTCTTCTACTGGGGTTGGTGGTATCAGTGGCCCAATGGGTAATGGTACCACTAGGTCCTCTGCTGGTGCCTCTACTGATATAGGGCCTTTCACCGAGCCCTCGTCGCTCAGTGGTTCATCCTCATGTAATATACCTAAGAACCCTAGCTGGATGTCTGTGTGGAGGCATCCTAAAAAGAAAAAGGTGTGCCACGATCAATATGTTATACTTGGTGAGCTAACTCACAGAGATCACAAAGAACACTTTTCAAAACACACACTCAATCAATGTTTTCGTGCACTAAGTCAGAAATCAGAAGTTAGGGTCCTTGTGTATGGATACGTCGGCTGCCGCACCAACACTAGGTTCCCCAGACTAATAACCACACTCAATAAAATTAAAACTATTTCCATTAAAAAAATATCAGAGTCCAATGTTCTACAGTAGAACCGACTCCTCTAATGTCAATTTGTCATGACTCGTCCCTCAAGGCCTGTGTCATGACTACCTCAAGCCCGCTTTCCATAGGCCAGGGGTTAGCGACGATCACCGAACGACATATTCCCTAAAACCGGGAAGGAATTTCCTTATAACCAGTAAAAACACATGACCAAGCACAATGAAAGATACGAATACAAGTAAACTATATAGTAAAAAGAGTGTGTATAGTAAGAAAAAAGAGGCTAGAATACAATCCCAACTAGAAAGTACATAAAATATGAAAAGTACAAGTAAACTAAAACAACTCCTCTGAAAATCCACCAAGGATCCTACCTAAAGGGTTGGTACAACTCTCGAATGATCTTCTCTATGGTATGCTTCGTCTAATGTCCACCTCTGAGCTACCTCTTGTTCTGGTACTCTCATCCTCAGTCCGCGTTGTCTGTCGTCTGCACCAAACACAACAAGGTGCAGGAATAGCCCATGTAGGGGTGATTATAACGATAATCAGTAGGGATCCTGAGACTCTCAAAGGTCTCACAAAAATTCACAAAGGATAATCCACAAATAATGAAAACAGCTAACAACCCTACTTAGGAATATGCCCATACATATACCTAAGTGATCAAGTATACCCATCTAATTCATAAGGAAACACAAGCCCCAACTCAAAATCCCAAAGCTCAACTATTCTACAAGGGAAAGAATACCATGAAGGAAACACCACAAAGGTAAAACCGCACAGAAGAATACCACAAAGGTATCACCACGAAGGTAAGTACCACAAAGGTACGCCACACCGAAGAATGCCACAAAGGTATCACTACAAAGGTATGTACCACAATGGTATGCCACACAGAAGATTACCACAAAGGTAAGGATTCACCTCATACCAGGTATAACTTAGGTATGGTAGTAAAGATGATTAGATGTAACTACTGAATCATCTTACTCTATTAAGAGGTAGACCCACATAGGAACCTAAATCATCAGAACCACATAGGAAGCTAGTACATCATCAGACCCACATAGGATCCTAGTACAATAGACCCACATAGGATCCTAGAGTTTCCCCACATGGATTCCTAGAGTGGATCCAAGTGATACACTCGAATACAGACCCACAAAGGATCCCAAGAAAAAACCCACATAGGATCCCTTTCTCATGTTACAGCTAGCTACAGGGTTCCTGCACTAAGCTCTACTGATCCAGGGAGGGTCTGCTCCTCAATCCACTGGTCAACACTACAACTACCATGAAGTCCCACAATAAAGTATCCCAATGGACCGCCATGTAAAAGGGGTCCCAATGCAATAGACATTGCGTCAATCGGGCGCCCGGTCTGTAAGTTATTGGCCTTTTAGTCCCAAGGGCCCAGTTGGATTTGTGTTCGATCCAAACCAAACATACCCCAACATAATCCAAAACCCACGTGGGGTATACCAAAAGGTCTGTCTCACTCCAAGGATTCCAATTCCACTGAAGATTCGTCAAACGGACTCTCATAGATCAAGATATGGTCGAAAGAGCAAAAAGGGTCAAAGTTGGCTCGGGTCCGGTCAGCCTGGTCTGACCGTCCTGGCCCGACCCGGGTCCGATCCTGGGTCCGACCAGGCCCGCTGGGCATCCCAAGCTAGGAAGAAAGATGAGCTGGCCGCAAAGGCTACCCACAGTGTGGCCCACACAGGCGGCCCGTGGTGGCGTCCTGCGGTGGCGGCCCGTGACGGCGGCCCACTAGGGCTGCCCAGGGTGGCAGCCCGTGGTGGTGGGACAGGGTGTCGCGGCTGGCTAGAAGACCAGCCCCTTCCGCGCAGCACGGTTGCACGTCGTGCCTCCACCGGTGGCCGGCTCATCTGGCCTTCCTCCCTTTGCCGCCACAACACAAGGCCGCGAATCTTGCACACTGTGCGGCATAGAAACATGCCACCATCCCCTTTGTGCAGCCGTCCAGAGTGATGGATGCCACCCATTCTCTGTCGTGGCCCTTCTCCAGTGGCGCGATTGCGCTGCTTCCATCTTCACTGCTGGCTGTGGTGCCATCTGCCGCTCCTGAATCCCACTGGTGCCAATCGCTGTCACTGGTCATCGTCCTCCTCCATCGCGAAGAACACATCAAAAACCTTAAAGGTTGCGAAGAGATTGGGCCATGTTCATTTGGCCTCCACCCTCCAAGTTAGAGCGGTAGCAAGCAGCTCGTAATTCTTGAATCATGAAGAACGCCAAGAACGGGTAAGGGGGTATTAAAAAAACAAACCCTACCTTATCGTTCATTGGGTACGTCACGATGAAGAAGGCAAAGACGTTGGAGAACTTCAGCGTCCGTTGGATCCGCAAGGTGCTTCCGATTTGAGCTTAGGGTCAGTTCTTGGTTCTTCATTGGAGAGGTGTTCTTCGTTGGAGAGGAAGAGTTTTTTCCAAAATTATTTCAAGCTCCTCCCATTTCCAACACTTTCCTCCAAAGGTAATGGTGTGCCAATATAAATAAAAATATGTTTAACAGATTAATTTATGTTGGAATAATTAAATATTGACACATTTAATAAATTTTTAGTTGGCTCAAAAATTAAATGGGGAGTTGAAAGGTTTTCTCACATTAATGATTGTTCTGGTGGTCCCTGCCATTAATTTCCAAATGGGGGGTTTTAGGCTCGGGTGGTCCCCACCACTGCACATTCAAAATTGAGATTTTATGAAAATAAAATAAAAGTTGTTCATTATTTTATTTTTATTTCCAAGAAAAACACGAAAACTTAATTTCACCCTTGTCCTAATACCATCGAGGTGAAAGTTTCCTTAAGAAAATATCAGTTCTGTGATTTCAACGATGTCCTCGGATTCCAATTCCGAGCACCGGTTCAAATGTGACAAAAATCCACTCACATGTTTACTGAACATGCTTAAAAAAAGTTCATAAATTCATTTTTGGCACACCGGGCCTTGGAATCATGTGCCATCAATTTTCGCAAACTTGTAAAATTCCTATATAATTAATTAAAAAATGACATGGAAATTTACGGGTCTTTACAATGAGATATTATAAGTATGTAAATTTTTCTGGTATAGAATTATTATAAATATAAATTTATTATATAGTTTATTATAATGATTTTTATGAAATTAGAACTTGAAGTAAGGGTTTCTCATCTCATTTTTATTTTTGTTAAACTTATTCCATATTCACCACTTGTTTCCTTTTTTTGGTGTAACGTCCCAGTTCTGGAATCCACCCAGAGGCACCCCATCCTCGGTTAGTCACATGGCTTTAAGCATATTTCCCCAAATTCCATAGGTTGCCGAAAAGCAGTGAGGGCCTTGGGTGTGATAGTGGGTAAACTATGCCCTCATTGGCAGAGTACACAGCAGAAGTAAACAATTAATACAAGAGCGGAAGCTGTAATAATATCATACAAAAAATAAATAGAGGAAAACCAATAGAATAAACTGAAGAACATATATAAAATGATGAATGATACATATATCTAGAAAAACTGTGAAACACAACACAATTCTGAAATACAATACTAAACCCAGTACAAAAGAAAAATAGTAATAAGCTCCTCAGCATCGCAATTCTAAGCTTGGTCATGTGATCTCAGGATCCATGACAAGTCAAGTACCTATAGTAGAAGGGCATTTTCCCTTATCTATACCTGCAACAGTATAATCAGTTTGGGCCCAAAAGCATGGCCCAAATAGGGTGTGAGACTAATCCTAGTAGGCAACCACCACAAGATATGTGCCTAATAGTCAGTGAGTATATAGTAGGTAAAAGTACAGGAAATAGTAAAAAGGAAGGTACTCAATCATAAATAGTCCACAGTTTAATATCAAGCAACAACTAACAAGCAGGTAAACACAACAGGTAACCCTCCAGAAAGCACACTCAGTCCAAACTCTCTAGTCTTACCTAACAAGTACAAGCAACCCTCTGGGAAGTACACTCAGTCTAACCCCTCTGGTTCATCTTAATCATGGACTCTCTGAGGAAGCACTCACCATCAATTCCCCCTATAGCCTCATATCATAACTAAAGGCGCTCTAGGGAAGCAATTATGTCACATTCCCTCTGTGGCCCATGTCGAGGAACTCCATACACTCTAAGGAAGCATTCAATGTCAATTCCCCTTGTGTTCTCTCATCATAAAATTATAAAGAAACCATGTATAATCCCTCAACGTCCATTATCCCTATGGTTTATACGCTAGGTTCTCACGGCCCTATGTAAGTCAAATAAGTTTAGAAGCATGTATCGGCCAAGGTAAACCTCAAGAACTACTAGGATTGCATTCTACATCATAACAATATAATAGAACAACAGCCACACCATCCTACAATACACTACATGGGAAGTAAACAACAGGCTACATGAAAACTAGATCGAACAGTCAAAAACATTCAAAACATGCATGGGAAACACATCCAAATAATAGAAATACACCCTATTCACAATCAATTATCATCTACTCAAGAATACAAGCATAGCAGGCAAACAATAAGGCTAAAACGGTAAACACAAAATACCATGTTCATGGGTATTGAGCACTTTTGCACATAAAACTCATGGACGTTCAATAGAAAGGCACAAACCACCTACCATGGAATTGGGAGATCAATATACTTTAACATAGAGGCTTGAATCTCCTTAGAACACTATAGATCTAAGAAAACATATAAAATATTCATCCTGCGATAACTTGGAAAGGAAGAGGAATCACGAAATGAGGCTCACGAAGAATAGATAAATCACTGATGCAATTCCAACACAACCAATGGTGTTCGATTCGGAGGATGGACAGAGCCTCGGGGGATCATCAAAGATCCATGGTTGTGCAGAGCTCTCGGTCTAATGAGACCTAAAAGAAGAGCATTCTATTGATTAGACGCATCCCCGGTGTGTTTAATGAAAAAAATAAATCGCACGGTGTGTACTTTTAAAGTACATGGTGTGTACTCGCCGTTTCTATACTCCACTTTAAGCGGCCTCCAGGTCACCCCCACATGGCCTTGTTCATGGACGCAACACAATGTGTAATCATAAAGTACACGTCATGTACTTCGAAATTTTTTTAAAAAAAATCATATTTTTCTCAAAAATGACCAGAAAAGGAAAACATACCTGAAAAGAAGATCTGGGTTCTTCCAAACATCCCCCCTTAAATAAATTTGTCCCTGAATTTCCCTAGTGTGGTGTAGAAGAAGAAACCCCAAACAACTCCGACCATTGCAATCGTACATCATCCTCTCTCTCCTAAGTCTCGTCCTGTACTCACCCATGCTCCCAAAGCACCCATACCAGAGGGACATGCCTGCCATGGAGAACCTTCAAACTTCGATCAACAATCTTTATAGGATGCTCCTCAAATAACGCATCCGCTTCGAGATCAACCTCCTCAGGTTGAAATATATGCGACGAGTCTGAAAATTGTGTGGAAGTTGAGAAACGTTGAAGACATCGTGCATAGCTTAGTACCTATGAGGTAACTGCAACCGATAAGAAACCAGACCAAATCTCTCCAATACCTCAAATAGCCTGACGTAACTTGTAAAAAGCTTACCCTGTCTCCTAATCCTTCTGTGTCCCAGCTTCAGTGTGACACACATGAAAACCAAATCCCCAACCTCAAACTCCAGAGGTCGTCTTCACTGATCAGCATAAGACTTCTGTCGAGACTGTGTAGTAGACGTCCTCTTCCGAATCATCTCTATCTACTCTGTGGTCTCTTGGACAGGATGAGATCCCAGCATAGCTACCTCTCCTACCTCCAGCCAACATAAGGGTGATTGGAAAGGCCTCCCGTACAAGGCCTCATAAGGTGCCTTCTGAATAGTTTCTTGAAAACTATTGTTGTAGGAAAACTCCACAAGAGGTAAGTGCTTCTACCAAGAACCTCCATAATCAAATATGCATGCTCAGAGAATGTCATTTATCACTAAAATCGTATGCTTGGACTGGCCATTAGTTTGGGGATGGTAAGATGTACTCAAAAGTACCTGTGTACCCAAAGCCTTCTGAATCCCCTGCTAGACATGAGAAGTAAAACGTGCATCCTTTTCTGAAATGATGGAGTGTGGAACTCCATGAAGACATACAATCTCACAGATGTACAACCGTCCCTTCTCATCATCATTTATGGTCTCCCTGATCAGTAATATGTAAGAAACCTTTGTGTGTCTGTCAATGACAAACCATATTACATAATTCCCTCGAGGAGACCTCGGTAAACCTGTCACAAAATCCATCGCAACGTTGTTCCATTTCCACTTGGGAATGGGTAACTGCTGCAAAAGCCCTGCTGGTCGTTAATGCTCTACCTTCACCTACTGACAGGTTGAACACCTAATAACAAAACCAACAAAGTCCCTATTCATACTTGGAAACCAATACTGGTGGTGTAGATCATGATACATCTTTGTGAAGCCAGGATGAACAACCCAAACTGAGGAATGAAAGTCCTCCATCAGCACCTCGCGTATGTCTACTGGCACCCATACACTCCCCTAGAAACGCAATATCTCGCCCTCGCCTTTGGTCCATCCAGGAATAGTGTCCTCTCTTGACACACTCTCCCTTAGGACTAGGCCTTCAAAATCTGATAGTTTCCTCATTCGAACTCGATCAAGAAGAGTAGAGGTAACAGCTACAGAAGATAGAAAATTCTGCCCTTGTCTATTGTGAACCTCCAAATGAATCTCAGAGAACATAGCCATAAGATGCCACTCACTGTTGGCCTCTTGAACTGCATGTATCTGAGTCCTCCTTCTCAATGCATCAGCCACTGTGTTTCCTTTCCTAGGCGTATCGACAAGCTCAAAGTCAAAATACTGAAGGTACTCAACCCACTTTCGCTATCTCAAATTCAGATCACGCTGGGAGAAAATATACATGAGACTCTTGTGGTCAGTGAAAACCACAAAATTCTCTCCCAGAAGATAATTTCTATGATATTGTAAGGAATAAGCAACCGCAACGAACTCAAGATCATGCCTCCCGTAGTTCCTCTCATGTGGTCACAATTTTCAGGACCCGTACACAATGACTCCTTCCCCCTGCATAAGCAAAACTCCCAGCCCGATACCTGAAGAATAACAATACACAGTATAGATCTTTCCTGGCTCTATAAATACTAGAATCGGTGTTGAAGTTAACCTCCCCTTCGTCTCATGAAAGGATGACTCGAAAGAATATGACCACAATAACTTCTCACCCTTCTTAGTTAGACTCGTCAGCGGTGCTGCTAAGCGTAAAAAGTCTTGTATGAAACTTCTATAGTATTCAGCCAGCACTAGAAAACTCTATACCTCAAAGACGTTCTTAGAATGCTCCTAGGAGACTAAAACTATCACTTTCTCTGGGTCTACTGACACTTCTGTCTCTGAGATAACATGACCCAAGAAGTGAATCTGATCTATCCAAAAGTGGCATTTGGAGAGCTTAGCATATAACTGATGCTCTCTCAGTGTACTCAAAATGTTTTCAATATGGGTAGTAAGGTCGTGTTGAGTGTGAGAGTACCCTAAGATATCATCCATGAAGACCACCATAAAGGAATCCATGTATGGATGGAACGCTCAGTTCATCAGTTCCATGAACACTATAGGCTTGTTTGTGGGACCGAATGGCATAACCTTATACTCATATAGACCATACCTACTCTTTAAGGATGTGAGAGGTATATCAGATGGTCTAACATGCAACCGATGATAACCAAACCTCAAGTAAATCTTTGAGAACACCCTGGTTCCACGAAGCCGATCGAAGAGATCATCAACCCTTGGAAAAGGATATCGATTCTTGACTGTCAACTGGTTCAGCTTCAAATAATCCACGCAAATCCTAAGGGTACCATCTTCCTTCTTCACAATGATGACAATAGAACCCTAATTAATGAGAAGTACTGGGTCTGAAGAAACCATTTTCCTGCAACTCCTCCAACTGCTTCTTGAGCTCCTGCAACTCTAGTGTAACCATCCTATAAGGAGGAATGGACACCGATGCCACTCCTAGAACAAGCTCAATAGAAATGTATACCTCATTCTTTAAAGGAAAACCTAAAAATTCCTCTGGAAAGACGTCCCAGAAACGGTCCACCACTGTTGGAAAGTCTAACTGAGAAGTTCCATGATCATCCAGATATAAACTACAAATCTAGGCTATAGCTATTCCTAACGCATGATGCTATAGACCCTCTCTGCTCTCCTGGACATCCCACTCACCCTTATGAAGAAACAATATTCCCTCTAGTGATGTGAAACTCACCCTACCGTGATAATAGTTGACGAATTCCTGGAAGGGAACTAGCCAATCCATTATGAGAATGACATCATAACATGTCATCTCCAGGACATAGAGGTCCCATAAAAAGTGAAACCCACCAACCTCTAGAGGGAACTCCTTACACTGACGTACACTCACCATTCTAGTCCCCAACAGAGTGTCTAGTGTCAAGATATCAACAGAAGAAAGGATACAGATCCCAAGTCTCTCCATAACAGCAATAGATATAAAGCTATGGGAGGCCCCCGTATAAAAAATAACAAAAGCTTAAACTTAGGAAACTAAGATCGTACCTCGAACTGTAGAAGGTTTGGGATCCTGATCCTATTAAGACTGCTCTACTGCAAAGGTTTGGCCTGTTTCGTGGCCTTGTGACCCTTCTTGACCACTCTGAGCTAATCCACTCTATTATCGCTGAAATTCCGGCAACAAAACTACATGGCCATGACCTCCACCTCAGCCTGAACAACCAGAAGAACTCTAGTACCCAGATTGGTGAGAAAGTGGTGATGCTGCTCCTAAACGTGGATTCATAGACGAAATCATGTCACAATATTTTGGTGAGAAGATCTGATAGAAGCACTGAAGGTGACCCAACATTCTGCATGATCAACACTCCATTGGGTCTCTCGGGCAGTGTGGCCTCGTATACCCACTCTTTCCGCACTGGTATCACCCCACCTGACTACAAGAAAATGTGTCTTGCCTCTTTGGATCACCATGTAAAGACTCCCTGCAGCACTTCCTACTATCAGTAGGAGGGATTCTAACTCCAGATGCTGAGCCGCCCTAGCTCACAACTCTGAAATCCCTCAAATTGCGCTCCTTGATCAGTGCCTGGATGAGAATAGAGGTGATATAAGTCAACTAGAAGATGTTCACATGAAATCAGATGTCATTCCTTAGACCATCCTCAAACTTCCTTGACATTAATAACGGATCACCTCCTAAAATAGGCATGAAGCACTACATCTCGGTAAAATGGGAGGAATACTCCATAACAGAAAGAGTACCCTACTCTAGACTCATAAAATCTCAGGCTTGATCGGCCCTCAAGGTCTCTGGATAAAAGTAGTCATAAAAGATGCACTAAAACTCATCCCACACCATCATCTGATATCGTCCCACCTATGAGATCACATCCCACCACCTCTTGGTGGAGTCCCAAAGCATATAGGTATTGAGCTTGACCCTCATCTCTATAGGCATCTCTAGATTCTCAAAGATCTTTATCATGGATTATATCCATGACTCTATAGCCTGAGGCCCTCTTTACCCTGATAAAGTGGGAGGATGCTTCTATTGGAAGACCTGTGTCAAATCAGCCATCGACGGGGCAGGAGGTGGTGCCCCCAGAAAGGTCTGCATCATCCTCAGGAAGCCTTCCCTGAACTGTGCATCAGCACTGGTATTAGGTATAATAGCTGGTTCCAAAACTGGCAGTACAGTAGGATCTTCTGGAAGTCCTTGATAAGCCATATCTGGTGGTTGATCACTACTCTACAACTGGTGCACAACCAGAGGACGTCTCAGCGGCATGACTCTGCAAGGTCAATTGTACACCTTAGATCAAGATTATCGGGGAATGAAACATAGAAGTGTAATAAGGGAAAAATAGAAAGGAAACATTCAAGTTTTACAAAACATGACTACATGGCATGTATAAACCCTACACAACGTGTTCCCTTAATTCATTCTCATGGGTATGTACTCCTGCCAAAAATGGTCATGTAACAACCCAAACACACGGCGTATTGTCCTCACACAAGGCGTGTACTAGAATCCTCTTCCCTACCCGAGACCTTCTACACAGCTAAACCACACGGTTCTCCTTAGAATGTGACTACACAGCGTGTTTGTTCCAGACACGGCGTGTAATAGACAATCTTCATCGGCCCGTGTTGTTAGTGACACAACCTGTGTACTCGGGTTACACTAAACGACATGTTCAAGATGGACACAACATGTACTATAAAGGAAGTCTTTGACCCATGTTGTTAGTGACACGACTGGGTACCTGGGTTAGACTACACGTCATGTTCAGTCCTGAAACGACATGTATAGATTATGTTTCCATCCATCTTTGTAGTTAGTCACACGGGTGGACACAGGGTCTCTACACACGACGTGCACATCTAGTACAAGGCGTGTCCTACAGAGACTGCTCAACCCCATGTCTATTCCCACACGGCCTATGACATGTTTAGAGACTACAAGGCGTGTACATAGATTATAGGGCGTGTACTTAAGAAAAATGGCTTCTTCCCGAATATAAGAACACATGGCCTATAGTGAAAAACTACACGGCATGTATTCTGGGTTTTTCTAGATAGTAAGCCCCATAAACTACTCTAGAGCCCAGAAAAACAATGAAATGAACATTGAAAGTGCCAAATTATGATCCGTGAGGGCTCATACTCCCCACGAATGAAAGTTTTTAATCTTATACATGTTATAACAAGGTCAAAAAATCAATGATCCACCAAGTTCCAGTCCATAAGTGCCCATAACACCTCAAGAACCAAAGTTTGGCATTCATTCAGACAAATCCTTACACAAACAATACCCTATCAAACAACAGGTATTTTATCAAGGCATTTATCACAACATCATGCATATTCTACACAACATCTATCACAAAAACATGAAATTTCTAATGCACCCTAGATGACATGGCAAGAATGCATGACATGTGATTTCCAGTAAGTCCCTATATGATGCATGAGATGACATACCCTCATCTCATCGGGTTGGGAAAGAAATAGAACCTCAGTAACATAAATAATAACCATCACAAAACAATTGAGTCACCTACCATTTAAAATCAAGGAAACCATAAACATGCACAACCTGATATTTTCATTAGCGTGGTAGATTGGCTTTTCCCTGTACACGGGTTAGCTACTCCTGGGAACAACTTATTACCAAGTACTTATTCCATCCTATCACTTACTATGGGCTCCTAACAGTAAGTCAAGCGAAAAGAATCCATATGATACCACTTTTTAACATCCCGGTTCTGGAATCCACCCAGAGGTGCCCCGTCCCCAGTTGGTCACATGGCCTCAAGTGCATTTCCCAAAATACGAGAGGCTGCTGACAAGAAATGAGGGCCTTCGGTGTGATAGTGGGGAAACTATTCCCTCATTGGAAGAGTACACAACAGAAGTAAACAATACATACTAGAGTGGAAGCAATAATAATATCATACATAAAATAAAGAGATGAAATCCAATAGAATAAACTGAAGCACATATATAAAATGATGCATGATAGATATGCCAATGAAAACAACGAAACACACCACAATGCTGAAATAAAGTACTAAACCAAGTACAAAAGAAAAACATTAATCAAATCCTCATAATCGCAAGCCTAATCTTGGTCTCGTTCTCTCCAGCTCCATGGAAAATCAAGTACCTGAAGTAGAAGGGCACTTGCCTCTTCTATACCTACAACAATATAATATGTTTGGGCCCAAAATCATGGACTAAACAGGGTGTGAGACTAATCCCAGTAGGAAACCACCACGAGATATGTGCCTAACATTCAGTGAGTATATGGTAGGTAAAAGTATATAAAACAGGAACAGGAAGGTACTCAATAGTGAACAATCCACAGTTCAAGAAACAACTAACAAGAAGGTAAACAAAATAGGTAACCCTCCGGGAAGCACACTCAGTCTAACCCCTCCAGTCCTACCTAACAAGTACATGCAACCCTATGGGAAGTACAATCAGTATAACCCCTCTGGTTCAGCTTAAGAATAGACTCTCTAAGGAAGCACTCACCGTCAATTCTCCCTATAGTCTTGTATCGTAACTAACTGCACTCTTAGGAAGCACTTACATCACATTCCCTCTGTGTCCTGCATCGAGGAACTACAAACACTCTGAGGAAGTACTCAACAACAATTCCCCCTTGTGTTCTTGCATCGTAAAATTATAAAGACACTCTGGAGAATCCCTCAACGTCCATTCTCCCTATGGTCTATACACTAGGTTCTCACAGCCCTGTTTAATTCAAACAAGTGTAGAAGTGCATATCGGCCAAGTTAAACCTCAAGAACAACTTGTCTAGAATTATATAGCATAACAGAATAATATAACAATAGTCACATCATCCTACAATACTAGGCATGGGAAGTAAATAGCAGGCTACAGGAAAACTAGACGCAACGGTCAAAAAAAGGAAAAATATGAATGGGAAACACATCCAAATCACATAAATACAACCTATTCATAAACAATTATCATCTACTTAGGCATAAAAGCATAACAGGAAAACAATAGAGCTAAAATGGTAAATTCACAATACCCCGTTCATGGGTATTGGGCACTTTTGCACAAAAAATCAAGGACTTTCAACAGAAAGGCACAAACCACCTACTTTGGAATTGGGAGTTCAATATACTTGAACCTTGAGGCTTGAGTCACATTAGATTTCTGTAGATCTAAGAAAACATATAAAACATTCAACCCACAATAACATGAAAAAAAAGAGGAATCACGAAACGAGGCTCAAGAAGAAGAGAGAACTCACCGATGTGATTTCAACGCAACCAAAAGTGTTTGATTCGGTGGATGGATGGAGGCTTGGGGGCTCGTTGAAGATCCTAGGCCGTGTGGAGCTCTCAGTCGAACGAGACCTAAAAGAAGATAATTCTGGTGATTAGACGCGACCTGGGAGTGTTTAATGAAATAAAGAAAGTAAACGACGTGTACTTTTGAAGTACACGGTGTGTACTCGCTGTTTTTGTACTCTGATTTAAGTGGCCTCTTAGTCACCCCCACATGGTTGTTTGCATGGACACTACACGGCCAGAACACGGTCTGTACTTTGAAAATTTCCAAAAAATATCCTCTTTTCTCAAAAATGACCAGAAAAGGAAAACATACCTGAAAAGAAGATCCAGGTTCTTACATGTGCTATATATACTTACCATGTATTAATTTTATGATTGTTTCATAAAATATATGGGGATTTATAAATATATATAATATTATCATATTAATGTGGTTTTGATATAGATTTTACAAAATCCAAAAGGTATTTTTATTATAATATCATTGTTTATCTGGATTTTTTATGATTATGTTTTCGATGTTGCAATTTTATGACCAATATTTCCATAATAAAATGATTTTTTTTATTGGTTAATTATAGATATTAAATGTTCTCTTTTCATCATCCACTCATTAAGTATTCAATATACTAAAATAATGTTTTTTTGGAAATTCAACTTTCTATTAAGTCAAAAATACTTCTTCTTCCATGTCCATGATTTCATAAAAATCATAAAAGTGTTACTATTATCCAATGAATGTTTAAGTTCATTTTTATCAATGTTTTAAATTTTATAAAAATGTATCACAGGAATATAATTATCATTTTCTTAATGAGTAAATTTTGACTTTTTATTGAAAATGTGAATGAAATCTTTATTTTAACATATGTGGCATGAATGGAATTTCCCACCATCATGAACTAAAATAAAAATAGGCTATATCCACAGACCTATAACCATAATTTTCCTAAAGAATGCCTATATGTATTTAATTTAATTATATAGCTGTGGTTTTTATAGAACTGTGGCTATAGCCTACACCTATATCCATAGTTTTTATAAATCATGGTTATAGGTAGAATTCTCGAAGGCTATATCCATCATTCTCAAAAAGAGTTTCTATACCATGTACCTATAGTGATGATTTTTTATATAATTGTGTATATAAGTTGTTTTTTTTCAAAGTATATAGCCACATTTTTCATGTAACCATGACTATATTTTTTTTCAAAAGGCTATAGCCATGTTTTTTATGGAACAATGGATATTAGTAGCATTTTCAAATTCTATAGCAATGATTTTCATATAATCATGGCTACATCCTTCACCTATATCCATAAGTTTCCTAAAATATGGATATAGGTTGTTTTTATGAGGCTTATAGCCATGGTTTTCATACCAATATGGTTATAGACTTCACCTATAGCCAAGGTTTAGGCATATCATGGCTATATGATTCCCGCATAAGCGCAGGTAAAAACATTCTTGCAGGAATTTGGAAAGAAGAACTATTTATACAGATATAATTCATGTTTACATATATATATATATATATATCATTATTTGGCTATAGGACAGTGGTAAGGTGACTAGTTACACGTAGGACAGTTATAGAGATCAAATTCCATAGGGAGTAATTTATTTTAAACCTATAACCATGATTTAAATGATTATTTCCATGATTTTTAAAACTATGGATATAAGTGTTTTTGTCATGGTAAAAACCATGGTTGTAACTCATCAGAACCATGGTTATAGATTTTGTCTATATCTATGCTAATAAGTTCCATATACCATTGGAACTGTGGTTATAACTTATAGAAACGGTTTTGACCTCTATAGCTATGGTTTTGGACTGCATTTAGAGCCTAATTTTTTTACTTATGATGATTTATTAGTGCTTTGAATATTCCTTTACATGTTTACATGGTTCTTTTCATATAAAATGTTTTCAATAATATTTTGGAAATATTTATATTTTAAAGAATTGATTTAAATGTGAAATGGTATTTTCCTAATTAAATATTACAAGTGATAATTAAAAGGAATTTTCTTTTAAGATGACTTCTAAATATGTATATGATCAAATGATTCCATACTTATTCTTTCTCAGTATGGTTTAGATTATGATGATGATATTTTTTATGAAACATGTTTCCTTTCAACGGGTTGTGATATATGATGAATGATTTTTGATCTTCTAGAACACATACAAATAGATTATCATTATTTTTAAGGGTGGGTCTGTAATTATATATCCCACAAATACATTGGGTAATAATGGACAACTCATGAGATAAATTTGTTATGTATTAACTTGATTTCATGTTCATAATTTTATGCATGAATCTAGTTTTCATGTCCAAAATATTATGTGTGGACCTAGTTTTCATGTCCATAAGATCATGTGTGGGCAGAGTTTTCATGTCCATATGATTATGTGTAGACCTAGTTTTCATGTTCATCAGTTTATGTATGGGCCTAATTTCATGTCTTTAACATAAAGAGTGATCCTATTTCTATTTCAATATGTTAAAAATTTTATAATCTTATGTATTTTTCATATTCATATGTCTATAGATCATGAATGATTATTAATGATTCCACACTCTTATAAATGTTGTCTACTATTGTGATAAAGTGTTCTTTTGTGACTCATGTTTATGATCTAGGACAGATTATGTATAAACTTTTTAATTTATGATCACGATATCATACCCTAATACTTATCATATACTTATATATGATCATTGATTTATATATCTTATGTTTACCCCTATAAGAATATGAGATCACCCTTTCTTATGTTTTTTCATCCCTTGGTCAAGAATAAAGGTTTAAATAGGTTATACCTAAGAAGCATTCTATTTGGTAAATGTTGAAAATATTTCATAAAACAAAAGGATTCATTATCTATTCTCTAAATACACTAAAACATTATGTTTATATCATGGATCATTATTTTATTTATTGAATATTCATATATAATTATTTAATATTTATGTATGTGAATCTTGGGTTGTTTTAGTTGGTATCAAAGTTGGGTTTAGTCAATATTTAGTGATAAATATTAGAGAACTTTCATTAAAATCCTAGGGATAATTCTATGTCTAGTATAACATGCTAAATTTTAGGTAAGGAATAGATTATAAAGAATTCTTAGAAATACATCCCTATTTGGATACTACTAGTGTATGTGTTTTTGGTAATGATTTATCAAAGGTTAATAAACCTAAAAACAATTGGTCAAGTTTATACTGACCATCATTTTTATGCATGATGAGTGAGCCCTTACTGTCCCCTATCTTTACACTCCCAAGGGATATGTTTCAATTAACTCACATATTCATTATAAACCATCATGAAGGATTTATATAGATGATAACCATTTATGACCTAGGTTAAACCTAATGTGTATTATATTGAAAATAATGTGTCAATATTTTGATATCCTATGAATGATTTTTCAGGATTATATTACTTCTCACTATGACTATTGTTTCTCACACTATAAATTTTGGTTTTAGTTAATGGATGGAACATAACAGAATATTGTAAACAATGAATTTGATGTCCAATGAAACGAACCTCCTCATGTGAAACCAAATTTATTAGGATTGTGGATGTAAATTTTGGTTACTATTGTCACTCAAGTCTCTCAAGATATGGGTGGTAACACATATCATGTTGAACTTTTCAATTCACTAATAAAGGAGCAATATTCCATTTAATCTTTTAAGAAACAACATCCACCATCATTCTACAGAATTTATGATATATAGGATTCTGAGAAATGGATCAATGTTATGAAAAATATATTTTCCATTATTTACTTCTCTGACCATGAATTTTTTTTCCTAGTAGCTTATTGAGTGTATGTCGATGAATATAAATTGGGAAATTTTATTAAGTGTACAAGGTAAGAGATAGAAATTGATTCCATTGAAGGGGGTGAATTTAAGAGGATATTTTAAGTATATACTTCTCTCATATTATATATAAAAAGATAAATAATGAATTCCTTGAGCTTAAGATAGATGATGATGAATCCATTGGTACCTATGAGGTAAATTTTACAAGACTTGAATTATATGTTTTTAGTATAATCATTAGCCCTAAAAGAAATATTGATCAATTATTTAGTGTTCTAAAACCAATTATTCAAAATTAGTTATCCCTAAGAGTCTTTAGAAGATATTAAAAAATCATTCAATGTGCACTCAAAGTGGAAATGAAAGCTAAACTCTCTCACGGTTTTGGTCATAAGGAAAAGAAAATGGTGTTTTATGAAAGTTCCTATGGTATGTCACATGGAGGGAAGAAATATTTTTAACCACTAACTTCAAAAAAATGTGGGAAGGGGCACTTAGGTGAATGTTAAAAGGGAACAAAAAGATGTTTCAAGTGTATAAATCCTAGCCAGGGAGCTAAATAATATTTAAGTGATGTGAAGACACCATTTTATAAAATTAATGGAGATAGGGATAAATAGAATACACTACCCACACTTCAATTCTATAGATGAAATGAGTTTTTTCATTATGAGAATCAATGCCCTAATAAAAGGGATAATGAGGAAAATGAGCTAAAATAATATCTAATGTAAAATGACAAAGGGATGACTCATGAAATCACAATAGCTAAAATGAATCATGATATTTATGGAACATATATCCTCCCCTCTATATTTGGGGATTCCATGTTTATGTTTATATGAATAAGCCTGATGAGAATCATATAAATTAGTGAAATTTGATGTGATTTTTAGCATTTATTAGTTCTATCTACATAGATTCCATATAAATTTATATAATAAGGAAATCATATTTTATATTCAGAATAAACCCATGATCGTATATCAATGTAATGACAAACCTGAACATCAAATGAGGTTTTTTGTTAATATATTATATTATTTAAGGAATAATGGGTAAATTAACTTTTATAATCATATATGAATTTATTATGACTTTATTTTGGGGGATTATTAGTATATATTTGTAACTTATCGGTATGGTTACCACACATGGGTGCCCCGAACCGTTCGGTCTTATGACCTCAAATGTGCCTCCATATATGTCAAAGTCTACTGAATAATAGTAAGGGTATAATATTAGTCATGGGGAGACTATAAACCCTATGTATGAGTAAAAAAACAAAAGAAAATAAATATACAACAACCAAATATATAAACATAAACATAAAGATGACCATATCACATGATGGCCAAAATTAGAGTTGCAATATCGAACTGAACAATAAACAAGTCCTTTTAATGTACGTTCTAAGTATCAAAATGAAGACTAAAAATTAAAGACACTGAAGACTCAAAAAAAGGAATTGAACCATTTCAGGTTCCCTCATCCATGATCCATCTAAATTCACCCTTCCAATACATAGCCTTTTCCCTTATCCATCCCCATAACCATGAAATATATTTGGATACCAATTAGGAATCTTGAGTATGGTGTGAGTAGAACGTAGACGGACACCGAAAATGGTGTTTAAAACAATATCTAGTCAAATAATAGTGTATGCAGTTTTATAAAGAATAAATTACACTGCAGAAAATAAATTTATCCCATTATCAACTATTCTTTATTTGACCACATAAACCCTCAGGTTCCAAGGGATACCCATATCTCAATACCTTCTTCGCACTGTTACAGAGTCATAAATATACCTATGGGATATCATATCATAGAACTCCATTTTTACAATTTTTAATTCATACTTGAATTCCCATTTTACCATTCATACTTTATAAAATACGATGACAACGTTACCATTATTTAATTCATACATGAATTCACATGTTACCATTAATATATCATACAATTCAATGACCATGTTAAAATTATTAACAATCAATTGAATTATCATGTTACCATTCATAACAAACAATTTAATGACCATTTTATAATTCATAACACACCTAATTAATTAAACAATTAATTATCCACTCAAATTTCCTCACTAATTCAACAAATAGTTAATCATAACAATCCCATTACTTATTTAATCAATCAACTAATCATCTCAATCCCATTGCTATTTGAATAATTAGTCATCACATAATTCCCTTTCATTAATTCCCCAATAAAATAATCACATCAATCCCTTTAATTTACTAAAAAATTAATTAATCACTAACCCATAATTAATTAAACAATTAATTATATTAATCCACATTCTGAATATCTCATAATTAATTCATGAATTAATTCCCTCGAATAAACTATCTCAACATCCCATAATTAATTAATCAATTAATCATTCAATTCAAAAATATCAATATATTATAATTAATTTAACCATTAATTATCTCAAAAAACAATGAAATATTCTGATAACTAACCCAACCATTAATTATCCCCAAATTAAAAATCATGATTCCCTCATAATTAATTCAACAATAAAATATTCATGATCTACAATCCCAATATACCAATTTCACATATCCCTTAATTAATTAAATCACCAAAATTAATTAATTCAATCAAGAACTCAATTACTAAACATATAATATAAATTATAAAATTACATACACAGAGTTTCAATCATGAATATTGTATTTTAATTATGGACAACCTACCTTAATTCATTGAAAATGCTCACTAATGGATGAATCCCCAATTTGATGGAATAACGACATAGAATGAGTTCCAGATCTTAGGTCCTAAATCAACAATCGAACAAATCAAGATCCCATAAATCTATATATATATCCAATATCCTAGATCTATATCCAACAAGAATATGGAAGAAAATCCCTACAACAGATTTGAGACAAATGGGAAAGAGACGGTAACTCATTCAAGAAGAAACTACTTACCTAAAGATATGTAAATCTAAAAATTGGGCATGAAATCACCAAAAAAAGATTTCATAAGGCCTTATAATCCCTTTGGGAGACTCTAAAATTGATAGGAAACAATTATGGGTTGTTCTACGGCATTTGATAGTATAAGAAGAGATTTATTGAATTTTTTTATCAATTCATAGGGAATTAAAATCCAGTATTCACTATTTACTACTCAGGGCACACAGTTTCCCCTAATTGTGCATCTCTTATAGGGGGTTCATGATTTCTCCTTTCAGGGTGAATTATTTGAGAAACCATACACCACCAATGAATAACCCCTCTTTCTAGGTTTTCATGGTTTTTTGGCCCATGGTGCATGGATAGGGAAAACCATGCACCAACTATACACTTCCCTATTTCTTCAATTTCTCTCGAAATTTTACCCAAAAAACCCCCAAGGTAAAACCCAAATGAAAATTCTCAACAAAACTAAAAATAGTACCCTTAAATGATTCTAATATATCTCTATAAAAGTTCATGGTTTTACAAACTCCCCGCCTTATAAAAACTTGTCATTGAGCTATACTCACAAGAATCTCTAAGATTTTGAGTGAAAAAACAATTAAGCCATTGTGTGCTCATATCTGCATCAATTTTCCATGTTTTCTCTTACACACATTCATGTTTCCGCAATACATGAACTATCAACATGGTATTTACCCACAACACCTTCTCTCTGTGTTCAAGCACACATATCGGTTTATCCTCAAAGGAGGAATCTTCCTCAAACTCAACCTCATCCACATTGATCACATGATAAGGGTTGGGGTGATACCTCTGAAGATGAGACACATGTAAAACATCATTCATTGAACAATATCTCTATGGAAGAGCCAATCGTTATGCCACTGTCTCAACTCTATCCACAACCTCAAATGGTCCAATAAATCTAGGTGCCGGCTTTCCCTATCTCTATATCCTATGGTGACCCAGTATATGTGACACTCAAAGGAATATACAATCACCCTCTATAAACTCTAGGGGTATTTGATTTCAATCATTATAAAAATCATGTCTGCTATGATTTGTAGCTATATGCTTCAAAATAAGTTATACCTTCTCTGAGGTCTCCAACAAAATACTCGATCCCAACAACTCAGACTCGCATGCCTCCGTCTAAAATAGAGTTGATATACATGCCTACAATAAAAATCCTATTATTGTTCCATCTATATTGTTTTCTAATTATTATTGTTATAGGAGAACTCCACTAGTGTTAGGTGATTCTACCATGACCAACTGAATTCTAGAATACATGCTCACAACATATATTCAAGAACCTATATAGTATGCTCCGACTACCCATATATATATGGGTGTAATGTTTTACTAAAAAACATATATACCAAAAACATTATGAAATAATTTCTATAATATTGAATTAAAATGAAATTCATGGTCTGAAATAATAGTCCATGACACCCTATGTAGACGGACTATCTCCAGAACATATAGTTCCCCCAACTACTTTACTAAGAAAGTCTCTGGTATTAGTAATAAATATGTTACCTTTTTCAAACATTCTATAACCAACCAAATGATGTTATTGTTATGAGGCATCCTGTGGATACCCATCCCAAATTCTATAGTCACATCATCCCACTTACATTCTGGAATGGTCAATGGATGTATTAAACCACTAGGTCATTGATGCTCAACCTTCACCTTTTGGCAGGTGTAGCATTATGTCACGAACCCTACTATCTCCTCTTTCATGCTCGTCCATCAAAACTATCATCATAGGTATTAGTAAATTTTGGTCACACCTAGATGTACTTCCCTCATAGAGGCATGAAACTCACACATCAGCTCCTCTTTCATGATCGTAGGCACAAAAACCTCATTCCTAACCTAGATGATCTCATCCTCATCTATTTTACAATCATATGGTGTCTCCCTACCTTCAAGGTTTTCCTTCAAGGAAAAATACTCCAGATCCTCATATTGTTTGTCTCTAATCTGTATCAAAAGATTCAACTCCCCTGAAAATGATAAAATATTTATATGCTTCGGACTCTCTTGAACCACAAAATTCATCTCATCCAATAAATTCATCATCTTTCACTCAACACTAGACTCCTAAAATGCTTGAGTTTGAGTTTTCCTACTCAAAGAATCAACCACATTGTTTCACATTCTTGGAATATATGCTAGCTCAAAATTAAATAAATGTATATAATCAACCCATATTCACTAATGATGATTTAAATATCACTATGAAAAATATTTTTTTTAGGATCTTGTGATCAGTGTATATATTTTACTTTTAACCCAATCAATAATGCTACCAACAATTTAAAGCATACAAATTTGCTACCAACATGAGGTCATGTGTAGGGTAATATTGTTCATGTGGTCTCAACTTCCAAGACCCATACAACACAACTATATCTACCTTTATCAACAATACTCCATGTATGATTCCAGATACGTCATAACACATCGTATACTTCTCACTAGGCTTAGGTAAGATCAATATCAGTGCCAACGTCAAGCACTTATTCAACTCCTAGAAATAATTCTCACATGCACCAGACCAATCAAACATTATCCCATTTTAGTGAATATATAAAGCGTCACTTCCAAATGGAAAAAGTCTTTAATTAATATTTCATAATATCCATTCAACCTCAGGAATCTATGGATATAAAAAATTTCTTGGGATACTCCCAAGAAACTAATTTCTAGACCTTTTTGGTTCCATAAACCCACCTTCCTTTCAAATGATGTGACCCAAGAAGTATAACTGATCAATTCAAAAATAAAAATCAGATAGCTTGGTGAATAGCTAATTAACTCTTGGTCAACATAGAATAATGTGAAGATGTTGGGAATGATCTTAATGAGTCTTAGAGTACACTAGAATCACTATATGAAAAATGGACATTTGCGACAAGTTATTTGCGACGAGAATAAATCCCATCCCAAATAGTCCATTGAAGTGGTTATTTTCGATGTGGGAATTGGCCCATCACAAATAATTAGTTATTTTTTACGATACTTGGGGTCCTGTCGCAAAAAATTAGGCGTGATTTGGAACGTTTTTCATGCAAAACTGTGGGAAGGGTATTTGCGAAGGGAAAGCACCCCTCATCGCCAATACCCGGAGGCAGTAAATTATTAAAATGTGTTATCTTGGACAAAATTACATAACAATGTTTAAATGTCAATGTTTGATCATTAGAGAGGCTTTTGTGTTCATCCGACTCTTTGAATATTTGATATTAAATATAAAAGTATTCTTCAATTAAATGAACCATTTTTACTAGATCAATAGGCACATAAAATTTATTACGCAAAGTATTGTGCTACTTTAAGAGACTTGAGTGATTGGTGGAGAATAATAAAAATGAAATCTCGGGAAATTCAGTTTACTCAAAGTGAATGTGGTTCCGCTGAAGTGTATGAAATTGAAATTTTTCAAAAGAATATTCAAATTCCATCTTTTTCACAAAGAGAAATGAATATCGATGATGACACTCCATAATTAAGGGTCGATGGTGATTATGATGCTAATGATGCTAAAAATAAATTTGAACTGAAAATAGATGATGAAACTGAAACTCATATGGATATTGATGATGTCAAGGAGGAATATGAAGACATTGACATCATCAGATATGAAGATGATGATGAAGGTGAAAATTGACACAGTTAAATACTGGTTATAATCATAACTAATATATATCTATGTATAACAGTTATTTTCAACTTTTTTCTAACAATAATCATTTTTTGTTTTAGATGATTTATGGTCTATTTCGTGAGTTGCATAAGGTTGAGCTACCTTTGTATGAGGAGGATTTGGGATATTCTGACCCTCAACTGACTGGTGGTTTAGGGGGTACATGAAGGGGGTTCACTCTTGCACGACTGATGATTCGTGACCTTATCCCCGAGTGACGTCCACATCTTGGATTAGATGCACAAACATAAAGGTATAGTAACCTGGGTATTTTAGATATCATTAATTAATTCATTTTTATACTAATTGTTTGATTATTTATTCTTTTTTCACAGTTTTGTGCATGTAGCTGTTGGACAAGGGAGCTCTATCTTAAACAATTATTGTTCTCAGCCATGGATCACATGGGAACATATTTCCGTTGATGTGTAGCTTAGCATGTTCAATCATTGGTTGGTACGTAAATAGATAAAATTTATTTTGAAATTTATTTCATTAATAACTTGATATTATAAATTATTTTTAGGGTTTGTGGTATCACATCGATGATAGCATTTGTGACACTATCCACGCATCATGAGAGGTATCTATGCGTGACTGTTTCCGTCCGTTTTTATACAATTTGAGAAGGACGACAATGAAGAAAGCAGGAGTCAAAGTGTTTGATGAGTCATATTGATCCCACCAACCAGAGTACATTTCGTCTCACATTTGGGATGGATTATGTTCACAATGGTTGGGTGGTAGGTTTCAGAGGAGATCTTCATTGGGCCGACAGAACTGTGGGAGACAGGAGGTGACGCATCGAGTTGGCAGTCGTACATTCAGTACGCATTGAGAGCATCTGGTAAGTATCTTTATAAAATATTTTATATGACATTAAATATAAACAGTTTATTTTATATTCATATAGGCATTCGACCAGCCCAAAATTATGGAGTATGACGTTTATCAGAGGATGTACAGTGATCCATCCACTGGAGAGATTAGATATGATCACTTGCATTGGATTGTCGTCAGTATTATTATTTTTAGATTGAAAATTAACTACATATAATATTTTCACTATTTTAATTTTAAATTGGAATTGAAGGAGTCATATGGAACCGCGACCTCTTAGAAAATGGTTGAGAGTTAGGCCGAGATGGCTGATTAGACTAGTTCCTACCATTTCGATGAGGCGACATAGATGCAGGTAACCCAGTATGCCTTCGAGAAGGGCCAACTAGTTGGTATCGACTGTCAGTTGACTCATAGGACTTATTATTGTACAACTACAATTTTAGAATCCAGATCCAGAGGAGATCATAGAGAGGAATCACCATCTATCTCACAGTATTTGGAGTAGCTGAGAGCTCCGAGTGAGCTTATATAGAGTTTTTAGAAGCAGTAGGAAGATATGTGTCTGTAGTAGCAGCAGCAGTATGAGGAGGATATGTGTCGATGGTAGTAGCAGCAACACGAGAAAGAGATGGGTTGATAGTAGCTGTAGTAGAACGAGAAAATGGAGTACATGCATTGTCTGACTCGTAGTTTAGGGATGTAGTTTCCTCAACCATCTCTTCCAGCTCCTCCACCTCCTCTAAAAGACTATCCGCCCAGTGATCTTTTTGTTATGTTAAAAACATTTGAATTCAAGATTGTTTGTAATATGAACTATTTATGGTTTATCTCTTTTATATTTTTACGAATATTGCATAATTTAATTTTTTTAATTTATTTTTATTTTTAATATTTGATTATTTAATTATTTATTAATAGTATTATAATTTTTAACATTTTTTTATTTTACTAATAATAATAAAAAAAATTATGATTTTTTTATATATTTTCTCGAATGTTGTGAATTTTAATATTTATTATTTTTTTTATTTTAATAATAATAATATTATTTTTTAATTAATTTATCATAATTTTATTAAATATTTTTTTTATTATATTCAATATTTATGACGGATCCTTCCGCGATGGGACCCCGTCGCAAATAGTACATATATATTTTTTAAATAATCATTTGTGAAGGGCTCATCACAAAATGTTTTGATGTATATAAAATGTATAAACATAGAACTATTTACGACAGGGAAAACAATCTAGTATCAAATATTATTTGTGACATTTTATGCAACTATCTATTTGTGATGCAACCCCGTCACAAATTCCTCAAATTCCAGTAGTGGATGTCGTTAAATAACACTACCGCAAACTGATCCAGGTGTAGATGGAAGATTCTTTTCATAAAGTCCATAAATATTATCGGTGCATTCGTCAACCCAAATCACATTACAAAGAACTCATATATGTCATACCTGATTCTAAATGCAGTCCTTGATATATCATAAATCCATACTCTCAACTGATGATACCTCGATCTCATATCAATCTTTGAGATATACAGGCCCCTCTCAATAAGTCAAACATATCATTGATATGTGGGAGAGGATGTTGGTTTTTTACTGTCATGTTGTTAAACATACAATAATCAACACATAAGCACAAAATCCCATCAACCTTCTTGGAAAATTGAATTGGTGAACCCCAAGGTGATGTACTCAGTTAGATAAACCCCTTATATTCCAAATCTTATAACTATGTTTTGATCTCTTGAAGCTCTATCAGTTCCATTTAGTATTGTGGAATAGAAGATAGACCAACCCAAGGCATGAGCTCAATAATATATTCCAAATATCTCTCAGGTGGCATCCCAAAGAAATATTCATGAAACACATCCTGAAATCAATCCACTATAGGTGGGAATACATCATATTTCACACCTTAATAATCAAGTAACAGATTAGAAACTTGGGTTGTGAGTTATCCTAGTTTCTAATGAATTATCCCTTCTCAGCCCGCCTGAAAATCCCACTCTCCTCAGTGAATATACTTATCATCCTTATGATACATAAAAGTCACACTCCTTTAGTAACAATCTATGTGGTCTCAATATCATACTAACCATTCCATTCCAATAATTAGTTTAAATCCAGAAATTTCAATGATGTAATGATACCATTGAAAATCATACACCCAAACCTCGAGAGGACACCCCTTGTACAAGAAAATTTCTCTCAATTGTACTCTTATAGGTGGGTCTATCATCAACACCCCGCTTACAAACTCTACCTACATGCTCAAACCATTCAAAAAAATTATAAATAAAGGAATAAGAGGAATTAGTGTCACATAATGCACAATATATCATAAAATCTATAAGAATAGTACCTCTTGCTATCCATAGTATCTCGATACTTTACATAATCGTAGGTTGAATGACCTGAAAATGTATTTCCTCTCTTCCTTATAATGTAGTCTGAGCTCCTTGAGATGTGAAAATCTACCAATATGGAAGATATTACTATGAAATATCTTGTATATTACCAATACCACCTCATCTAATAGAAATCTGGCTTCCAGACTAATGGGGTGAATAAGATCCCCTTCTCGCACCCTGGTTCTGTCTAGATCATGTATCACTACCTGTGAGTCATTGGGTCCTTCATAACTTCTATAGATGTCCCATATTTCTACAATCTCGGCACTCAACTAGTGTTTGGAGGAATAATCTTCATAATTGTTCTGATGTTCTACAATACTGTTAGATCACTAAAGTAATATCCATAGAAACTAATCCCTCGGTCTTTACACTCTTCTTCCCACTTCCCCGACTAACATTATCATAGAGATTCTTACTTCTCATGGAATTCATACATCTAGATCATCTAGCTACAACTATATTTCATGCACTAGAATCCTCCTTCAGGTTCTGTTAAGTTATGAGAGCCTAGTCCACTACCTCAACAAACTTCTTTAACGAAAAAAGGTTAATCTGGGACTTAATATCACATTTTAGTCCATCCTATAAATGTATTGTCATCATCGTCTCATACCCTTCCAACTGTAGAGAAAATAACTCCAAATCTATAATTCATCCATTATAGTCTATCATAGACATACCCCCTAGATTCAACCTCATGAACTCAACTGTTATCTCATGCCTCACTATATCTGGATAGAATTGTTCTAGGAAATTCTCCAATAATTCCTTCCATAACATATCATCAACATGTCTAATCTGTGCATGAATTTCATTCCACCACTTTTATGATAATCATAGAATATGAGAATTAAAATTGACCCGACAATCAGCAGTGGTCTCTAATTGGTCATGTATTATTTGGATAAACTCAACCTAGAACTCATCTCCTTCAGGTCCACCATCCCCAGTAAAATTTGGAGGGTGCTGTAACAAAAAATCCCCTTTCAGATCAAACATACTTTCTACAACCAACCCTTGGTATCATTATATAAATTTCATAAAGCATACAATGTTCTCTCAGAATTTCTACCCAACTTCCTCACCCAGCACAATTGGTGCCTCAGTTCCCACTACTAGTAGGTCATCTCTATCCATATCCTCCTGTCATCCTCTCATCAAGAATCATTATGGTGGAATATATTTACAATTAAAAACATGCACCTTAGAACACATTTCAAAACATTAAAACATTCACAGAGAACACAATATTCTACAATAACTCATTCCCCTAATCCTCACCACATGGTAAAACTTGAGGTGTTGTCACGGCCATTAACCATCCTATATCTTGGTCATGATTCATAAAGGGAAAAATCATTATAATTATTCATGTTTATAATTATAAACTTGTTTATTCTCATCATGAATCATTTTACTATCTTTATTAGTTTCAAATTAGGTACCATTTCTAGTTCTATTTCACAAGTAATGAGAAATAGTTCAAGTTAAACAACATACCCGTAACCCATTTTCTCATGCATGCCTAAAATAATTCATGTTAAAATAATGTTGAGTGGCTAGAATAATGGATGAAAACTCAACACTCATGTCATATTTTTTCATAATTCAATTCTCATAAAATATGAGAATCAATAATCAAATCAAACCACAAGTTCATCACCCAAGGTAAAATAATATTAAAATATAACAACAAATAGCAATAAAAATAATCCCACCATATGTACTTATGTTATCCACCATACATGGGTTAGATACTCCCATGTACGAGCTCATAACCATGTTCTAACTCTTTCAAGTCTTCATATCTACCATTCCAAAATAGTAAATAAAACGGGGCTCTAATAGAACTTTGTAACATCCCAGACCAGTCAGTCACATTACCTCAAGAGCACCACCCCATACATCATAAGTTTCCAACTAGAAGCAAGGGTCTAATATCAGTCATGGGAATACTATTCCATCAATGTCGGAGTAAAACACTAGTTAAAAATAAATAGACAATAACCAAATATATAACTATAATCATAAATATGCCAATATCACATGATGACCAAAACTAGAGATACAATATCAAACTAAACAACAAACATATCATTCTAATGTATGTGTTGAGTCTCAAAATGAAAACTGAAATGTAAATACACCTAAAACTCCCAAATGGGTCATGAACCACGTCTGTTTCCCACATCAATGCTCCATCCCAACTCATACTTCTAAGATAGTTAATTTTCCCTTATATTTTGATACAACCATAAAATATATTTAGGTACATATTAGTATTTCTGAGTAAGGTGTGAGTACAACTCATTAGGCCACCACCAATGGTGTCTAAAAAATATCCAGTTAAATAATAATGTATGAAGTTGTATAAATAATAAATCACTATACATAAATAATGAGTTATCACGTTATAAATGATTCTTTATTTGACCAAACAAACCCCTAGGTTCCCATGGACACCTATATCTCAATACCTCCTTCGTCCCATAATGGAGTCTAAAATATCCCCAAGGGATATCATATCTCACAATTCCATTATTACAATTATTTAATTCATACATGAATTCCCATGTTACCATTCATACTTTATATAATTGAATGACCATGTTATAATTATTTAATTAATACTTGAATGTACATGTTACCATTCATACATTATATGATTGAATAACTATGTTATCATTCTTAAAAAAAATTTGAATGACCATGTTACTATTCTTAATAATCAATTGAATTCCCATATTACCATTTATAATACCTCTAATTAATTAAATAATTAATTATCTACAAAATTTTCATCTATAATTCAAAAATTATTTTATAATACCAATCCCATTAATTAATTATTTAATTAATTAATCACATCAATCACATAACTAATTCAACAATAAGTCGTCATATAATCCCACTTAATTAACTACCCAATCAATTAAGCAAATTAATCGCTTTAATTAACTCCATAATTAATTAATCACTAACACATAATTAATTCAACAATTAATTATCTCAATTCACAATATAAATATCTCATAATCAATTCATCAATTAATTTTCTGAAATCAACTATCTCAACATCTCATAATTAGTTCATCAATTAATCATTCAATTCACAAATCATAATATCTTATAATCAACAATTCAATATTTTGATAATTAACTCAACAATTAATTATCCCTTAATTAATAATCTCAATTCCCTCATAATTAATTCAACAATTAAATATTCTTGATCTATAATCCCAATATCCCAATTTCACATCATCTTTAATCAACTAATTAACTAAAATTAATTAATTCAATAAATAACTCAATTGATAAATATTTAATTGCAATTATATAATTACATAAACATATTTTCAATCAATACTATAAGATTTAAATTATAGAATACCTACCTCAATTCATTGATAATTCTCTCCAATGGAAGAATCCCCAATTCGACGGAATATTGACATAGAATGAGATCCAAATATTAATCCCTAAATAAGAAATTGAAGAAATCAACATCCCTTAAGTTGAGATAAAAATCCAAAATACTATATTTATATCCAACCAAAATATTTAATAATAACACTAAAATGTATCGGATACAAATGGGAAAGATATGGGAAATCAATAGGGAGGAAACCACTTACCTGAAGATGTGCAGATCTACCAACTGAGCTTCGAATCACCAAGAACGGAGGTAAGAGCACCTTAGAATCCCTCAGGGAGGATTGAGAATTGATATAAATCTATTTTTGGGTTGATCTAGGGTATTTGGGGGTATAATATGGAGTTTGGTAAATTTTTAATAATTTTGGTGAAATTAAAACCCTGTACGCACAGTTTGCTGTTAAGGGTACACGGTTTCCCCTAACCTTGTGCCTTAAAAGTGAACCTCTTATAGGGGGTGGTACATGGTTTCTCATTTTAGGGTGCACAACTTGAATAAAAATTCCCCATCCATGAAAACCCCTCTCTCTAGGGTTTCATGGTTTGCTAGGACAGTGCGCACATTTAAGAATAATCATGCGCCAACTGTTCACTGCCCTCTTTCTTCCATTTTTCTCAAATTTTCACTAAAAATCAAAGGTAAAAACTAGATGAAAAGTTCCCAAATCTGGGAAAAAGAGTTCCTATAAATGATCCCAATACATCTCTAGAAAATACAAATTTTTTCAATATTGGAGAATATATGATCATGGTATATACATTTCGTTGTAAGACTTTATGAGTGATTAAAATTTTATAAAGATAATTATTATTTTAACATTAGAAGGAAATAAGATCAAATAATTATAATCTATAGGTTTAAATCTTGATCATATATATTTTATTTTATCATTAATTTTAACTATCTATGGAATGAATTAAGTTAAATAGTGGGTGATATTATTGACGTTTTAGATAATAATGTATTATATTTATCCATATTGGTTATCTTGTAAAAAACATTTTTGTTTTCTTAAATATTTGAAAAAATAAGGAATGAATTTTCCTTATTTTATGGATCATATGATCTATTAAAAGATCATTTTAGTACTCTAGACATTAAAAATTCATCTTGAATAATCATTTCATGGAGTAAGAGAAGATGTGGAAATTCGTCGAAGCACATACAAAGGATGAAATTGTGTTTGTGAAAAAGAAAGATATCGAGTAAGTTTATTTTAAATTTTTATCCATTTTAATTGTGAAATAATCACTAATATTAATGAAAAAAATCTTGAAATTAAAAATTTATACATTTTCTTTTATTTTTAATGAATCGATGGCCTTTTCACACATCATATATTTATGTTTTTGTGGTCGTTAACTTTGTCATAATCATGTTCTCTATCACTATAGATAAGTTTTTTGATGCAATTTTTCTCTTAAATGTATAAATTTTAACTTCCCATCAATACTCTTCTTATTTGTGAACCCGATTATGTGTTATTTCTCGTAACCTTTACATTTCTCACTTCGATTTTTTAAAGGGAGTATTATCATTCCTCTGTATGATGTGGGTTTTAACAAAGTAATTTTCAAATATTAATCCTTTGATGACTGAGAAAATATTTTTAGGTCAGAACTTATTTAAGGGGGTAGAATTTAACACTCTGAAAATTTAGTTAAAATAATAATAATCTTAATAGCTTTCCCAATGTGCAACATTGAGAATTAAGCATAGTGAGATATATTATTAAAATATTATTATTTAAATATGACTTATACATTGAATTAAAAGGTATGAATACGAGTAATTTCATTATTAAATATTTTTATAGTCGTGTAATTAAATAAAATTGTATTGATTAATTCTTAGTAAATGATCACTCAATTTTTAGAGAAGTCATTTTATTCTTTAGAAATACATTTCTTCAAATATGATTTTTAATGCATTTTTTGTGTGAAAATTTTAATTAATTTCATCCACTATTAGAAATAATATTTTTTAAAATGAAATTGATTTTTGTAATAATCATTTCAAAAAAAAATTTAGAGTGAATATTTGATAATTTTCTGAAAATATTGATTTTTGATGAATAGTGAAAACAATTATTTTTTATTGAAAACTATTTTTTGTATGAGGATTTTAAAAACATAAATTTTATTTTAACATGTTTATAAAAGTTAAATTTGTTAAATTATATTTTGAATAATCCAATTAAGGTCATTGTAATTAATTTTATTGTGATTTTCGGTATAAAAAATTTTTATACTGTAGAAAACATTTTTTTCTAGAAAACTACTTTTCATCATGTTTTGTGGATTTAATTTTGAATTAAAGTATTAAACTTATATGAATTAAATCCTAAAAAGAGATTACATATTTAGAAACAGGAGGATCAAATTTGAGAAATCGGTCCATTTTATTTTTCATCATTTTTAATAGTAATCCTCATAAATATTTGTCACTTCGGTAAGGGAAAAACAGGTAAAACTGGGTTAAAACATTGGGATAAGGATTTAAAATTTCTATAAAACCTGTATTTATCATATTTTATTAGATTATTTTTGAAATTGAAATAAAATTATTGATAATATAGCCACTTTATTCCATTTTTCTTTTATTATGGCATTTCTATTATTTTAAGAAATGAATAAATACATAATGTAATTCTATTGAATTTAATATCACTAAATCTTTTACATAAGGATAATAGGAGGATAATATTGGTTTTAAATTTTTATTTTATTGATAAATTATTTATTATCATGTTAATTTGTTTTTAATTTTTTGGTTTTGAATAATTACATTAAATACTTAACCAACATGGGAACCATATTTAGTAAATTGATAGAAAAATAAAATAAATTATTTTAAAAATATTAAAATTGATAAAATTTGGATAAATTATTTTCTAAAATTAAAATTTTATATATATATATATATAATATATTATGTATTTTTATTGGATTATATTATAATTCTATTATTTCATGTTGTTCTGAAAGTCAAATTATGGTAATATTTCTTAAAATGGCATTAATAGTATTTAATGTTAAATATATTTAATTAAATTTTTAAAAAATCATAAAAATATTTAAAGAAGAAAAATCGAGTTATAAATGGTCTAAAATTTCATCCATTTTCAATTTATAAAACATTTTTTAAATTATAAGTAAAATTATAAACCTTTAATATTGAAAATTTTATTACCACTGTTAAGGTTAAAATGGTTAACCAATGGGTTAAACAAAAAGATAATGTTTAAAATGATATCTAATCCTCTAAAAAATTTAGATGGATATTTTAAAATTGTATCTTCTTTATTTTAAAATTCATTCCATTTTAGAACTATTTTACTTGAGTTAGACTCATTTTATATTATAATATTTCATGTATTTTCAAAAAATGACATTAATGATATTTTAAAATTACAAATATTTTATTAAATGATTTAAAATTTATAAAAATATTAACTTCATTCATTTTAATGGTATATGGTTTATAATATCAACCATTTTCTATTTATGTGTCACTTTTCTTTTTATGGTATCATTCTTGACCCTTAAATAGTTTAAAACTTTAAATTTTTGGTAATTGTCTAAAGGATTAAAGGGAGGTTAAAACTAAAAGATAAGGGATAAAACATCACACAAAATTTTGTAAATTTTATTTTGTGAAACAATATACTTATACTCATAATATTTTCTAAATAAGTCAATTTGGAGTCACTTTATTACAAAAATAATTTTATTTTCATTTAATTATTTATGTAATTACAATAGTGCCCCTCCCCTCACTTATTAAAAGAAACCTAATATCCTATCTTAAACACACATTTTCATATTTCTATATGAGAAAATATATCTATAATACCTTATTATATTACATAATCGTATCTTAGAGTTTATGATCTTTCTATAATACCATCCCTTCAAGGCTTAAGGTGTAATCCAATAAAGGTATCTCATCGCAGAGGTATATTTCTTAACCATGTTTTCAATTTTATTTCTTCTTCTACCTCCAATAAATTCATGGTATCCATTAAAAAATAATTAATACATTATTTAAAAAGTACAAATTTTTATTATGATGATGGGACAACCATTATGGACCTTTTTATCTTATGGAAAGCGAAAACATCTCTCCTGCATATGTACGACTTACCATCACCACATAGCGATGTAATTTGTTTTTTAACCTTAATTAGATTTTAGTTAGGATGGGTTTAAAGTTTATATATGATATTTATGAAATAATTATTCTTTTTTAACTATAATATCATATCAACCTTCTTACTTTCCAGTCTGTTCAAAAATGATAATGTCGGTCGTGCTTACTTGTGGACTACCACCTCCATGGAGCGATGTTATACATTTTTAATTTTCAATTTACATGGATGTTAATAATAATCTATTAAATTAATATATATGATATATATGAAATAATTATGATTCTATAAAGGTAAATTTTTACTTACCTTTATTTCATTCCAACTGTCAAAAAGTGAAAATTGTGTTCATGCAAACATACGACCTACAATCTCAATGAACAGTGTAATTCATTTTTATATCTCCACCATTTATGGATGACAGTATATATATATAATGGATATATATTATATTAATATAATAATTAATATTATGGATATTATGGAGCCATGATCAACATACATGTACTAAAACTACCAAACCAAAATTCCCATTAAAATCGAAAGAGTTAACACCTCTAAATGACGATTTTAACAAGGAATTATTAACAAAAGGATATTTAAATGGTATAATAGAATCATATACGATGTTATAAGTATGTAAATTATTATATAATATTATTATAATAAATTTAAATTTTTTTATATATGTGGCTATAGTGCTTTTTAAGAATATCATACTTGAGGTAACTGTTTCTCGTCTCACTTTTATTTATATGAGACTTATTCAATACCCACCACTTATTTCCTTTATGTTGTGTATATAATTACAATGAATTTATTTTATACTGATTTAAATAAAATTATAAGTATTGAAATAGCCATATAAGTTTATCTCCTTCATCAGGTTTTGAAATCGAGATTATCACTGTAGTAAGGGAATTATATTACCAACTCATTATTTATCTGGATTGTTTATGATTAAGTTTATAATGATAGAATATTATGACTTATGTTTCAATAATCCCATGATTTTTATTATACTCAGGTAAAATTTTTATATTACATGTTTTCCTTTCTTTTTCCTCTATTTAATTATTCAGGAATACTAAGAGAGTATTTTTAGGGAAATCCTTCTTTATTTCTCTCTTTGGTCGAAAATACTTTTTATTAAATATCCTTGTTTTCTTTAAAAAAAATTCAAAAATTATTAATATTCTTAAATTAATTTTTAAATTCTTTTTAATTTTTTTTAATTTATATAAAATTGTTCCAAAGGAATCTTCTTTTCATTTTCAAAATGAGGTACTTTTGAATTTTTCTAAAAATGTGAATGGAATATTTATTTTAATATACATGGAATGAATGGAAATTCCCACCATCATGAATAATCAATGAATTGAATCATCCTTTAAATGGTTACAATTTTCTTTTCAAAAAATGTTACGATAATATTTTGTAAATTTTTAGATTTTAATGATGTTATTTAAAAGTGAAAAATATATTTTCTTTACTAAATTTCTCAAATGATATTTGAAATGTATTTTGACCTATAATGAAATGCTTTTATGTTACTTATGATTTACTAGGGATGTAATCCAATGATACCATACTCATTATTTCTATAAATGGTTAATGTTTATGATGTTCATATATTTATAAAACATAATTTATTTTCATATGTTATTATATATGATGATTGATTTATGATCTTGTGGAACACATACGAATGGATTATGATTATGTAACAGGTGGGATAAAAATTATATTCTCTGCTAATTCCTTAGGTAAATATGTATTACTCATGATATACACATGTTATGCTTGAATCTGATTTCATCTTAATAATTTTATGCACATAACTATTTTTCATGTTCATTAAATTATGTGTGGACCCAGTTTCTATGTCCATAAGATTATTCATGCACATACTTTCATATCCATAATATTATCTGTGTACCTAGTTTTCTTGTCCATAAGCTAATATGAGGTCCTGATTTTATGTTCATAACTTAATGAGTGAACCAATTTTTATTAATACATGTTCAAAATATTATAATATTATGTTTTTCTATATTAATATGTCTAGGTCTCATGACAGATTACTGATGATTCCACACTCTTATTATTATTGTATTTTATTATGATAATGTTTTATATCATGACTTGTGTTTATGATTTATGACATATTGGTTATGTACTTTTTAATGTATGATCCTCATATCATATCCTTATGATTATATTCTGCTCATTTATGATCATTGATTGATATATATTATGTTTACCCTTAATGGGCATTTGATCTCACCCTTTCTTATGGTTTTATTTCCCCATATTAAGATAAAATGGTTATAAGTAGGGTATAACTTTGAATCACTCTATGTGGAAAACATTTAAGATCTTTCATAAAACAAGAGGATTATGTATCGACTCTATAAATACACTAAACCATTATGATTCTGGCATGGATTATAATGTTATGTATTATATATTTATCTAAAATTTTGTTATATTTATGTATGTAAATATTGAATCTCTATAAAATCTATCCAAGGGTTGTAACTGAACCACTCTTCTTATGAGCAGGATCCTCTACCCTCCATAGAATGCTGGTTCTTCATCAAGTAAAGGAGATATAAGAATAGATCTTTATGATGATGGAGTTTCAATAAAAGAAGAACAATAAAGCATACCCACCATCATAGGGGAGTAGAATTTAAAAATATACTGAATATTTTCCATAGGTGAAATTTTATTTACTTAATCATCATACCATATGATTAAATGTTGTGCCTGGTTTATGAAACCCTTACATGAATTCATTTAATCCCATGCATTTCATCTTATTGAATTAATATTACCTGATGATAGCCAATGTGGAACACTTATTCAAATTCTAAAAAAAAATAGATAACATTTTTATTATATATAGTGGAAAGAAATGGAAATTACATTCCATACAATATAGTTAGTTCTATAATACGACATGCATTGGTTATAGGAAATTATATAGCCAAACCATATAATATAATATACACAAAATTAATGAGAAAACCCATTTTCTTTCATGTAAGTCTTATTCAATGACTGGTTATATTTTACCATATGATATATCTTATATATATCATATTAATATATAAAGTCCTTAGGAAATATACCATTATATCTCTAACTTACAATAAATTATAAAAAATTATGTTCCACTTCACTTTATATCATATCTTACATGATAAACTATGAAATGACATCTAAAAATATTTTATATAACTTCAAAAATAATTTTTTAAAGCTATAATCAACTTCATGGTGTATTAAATCATATGAAATACCTTGTGAATACCTATTAAGAACTCTTTTCGATAAAATAAAAAAAATTATAGAAACTCCCTGAGTTAAAATCAACCCAAATTCAGTCAATCATAATGTGTGGCCCCATTGGGATTTTTAGTGTTGACAAAATATGAATCTTTGGATCTATAAATTTAAGAAAGAATTGGCCTTTAGATAATCATCAATGATAATAAATATATAGATTGATCGGTGTGATCTTCATCAAATAGATGTATTTATATACTTGTTTCCACTTGTTCAATCATGTGCTAGCATTCATTCTCATACATTCCATTTGTTCAAGAAATAAAATGGACATGGGATATAGAGTATGTCAATCCATTTGATCTAATACTTATGATCATGAATATTTAAGTATAAAATAGCTAGTTCGATGAATACATAACTTGTTATTCACCATTATGGATGAGCACGACACATTTCCCTCATCTAAAATTATACATTTATAATATGTACTATTTAAGTGTGGTTGAACACTCCCTAATATCTCTCAATTGAGGGAAAATATTTAAAACTCACAATATGGGAGTAAAATGTCATCTTTATTGATCTCTAATCGATAACATAATCAACAGCATACGCAGTAACCCCTTGATTATCAAATCCCCAAGGCTTGAGTAAGAAATGTATCAAAGTATGAATATTTGTATTCTATGTATCTTTATAAACATGTATAAAAGAAATTCAAAATAAGATCTATTAACCCCTAGTATACCACAGACATGGTTTATGAAACTCCAGGTAGTGTACTTATTGGTTCATATATCTCATAAAAACACCTTTTGTGCCTCATGAGCATATTACATATCTTTATACAATAATCTTACTAATTCTAACCTTTATATTGGGTTACAAAATATAATACTCTATGTCATACATCAACTAAGGATAAATTAAAGTTATACTTTGAGAGGTCCATCATCATTGGAATTCATGAAATATATATCAATATATTCATTTATTTACATAGTGTGAAAAATGATGAAGTTAATATTTCCTTTTAAAGGATATATTTTATATTCTTAAAAATATTTTAAGAATACTAATAAAACCCTACATAATATCCTATTTATCATATCATATATGATTGAATTTCATACCAACCTTATGTTTGCTAAACTTTTTTTGTTTTATTTTAACTCATTACATCTATATGTAATTATTTTTCACATCCCTATGTGAACACCTCATAAAAACCTTGCACTAATTTTTTTTGAGAAACATCTATGAAGATATCAATTTTTAATAATGGTTATATTTATGAATCATATTCCTAATTTTGAACTCCATGAACATATATAAACTTTTTAACTCCATGAAATCAAATTTTATAATGTTAATAACTTAGTTTGTCTACTAATACATTTTGTAGTTATATCCTAATCATTATTAGGACACACTCTATAAAAAACATTTCTTGAAATTTTATTATAATTATTTTAACTATTCATATTATTACCTACCAACACATCCCAAACTCCTTTTGGATAAATTTACATTACATTTATTAAGAAAACAAAATATAAGTCTTTATATGTTTCTCTACCATCTTACCCTAAATATATTTTAAGATATTTAGTAAAAATTACTTTGAATTTTAACTGGAATAATTTATTAGGAAATAGTGATATTCAATGTAACTAAATATAAATATTTACATTTATTTTTACCAGAACATATCCTAAAATCTTTATGATATTAAGAGAAAAATAATTTAATTTTCTATTGGTGTCATATTTTATTTTTTAAAATTAAACTTCTCTAAGTTAAAATATACTCCCACTATCCTCATAGAAACTATTTTATATTTAGGATATCATGCTAAGATACACAAACTCCTTTTATTTAATAAATAATTATTTTTTTCCTTTTAGTAGATTTATTTAAAAAATAAACTATATTTTCTATATCATATATGGTATTTCATTTTTATTGGTCACTTTCCTCAAAAAAGAAGACTTTATTCCTTATAATATACCACTAATGGGTATCAAGTACACCTTTTCTCGTATTTTAACAAGAATATGGATAAAACTTTTATCCGGTATAAATTTTTTATCCTTTTAACCATATTAAATCCTATTATAGAATTAAATGAATTATACACCATGATTATTGAATTATTATCACATATTGTTCATAAAAAATTTGTTCAGAGTAAAATAATCTAACCATAAAAAAATGAGATAAATGTAAACATACTTTATTTAGATCTATTTGATCTTGATAAACTTTTTTACATTAAAACCTTTGATATAAAAAAATCTTTGTTTTATTAATTTAATGAAAACTACAAGCTCTATCAAATTTTCCCTTGATTTTTAACTCTTTTGTAATCAAAAAATTTATAAAGTATAATTTGGTAACATATACACTTCAAAAAAAATATGATTTCAAAAAAACTAACACCAAACATGGAAATTCTCTGGAGTTCAATGAACCCTTTATGGTTTTTCAAAATATTCCATTATATGGATTCATTACTCATTACTTCTTAATTTTACCTTTAACATTCAATGACCTTAATTTTCTATTCAAAAAGAAAAATTATTAGACTCTCCAATTTATGTTTATTTATCTTAATTGAAATTTTACCCATTTAAACTATCAACCAATAACTAGAACCTAGAAAACACGTGCCTAGTTCATCTATTCTAAACACATTATAACATTATATAAATTTTTTTTTTACTTATTCACGTTGTAGAGACATTTTCATCAAAAAAATAGTCTGAATTACTCAAACAAAAAAAGACTTAAGGAAACCTCTAGTCTCATCAAGTCATTAACATAACGAATCATAATGATTATATGATTTGATACTAAATTTACTTTGGTAATTTTTTATCTAATGTCTTTGATACCTTAAGTTAATGTTTCAATTATTTCATAAGAATTTAGATCAACACTTTTAATTACTTCAACACTTGATTACTCAAGAAGGCAGTGGCCTAAAACATAGAATTTCTACTTACATAGGAACTCTTCTCATGTTACTAATCATGTTATTTTCTAAAATTAATCTTCTCATTTTTATAGGATTGATCTCAAAGATATGTTGGATGAGTATTTTGTTATTGATCTGCAATCAAATATTTTATCAGATGAGTATCATGTTTTAGAAAAATTAAATATGTAATTTTATTAAATGGAATCCCACTAAAATAATGACCCTTTTTAAATAATAATACACATTAGTGAAATGAGATCTATATTAAACTAATAAATTAGTATTATTTTTGTTTCAATCAAAATATAATTATTTAAATATGGAATAGTCCCAATCATATCATATATAACTCTTAGATAGTGAAGCAGAAAACTCTTTGTCTAAACCAAAATATGGATAAATACAACTATATTCCTCCATTATCCACCCTATTAGGGTTTCCTAGATAAGTATAAAAAAATTATATTCCAATAATGAAACTTCATAGCCCTAGTTAACCAAATTTAGTACCTTATTACATAACATTGGCATGATCAAAAGAGATCAAGTATCAAAAGACATATTAGTTTAGCAGCCCTAGAAGTACTAGATACATATATAAGTTTTACATTACATCATGAAATGATGAAAAAAAACATTGTGTTTCCTTTTAACAAACTCATATCCTTAGTCTATCCTTGTAGGTTAATCATAATTTACTTCTTTATATCCTAGGAAAAGAAAACAGAAGAAAGGGATGAGCTCAGATGCTTAGTAAGGATAACAATATAGCAGAAACTATCATAAAAAACCATAAACATTTAAGGCAATGTAAAAAACGAAAACAAAAACCTTTTAAACATAAAATTCAACATAATATGGACAATATAAATTAAATAATTAAATTTACTTATTCACATGGATATTATTTTAGTCGAATAATCACATTTAATATCAATATCTAATTTTATAATGATGGAATGCATAATGTCGGACATCATAACCATATATTCAAATACTCATACCAAGACAAAAAATAAGATTTTTTCAAGGCCTTGTGTAAAGACACTAGTTTGTATCATGATACCTACCGATGCATCAAGGAGCTATAGTGGTCTCCACCCGTCACTTACTAAGTCCAATGCATTCCTCATATGAAAAGGTTGAAACATAACATACAAATTCATATTAAAACTATCATATTAAATGTTAATACATTAACCATAAACCATGAATGGTATAAAAATAACACATCCACTATCAAACGAATCACAAAACCTTCAATACAATATGGAATATTTTTATCATAATAAATCAACTTTAAAAAAGTATAAAATCTATTAAAGGATGTTGACATTGATGAAATCAAAACTATTTGAGAGAAATATCTCTTTATATTTTAAAATCATTTAAATGTAATTTAATTATTAAAGAAAACATTTATATTGAAAATATTCTTATAATCTTGTAAGGTAATCTTTAAAAATGTTATAACGGCAGAGAATAACTGCACATGTCATATAAGTGAAAAAACATTCTTACCATAATTTGTCAAAATGGTCATAATGTACTTTGTTTGGAAAACGACAGAAAGATTCCATTAAAACCATTTTATAAAAAAGTCAACAAAAATGTATAAATTAATTTAACCCATAGACAAGTAAATATTAAAATTGTTTTGAAATTCATTTTTAAGAAACACGGATATGGATGGTAAAGAGGTCCCAGTAGATACTTAGGTAAAAACAACTTCGGATAATAAATATATTGCGAAATTAACCCATATCTTGTACTTTTCCTTGGTTGAGGGTATGTTAACCTCCTGCATAATATTTAAATAATTGTTATTAAATTATAAAATAACCACATACATAAATATGATATCATATATTATCTTAAAATATTTCTTAGTTAAAAATATTTTAGTAGTATCATTGTTTCGGGTGTTAACTGATTTGTTTTCCTTTATATGTTTTCTTAAGTAAGTCATGATTATTATGCATATGATATATTTGATTCATATATAGAATGATATAATTTTCTTAAATATTTTTTTTAACAATCAGATGAAAATTATTCTTGAATGGTCGCGATGGGGGATGAATCTCATCGCGTTCGTTGAGACGGTAATCCATACATACGCACGAACGCTAATTCCATTTCATTTTTTTATTTTAAAAAAAATGAGACAAAATGATACATAGGTATATTATTATTGCAGTATAATATAATATTTTATATAAATTATGTATGTTCATTAACACCATACTTTATATGTTCCTTGTATGGTATGAACGAGTCATATCACTTTGAGGTGGTGGTAGTCTGCACTTCCTCAAATAAAATTATCATATATAAAAAACATGAAAAGAATAAAGTTATGATATAAAAGAGAATTATATAAGATTATAGATAAAATAAATATCATATTTATCATATATAATTATAGTGTCATCATAATGGCCACCATAAGAGGTTCTTGTAGAAGATTTAACAATCATCATTTCGTGAGGCTGTAGTTTTCGTCCAAAGAAACATTATATTATATACCCATTATATGGAGGTGTGTCTAAGTTTTGTTCAAATAAATATCATAAAAAAATATAGTATATTTAGGATACTTTTTTTGTTATAAAATAAAGGAACAAAGAGAGTTTAAGGGGTTGGAGAAGTAAAATAAAATAAAATAACTTAATAGGATATGTTACCTTTAAATCAAGTAACTCCCTATGGTTTGAACCAAAAGGATTCCTTGAAGTGTCTTATTACTAAGGTAATGATTCTAGGAGGAATATAGGGATGTAGGGAGCTTAATTATGAAGAGTTTGGATAAACCAAGGGGCTTGAGAGGTGTGAGAAATGGGTTATAGTTGAGGGCTTTTTATATGGGGGGAGGGGCTCTTTAGGAAAGTTTGAAAATATTATTTTATTATATAAATTTTTTCAGTTTATAATGGTAAAAAACTAATTAATGTCTAATATAAGGTGAATCATGTTTGAAATAAAATCATCCAATAATAATTGAATAGTTTTTGGATATTTTTTTAATTTTTAAAATCTCATTTATATAAATCATTCATTAACGAGATAAACACTTCATCATTATTGTGTGGTAAATAATTTTTTGTATTTGATGTATAAAAATTATAAAAAACATACCATGATGTAGGAAATATATTTATCTTTTAAATGAATATTTATATTCCAAAATATAGTTTTTATAACCCATTTTAAAAATTGTTTTACTAAAAGATATATGTTTATGTCATTTTTGTATTTACTTTAAATTAATTAATATAAAGTGTCATTATAACTCTCAAGTGTCTCCATGGGGTCACAAAATCGGCACAAGTATGCCCATAGTCCGACATGTATCAACCAATAGTAATAGGACACATGTTAGGGTAATTAAATGTTATAATTGTAATATTTTTTTACCGTTATTTACTAGATTTACCATTGAACCATGGTAAATAAAATATTTACTGAAGTAAATATTCCTAATGTCTAAAATAAAAGTAAACTATTTAAAAAAATTCAACCTCATGATTCCAAATATAGAATCCACTTTTCCAAATTCAAAACATTGAAGTGGTAGAAATTAATTTAAAATTAATTCCCGTTGTCAAAAAAAAGCATGTTTTTATTAAATAATAAATATCAAAATATTGACACTTATTTATGTCATGTTTAACTGTGAAATTACATCCAATGACCTAAATTATATTAAATGATAAATATATAAACAAATTATACTTAAACAACACTCAAATGTATAATTTAACACTATAAGTTATTTCGATTAAAAAAGTTGTTTTTAATTTAAATTTAGTGTTTTTCACTATTCATCAAAAATTGAATGTTTTCAAAAAAGTACAAAAAATTCACCCTAATCTAATTTTGATATTACGAATCCAAAAATGAAATCCATTTTAAAACAAAAGATAAAAAATTCCAAAATGTGAGTATTATTATTCATAACAACTAGTTTGATTGGTCGTGGTGTGTTTGAATCTCGAAGTTGCGCACAATAAAAGCTATAGCATTATTCAAAGGAAAGCGTACCATGGAAGAATGGGGTGTTACATTATTCTATCCTTAAAATAATTTCGTCCTTGAAATTTCTAGAATACTACTACATAAAAATATTCGGGTGGTTCTTCATCATATGTTCCTTCGGTTCCCACGTGGCCTCTTCCATCTTATGATTTCTCTATAGAATATTCAACAGACAAGTCATCCAGTTTCTCAAAACATGTTCTCTAGTATCAATAATTCTGATATGCTCTTCACAATAAATAATATTGGGTTCTAGTTCTATTTCTTCATAGGTGAATAAATTCCTTGGGTCTGGCATGTATTTTATCAACAGTGATATGTGGAACCCATCATAGACTTTGGAGAGACTTGGTAGCATTGTCGAATGGTAATCTATAGCCCCAATTTGTTCTAGAATTTCGAAAGGTCTGATGTACCTGGAACTTAATTTACCCTTCTAAATAAATTATATAAATCCCATCCATGGATATACCTTCAAGAAAACAAGATCTTCTACCTGAAATTCCAAATCCTTCCTTCGGTTATCGGCGTAGCTCTTTTTCCAACATTGAGAATCTTTGAGTGGGTTTGGATAATCTTCACCTTTACTATTGTTTCCTCAAAAATTTCTCAGCCTATGAATTTTCCTTCACCAACATCATCCCAGCAAGTTGGTGTGTGACATATTTTCCCATATAATGCTTCATATGGTTCCATCTGAATACTTTAATGGAAGCTATTATTATAGGAAAATTTTACCAAAGGTAAATATTGATACCACATACCTTGAATGTAAATTTAGAAAGATATAAACATCTCTTATAATGTTTGAATAGTCCATTATTATTGTCCATCAGTTTGATGGTGGTAGGCAGTGTTTAAACGAAGTTCAGTTTCCAAGGCCATCTGAATACTTTTCCAGAATCTTGATGTAAAATGCGGATCACGATCAGAAACAATCGATAGGTGTACTTCATGAAGTCTTAAAACATCATTAATATATATTCTTTCTAGATGTTCAATTGGTAAATCTTCTCTTATAGTAATAAAATGAGTTGAGTTGGTAAGATGATCAACAATGTCCCATATTGCATCATTCATTCAAGGAGTCTTTGGTAGCCCCATGAAAAAGTACATCGTAATATCATCTCATTTCCACTCAAGTATGGGAAGAGGTTGCATGACTCCTCTAGGGTGTTTTCTTCCATCTTTCACTTGTTGACAAACCACACATCTTGACACATAATCATCAATATCTCTCTCTTCGTGTTGTCCCACCAAAAATATTCCTTCAAATATCTACACATCTTAGTGCTACCAGGGTGTATAGAGAAATTGAAGCTATGATCATCATCTAACAATTCTTTTTTTAGATTAGGTATGTCAGGAATGCCAAGTATCATTCCAAATTTCAAAATCTCATCTTCATATACGAAGTCGATTAATCTCCCATCGTTCACAGCTTTAATTTTCTTTTGAAACTCCTCATCATCAGTCTCAGAACTTTTTAACCTTCCTAGTAAATATGGTTTAGAAAATTTTTGAAAAATTATTTATGTTTCACCTTCCATGATTACTCCCATATCTATATTTACTAGATCCATGAACATAGGATTCCCTCAAACTCTCATCGTGTTCAAAACTCCATGATCCTTCCTACTCAAAGCATCTTCCACCTTATTTTCCTTACCTAGGTGGTATTGTATTGTGAAATCATATTCCTTGAGTAGTTCAAGACATCTCCTTTGCCTCATGTTGAGTTATTTTTTTGAGAAAATATACTTCAAACTCTTTTGATCATTATAAATATAACATTTGTCACCATAGAGATAGTATATCCATATCTTTAGAGCTAATATTACAGAAGATAACTCAAGATCATGAGTGGAATAGTTTTCTTCATGAATTTTTAGTTGTCATGATGCATAGGCAATAACATTATCATTCTGCATAAGGACACAACAATTTCCTTTTTTGAAGCATCACTATAAATAACAAACCCATCATTCCCTGATGGTAGAGTCAATATAGGAGCATTGAATAATCTTATTTTCAGTTCTTCAAAACATTCTTCACACTCTTTTTTACAAACAAATTTAACCCCTTTATGTGTTAACTTGCTTAATGGGTAAGCCAATCAGGAAAAATATTGGACAAAACCCCAATAATAACCTGTTAAACCAATAAAACTATGTGCCTCAGTTATACATGTCAGTGCTGGCCATTCTTGTAATTCCTTGATATTTGAAGGATCAACAGAGATTCCATCCTTAGAGATAATATGGCCATGAAAAGAAATCTGCTGAAGCCAGAATTATAACTTTCTAAACTTCCCATATAATTCATTTCTTCTGAGGGTTTTCAGAATAGTACGCAAGTGATTTTCATGATCTTCATAGATTTTTTATTCAACCAAGATATCATCAATAAATACCACTAAAAGGTTATCAATATATTCCTTAAAAAATCTATTCATTAGATCCATGAAAATAGAGGGTGCATTAGTCATTCCAAAAGCCATTACTATAAACTCGTAATGCCCGTACCTGGTTCGAAATGTTTTCTTTAGAATGTCTTCCTTCTTCACACACAACTGATGATATCCAGATAAAAGGTCAATCTTTGAAAAATATTTAGCTCCATGAAGTGGATCAAATAAATCATCAATGCGAGGTAGGGGATAATTGTTCTTTATTGTTATATCATTGATCTCCATGTAGTCAATGCACAACATCATATATCCATATTTCTTCTTAACAAAAATAATAAGGGCTCCCCATGGAGAAACACAAGGGATAATAAATCCTTTATTACTCAACTCTTGTAGTTGTTTATTTAGATCTACTAATTCCATAGTGTCTATTATATAAGGGGTCTTTGATATGGGCCTTGAACAAGAAATTAAATCAAATTTCTCATTCTAGAGGATGTCTATGTAAATCCTCTGGAAATACATCAACATATTCTTTTACAATAGGTACATACTCTATTTGAACATTCATTTCCTCACCCATGGTTATTTCACTCTCTTACTCCCAAATAATTGAATTTAGTAGAGCTACAGGGGGTGGATATGGATAAGAATTAGATATTGACATTTATACTCTAAATATAAGGTATTCCTTATCATCAAAAAAAATTGTAACCTCATTCTTCTTACAATAAATTTTTGAATCATGGTCTAGAAGCCAATCCATGCCGAGGATTATATCAAATTCAATCATGGGTATGACGATGAGATCAGTGGATAAAGAGAAATTATATGCCCTAATGAGGACTGATTTGCAAAACATTGTTGCAATGATACTTCCCTTGGGAGTTTTGACTGATAACTCCCTTATTAAATCAAATTGAAACTATCTAATTTTCTTAGTAAACTGGGAAGATATGAAACAATGTAATGACCCAGAATAAAATAAATCATTGGCTAAACTTGAGGAAATCATTAAATTACCTGCCACCACATCTTTCGGAGCTTCAACCTCAGCAGTAGTGATTCAATAATCTTGGCCTTTCTCCCTTGGCCTTTTATGATGCAATTTTTCTTTGGTTCATAGGAAATTAATTTGAATAATTCCCCATTTCTCTACAATTGTATAATTCAACATTGACAGCCTCTTTCTTTCCTTTGCAATCACAAGCTTGGTGGGCTTTTTTAACACACTTTTAACAGACTCCCATTACCTTCATGAAAGTACCAGGGTGTTTCTTCCCACATTTACCGTAGGATGGATATTCATCTTTTCCCTTATTCCTCTTATTTCTTTTTTCAGAGTGTTCAGCAGGTCTCTTATTTTCTTGCTTTGCTTTAAAGTTGTAAGACTTAGAGAATTTCTTTTCTATCTTGATAGCACATAAGACAATATCTTCATATGATGTGAAGGATTGTGAGAATAATGGTCGATGGAGAAATTATTTTAACCCATAAAATAATTGATCAATCTTACTCATTGGATTACATATATAATCTAATGTATTCCTTGAAAACATTGTACAGTTAGCCTCATACTTTGCGACATTCACATCCCCCTTTTTCCTCATACTTATAAATTGTCTTTTCACATCCGCTCAATGGAAAAGAGGAAAGTATTTTTCTAATAAAATCTATTTAAACTTCCTCCATTCCACATTCGATACTTCTTCACCCTCCTTTTTGTTTTGAATTAATGACCACCATTGATCTGTGTTTCCTGTGAGGTGATAAACTACCATAACAACTTTTTCCCTTTTTCTACTCCTAAAAACATGAAATATTTTCTCTAAGAAACATATCCATTGCTCAACTACAAATGGATTTGTAGTCCCATTTAATGATGATGTTTGTTTCCTCAGGAAGCGGTCTAACATTGATCCTCCGTGTTGGGGATCAGGGTATTCCATACAGGTAAGGTTATTATTCATAACCTGAGTGAGTTTTCCCAATATGGTGATATGATGATCATCACCAGTTGCATCACTATCCCTACTATAATTATATTTACTATGAGGGAAATATCTACAAGTATTACATGCATTAATATGGTTTCTATTATTTCCACTAGGCACCATTTCTGAACAATGGCATACACTGCATTAGTTTATGAATCACAATACATAATTCCAAACATGTAAAAAACTTAACATAAATTGAACAGTTTTTGGATATATTCCGTAATCATAAAAAAATTCCTTTGAGGAGGTATATATTCATAAATCCTTCATAATGGTTTGTGAAGAAAATGTGAATTATCCTAAGCATATCCCCAAGAGTGTTGTAACCAAGAGTGCAGCAAGGCCCGTTGTCGTGTACCAGGATACCCCAGGTCAAGCCCGAAATTCCTTGTCAGAGTTTTTACTTCTAGATATATATGTTCAAGAGCCACCCCTACATGCTCGTATCCAGACAGGGATGTATTTCTTGGAAAATACACAAAATCTCTACATTAGGAAATTTCTAGGAAGTTCTTCTATACTAATCCTCAAAGTCTATATTAGGGTAATCTTCCCTAATCAAAGTTTATCTAAATCTAGTTTACAAGGTTTCTACTAAACTTCCTCTTATACCAAATGTAATTCTCTGACCCTAGTTACCCAGAGTGAGTGCATTATTACATAAAATTGGCATGATCACAAGATATCAAGCCTCTAAAGACCGATTAGTTTAGTAGCCTCTGAATTACTAGATACATACATATGTTTTACATTAAATCATGAAATAAAGAAAAAACATAGTGTTACCTTTGAACAAACTCATATCATTTGTCTATCCCTATAGGTTAATCATAATTTACTTCTTCGTATTCTGGGAATAGAAAATATAAGAAAAGGGGGAGCTTAGATGATCAGTAATGATAAAAATATAGTAGAAACATGCTAAAATAAGAATAAACATTTAACGTAATGTATAAAACTAAAACAAAATCATTTTAAACATAAAATAAATCATAATATGAAAAGATAAATCAAATAATTCCATTTACTTATTCACATGGATATTCTACTAGTCCACTAATCACATGTAATATCAATAGCTAATTTCATAATGATGGAATGCATAATACTGGACATCATAACCACATAGTCAAGGCCTTGTGCCAAGACTACAAATAATATTTTGTCAAGGCCTTATTCCAAGACATTAGTTTGTCACATGAGACCTACCGATGCATCAAGAAGCTATAGAGGGATCCCCCCATCACTTACTAAGTCCAATTCATTCCTCATATGAAAAGATTGAAACATAACATAAACATTCGTATTAAAACAATCATACGAAATTTTAATACATTAACCAAAAACAATGAATGGTATAAAAATAACACATCCATAGTAAAACATATTGCAAAACATTAAATATAATATGAAATATTTTTATCATAATAAATAAAATTCAAACAAGTATCAAATCCATTAAAGGATATTGACATAGATGAAATCAAACCTATTTGATAGAAACATTTCTTTCTATTTTGAAATCTTTTAAAATTCATGTAATTATAAAAGAAAACATTTATTTTGAAAATATTCTTATAATACTGTATGGTAAGCTTCAAAGGTGTTATAATGGAGGAGAATAATTTCACCCTCTGTATAAGTAAAAAACACATTCTAACCTTAATTTGTTGAAAGGGTCATAAAGTACCTTGTTTGGAAAACGACGAAATATTCCTTTAATTTTTTTTATAAAAAGTCATAAAATCTTATAAATAACTTAAAACCATAGTTTAGTAAATATTAAAAATCTTTTTTAAATAAATTTTTAAGAAACACATATGTGGGTGATAAAGAGGTCCCAGTAGATACTTACGTAAAAACAAGCTCGGATAATAAAGAGATTGTGAAATTAACCCTTACCTTGGAATTTTCCTTCGTCTAGGGTACACTAACCTCCTAAATAATAGATAAATAATTTTTATTAAATTATACAAGAATTACATACCTAAATATGATATCATATATGATCTTATTATATTGCTTTGTTAATAATATTTTAGTAGTATCATTGTTTCGAGTGTTAACTGATTCGTTTTCTTTTATATGTTTTGTTATGTAAGTCATGTTTGTTATGGATAGGATGTATTTGATTGATATCCAGAATGATATAATGTTATTAATTATTATTTTTAATAATCAAATTAAAATTCTTGAATGGTTACAATGGAGAATGAATCACATCGCGTTCATGGAGACGATAATCTGTACGTACGCACGAATGCTACTTCCATTTCATTTTTTTTTTATTTTAAAAGAAAAGAAGACAAAATGATACATAGGTATATTATTATTCCATTATAATATAATATTTTATATATGTTACATATGTTCATTAACACCATCTTTTAAACGTTCAATGTATGGTATGAATGAGTCATATCACTTTGAGGGGGCTGTTGTCTGCCCTTCCTCAAATGAAATTATCATATATATAATACATGAAAAGAATAAAGGTATGCTATAAAATATAATTAAATAAGATTATAGATAAAATAAATATCATAAATATAATATATATAATTAAATATCTTTCATAATTTCCACCATAATAGGTCATAGTATAATATTTAATAATCATCATTTCGTGAGGCAGTAGTTCGCCGCCCACAGAAACATAATGTTATATACCCATTAGATGGAGGTGTGTGTAAGTTTAGTTCAAATACTTCTCATAAAAACAACCTGGTATAGCGGATATTTTTTTTTACAAAATAAAGGAAAAAAGATATTTTAAGGGGTTGGATAAGTAAAATAAAAAAACAACTTAAGAGGAGATGTTACCTTTAAATCGGCTAACTCCCTTTGGATTGAACCAAAAAGAATCTTTGAAGTGCCTTCTGACTAAGGTAAGGCTTCTATGATGAATAGAGGAATGTAGGGAGATTAATTTGCAGAGTTTGGATGAGACAAGGGGCTTGAGAGGTGTGATAAATGGGTTAGAGTTGATGGATTTTTATAAGGGAGAGCAGGGTCTCTTTAGGAAGGTTTAGGAATATTATTTTATTATATAATTATTTTCGGTTTCTAATGGTCCAAAACTCATTAAAGTCTAAGATAAGATGAATAATGTTCAAAATAAAATAATCTAATAAGAATTGGAATGGTTTTGGATTTTTTTGTAATTTTAATAATCTCATTTATTTAAATCATTCATTAATGAGGTAAATAATGCATCATTATTGTGTCATAAATAATTTTATTTATTAGATGTCTAAAAATTATAAAAAAATACCATGATGTAGGAAATATTTTTATATTTCACATGAATATTTATATTCGAAAAGATAATTTATATAACACCTTGTAAAAATTGTTTTACTAAAAGATATATGTTTATGTCATTTTTGTATTTACTTTAAATTAATTAATATATAAGTGTCATTATCACTCTCAAGTGGCTCCATGGGGTCGAAAAATCAACCCAAATATTCCCATGGTCAGATATGTATCAACTAATAGAAATAGGACACAATTTAGAGTAATTTAATATTATTATAATAATATTTGTTTACCCTTAATTACCAGATTTACCCTTTAACCGTGATAAATAAAATATTTACTGAAGTAAATATTCATAATTTCTATAAATTAAAGTTACATATTTACACAATTTGGACCTCCTAATTCTAAATATGGAATCCATTTTTCCTAAATTCGAAACACTGAAGTGGCAAAAATTAATTTAAAATTAATTCCTGTTGTCAAACTAAAAAGTTTGTTTTTAAGAAATAATAACTATCAAAAGATCAACACTTGTTTCTGTCCAGTTTAAATGTGAAATTACATCCAATGAACTAAATTATATTAAATGATAAAAATATAAACTACTGATACTTTAAAACCACTCAAATGTATACATTAACACTATAAATTATTTCCATTAAAAAGTTGTTTTTCATTACAATTTCGTATTTTTCACTATTCATCAAGAATTGAAAGTTTTTAGAAAAGTACCAAAAATTCACCCTAAGCTAATTTTTATATTCCTAATTGAAAAATGAAGTCCATTTTGAAAAAATAAATTTATAAAATTTAAAAAAGTGGGTATTACTATTCATACGACTAGTTTGATTGTTCGTGGTGTGTTAGAATATTGATGTTGCGTATAGAACAAGCTATTTCATTATCCAAAGGGAAACATATCGTGGAAGCTTGGGGTGTTACATTCTTCCATCCTACAGATAATTTCATCCTCAAAATTTCTATAAAACTACTACATAAAAAGATTTGGGTGGTCCTTCATTATAAGTTCCTCGGGTTCCCATGTCACATCTTCCATCTTATGATTTCTCTATAGAAATTTCACAAGACGAGTCGTCTAGTTTCTCCACACTTGTTCTCTGGTATCAAGAATTCTGATAGGCTCTATGCAATAAGGTAGATCGGGTTCTAAATCTATTTCTCCATAGGTGAGTACATGCGTTGGATCTAGCATGTATTTTCTCAACAATGATACATGGAACACATCATGATCTTTGGAGAGACTTGGCAGCATTACCAAATTGTAAGAAATAGCCCCAATTCGTTCTTTAATTTCGAAAGTTCTGATGTAACTGGAACATTATTTACCCTTCTTACCGAATCGTATAACTCCATTCAATGGAGATACCTTTAATAAAACATGATATCCTACCTAAAATTCCAAATCCTTCCTTCAGTTATCAACGTAGCTCTTTTTTCTACTTTGAGTGTTTTTTATGTGGGTTTGGATAATCTTCACCTTTTCCCTTATTTCCTCAACAATTTATGGGCCTACGATTTTTCTTTCACCAACATCATCCCAAAAAGTTGGTGTGTGACATTCCTTTCCATATAATGCTTCATGTGGTTCCATCTGAATACTTGAATGGAATATATTGTTATAGGAAAATTCTACTAGAGTTAAATATTGATCCCACATACCTTGAATGCCAAGTGAGAAAGATCTAAACATGTCATCTAATGTATGAATACTTTGTTCTTATTTTCCATCAGTTTGAGGGTGTCAGGTAGTGTTCAAACAAAGTTCAGTATCCAAGTCCTTCTGAAGACTTTTCCTGAATCTTGATGTAAAACGGGGATCACGATCAGAAACAATCGATAGGGTTACTCCATGAAGTCATACAACGTCATTAATATATAGTCTTTCCAAACATTAAAGTGGTAATCTTCTCTTATAGAAATAAAATGAGCTAACTTGGTAGTACGATTAACAATGAACCATATTACATAATTCCTTCTTGGAGTCATTGCTAGCCCCATGAAAAAATCCATCATAATATCATCTCATTACCACTCAGGTTTGCTAAGAGGTTGCATGAAACCTCTGGGATGTTGTCTACCATATTTCACTTATTGAAAAACCATACATCTTGACACATAATCAGTAATCTCTCTCTTCATGTTGTCCCACCAAAAATGTTCCTTAAAGTTACTATACATCTTAGTGATACCAAGGTGTATAGACAAATTGGAGATATGTGCATCATCCAACAATTCCCTTTTTAGATCAGGTATGTCAGGAACACAAAGTCTCTTCCCAAATTTCAAAATCCCATCATCATATACAAATCCGATTAGTCTCTCATCATTCACAGCTTTAATTTTCTTTTGAAACTCCTCATCATCAATCTGATGAATTTTTATCCTTTCTAGTAAATATGGTTTGGAAAACATTTGAAAAAGTATTGATGTTTCACCTTCCATGATTACTCCCATATCCATCTTTACCAGATCCATGAACATAGGATCCCTTTCAACTCTCCTCTTGTTCAAAAACCCATGATCCTTTCTTCTCAAAGCATCTTCCACCTTATTTTCCTTCCCTGTGTGGTAGTGAATAGTTTAATCATAATCCTAGAGTAGTTTGAGCCATCTCCTTTACCTCATGTTGAGTTATTTATGTGAAAAAATATACTTCAAACTCTTGTGATCAGTATAAATCTCACATTTTTTTTACCATAGAGATAGTGTCTCCATATCTTCAAAGTAAATATTACAGCTGATAACTCAAGATCATGAGTTGGATAGTTTTGTTCATGATTTTTTAGCTGTTGTGATGTATAGGCAATAACACTATCATTCCGCATAAGGACACAACCAAGTCCTTTCTTTGAAGCATCGCTATAAATAACAAACCCATCATTCTCTGATGGTAGATTCAATATATGAGAATTGACTAATCCTTCCTTTAGTTCTTCAAAACATTCTTCACAGTCTTTTTTCCAAAAAAAAAATTAACCCCATTGCATGTTAGCTTGGATAATGGGTTAGCCATTCGGGAAAAATTTTAGACGAAATGTTGATAAGAACCTGCTAAACCAATAAAACTGTGTACTTCAGTTATACTTGTCAGTGATGGACATTCTTGGATTACCTTGGTCTTTAAAGGATCAACATATATTCCATCCTTATAGATAATATGGCCACAAAAAGAAATCTACGAAATCCAGAATTCACACTTTCTAAACTTCTCATATAATTCATTTCTTCTGAGGGTTTTCAGAATAGTGCAAAAGTGATTTCATGATCTTCGTAGTTTTTTGAGTAAATCAGGATATCATCAATAAATACCACTAAAAAGTCATCAATATATTCCTTGAAAACTCTATTCATTAGATCCATGAAAATAGTGGGTGCATTAGTCAGTCCAAAAGGAATTATTATAAACTTGTAATGCCCGTACCTGGTTCGAAATGCTATCTCTAGAATGTCTTCCTTCTTCACACACAACTGATGATATCCAGATCGAACGTAAATCTTTGAAAAATATTGATCTCCATGAAGTTGTTCAAATAAATCGTCAATGGGAGGTAAGGGATACTTGTTCTTTATTGTTATTGCATTGATCTCCCTGTAGTCAATGCACAAACTTATAGATCTATATTTCTTCTTAACAAAAAGAACAGGAGCTCCCCATGAGGAAACATTAGGGTGAATAAATCATTTATTACTCAACTCCTCTAGTTGTTTCTTTAGATCCACTAATTTTACAGTTTCCATTATATAAGTGGTCTTTGATATGGGCCTTGAACCAGAAATTAAATCAATGAAAATTTCAATTTCTCGTTCTGGAGGATGTCGAAGTAAATCCTCTGGAAATACATCAACATATTCTTTTACAATAGGTACATCCTCTATTTGAAATTTCATTTTCTCACCCATTGTTATTTCACACTCTTCCTCCCCAAAAATTTAATTTAGTAAAGATATAGGGGGTGGATCTAGATAAAAATTAGATAGTGACGTTTATATTATAATGATAAGGTATTTCTTATCATCATAAAAATTTGTAACCTCCTTATTCTTACAATAAATTTTCGCATCATAGTCCTAAATTCAATCCATATCAAGGATTATATCAAATTCAATCATGGGTATGATGTTGAGATCAGAGGATAAAGAACATTTATATGACCTAATGGGGAATGATTCAGAAAACTTTGTTGCAATGATACTTCCCTTAATATTTTTGATTGATAACTCCCTTGTTAAATAAAAATGGAAATATCTAATTTTATTAGAAAACAGGGAAGATATAAAACAATAAAATGATCCAGAATCAAATAAATCATTTGCTAAACTTGAGAAAACCATTAACTTACTAGACACCACAACTTTCGGAGCTTCAACCTCAGCAGTAGTGATCACATATTCTTGGAATTTCTCCCTTGGCCTTTTATGAGGTAAGTTTTCTTATCACTTAGGATATTCATTTTCATAATTTCCCATTTCACTATAATTGTAGCATTCAATATTAAGAGCCACTTTCTTTTCTTCATAATCACAAGTTTGGAGGCCTTTTTCACCACACATGTAATATACTTCCATTACCTTCAGAAAATTACCATGGTGTTTCTTCCCACATTTACCACAGGAAGGATATAAAACTTTTCCCTTCTTCCCCTTATTTCCATTTCTAGAGTGTTTAGAAAATCTCTTCATCTCTTGCTTTTATTTAAAGTCATAAGTCTTAGAGAATTCCTTTTCTGTCTTGATAGAACATGAGACAATATCTTCGTATGATGAGAAGGATTGTGAGAATAATGCTCGATGGAGAAATGTTTTTAACCCATTAAAGAATCTATCAATATTACTCAATGGGTTATATATATAATTTACTGTATTCTATGAAAACCTTGTAAAGTTGGACTCATACTTTGCGACATTATCATCCTCCTTTTTCCTCATACTCATAAATTTTATTTTCATATCCGCTCGATGGTCATGAGGAATGTATTTTTCTAAGAAAAGCTCTTTAAAATCCCTTAATTCTATATTCTATAATTATTTATCCTCTTTTTTGTTTTAAATCAATGACCACCATTTATCTGCATCTCCTTTGAGGTGATAAACTTCTATGAAAACTTTTTCCCTTTTGCTACTCCCCGAAGCATAAAATATTTTCTCTAAGGACCTTATCCATTGCTCAATTACAAATGGATTTGTAGTCTCATTGAATGTTGTTGGTTTTTTCCTCATGAAGCAGTCTAACATAGATCATATACATTGTGGATAAGGGTGTTCCATATGGGTAAGGTTATTATTCATAACATCTGTGAGTTTTCCCAGAATGGTGATAAGTTGATCAGCACCAGTTGCATCACCAGCTCCCCTATAATTATCTTGAGTAGGAGGGAAATCCCTACATGGATTTCATGAAATGATACGATTTCCATTCCTTCCACTATGTTCCATTTCTAAACAATGGCATACACTACATTATTTTATGAATAGCAATACAGAATTCCAAACTTGTAAAACACTTAACATAAAATGAACAGTTTATGGATATAATCCATAATCATAAAAATGTTTTCTTTGAGAAGTTATATAATCATAAATCCTTCATAATGGTTTGTAATGAAAATGTGAATTATCCTAAGCATATCCCTCAGGAGTGTCGTAACCAACAGTGAAGCAAGGCTCATTGTCGTGTACCGAGATACCTGGGGTCAATCCTGAAACTCCTTGTTGGGGTTTTCACTCTTAGGTATATCTGTGCTAGATCCACCTCTACCTACGCATATCTAGACAAGGATTTATTTCTTGTAAAATACACAAAAATCTCTACATTACCAAAATTCTAGGAAGTTCTTTTATACTAATCCTCAAAGTCTATCTTAGGGTAATGTGCTCTAATCAGAGATTATCTAAATATAGTTTCCAAGTTTTGTACTAAACTTCATCTAATACCAACTGTAACGACCTGGCCCTATTTACCCAAAGTCAGTGCATTATTAAATAACATTTTCATGATCACAAGTGATCAAGTATTGAAAGACCGATTAATTAGTATCCTTGGAAGTACTAGATACATGCATATGTTTTAATTTACATCATGAAATAAATGAAAACAACAATGTGTTCCCTTTGAAAACACTCAAATCCTTTGACTATCCATACAGGTTAATAATAATTTACTTCTTCATATCCTAGTAAAAGAAAACATAAGAAAGGGGTGAGCTCAGATGCTCATTAAGGATAACAATATAGCAGAAACTACCATAAATAAGAATAAAAATTTAAGGAAATGTATTAAACTAAAACAATAGCCTTTTAAACTTAAACTTCCACTTAATATGGAAAAGATAAATCAAATGATTCCTTTTAATTATTCACATGGATATTCTACTAGTCGAATAATCACATGTAATATCAATAGATAATTTTATAATGATTGAATACATAATGTCGGACCTCATAACTACATAGTCAAGGCCTCGTGCCAAGACTAAAAACAATATTTTGTAGAGGCCTCGTTCCAAGACACTAATTTGTCTCATGATACCTACCGATGCTTCGAGGATCTATAGTTGACCCACCCATCACTTACTAAGTTCAATGCATTCCTCATATGAAAAGGTTGAAACATAACATAAACATTCGTATTAAAACTAGCATAAGAAATGTTAATACATTAACCATAAACCATGAATAGTAAAAAAATTACACATCCACAATCCAACATATCACAAAACCTTAAATAGAATATGTTAGATTTGTATCATAATAAATCAACTTCAAACAAGTATAAAATCCCTTAAAGGATATTGACACAGATGAAATCCAAACTATTTGTGAGAAATATCTCTTTCTATTTTGAAATCATTTAAAAGTCATGTAATTATAAAAGAAAACATTTATTTTGAAAATAGTATTATAAGATTGTAAGGGAATATTAAATGGTGTTATAACGACGGAGAATAACCACACCCTCCATATAAGTAAAAAAACATTCTTACCTTAATTTGTAGAAAAGGGCATAAAGTACCTTGTTTGTAAGACAACAGAAATATTCCTTTAAAACCATTTTATAAAAAGTCAAAAAAGGGTATAAATTAATTTAAAAAATAGTATAGTAAATATTAAATAAATTTTCAAATAAATTTCTAAGAAACATGGATGTAGATGATAAATAGGTCCCATTAGATACTTTCTAAAAAATAACCTCAGATAATAAAGAGATTCTGAAATTGACCCTTACCTTGGAATTTTCCTTGGTCAAGGGTAAGTTAACCTCCTATATAATAGTTAAGTCATTGTTATTAAATTATAAAATAAACACATACATAAATATTATATTATATATGATCTTCTAATATTTCATTGTTAATAATATTTTGGTAGTATCATTTTTTCAGGTGTTAACTGATTTGTTTTCCTTTATATGTTTTTTACGTAAGTCATGTTTGTTATGGATAGGATGTATTTGATTCATATAAACAATGATATAATGTTCTCAATTATTATATTTAATAATCAAATGAAAATTATTCTTTAATTTTTACGATGGGGAATTAATCTCATCGCATTCATGAAGATGGAAATTCGTACATATGCACGAACGCTACTTCCATTTCATTTTTTATTTTTAAAAGAAAGAAGGACAAATGATGTGTAGAAATATTATCATTCCAGTATAATATAATATTTTATATATGTTATCTAATTTTATTAACTCCATATTTTATACGTTCCATGTATGGTATGAATGAGTCATATCACTTTGAGGGGGCGGTAGTTCACAATTTCTCAAATGAAATTATCATAAATATACAACATGAAAAGAATAATGTTATGATATAAAAGATAATTACATAAGATTATAGATAAAATAAATATCATAAATATTATATATAATTATATTTACTTCATAATGGACACCATAATAGGTGGTAGTAGACAATTGAACAATCATTGTTTCGTGAGGCAGTAGTTTGTCATCCACAGAAACGTTATGTTATATGCCCATTGGATGGAGGTGTGTGTAATTTTAGTTTAAATAATTCTCATTACAAAAAACTAGTATATTGAGGATACTTTTTTTTATAAATTAAAGGAATAAATAGAGTTTATGGAGTTGGAAAAGTAAAATTAAAGAAAATAACTTAAGAGAAGATGTTACCTTTAAATCGGGTAACTCCCTTTGGTTTGAAGAAAAAGGCTTCATTGAAGTGCCTTTTGCATAAGGTAAGGCATTTAGGAGGAATAGAGGGAAGTATGGAGCTTAATTGGGAAGAGGTTAGATGAGCCAAGGGGCTTGAGATGTGTGAGAAATGGGTTAGAGGTGAGGTCTTTTTAAAAGGGGGAGTAGGGTCTCTTTAGCAATGTTTGAAAATATTATTTTATTATATATTGATTCTCGGTTTATAATGGTCCAAAACTCATTAAAGTATAATAAGAGATTAATCATGCTCGAAATAAAATTATACAATAATATTTTGATAGGTTTTGGATATTGTTTTAATTTTTATAATCTCATTTATTTAAATAATTCATTAATGAGGTAAACACTGCGTCATTATTATGTCATAAATAATTTTACTTACTTGATGTCTAAAAATTATAAAAAAATACCTTGGTGTAGAAACTATTTTTAAATTTTAAATGAATATTTATAAAGAAAAGGCAATTTATATAACCCCTTATAAAAATTATTTTACTAAAAGATATATGTTTATGCCATTTTTCTCTATACTTTAAATTAATTAATATAAAGTGTCATTATCACTCTCCAGTGGCTCTATGGGGTCGCAAAATCGCCCCAAATATTCCCTTGGTCAGACATGTATCAACAAATTTGAATATGAAACATGTTAGGATAATTTAATATTATTATAATAATATTTGTTTACCATTATTTAGAAGATTTACCAATTAACCATAGTAAATAAAATATTTACTGAAGTAAATATTCATAATGTCTAAAAATAAAATTTACTTAAAAAGATTGGACCTAATGATTCAAAATATATAATCCATTTTTCCAAATTCAAAATACATAAGTGGAATAAATTAATTCCTGTTGTCAAAACGAAAAAGCATGTTTTTAAGAAATGATAACTATCAAAATATTGGCACTTGTTTATATCCGGTTTAAATGTGAAATTACATCCAATGACCTAAATTATATTAAATGATAAAAATATAATCTAATGATACTTTAAAACCACTCAAATTTATAATTTAACACTATAAATTATTTTGATTAAAAAATTTGTTTTTAATTAAAATTTAGTATTTTTCACTATTCATCAAAAATTGAATGTTTTCAGAAAAGTACCGAAACTTTACCCTAAGTTAATTTTGATATTCTGAATCCAAAAAATCAATTCCTTTTTGGAAAAAAAATTTAAAATTTTAAAAAATTGGTATTACTACACATAACGGCTAGTTTGATTGGTCACGATGTGTTAGAATCTCAAGGTTGCGTACAACGCAACCTATTGCATTATTCAAAGAGAAACGTACTGTGGAATATTGGGGTGTTACAAATAATTATACACTTAACTCTTAGTTTCACCACATTTCTTACTTTCCATACACAAGATAATCAATGGGCGACCCTATTTGGCATGAACTAACATGGTCTGATGATCGAGGTCTTGGATAGTGTCCCTTTAGAAAGAATATAACACTTAGTATTTTGAAGGGGTTTTAATCTCAACGTCTTATATCATGTTATTAAATTTTTATATTCATAATTATTTTTATTTAGTTTGGGATCTTATTCCTTAAACCAAATAATTATGGTCAAACCATATTGTTGTGTAACTCTTTTTCAACCCACTGTTTTTGTTATTAACCTAAAAAAATAGAAGTCAAACATATTTACACACATCCAAATACATATCATGCCTAATTTAAATACAAAATTCATCAAAAGGTTTATAATTATATTAAATTATCAATCCTCTCATGAGTAAGTCTGAATCCATATATATCATACCCCAACCTTTCTATAAAAAGGCATAAGACTTTTCGCCAATGGGATGTATCAAAAAAAGTATCTATACTTAGGGATACTTTAAACTAGATAGATTTCAATTAATTATAACACTAATACCTAATATGTTTAAACAATACTTAATAAATAATTCAAGCTGATAAATTTAATTAAAAATTAAAGACAACATAGATAAAAACTAAATCCGTTATTATACCTAGAATATAACGCCTTAAATTCATATATGAAAGTCAATAAAAAGTAGATTAATAATTTTCAAATAATCATTCAATTATTCACAATATGAAAAATTTATATACACTAATAGTAAAAAATTGAATTGATTTTAAATAAATAAACAATTTACAAATTTAAACATAAGATGAGAATTTTTAAACAATTCATAAATCAAATCTAATCATAAAGACTTTATAAATTTCTTATTAATTATAGAAATTCCATATTATTGAATATAAAAACATCATGTACATTTCATAATATTGACTCCATAATATTATTCATCATATGGAATTTTACTTTGGATATATGATATTATATGGAATATAAACACATTATATTTTAATTTCTATAATGTAAACTATTTGCATAACATAAATATTACATACTTAGTATTATTGAAACCTGGATCAAATAAATCATCAAAAATACTTTGATTTGGTTTAAATAATTTCAAAATAAGGCCCTTAATTTGAATAATTAAAATTAAATATTTTGAAAAATTCATAATTTTAAAATATAAACACCTTATTTTTAGCCTTATTTTTTAATTTATAAACACTCTTTTAATTATCCTTATGATTCATAAATAAAAACTATATTTATAAGTAATAAATATTTCAATATATTTTGATAAAAGTTATTTTAATATTAACACTTAATATTTTGGAATATTTATTAATAATTGTTTCATAAAGATTTATAATTAATTATAAACACATCATAAAATAATATATAACCTAAAACTTATTATAATTATTTAAAATATTTTATAATCCTTATAAATAAATTTATAATTAAATTTAAATAAAATAATTTTAAACCAATTCTATTTAAAGTGAGTAAACAAGAGAAAAAAGACATAAATATTAAAACATTTTAGATAAAAAATTAATGTATTAAACAATAATTCATTCCCCATAACCATAATGGTTTATTATATTTTGATATTAGATACATAATAAATTTATTTCAAGAAATTTCTTCAACATCTGCAACAAATTTCTTCTCTTATTTTACCCTTCTTATAAAGATCCTATTCAAAACTTTTCTTCACATCCTAGGGAAATTGAAGCATTAGAAAGGTTGAGTTCAGATGATCTTTAAGGGTAAACATGGGAGATATAAATCTATGATCATATGGAATAATAATATAGGTATAAGGGTATTATATAATGATAATAACTTTCAAATTTTATATGAAATCATTCATATATCATAAATTGTGAGTCATTACATAAAGATTTATCATTTCAAATGACATGAATGATAAGAGTTAGGAATCATCAACAATAAATCATGAACCATGATAGTATATAATAATAATATGAACATGCAATAGTAATTATTTCATTATCATAAGTACAAAAATTTAATTCATTAGTCAAGGCTCACTTCCAAGACCATCATCACATAATAGACAAAGTTTCATAATGGATTGGGTTTACTCTCCAACCTCTTTTCATTTTTTGAATGGGTTCACTACCCATCCCATTTATACGATATCATTATATATCAATATTTTCCCAATTAATTAGAGAGATATATAATTATGATCCCATCTATCACAAAATGAAAACCATATATATGTGTGCCACAAGATCATAAAGACAGTTATGATTCCATCATAGTGTAACCCATAAAAAGAAATGGGTTTCTTAAAAATTTTATCATTAAATAATCATAACCCATACAGTGAAAAAAAATGTATCATATCATTAGTTCATATTCCTTTTTAATCATAATAATCATCCAAGGATTTTGAAATAGTTGAAAATTACCTTTAAAATAACATTTTACCCATCTTTGAATACATGAAAAATATCATTTTCTTATTATAAAATTTCAAAATAATCCCAGAAGATTTAGAAATTTGTTATATTAAAATAAAATAAAAAAATATTAAAATAAACTTTAATTAAAATAATGATCATTACTTCATGAAATTTTTTTTGTGTGGTAGACAGTAAAATAAATATTCCTTTTACACTTTTTGTAAAAAGTCATAAATAGCATGTTTGAATTAAAAATTAAAATTATTTATTGATACTTTTAAAAAAAATAAAATTTTGTTAAAATTTGATTTTATTAATTATTTTATCACATAAAATAACATTATTGAAAACATTTTAAGTAACATGGACATGGAATAAAAATTTCACCGACCAAAGTGGAAATAAGGTCAACATTTCATTAAAACATTTTCCCAATCATTTTGAGTTCCAAATAGAGGTGAATGTTTACAATGATTAAAAATATTGGAATAATTATTTTATAGTAAAATATATTAGATTTAAATTATATGTATCATCAAATTCTCCTCTATGGAAACATAACATGGACAATTTCTAAAATAAGTGAGATTGTAACATAAACCCTTATATCATATTTTAAATTTTGTTATATGCAATATTAACATCCTTTATAATAAATTTACATTTGTTATACATATATAACTATATTATATTCACACTTGTATTATACTAGAACACTCTGTTATATTTTATAATTATCCATTTATTAATAGTTCTTTATTAAAATCAACATTCTCGTGAAAAATGGTTTGTTTTCCATGTATGATTCGGTTTGAAGGTTCTAGTCCCCACACCTTGTTCACGGTTTCATAAATTAAATAATAATAACAATTCTATAATAATAATATTTATTCATTATTTACACATTTTTATCCATTTATATATGTTGATGATGAAAAATGAATTACATCACTTCGTGGAGAAGACAATTTGTTAATACGTACGACTGATGTTTTCAGTTTTCAATGGATTGATTGAAAGAAAGGTAAATAATAATTCAAATTTATAGAATAATAATTATATCATAAATATAATATATATTTATATACATTAGATACATATATATGACCAATCACATATTTCATACATGAAAAATGAATCACATTGTTTCATTGAGGTTTTAGTCCACACATACACACGAACAAAATTGTCATTTCTCATAGATTGGAAACTAGGTAGATATTTTTTTAACATCAAAGAAAAAATTAATTATATTAATTAAAATTATTTAATAATTTTAACATGATTATAGATTATTTATAGTTCATTACGGAACAAATGAATTTTAAGAAGATTGGTAAAGGCAATTACCTCTTCTTTGGGAAACCTCATTTGGATTACAACTTAAGTATTCAAAGTTTAGTCTTTTGGTAATTAAAAATGATTTATGATGTGTTGAGTTATATTGGAATGAAATTTGGGTTTTTATTTTATGATATAGAGGTATCAAATTGTGTGAATAAGTGATGAAATGAAGTTCCCTTTTATAGGTGAGGTGGGTGGCACTCTTGTAAATACTGAAAACAGTAAAATATAATAAAGTCATATTCAAGTGGAAGTGGCACCAAGTAGAAATTTGATTAAATATAATATAATTTATGGTTTAAATATATTAATCTAATACAATTTAGACAAGTTTAAATGATATTTTACACCTTTACTTTCATTTTAACACCCTCGTTATCCCTTTCTAACCATAATCGACGTAATAAATTTTTATCATAGTTACTATTCATTATAACAAAAAATGAAAGTGGAATCATTAAAAAAATTTACATGATGATTAAAAATATTGAAATTATATTTTCAAATTAAATATCTATAATTTTTATAAATTAATTTTCAAATAATTTTACAAAACGCAACAAAAACATATTTTAGAAAAATGCATTTTTAAGAATAAAATTGAATTTATTCTCATTATTTTTTAATAACAACCATTAAATGAATATTAAATAATTTTATTTAATAAATTATATCCAAATTTAATTAAAATCATTTATAAATAGTGATTAATTTAATTTATTAATATAAAAACACATTTTGTGTACAAAAGTAGTTTTTCAGGGGAAATATCTCTTGTTTACCTTCAAATGATTTGTTTCTTCCTTTATAACAAATTTATAACCAATGAATTAATTTTTTAAATGTGTAAGAAATAATTTTTAATATGTTTAATACTCTAAATAAATCATTAAGTAAAACATATATGACATGAACAATTCTTCTAATTAAAATATTTCAAAATAGATCTTTAGGATCAATAGTGTTTTCTAAGTGAATTAGAAATTATTTTTGATAGTCATGTTTTATATAAATCTTATATAATGTGATAAATTTTATATTTTATATTCATTATTCAAATAATTTCTTGGTTTCATGATTCACAAGATATCGAACAAAATTATTTATTAAAGATAAATATATTCTAAAATATTGATGTATTACATAACGATTCATCCCTAATCGCAAAATATGATACTAATCATAATTAGAGATCTAGGTGAAATCATAAAATCTGATTTATAAGAAAAAATTATCACTATAAATCATGTTTTATTAATAATAACCCCAATGTATCCTATAATATACCTATCATATTTACCAATACACATCGATAATTTAAAAAAGATATAATAATCTATTTTTGAAAACACGGCATAAGAAATCATAGGATATGATTATTTTGAGTCATATTATATGAATAGTAAAACTTTTTCATATTTGTAATGATTCATATCTGACAATATCCCATATCAAAATCCATGACTCAACAATCAAAATAAAATTTTTGAATTATATTTTATAATTGAAATATGACATACAATACAAACATAAAAATCATTTAATAGAATGATTTAATGAATATATAGGCATAGTAAGGATCTCATACAACTTAAATATTTTATATGATCGAACAAAACTTATTAATAATATTTGTATTAATAAATAAACATAATCCTAGATCAACCCATGCTAGATAAATGAAACCATGTGTAAACTAAAAATTAAGAACCTTGTGAATGCATACAATACAATATTATTTACACTACCCCATATTTTTATATTCATAATGTGTAACACCGTGATATTTTAAAAGAATAAAATTATGTTCGATTTCATATTCGATGTGAAACACTGATCTTAAACTACTCATAAAATATTAAACTGTTATGACATGACCATTAAATTGGCGGAATGAATATGATTAAATACATTATGATATATATATATATAATCATAAATATAAATGTTTTTATAACTTCATAGTAATTAATTACTTAATATTAATTTTTTTTATTCATCAAAAATATTTTTTCTTCAAAAATGATTTTTATTACTTTTTGAGAAAAAATATTATAATTATATTTTATAACTTTTAGAATTTTTTTGAAAAAAAATAAATTAACATTTGAAATCATAATATCAAAATTAACTAAAGTTGTAATATTAGTATATTTTAAAAAATATTAATTTTATGGTGAATAGGTAAAAATATTAATTTTATAAAAATGTCATTTATTTTCAATAAATTAAGTAATTTAAAAGACACGCTATGTTTTAAATATGATTTAAAGTAAAATAATTATTATTTAATTATATTTAATATAATTAAATACATTTTAATCATATTCATAATGGATTATAGTATTAGTTTATGTTTGGGTTTTAAAACGTGTTTTTTCAACCAAATAGTATTAAAATGCACAGTGTTTCTACATTTTAATTAATTGAAATAACCCATAACGAGTAATGATTTAAATAAATTTTATATATTATATATCTATAAATATTAATTTATATTTTTTTAATGAATATTAATAGCCATAATTCAAATATAAAGTCATATTTTTCTTGAAAAAATATACTTCTTGAAAAATCGTTGATTCGTTGCCTCTACTAGTTTAATTTTAAATTAATTTCTAACACTTCTATGAATTAAACTTTGTAAAATGGATTCTGTATTAGGAATCATAATAATTTATATTATATGATAAATTTAACTTATTTTCTTTTAATAATGAATAGTTAAAATAGTAAAAAACTTCTACCACGGTTAAAGTAAAATGGGTTTACCAACGTTTAAACTAAAATGATAAGGATTAAAATGAACTAAATAATTGTATAAATTATATTGGGTGGATATATTTCGAAATTATATCATATAAGTCTCGATAAGGGTCCATTTTTTAGCCTTATGTTAGGTGGAAAATGTGGGTACACCTTTTTCTTAACAAAAATTCTAACTATGTCGTCTTCACCACTTATACAAGGCCACCTGCTCTCCTCTTCTATTCATGACTTCAAAGCCTTTTGTTTCATCCATTACCTAAAAAAATATCATCTTCAATTCTCTAACAAATAACTATATCCTCTTTTTTATCATAATTCTATTTTAATAAAGCATTTCGTGTTAACCTAAGGAGGTTGTCTGAAGGCGAGGTTTCTTGCTTAATCAACATTTTTATTTTTATTTTCTTCTTCCACATACTTAAATTATTATTCCATTATCCTTATATAATAACACTAGTATATCCTATATAATTATATTTTATTTTGTTAATTTTTTAACCTAAATACATCTCCTCTTCCATCAAATAGAAAATAAAACCCTTATTCATGTGTGTAGCGGACTATAGCCTCACAAACCGATTTAATTAGTTTTTCATCATCCTCAATCACATATTGTTAATATAATTAACTTAATGTTTATATATGATAATTTTAATATAATTATACTTATTTAATTATATTATCACATATACCTTCTTACTTTCTATTTTATGGGGGATACGATAACATCACTCGTGTGTACGGTGGACTACCATCTCATGAGGTGATGTGAATTGTTTTCCACTAACCCTTTACATTTATGGTAATAAGGATACATTTAATTAATATATGTGATATATATTAAATAATTATGATATTAATTACATATCTATCACTCTTAAAAGATAATATTTTTTTTACTATTCCACTCATTGAAAAATGATAAAGTTGTTCATGCGTACATGTGGACTACCACATCCATGAAGTGACGTGATTCTTTTTGTCATCACCAAATCACACTGTTGATATATATATAATTATTTTAAAAGAAAAAATATCTTATTTATGATATTATGGTAATTATGGAAATAAAAAATAATAAATTCCCACTTTCTATAATGATCATTGAAATGGAATCATTACTCAAGTGTATGTACGCTCTATCATCTCCATGATTGTAAGGTAGTTCATCTTTCATATACATAATTCATGATTAGTTTTAAAATTATTATAGATGTATAAAAATTATAATTATTTAATGATTATTATTCTGTATATGTTGAAATAATGACCTATTGGACCACAGTGAATGCTCTGAAGTCATTTTTTACTTATAAGTCGAATACCATCAAAACGTCTAAACTGAACTTAGATGATTAACTAATTGAGAATATCATGGTATTAGATAAAATAATTATAATTATACACTAAAAATATGTTATTAATAAACTAAATAATTTTCATAATTTTATTATTTAGAAAGATAATGAATGTAGATGACGAATCAGACTTAAGGTAAGGGACACTTTAACTTAAAATCAAGTTTTAAATGTTTTCAAGATTTATTTTATAAATACTTTTCTTTGATGTCTATATTTTTAAAAAAAAAATTATAGATGCATTATATGAAAATAAAATAATTCATAAACGAACTTTTTTGTCTCTTTTAATTTTATTTCCAAAAACTAAAAAGTAATCTTTATATGGAATATCTGAAATTCTTTATAAAAGAAAAAAAGAAATGTTCTATTTTAATCTATATGATGACAATGAATTTCCCACCACCATAACCATTCTTTCATTTTTTGTTTACTTTACAAGATTTTATGATATATCCAAATAAAACTCCTTATTCCATTTTTTGGTTATTTTGGTATTGGAATTTTGTTTTTAAAAGAAAAGGGTATTTTGATATTCAAAAGTGTTTTTAATACATGAATAAATGAGTTTTTAAAAGGGTTTATGATGAAAATGAAAGCTTTCATATTTTATCATTATATTATAGTTCTTGGTAATTATTTCTGATAATGGTTGGTTCCATGATAAACCAAGGATGGATGTGTTTGTTATTAGCTAAGGTCGTGTGCTTACATTATTAGCCAAGGATGGATGATTCTGTTATATACCAAGGATAGGTGGATCAATCATAGGCATTCAATACATTGGGTAAGGAATTCAACCATATGGTTATTCCATTTATTAAAGTGATATGTAAATTTATGTCCCAATATACTTATATGTTTTATCTATTATTTTTACGGTTTTTATAGTAATAATATGATTTCTACAAGGTAAATAAATTAAAAGAAATTATTTAGTACTTCTTAAGGTTTAAGAGTATAACTTTGTGAAAAAACATTTCAGGATTTTATGAAGTTTTCAAATATCCCTTTATGAGTTTTATTTTTTACCTTAGGTTTTATTGTAAAATGTTTTATGTAAATCTTTATGTAGAGAAGGTGATTTCTTAGGTATGAAAATGTTTATTTTGGGCCCCAAGATTACTTTGAAAATGAATTTTTTTTTTAAGTAACCATGGTCTAATTGGTTTCTTTATTTTATTTTGTATACTTTATTGATCGTTTTACACTCATTCTAGGTTTTTAAATATTTTTCATAGGTTTTAAGTATTCTTAAGGGAAAGGATGAAATTAAATTGAAAGTCATGAAGACATTTCATGAAAATAAATCATGACATAATTTAAAAATTTTACATTATGATAAAAATGGATACTAATCAAAAGTTTCCACTATATAATATATAGATTTTTATTTATGTGTTATGAAATAATTCTTGAAAAATATAAATGTTAAATATATGTTGGAAAATAGATTTAATTATTCTAAAAATACACTTGAACATGTAATGTTTATGGTTGCGTACATACCATTGAAATCAAATAAAAGGTTTTGATAACATTAGAGTTTAGGACGATATTTGAGATTAAATTAAAAAACATATATAACCACAAGGTTAGTATGGTAAGGATATTTATGGTTGTTTTGTATAAATATAAGGATTTGAATAAAGGACAACATATTTATGTATATGTTAGTGTTTATCCTCTATTTATGATGGCTTATTATGGTATATTTTATATACCTTCTGTAACTTTTTTTGTTTTAGTAAATGACTAGATACAACAGGAGCCAAATTAATAATTCATGTGAAGGAAATTGTGATGGTTTTCTAAATAAGTAACCAAATGGATTTCGAGTTGTAGTGAAAACTCTTGTGGTTATCCTTAACCAGTTACCATGAGTTATGATTGAAAACTTGGGCCTCGGTGAGTATATAAATGAACTAAAGAAAAGAAATATGTTCTTCTACAGAATTTCAAGTGATAATGATCACATAGGTAAAAATATTCAACAACATATGTGTTAAGAATTTCATAAGAAGAACCCGGGAAAATGTCTTAAGAGAACCAGAAGATGTCATGTATGTGGGGAATAAAGAAATAATCTACCAAGGATAAAGTAATCATTTAATTCAATACATGAAGAAAAATAAAATTCTTCCCAAGGTATTAACTAAATATTTTAAATGTTGTTATTTTGGGAATTATGAAAATCTATGTTTTAGGGAGAATGAGCAAGAATAGGATCAATAACAATGTATAGATAAATAGCTATAAATGTCTAATATCATTGTAGTTGAAGATGATAAAACTAAATATTACATATCAATGGTATGAATTATATCCTTTCTTATGTTTTGAAATAGTTTAATCTCAGGACATGATTCATATTTTTGTTTATATGAATGATTTATTAAGTAATAAGATGAAAAATCATAGTTAATGGATTATGAAGGATGTTGAGTGATTAAGGTGTCTATATAAGGGGATTCAAGATTTATGTTATAGTGGAATATTTAAGAATGAAAATAAGTTTCATTTAATTGATACTCTTTTGATGTTTTATGTGATTGTATTACTTTTGGATACATTTATTGAGTTTTGATAGATGTTTAAGTTATATTTAACCCTAATATTAACCTGTGAAAATGTTATTTGAGGGAGAAATATATTTTGTTTATGTAAGTTTAAAGGTATTTAAACTTTTAGTGTTTATATGATCTCTGATGATTAATATTATTTTTAGGATGTTCATTATATTTTAGGATGTGTTATAAGAATTATATTGATTAATTTCTACAAAATGGAAAACTTGTCACATCCAGTAAGACAATAGGGATTAAACCAATAAAGAAAGGGAAATAAGGTTGTAGTGCCAACCACTACTCTATGTGATGTCCTGGTTAGTATGAAATCATTTTTTCACTCAAATGGTTTAATAGATAATTATTAATTTGTTTTTGGGAGCATATTATTTATCCTCTAGATAACCATGGGATTGAAAATGGATTTGGTTATTAGTCGACTAATTTCATTTCAAATGAAGTTCATGAATTTAGGAACCTTATATGATTAAGGTAAACATATCATTATGGGATTTTATTTGAGGAATAAATGTTAAATTATCTTTTTACTATGGATCTGTGGTAATTCAAGTTATTTATGGAAATTATTAGTATATCTTAAATATTATATGATTAAGTCATATATATTTTTGAAATGAGACTTTAAAAGTGATTGGTGTTATTTGGAGATAAATATTAAATAAATAATATAAGAATTTATGATAAACAACTTATTATTGTTATGTTTAAATTTTATCAATGAATATTTTAGATAATTTTAAAGATGATTATTTTTTTAATGATTTGTGATAAATTTTGGTTGTTATTTTTGAGGCCTTAGAGATGAATGTTGTATTTCATTATATGAGGGTTTATTCTTTTTGGGAAGTGTATTACCTTATGCTAACCATTTTAGTTTTGGTTAATATATAAAGACAAGAGGAATATATTTTTATCCTTTTATGGTTATGCGACCCTTTAAAATTTTATTTCATTTCTTTCGGCATGAAAAAATCATCTTTAATACTAATGTTTTAGAGAAAAATATGAGATTATGATGGGAATTGATTAAAGGCTGATATTAAAATTATCAAATTGGTATATTTTCATGTGTTTATAGTCTATATGGTAAGAAATTACTCAAAACTTGGAAAAATGTCTTCAAAATGAAACTTTTATCCTATGGAATTCATTTTTGATGAAATGACTGTCTTTTTAACACCTCTTTGGTTTAAGGTTTTGTGGATGTTGAATTTATCATAATCATTCACTTTCTTGTAATCAATAATCTATATCATTATCCATGTCTATTTTAGAATTAAACTTTTCTTCCATGTCTAAATCATTACTTCCAACCAATTTTATCCTATCTGGAAACCTAATATGTTTTATTTCATATGAACATCATAATTACTTTTATCTCTTGTCAATGGAAATTTTTATTAATCCTCTTTATGATGTGGGGCTTGAAGAAAGGTATTTTAAAATTTCAAACCTTTGACTACTGAGATAAATTTAAAATTAAAAGGAAAAAATTTATTAAATGGGGCAAGATGCTACACCCAAATATTTTAAAATAATAACATTATGTTTGATATAATATTATAAACTCAACACCATTTATAAACTATCCGCAAAATATATGACCATTATAACCTAACAGTTAAATAGGGTTTAAGAAAATATTTAAATAATTTATGAAATATATATATATATATATATATTACTCAATATATATGTTTTATAAATACTTAGAAAATAACTATTTGATTTTTAGAAAAGTTATTTTATTCATCAAAAATATGTTTTCTTCAAGAATGATTTATTATTATTTTTTGTGAGAAAATATTATAATTAATTTGAAGAAATTTTATAAAAATATAACTGATAAAATTAAATTAATTTTTTAAATCATAATATCAAAATTAACTTAGGTTGAAACTTTGGTATTCTTCAAAAAAATATTTATATTTCGGTGAATAGTAAAAAATACTAATTTTAGAAAAAAATGTCATTTCATTTAAATTAATTAAGTAATTTAAAAGTATCATTATATATTAAACAAGATTTACATTAACATATTTATTATGTAGTTATATTTAATCAACCTAATTAAATTTTAATCATCCTTATATTGGATTTTAGTATATGTTTATTTTTTGGTTTAAAAACGGGTTTTTTATTAAAACTATTTTAATGTGCATAATGTTTATCTTTTAAAATTAATTAAAATAACCTATTATGAGTAATTTTTAAATTAAATTTATATATAATATATTTTTAAATATTAATTTAAATTTATATAATGATTATTACCAGTGATAGAGTTGATATAAAATCAGCTTTTTCTTAAAAAATCACTTCTTGAAAAACTTTTTTACATCCCATTTATGGGATTAGTTTTAAATTAAATTATGAAACTTCTAAAAATTTAATTTGGTAAAATGAATTAAATATTTAGAATCATAACAATTTATATGATATAATAAAATTATAATTATAATTTTTTCATTATGTATAGTGAAAACAAAAAATAATATTTTACCATGGTTAAGGTGAAAATGGGTTTATCATGGGGATGAACAAAAAATATAATGGATAAAATAGCCTAATAACTTTAAAAAATTATATTTTATGTCCATATTTAGACCTTATACCATCTAATGAAATATAACATTCCATTTTTTAATCCTTTTGGATTGTGAAGATATGGGTACACCTTTTTCTTTTCACAAATTCCAAGTGTGTCCTCTCCCCCCCCCCCCCACTTATAAGATGCCACCCCCTATTCTCTCCTATTCACAAATTCAAAGCCTTTCGGTTTAGAAAATAACTTAATTAATTATTTCCTAAATATCCACATCCCATTTTTTATCACAAATTCATCCTATGAATTATTATCATACTAATATAAGGATGTTGTCAGAAGAAGAGGTATCATGCTTAACCAGTCATTTTTAATATTATTTCTTCTTCCACATCCTTAAAATATTTTTAAATTATGATTATATAATAAAAATATTATATAAAATATAATTATATTTATTTATTGTCATTTCATATCCTAATTCTATATCTTCTTCCATTAAATGGGAAACAAAACCACGATTCGTGTGTATAGTGGACTACATCCTTACGAACTGTTGAAATTTTTTTTCATCGTTACCTCACACAACAAGTTATTATGATGGATTTAAAGTATATATATGGTATTTATAACATAATTATACTTATTTTACTGTTATATCAAATATACCTTCTTAATTTACATTCCATATGGGATTTGATGACATCGTCCGTGTGTACGGTGCACTACCTCCTCACCAAGCGATGTGATTCATTTTTCACTAACACATTACATGGAAGGTAATAAGGATAAATTTAATTAATATATGTGATACATGTGAAATAATTATGATATTAACGAAATATTTTTCATTATTTAAAGATAAGATATTATTTAATTTCTTAACTTTCCACTCACTCAAAGATGATATCGGCGTTCGTGTATACATGTGGACCACTATAAGGACCCAGCCATAAAAAATTAAATAATATTGAATTAAATGAATAATTCACATTGAGTATATTTTCAGGTTTAGAGTTTTAGATAATTAGGACATAACTATTATATCTCAAAGATTACAAGGTAGACACATCTACTCAGTTTCCATTTTTTTCACAAAATACAAACTCTTGAACAAAAGAGTCATGTCTAGTTCCATGTTTTAGGCATCATGACATTTCCTTGATCCCATCCTTGATCGTATTCCACTTTAAGTCCTATGGAAAACATTTTAAAAACTTGGGATGAGCATAAAAAGGTCATTAAAGGATACACAAAGAAGGAAAACTGTTAGTTTTTCAAAACAACAAGTAATCCATGAATACATTATCAAAGTAATAATTTCCACCTTTATGAAGTAGTAAATACTCTTCACTGAATAAAAGATCACTACTTATCCTTTGAAACCAAAAGCATACCATAAACCCATATAAATAACACATAACATATAAAGGTAACTTGGGACATAAACATACTTAAATGGAATAACCATATGGTCGACTTCCACACATATCACTAAATTGAATAGCCATAGGGCCGACTTCCATACCCAATGCATTAGAGGTTATAACGTAACCACCTGTCCTGGTATTCAAAGCACCACCTGTCATATGGTTTATCACGTAACCACCAGTCAAATGTCTAAGTACGATTATAAAATCATAAGACATAAAACAAATATAATGGAAGGAAAACATTTCCACATTTCGATCACAATATATCACTTAAATATATTGATATAAAAATTCAATTATAAAAACCATTTTCAATACCATAATACATAAAAGTGTATATGGTATTTATTTTATTTTAAAAACATTACGGCTTGTTGAGGAAGCCAAAGACCAAATAATACTCACGGTGGTGGAAAAGGTCGTTGTCACCGCGTACGTTAAAAGAAACATTACTTTTTTTCATTTAGTAAAATTATTCTTAGAAAAAGATTCATTTTGAATAAAATTTAAAGTAAAAGGTCTTTTATACAGTGTATAAAAGAAAGAATTTTATTAGAACAAAATATGCCTCAATGAAAGGAGATTGAGACGAAGTCCCTTACAAAGAAGGTATCCTTAAATTAAAGATAAATCAATCTCCTAATTATTTGTGAAAAATATAAATACACCCAATAGAAGTAGATATTAAGTGTAAAAAACAAGATTCCATTCACATATATTCATAGGATTACATATTCAATAACTACAACTTGGACCCAAAGAAATCAGAATTGGGTTAAGAAGTTCCTTTGGTAAAATTTGACAGCCTAACGGCGTCACCTTAAAATTAATACAATTAGTTGATGAGAGAGAAAATGGTATCTCTTCACTTGGACATAAAATTTACATCAATAAGGATATATAAGAACATATCCCAACATAAAAAGATGTAAATTAAAAGACATATCAAATTAAGTCTTTTAAAAAGAGGAGTGTGAAAGGTTCCCTTACTGATTTGGGCAACTTTCGAAACGTACACCCCATGAAAGAAGGGTCATAAAATAAAGATGTAAATACCCATAAATGAGAGTATATTATAAAAATAGTAATATAATGGGAATTACATCCACCACACAAAAGGAAATAGTGGCCAGTGCAGCATGAATCTCACGGGAATAAAAAGTGAGATGAAAATCCCCTTATAAAAATTCGGCAGTCTAACGGTGCCACATAAAACATCCAAAAATTGATTGATGAGATAAAATAGGGTCTCTCAACATATTAAAATAAAATTTACAGAAAGATGAATATAAAAGAACATCCCCCAACATAATAAAGTGGATCTTAAATAAGTTACATAAAAAATAGTACTTAAAAAGAAAGAGAGAGGTATGATCCCTTACCTCAAGTCCGACTTGTCTTGTTCGTTTCTTTATATTCCGGAATAATAAACTAGAGTTAATTTCTACTTGCTTAAGAACCTTTTTTTATGTTAATTATTCATTTTATATCACTTATTACCATGTTATGAACATTATGTAATTATTTATGTTAATAACGGTCATTTTGTCGATCATTGGTACTTGAGTCAAAAATAAACTTCTTATAATTACAAGTTATTCATGTGGTAAAATATCCATTATATCCAGAATTATATTCATGATTTAGATATCATATATATCATATATATCCAGTATATACATTCATTTATAATATTACATAACATTTAGATGTAAGAAATGAAATGCACCGTTCATGGAGACGGTAAGCTGTACGTACGCATTAACGCTACTTTCATTTCTATTTCATATTTAATGAAATTAAAACTAAATGAGATGTATATATATATTATAATTACAGTATAATATATATTTTATAGAGGTCACATAATTTCATTAATTTCTTTCTTTATACATTCTATGTATTGTATGAACGAGTCACATCACTTGAGGGGGCGGTAGTCCACACCTTCTCAAATGAAATTATCGCATTTGTAAAACATGCAAAGAAAAAATGTATTTTTTAAATGTAAAATACAGAAGCATAGAGTGGAAATAAATATAATAAATATCATAAATAAATATAGTGCCATCATAATGGCCACCATGAGAGGTGGTAGGGGAAGATAGAACAATCATTGTTTCGTGAGGCAATAATTCGCCATCCATGGAAACAGTATGTTCATTAACCATTAGACAGAGGTGTGTGTAAGTGTAGCTCGAATCATTATCATAACAACATCCTATTATATTCAATATACTGGTGTTGTTACAAAATAATGTAATAAAACGAGTTTAGGGGGATGGAGAAGCAAAATAAAACAAAAGAACATAAGAGATGACATTACCTTTAAATCGGGTAACTCCCTTTGGTTTGAACCAAAAGGGTTTCTTGAAGATCTTTCTGCCTATGGTAAGGCTTCTAGGATGAAGAGAGGTATGTGGAGAGATAAAATGAGCATATTTTGGTCGATCCAAGGGCTTGAGATGTGTGGGTAATGGGGTAGAGGTGGGGGCCTTTTATAAGATGGAGGAGGGGCACTCTTGGAATATCTTGAAAAGTTACTTTATTATAAAATGATTTTCGGATATTAAAGGTTACACAATTATATATTTCAAGGATAAATTGATAAGGGTTCGAAATAAACCCATAAAATAGGTTTTTGACAAGTTTAAGTCTTAGAGTTCACCTTATCTTATCTTTTTATTTAAATCGTTCATTAATGAGGTAATCACTGCATCATCAAGGTGTCATAAATAAATTTATTTATTTAATGTCTAGAAATTATAAAAAAAATATCATGATGTATGAAATATTTTTATCTTTATAATTAATATTTATAGTCAAAAATATGACTTGTATAACCCCATGTAAGAATCGTTTTAGTAAAACAATACATGTTTGTGACATTTTTATTTTAACTTTAAATAAAAAGTTATTAATGTCATTTTCCTACCAAAGTGGCTCCATGGGGTCGCCAAGTTGACCCATGGATTGTCTTGGTCGGCCATGAATCATCCAATATGGGTAGGATATGTGTCATGGTCATTTCATATTATTATAACATTATCTTTACCTTAAATTACATTAATTACCTTTAATCGTGATTAATAAAACTTAAAAGTTACTATTCACCAAAAAAATTATTTTAATCCCATTGAACCACATTTTACATCCTAATGACAACCATATATGTCGGATTTTTTAAATTCAAATCACAGATGTGGTAAAGTTTTGTTTAAACGAAAAATTAGTTTTTTAACTTCCACTTAGTGGTTTCACTATTCATCAAAAAATAATGTTTTTCAGAAAAATACCAAAAATTCACCCGAAGCTATATTTGATATTCCGAATTCAAAAATGATGTCTATTTTAAAAAATTCAAGACATATAAGTTGCATTAATTAATTTAATAATTAATTCTCATTGTTAAAACAAATAGCGTGTTTTTAAGAAACAATATCTATTAAAAGATGGACACTAGTTTAAGTCCAATTTCAAAGTTAAAATAATTCCAATTACCACCATTGGATTAAGTGGTAAAAATATATTCTAATTTAAATTTAAATCCAATTCAAAATATAATCTAATCATTTAAATAAACTAGATTTAAAAGTTGTTTTGAATTAAAATACAACATTTTTCACGTATTCATTAAAAATGGACTTTATTAATAAAAAATAACAAAAACATACACAATGTTAATTTTTATATCCCAATTCTAAAGAATGATTTTATTTGGTCCAATATAACATAAAAATTGTCAACAAGTGGATTTAAAAAGGGTTCGGCATCAAAAGACGGTCAATCTACCTTTTAAAGAATATTAGAATATTTATGCTTAAAATTGGATTCATTCGCATTTTAAGGCTCTAACATTTATTGGATAAAAGTAAAAAATTTTGAAAAAAATATATAATCATTTTTTAGTTAGTTCTATTCATTCTCGCCATTACAACAGCTAGACGTTAACTACCATTTAAAATAATATTATTTTATTATTAGAGTGCAATGTATGATTTCCAAGAAACTTATTGTTGCATATTGGGTACGCCATCGAGCGTAGCATTACCTTTAAATTAGTATTAACACTGTATTCAAAAATATGGATAAATATAAAAATGTAATATTTTTTATTTACCTGGGGTGTTACATCCCTCCCCCCTTTTGGGAATTGCGTCCTCACAATTTTAAAATTGGACATTGAAACTTCCTTGAAAGCCCCACATCGTAAAAAGAGTTAGTAAAACTATCACTTTAAAATAATGAAAGAGAAGTACAAGGGTCACCCGAGTTAACCCATACTAGGATTCCATGTAAAAAACATGGATATGGAGGAGAAAACAAATGTTCATGTTCTGATGGAGAGTGATAGAAAACATGTTTAGGAGAAAGTTAACCACTAGAAAATCCCAAACATGTGATGGGTTAAACGGTATTTGATTCCCCAATAGGAAAGGTTAACAGACAACATTTTAGTTTTAAGATACTTTTCATTGAGGAATTTATTTATTAGTTTAACTAAATCATAAGGAAACATACTTACTTTTCATGTTGACTTTTAACTTTTACTAGATTTCTTACACAAACTCATATTTTCTCCAAAATACGAGTATTTATGAAGACTTGTTCACATTAAGAGTACTATAATCACGTTCTTGAGAATAACCTAATCCAATAAATATAACTATAAATTTTCCATTCCTTTAGACCTTAACCAAAACCAAAACCAAAAATGTTAGTACAAGACCAGATAATTCCCAAAAAGGATAATCCTTTATAAAAAAAATCTATTCTTAGTCTCCAAAATTTGTCAAACAATACCCAATGTTCAACAAAGACCATTCAATAAACATATATCCATAAAATTCATCAAATTAAACAAAACTAATAATTAAACCCAAGTCCCCGAAGGATTTAATCACATAGTCTTCCAAGATAAATCATAACATTTATCTCCAAATAACATTAGTTACTCTTAAAGTCTCATACTGAAAAGTAATTAACTTAATCACATATCCTCCATGATAGGTTAACAATATCCATAGATAACCCAAAATCAACTTATTCCTGATTCATAAGATCGTCTAACTAAAAATAATTAGTCAAAATAACCAGGGACTTCACGTAGTCCAGTGGTAGGCAATAAATACCAGTCGCACTTTGGTTGTGGGTTCGATTCCCACAGCTTTGTCCTACGTGACGGGTTGTCACACAGTCTCCATGTTGTCCTTTTTCCAAAACTATATAATTCTTAAAACATTCCCCAAAAAGAGATAAAATCATCAAAAATAACCATAACATAATTTAAAATCAAGTTTATCTCATTCCATTCATTTTCCACCATAACATATAGTAACCCATATTACCTCAAAAGTAATGATCATATAAACCCTGATGGTTACCTTTATAATTATTACCTAAAATTCCACATCAAGATGGTTATCTCATACATGATTGACTAGATAACTCAACAAGGTTCAAGTGGTTAATCATGACTCTTGATATTTGGTTGAGAAAAACCAGAAGTGTTCTCATTGCAGCTCCCATATCATTCAGTTGTTCTTTCATAAAACCATCACAGTTTTCTTCACATCAACTGCCACTTTGGTGCCTGCTATATCCATCCATTTACTGAAACCAAAAAAGTCAGTGTGATTATATCATTAGAATCATCATATAATACTATGATATAATTATTCATTTTATCATAAACTCATTCACTTTTTCTAAAACTATGACTCTTTCTGAAATCCTAACCATTATGGTAATGTCACTTATGCTTAAAGAATACCCTAACCTCTAAAGTTATCTAAACCGACCTCTGATACCAATGATAAGGACCTAGACTTAAAACATTACATAATATTGAATTAAATGAATAATTCACATTGAGTATCTTTTCAAGTTTAGAGTTTTAGAGAATTATGACATAACTATTACATCTCAAAGATTACAGGGTACACACATCTACTCAGTTTCCATTTTTTTCAAAAAATATAAACTCTTGAACAAATGAGTCATGTATAGTTCCATGTTTTAGACATCATGACATTTCCTTGATCCCATACTTGATCGTATTCCACTTTAAGTCCTGTGGAAAACATTTCAAAAACATGATATGAGCACAAAAATCTCAGTAAAGGATACACAAAGAAGGAAAACTATTAGTTTTTCAAAACAACAAGTAAACCATGAATACATTATCAAAGTAATAATTTTTACCTTTATGAAGTAGTAAATACTATTCAATGAATAAAAGATCACTACTTATCCTTTGTAACAAAAAGATTACCATAAACCCATATAAATAACACATAACATATAAAGGTAACTTGGGACATAAGCATACTTAAATTGAATTACCATACGGTCGACTTCCACACATATCACTAAATGAAATATCCTTACGACTGACTTCCATACCCAATGCATTGGAGGTTATAACGTAACCACCCATCCTGGTATTCATGGAACCACCCGTCATATGGTTTATCACTTAACCACCCATCAAATGTCCAAGTACCATTATAAAATCATAAGACATAAAACAAATATAATGGAAGGAAAACATTTCCACATTTTAATCACGATATATCACTTAAATATATTGACATAAAAAATCCATTATAAGAACCATTTTCAATACCAAAATACATAAAAGAGTATATGGTATTTATTTCATTTTAAAAACATTACGGCTTGTTGAGGAAGCCAAAGACCAAATAATACTCGCAGTAGCAGAAAAGGTCTTTGTCATCGCGTAAGTTAAAAGAAATATTACTTTTTATCGTTTAGTAAAATAATTCGTAGAAAAATATTCCTTTTGAATAAAAGAAAATGTAAAAGGTGTTTTATACATCGTCAAAAATAAAGTATTGTATTGGACCAAAGTATGCCTCAATGAAAGGAGATTGAGACGAAGTCTCTTACAAAGATGGTATCCTTAAATTAAGGATAAATCAATATCATAATAATGTGTGAAAAATATAAATACACCAAATATAAGTGGATATTAAGTGTAAACCAACCATAGGTCATTCAAACATATTCATAGGATGAAATATTCAATAACTACAAGTTGAACCCAAAGAAATCGAAATTGGGTTAAGAAGTTCCTTTGGTAAAATTTGACAGCCTAACGACATCACCTTAAAATTAATAAAATTAGTTGATGAGAGTGAAAATGGTATCTCATCACTTGGATATAAAACTTACATCAATAAGGATATATAATAACATATCCCAACATAAATATATGTGAATTAAAAGACATAACAATATAAGTCTTTTAAAAAGAGGAGTGTAAAAGGTTCCCTTACCGATTTGGGAATCTTTTGAAACGTACACCCCATGAAAGAAGGGTCATACAATAAAGATTTAAATACACATAAATGAGATTATAATATACCAATAGTAAAATAATGGGCAGTACATACACCACACAAAATGAAATAGTGTCCAATGTAGCATGAATCTCATGGGAAAAAAGTGGGATGAAAATCCCCTTATGAAAATTAGGCAGCCTAACGGCGCCACATAAAACTTCCAAAAATGAATTGATGAGATAAAATACAGTCTCTCATCATTTTAAAGTAAAATTTACATCATGAGGAATATAAAATAACATCCCCCAACATAAGAAATAGGAGCTTAAATAAGTTACATAAAAAAGAGTACTTAAAAAGAAAGAGGGAGGTAGGATCCCTTACCTCAAGTCTGACTTGTCTTGTTCATTTCATTATATTCCTGAATAATAAACTAGTGTTAATTTCTACTTGATTAAGAACCTTTTTTTAATCTCATTATTCATTTAATATCACTTATTACCATGTTATTAACAATATGTAATTATTTAAGTAAATAACGGTCGTTTTGTCGATCATTGGTACTTGAGTCAAAAATAAAAGTCTTATAATTACAATTTGTTCATGTGGTAAAATATCCATTATATCCAGAATTATATTCATGATTTAGATATCATATATATCATATATATATAGTATATACTTTCATTTATAATATTACATAACATTTATATGTAAGAAATTAAATTTACCATTCATGGAGACGGTAAGTCGTACGTACGCATGAATGCTTCTTTCATTTCTATTTCGTATTTAATGAAATTAAAACTAAATGATATATATATATATATATTATAATTCCAGTATAATATATATGTTATATAGTTCACATATGTTCATTAATTTCATTATTTATACATTCCATGTATTGCATGAACGATTCACATCACTTGAGGGGGCGGTAGTCCACACTTCCTCAAATGAAGTTATCGCATTTGCACAACATGGAAAGAACAAAAGTATGTTTTAAATGTAAAACACAAAAGCATAGAAAGGAAATAAATATAATACATATCATAAATAAATATATTTCCATCATAATGTCCACCATGAGATGTGTTAATAGAAGATAGAACAATCATCGTTTCGTGAGGCAGTAATTCGCCATCCAGGGAAACAGTATGTTCTTTAACCATTAGACGGAGGTGTGTGTAAGTGTAGAAAAAATAATTATCATAAAAACATCCTAGTATATTTAAGATACTGTTTTTGTTACAAAATAAAGGAATAAAAGGAGTTTATGGGGTTGGAGAAGAAAAATAAAACAAAAGAACATAAGAGAAGACATTACCTTTAAATCGGGTAAATCCCTTTGGTTTGAACCAAAATGGTTATTTGAAGAGATTTCTGCCTATGGTAAGGCTTCTAGAATAAAGAGAGGTATGTTTAGAGATAAAATGAGTAGTGTTCGGTCGAGCCAAAGGCTTGAGATGTGTGGGTAAGGGGGTAGAGGTGGGGGCCTTTTATAAGAGGGAGGAGGGGCACTCTTGGAATGTCTTCAAAATTTACTTTATTATAAAATGATTTTCAGATATTAAAGGTCCCACAATTATATATTTAAAGTATAAGGTGATAAAGGTTATAAATACACCCATCCAATAGGTTTTTGACAAGTGTAAGTCTTATATTTTACCTTATCTTATCATTTTATTTAAATCATTCATTAGTGAGGTAATCAATGCATCATCATGGTGTCATAAATAAATTTATTTATTTAATGACTAAAAATTATAAAACAAATATAATGATGTAGGAAATATTTTTATCTTTCTAATTAATATTTATTTTCAAACATATATCTTGTATAACACCACGTAAGAATTGTTTTAGTAAAACAATACATGTTTGTGACATTTTTATTTAAACTTTAAATAAAAAGTTATTAATGTCATTTTCCTACCAAAGTGGCTCCATGGGGTCCCCAAGTTGACCCATGGATTTTCTTGGTCGGCCTTGACTCATACAATAAGGATTGGACATGTGTTAATGTCATTTCATATTATTATAACATTATCTTTTCCTTAAATTACACTCATTACCTTTATTCGCGATTAATAAAACTGAAAAGTTACTATTCACCATAATATTATTTTAATCCCATTGAACCAAATTTTACAACCTAATGACAACCATGTATATAGGATTTTTTAAATTCAAATCACAGAAGTGGTAAAGTTTCGTTTAAAAGAAAAATCAGTTTTTTAACTACCGCTTATTGGTTTCACAATTCATCAAAAATTGAAGTTTTTCATAAAAATACCAAAAATTCACCCTAAGCTATATTTGATATTCCGAATTCAAAAAATATATCTATTTTAAAAAATTCAAAACCTATAATTCGAATTAATTCATTTAATAATTAATTCCCACTATCAAAACAAATAGCGTGTTTTTAAGAAACAATATATATTAAATGATTGACAGCAGTTTAAGTCGAATTTAAAATTAAAATTAATTCCAATGAACACCATTGGATTTAATGGTAAAAATATATTATAATTGAACTTTAAAACCAATTCAAAAGATGATCTAATCATATAAATAAATTAGATTAAAAAGTGGTTTTGAATTAAAATACAACAGTTTTCACTTATTCATTAAAAATGGACTTTATCAAAAAAAATAACAAAAACATACACAAAGTAAATTTTTATATCCCAATTCTAAAGAAGGATTTTATTTGGTCCAATATAATATATAAAATTTTCAACAAGTGGATTGAAAAAGGGTTCTCCATCAAAAGGCGGTTAATCGACCTTTTAAAGAATATTAGAATATTTATGCTTAAAATTGGATTCATTCGCATTTTAAGCCTCTAACATTTATTGGATAAAAGTAAAATTTTTTGAAAAACATATATAATCATTTTGTAGTTAGTTCTTTACATTCCCGCCATTACAACGGCTAGGCGTTAACTACCATTTAAAATAATATTATTTTATTATTAGAGTGCAATGAATGATTTCCAAGAAACTCGTTGTTGCGTATTGGGTACGCCATCGAGCATAGCGTTACCATTAAATTAATATTAACACTTTATTCATAAATATTGATAAATATAAAAATGTAGAATTTTTTATTTACCTGGGGTGTTACAACCACCACCCCCACAAAGATATGTGGTTCTTTTTTTCATCACCACATCACTTGGATGATATATATAAGTATATTTAAAGAAATAATATGGTATTTATTATATTATTATCATTATGTAAAGATAAAATAATACTTATCTTCTTTCCATAATGATGGTTGAAAATGGAAATGTTTCTCTTGCATATGTACGACCTACCATCCCCATGATTGTAATGTAGTTCATATTTCATAAACTACATTCATGATTGTTTTTCAAATTATAATTTATGTATAAAAATTATAATTATTTCATTCTTATTATTCTTTATATGTTTAAATAATGACCTCTTGGACCATAGCCAACCTACCGATGTCATTTTTTACATATAATCTGAATACTATCAAAACATACAAAGTGAACTAAAATGAATAACTAATTATGTATATCATGGTAAGAGATAAAATAAAAGGAATAATATAATTTAAAATTTTATTAATCAAGTAAATAATTAACATAATTTTATTATTTAGGAAGATAAATAACATATGTCTCAAATCGGGCTCGAGGTAAGTGACAATTTTTCGTAAAACAATGTTTAAAATGTTTTCTATATTTAGTTTCAAAATATTTTTATTCCATATCTATGTTTTTGGAAAAAAATATGAATGGATTATATGGACATAAAATAATTTATAAAGACATTTTGTGTCACTGTTCATTTCCTTTCAAGTTTTTTCAAAATAAATCCTTATACTGAATTTTTTACATTATTTACAAAAGAAAAATTAATATTCTATTTTGATGTATATAGTGACAAAAAAAATTCCAACACCATAACCCTTATTTTAATTTTGGATTACATTACAATATTTCATGTTTTATTCAAATAAAAACTATCTTTACCTTTTTCTGGGTATTTTTTATTGAAAATATGGTTTTAAAATAAAATTTTATTTTAATATACAAAAGAGTTTTTCATATGAAATTAAATTATTTTTAAAGGTTTTTATAATGAAAATGGAATATTTAATATTTTATAATTATTTTATGCTTCTTGGGAATTATTTATGATGATGTTTGGATACATTATAAACTAAGGATGGGTATTTAGGTTATTAACCAAGGATGGGAAGTAATGTTATTAATTAAGGATGAGTGGTTTTGTTATAAAAGTAGCAATGGTGGGTCCATGATATCCCTCTAGTGCATTGGGTATGGAATTGGACTGTATATTTATTCCATTTTTAAGAGATATATAGAAGGTAATGTCCCATAATACCTATATGTTTTATCTATTCTTTCTATGGGTTTTATGGTAATCCTATGATTACTAAAAAGGTAAGAAAATAGATTATTTTCAAAACGACGTATAGAATACTTTCTAAGGGTGGAGAGTATAACAGTGTGAAAATTCTTTCAAGAGTTTATCATGTTTTCAAATAAAACATTATCATTTTTATTTCTTTACATTATGTTTTCTTATAAAAAAATTTAGGAAAATATTTTTGTATATAATTTGGTTTCTATAGAAATAAATCTTTAATTTTGAGCCTAAATATAACTTAGAAAAGGAGAATTTTTATAAGCATTCATGGAATAACAAATATATTTCTCTTAATTTATATTCATTGCTAATATTTTTTCACTCATTGCATGTTTAAAGATTTTTTTAAAAGTGTTTAAGAATGGGTATGGTAAAGGATGAAGTCAACTAGAAAGTTGTGAGGATTTTTAATAAAAATAAATTGTGACTTGTTTTTAAATTAATTAAATTATAGGGAAAATGGATACTGGTCGAAATTTTCTACTACGTAATATATTGTTTTTTAAGTATGATTTATGAACTAATTATATAACTATAAATAAAAAATAAATTTATGATAATAAAGTGAATTATATTCTAAAGACACTATAATATGTAATTTTTAAGGTCAGGTCCTTACAAGATAAAGATTACTAAGAGGCGGATAAATTAAATACCTCCTCTAGAGGTATCCATATACTAAAATTGAATTTTTTATCATGTGAGTGGGATCCTCCACACTATATATCATGTTAGTGCCTCATCATTTAAAGGACGTAGGATAAAAGAGCTTCAGGGTTATGGAGTTTCTGCCAAAGATGAACAAGTGTGCATAACCACTACTGCATAACATTAAGATTTATAAATATCTTGAGGATGATCCTTAAGTGAACATTCATTTACACATGTGTTATAATACATGAGTAAATCCCTCTGATTATTCATGAAACCCTTGCATGAATGCATTTTCTATCATTCAATTAATCTTTGGAAACTGCACTTAATTGACGATAACTAAGGTGGAATAATTATTCAAATATTGACATAATATCCATCATTTACAATGAAAGGAAATTGAATTATCATTCCATAATATATATCTATTCATATAATTTGACATTCATTATCAATATCATACAATATAACCTGGTAGTATAATAATATATGCCCCAAATGTATAAGAAAAATTGTTTTATATCATATAAGTGATATTCAAGTAATAGTTATATCATACAATATGATATAGCTTATATGTATATATGTATAATGAATTTAAGTAATATCACCTTCAGATATTATATTCTAACTCCTTGATATAGATTTGATCATTTCCCTAGGTTTAGTAAGATTTATACCTCATGTAGTTTCCCAAATATTTTGATACATTCTTTTTTTATCTTGTTTTCTTATTTCTCATTCATAATTCAAAGAGTAATAGGGGTCATCTTCATTTTGTGTATACAGGTTAATAAATGCATTTAATATATAATTTTTGATATTAAAATTCATTGATATTGATTTTATAATTGTTAATTCATGCTTGTACACCTAAAGTTTTCTTCATATGTGGAAGGATACTTAAATTTATGGAAAATAAACAAAATTAGTGAAAATAACCATTATTTCCACCAAAATAAGGCTTCCCATGATGAAGTATGTCTATGGAACACTCCAAAGGGCCAAAACTAAAAAAAAGAGGCAAAATGGAGCTTATAGATATTGAAAGTGAAGATTCACATCATTTAATCATAACATATTATTAATCATTATAAGGAATGAAAGAATTTTAGAGTGTGAAGTGGAATGAAAAAATGATCTGGGTGATATTAACATGTGTCGTGGTGTGATACATATGTGTCATGTTGTGACATATCACCAAAAGGATCAAAAAAGAAGTCATGTGATGTAACAAGTCATGAGTACTTAAATTCCCTGCACATTACATGTTTTGAATTATTTACATTATGTGACCATGTTAGGACAACCCAAAAATGGATATATTTGACACAATTGGTGATGAAGGCATCCTTTAGGACCTAGGTACTACCCGTGATGACTTTATAACCAATATTAATTCTATATAATGTTGAAAATCACCTAGGGAGTCTATAAATAAAGATCTATGTATCTTTTAGCATGATGGATTCTAGAGATCAAAGCTTGGGGAAAGAAGATGAATTGTTTAGGGTGTTCAAGCACACTTCTTCTCTATTTTCATCATGTTTTGTTTTTCTTTCTTCCTCCCCCTTACTCTCTAGTCACTAGGATTGGGTGTTAATTCTTTAATTGTGATTGGGTAATGTATTAAAGTGGGATGTTTTCATTGTATTTTATTCTTCTAATTTTGTCATGTATTTGGATTCCGACTATTTATTTATCCAATTCTAATCCCTTTATTTTTGTTTAATAATGACCTTTTGTTAATAGTTTTGAAATGAACCTTTAAATTACACAACTAATTACAATAAATTGGGAATGATCAAAATCTCTATTAGGTTCACTATATTTAAATATGGTATCAAGACAGACTTGATTTTTTAGAACCCTAAATTAATAGACCAAGGTAAATAGTGGATTATCATGTTGAGGAGGTGATATCATGACTATTGGATCCACCTCATCTTAAATTTTATTCCCCATAATTATTATAAGTTTATTTTAGAAAAACAAATTTTCACCTAAACCCTGAAACTATAAAACCCTGGCATGATTTTTTATTTGATTCTCAGACAAACTAAATCTATAATGTTCTCTATCACATTAAAAATAAATTAATCTTCTTTCCTTCTTATTTCTTAAAAATTAAATAAAACAACTTTCTTTTAAAACCATAATTAAACTAATTCGTCATCTCATGGGTTAGAAATCAACTTACCATATACTAAATTTTAATCAATTTGCTTCATTTGTTGAGTTTTATAAAATTTTATTTTTATTAACCCCATAGGGAAATAATGACACTCTTACAATCCTATAAAAACCAAAATCATTACTGGGATGGTTAGAAGTAAGTTTTAGGTTGTAAAATTTAAAATTTAATTTTGTTGTTTTATTTAATTTTCATAATTTTACTTAAGGTGTTATCATGAAACAATTTTATGTCTAAACTCATTTATACATTACTAAAACACATGACATAAAGCAAAAGAGGCCCTATAAATTTATATCAAGCTTGAACAACATCTGAGGTGAAACAATTTTTCTCTAACCATGGTGGGAATTGAGAAACATCAAGCTATTTGAAGAGTTCTAAAAATAGATCCAGGGATACGTATGTTACTGACTATGGGCATCCATTTAACATGTGATTTAAACCGAGTAACCTGATACCTCCCATTACTACAAATCATTTCAAGATCAAACCTTCCATCATCCATATGATCTCAAACATGATGAAATTAATTAAAATATTTCACGAGGATCCAAACACACATCTAGGATGCTTTCTTTATCTCTCCGACACCTTCCAATTCTATAACTTTTCATGTGACACAAAGGGACTATGCCTCTTACAATTTTATTTATGAGGAATATCTCAATATTGGATCGAAATCCTTCCAGAAAATTCCATCACTACATGAGAAAAGTATTCTATCAAATTTTTCACTCAATTATTACCACCTTCATAGTCGATAGACATCTGGGTAAATATTTTGATCTTTTTTCAATTTTAATATGTATCTCTCTACTCTGATTGAGGATGTTACAAAGACCTGACTCGAAAATTCTCCCATAATTGTATAGTGCTAAGGATATTAATCTATATGTTTTATAATGTTTTTTTATATGGTAAATAGGTTGAGTCTAGATGTTGTAGTTGGGGGATCACTAAAAAGGAAATCATATGAGGAGAGATACAACCTATTCGATGAAATAGAGATAAATAACTTACAATGGAAAGGTGAGGGGATGAAATGAAGAGGCAACCACATTATCAATAATAATAAAGATTTTATGGATGATAAGATTGAATACCTAACAAGAAAAATGGACATAATTATGAGACAACAATAGTAACCCCAAGGTACATATATTGAAGAAGTTAATTATGATGATTATAATCATGGAAATAAATTTTAGGGTTAGAGGCTACCACAAAACCAAGGAGAAGGATATCAGTAGAGATCACCCAGATTCTACACACCCAAGGACATTCACTCACAATCTAGGTCTATACACTGAAAGAGACACTAGCTACATTCATGACCTCAACTAGGGAGACTATCAATGAACTTATGGATTAATAGAAATATCAAAGTGAGTTAATAAAGGAGATAAATGATGACTAGATAGATTAGAGAGATGCCCTATAAAATGTTTAATTCCTCGTAGAAAAAATTATAGAGAAACTCAAAGATAGACCAAGAGGAGCACTACCTGGATTCCTCAAAGTACATCCATGTAATGATTTGAATTTCATTCCTCTAATGAGTGGAAGAGTTACTGATGATTTCATGAACTAGTCTATGCTATCATCTGACCTGACACCTGGCTCATCCTAATAAATGGCTTGATAGTAATTTATGATCCTCTTAGGTTGCCGACTAGCACCAAGCATCAATGATATCACAGTGGAAGTGATTTAGCCCAATAAAAATGAGGAATAAATAACCAAAAATTGAGCATTAAACATAAGATAATAATAACTGAACAACAATAAATACATGTATATTATCTAGATAGAATAATAGTTGAACAAAACAAAAACTAAAAAATTAAACTAAATCCAAACTGGAAATGACATAATCTCTATGTGACATCTTGGTCACCACAAACCATGTGACCAACCTGCTCCAAATCAAACCCGGACTAGAAACCTAAACCTGAAAAATAGATAGATTCTTCCAATGTTTATTAGCACAAGTAGTATTTCATCATAAAATACCTCAGCAGGTAAGAACCATTGGATTCATACAAGTCCTTTATCGAAACATTCCTTAAACACTATTTTAAAATACATTTAGAAAATTGGGCCTTTTCATTTTAAAAATCCAAAAAAAGCTTTATAGAAGTTCACATTAAAAAAACCCACACATTAATAATTTTTAAAATGGTTTTCCATTCCAAAATAAAATTTATAAAAAAACAATACACAAATAGGAAACCAAAAATGTGATCAAAGCGCTATGTTGTAAATAAAAGAAATAGTACATGCATGAAGAAGCCAAAAGAGTAGATAATACAATGTAATAGAAATAATAAAGATATAGATAGATAATCTTAGGAATTTCCTAAACATCTCTAGAAAAAATCCATGGATGTAATTTGTTCGAACTCATCTTCCAGCTTATGGTGCATCTCTATAGTGAATAACAAAATGGCTTCTCTAAACAGCATCGCTAGTGACAGGGCCCCTTTGGCCTCTCAAAATATCTAGGGTAACAATATTTCTAATCAGGGTCAGAAAGAAATTGTCACTTAACACTCTAGATGATGCAAAGGAATCCCATGATGATAGTGCATGGATAATGAGTAGGTCATCACATATTTGGAATAAACCAACAACCCAAAAATATCACCATGACTCTCTATCCTAAACTTTTACACCAACTATGTGGAGACCCTCTCCACATAGGGACAACCATAGTGGTGTCCATCACACAAAAAAACATTCACAAGTTCTAATTGAGCTTACATGTCATATTATTTCCAAAACCAATTTTCAAAATACCACAAAGTTCTAATTATTCCTTTGAAATTTTCCAAATCAAACCCATTTCTAAAACAATTTCCAAAACATATTCAAGAAGATACAATGTGTTTTAAAGGGGGCAAACAAGTCATTGTATCATTTAGTTACCAAACTACATTCTAAGGTGCCATATGGGATATGATTTATAAGATACAACATGAATCACATCAAGTTTATTTTGAATCCAAAGAAATATTTTGGAACCATTTGAAGGGAGGATGAAGAATGAAGAGAATAAAGAAGAGGGAATGTGTTTCGAAATCTGTGGTTTAAAATTAAAATTTATTATAAATCCATCATAATTTGTGTTTCCATCCATTTTTCCACTCCATGAACGCATGGATATGTCTAAATCATATGGAAAAATAATCAAAAACCATAAAAATACCTGAGGAACAATTTAAAAATCTTCAACTAGCATTGCAAAAAATCATAAAACGTACACATAAGCACCAAATCTGAGAAGTCACTAAAACTCATGCACAAAACATAATTAAAAAACATATAAAGTTATAAGTACATATAAAAGGAAAACCATATCCCAAAACACACAATTTATTTTTTAGAACCCATTTGAATTTCATCAAACACTTTTTATACATATACATATAGGCATAATTAAAGAAATACTTTGAAAATCCATTTCTCACACAAATTACCAACATGAAAACACCACTAAAATTCATAATAACACCTCACAAGAATAAAAAAATTTATAAATCATTTTGAAAAATCCAAGGAATCAAATGGAATGTATCAAAAAGGACATGGATAGAAACACCCACCTCAACAATGTGAGAAAGTAATAAAACCCTTGAATAAGGAATAACTACCCCCTAAGAACAATTTGTACACCCCTAGAATCAATGAAATATACCAACATTATCCATCCCTCACTCTAGGATTTATCCAATATAGAACCATGATAAAATAAACCAAGAATCCTAGAATGTAGAAGAATAAGAGGTGAAATTTTACCAATAAGACCCAAGGATCTCACCTTAGAAGATTGGGGAGAAAACTAAGGAGGTGGGAGATCCAAAGAAGGGGGCTTCAGGATCCCCATAGTGTACCAAAGCCAAAAAAGAGAGGAGAAACCAAAAATGAATTAAAAATAGGGATGTGAAAATAATAGTTTAATATTTTTAACAAACCTCGTCATGTAGCACTATTTTTCCACTCGGTTTTCCCAACCATGCACTGACTATATTCCCCCTAATAGAAGATAAGGACAACAACACATACTTGCCACAAGATTTGGGAAACTATATTCCAACTATGAAACTCAAATTTATCATTTTTATATATCCACCTTACACACTTTCTTTATGGTTTCCTCAAACATTGGATAATTTTTGAACCTTAACTCAGTCACCAAAAATATGCTACAAGGTTTATCTGTGGACTTTTTGGTTTTTATCCAAACTATGACCAAACCATGAACGTCAAACCACAGAAGATATAACTAAACTTAAAACAACGTTGTCCTTAACAAGCCACATGGTTTACCCTTATGATATGCACACTAATCATGCATGGGTCCAATACATACCTAAAACCTCCAAAACTCAAAAATTCACATTGGGAATATGACATGAACCTCAAACAAAAGATTCAACATCAATAAAAAATTAAAAGAAAAGAAAAACCTGGTTCAGGGTATGAAATAGTATCCTCCCAAACCAAGAAAATTAAAAGAATAAAAAAATAGGATCCACAAAAGAGTAAGGAACAAGTAGCTAAATAAAATGATGTTAAATAAGAACCACTACAATGAAATCTGGGGATTTATTTTCTTGAGATACTAGCAAAAGTGAAGATCGACATGCAAAATAATTATTTTTCAAAACACTTTAAAAAACTATATAATAATATTCCTTTTATAGAGGCTCTCACAAAAATGCTGAACTATGAAAAGTTAAGGAAATATATGGTAGAAAATAAGTAGAATATGGTGGAAATTGGTTCCATTACACTCACATGAGAGTGTTTAGTAGTGGTATCAAAGGACCTATATAAGAAGCAGCAAGATATAGGTATATTTTTTAGTCATATCTTTATCAATGCTAATAAATTTGTGAAGGATTAATTTGACTTATATGTGAGTGTCAACAACCTTCAATGCACCCCTTTAAAGATTCTGAGACTATAAGGAATAAATCCTAAAATAATTTTACTTTAATTGGAAGATTCAACAGTGAAGTACCCTCACGGGGTAATCAATGTTATTATGAAAAAAGTTGAGAAATTCTACTTCCCTATCAGCTTCTTAGTCTTAGATACGAAAAAGGATATAACTACACTCATTATAGGGAGACCATTTTTATCCATTGGGTGAGATCTAATTGATGTACAAAGTGGATAAATCTATCTGGGAGTTGGTTGTGAACAAGTAAGTTTCAATATCAACTAAGAAATAAAAAACTATAATGTTAGATAAGATGATGGTTTCAAAGAATAAAAATTCATGAAGTTCAGTAAATTATCGAGATTGAATAATTCCACGCGGTATCTATTATGGAGTAGAAAGATAATGAAAATAAAAGTATTAAGAAGAAGAAATAGAAGCTAAGAGGTTAGTCCATGGACACTAAAAGAGAGACCAACTCCACCCAATTTGAGAAGGGCCAACAGTTATGGATGGTACATGACCTTCCATTTAGTTGTTTAGGATAATGTAATAAATATTGGTTTTCTGTGAAGGAAATTAAGAAAGGGATTCCATTGTAAGAGTTAATATACTGAAAGAAGGAGGACAGGGGTTCAACTATGTGGAAAAGGCATAAATAAGACCATTTATGGACCCTGACAAGGTAAAAAAATTCAATCATATTTCACTTGAGTGGGAGATGAAGGAGGTAAGGTTGATCCAAAAATGGTAAAAAAAGCACATTAGGGAGGAAACCCATGTTTTTTAGATTTTTTATAGTATTTATATTTTTATAGGGATGTATGAACTCTCCCCCAGATAATTCAAATTTCATTGATTATGGACTAGGATTCCACCTATTTATTTGTATTTTGTAAGACCGTAAAGGTGATCATCATATAGCATGCAGCATGAAGTGTAGCTACAGAACCATTATATAGTGTGAACCCCATTCACAACAAGAATCAATGCAAATACACATCACAGAACCCATTTATGTCATGAATCCGGAGCAGGAATGACCTGTGTAGCGGACTTTAAAGAACCATTGAAAGGGGAGTTCATTTAAATTAGGAATTTTTTTCTTATTGTAATCACCATGTTGAATTTTTTTAATATATGAAATTAAAATTTCATACCCACACTTGATTTTTACTTTAATAAACCTAACTATAAGACATAAACTACTTAGGATACATTTCATCTCATGATTTTAAATTTTGTTCTAAATTAATTAAAATGGAGAAAGTGGTAAAAAGAGTTAGTAGAGATGATTATGTGGATTAGGATTTGGAAAATAAATATTTAGTGGGGATTTTAATTCTTATAAATGAAATTTTCTTTAGATTAGTATACGATTTGGATTTCTGATATTTTCATTAATTGGATTAATTATTTATATGTATTTCAATGAGTAATTGTCCTAAATTTTCATTCTTATTCTCAAGACATCCAATGAGCCTATTAGTTCCCATTATTTATTATAGTATATTTCTTGAGAAACTCAGGATTATTCTCTTCTATAATTTTCTTAGAATCTTATCAAATATTTGACTGTAAAAAATCACTTTTAATATGATTGACCCATATTTTGTTCAACCCTTTATCCTTAGAACCACCATACATTAATATTTATTATTCCTGTAGAATCTGTGAACATCCATGTTAAGAAGTTATCTAAGTTTCAATCCAATTTTATCCATTTCTACCATACTCATAGTATATTTCATAATATTTTAAAGAATAAGTGTTGAAGAGATATTTCCCCTGGTAGAGGGGATATGATTCATTGATCAGAATATGATGGGGTTTCCATGAGATTTTGGTTAGAGGTCATGATATCATTCATTGTATTTTATTATTAACATCTATTTTTAAAAAAATATAAAAAAAGTGATCAAAAATTTGTTTCTTATCGGGGGTCAAAATCACCATTACCAAACCGATGATCTTTTGATCGTATGTGGTTAGGTGATGAATGTGAGCTTTTTCTTAAAAATTTTTTTTGAAAGAAATAAATAAAAATTGAAACAAATAAATAATATAAAAATAAAAAATAAAAAATATCTAGAGGTGATGATTTATTAATTTTTCTTAGTTTTATCATGGGCCCAATTTGAATTTTTGGGGGAAGGAGGAGATTACATTTGTAAGGGGATATTGTTTATTGATATTTTTTCTCATATCATGAATTATTCTATAGAGATAAACCTCCTTTTTGATCTTTACTTTTACATCATTCACATGCCTTCACTAGGCCTCAGAGCCATTATATCCTAAGTAATGTAGCCCTAATTATTAATTTTCATATATGCCTATAAATGGATAGATGTTATATGCCTTTCAAGTCTATGTTAAGTTGCATGTTATTGAGGTATTTTTTTAAATCTATTTATAATTACACCCTAATGATGAACAGAAAAATTAAAGTGAGATAGATTAAAAATGGCATACATATTAATAATAAATTGAAAAATAAAAATAGATGAATGAAAAGTCATGGATATCTTAATAGAGTAATGAAAAATTATTGATTGATTTTTTTATTTAAAAATTGATTCTTTTATTAAATTTCATGTTTGATGGTTGAATATGTTATTTCATAATTTAACAATTTCTTTGGTTGACATTGAATTTAATGAATGGTAAGGTAAGCATCCTTTCTAGTATGTTGAGATTCCATCCTTTAGGAAAAGTATGAATTCAAGTGTTGAGGATTTGATACATACCTTTTCATATTTAAATACATTGATTTTAATGATATACTTGTTAATTAATTCTTGTAAACTTAATGTTTTATTCATATGTGGAAGGACACTTTAATTAATGGGAAATGGTGAAAAGGAGAAAAATGACTAGGATTTCAAATAAAAGAAGGATTCCAATTATGAAGTATGCCTATAGAACACTCCCATGGGACAAAAAATACCAATGTGAAATAGATATTCTATATCTAAAAAATAATGATTCACATAATCTAAACATTACACATCATTAAACATTATAATGAATGGAACAATTATAGAGTGAAAAGTGGGGGAAAGTGATCTAGATGATGTATTGATGTGTTAAAGCGTGACACACATGAATCATGCCATGAAACGACCCATAAAGGCCTATAAATGAATTCATACAATGTTAAAAGATGTAAATATTTAAAGGCCTCATATATTACATGTTTTGAATCATTTACACGATATAAAATTGTTAGGATGACCCAAAATGGAAATATTCGATACAATGGGTGGTAGAGACATATTTTAAGACACAAAGACCACTATAGATGAATTTATAACCCATATTAATTTCATTGAATGTTTCTCAAGCTCCAAAGGAATATATAAATAGAGATATGATCTGATACTATGATAATTATTTCAGATATCAGAGCTCTAGGTGAGAAGTTGTGTTGTATAGGGTCCTCCACCACACTTCATCAACTCTTTATTTAGGAATTATTTTTCTTTCTTAGTCCCCCTTACTCCATTATCACTATGATTAGGGGATAATTCCCACATTATTATAGGGAATTATAACTAAACGCGGGGAGTGTCATTCGATTTCATTCATTTATATTATTCATGTATTTGGTTTTCCAAAATTTATTTATCCAATTATAATCCATTTCTTTTTTAAATCATAAATTTTTTTTAATAAATATAAAAGTAACCTTTTAATTGTGAAACTGGTTACCCTTAATTAGTAATGATCATTGGATCATTTAGGGAAACGATGCTTAAATATGGTATCTATACAAATTTGATTCGAAAAATAAATAAATTAATAGACCAAGGGGATAGAGGATTTCCTAATTGAGGAGGGGATACTATGACAATTGGATCCACTTCATCTCAACTTTGATTCCGCACATGGATTATCAATTTATTTTATGAGAATTTAATTAAACATGAACCCTATAACTACAAAATACTGACACACTTTTTTTAATTTATCTCCAAACAAACCAAATCTTATATGTTATTCCTTTCTTTCAAAATCAATCAATATAATTTCATTCATCTTTATACAAAATTAATTAAAAAACTTTATTTAAAAACCTGATTAAACTAATTCATAATCTCATGGTTTTGAAATAAACTTTCTATGTACTATATTTTAATTAATTGTCTTCATTTTTTTAGTTTTATAAATTTTTATTTCGATTATCCCCATTGGGAAATAATGATTCCCTAATGGGTCAGTTACAGGCCAAGGCATGTTAAAAAATTGTGTGCTTATTTAGGATTTTTTTCTTTGAGTATGTGCATATTGGTTAAATAGCCATTGTTTCATCGCATTATTTCAGGTTTTGAGTGCTTTTGGATATAATATTTTAAAATCAATAAATATTTATAAACTCAGTGACTCGTAGACCGTTTAATGTAGAGGTAATATTTTGAGAAGTATTACCCCCCCCCCATCAATATGTTTCAGTAAAACATAATAACTTATAGTAGGAAAAACATTTAATCAACATTAATTATCATAAAACACATCTATTTAAAAACATATAACCATGACATGGTAACAATCAACACAAAATGGTTTACTCCAACCTAAACCATAATATGGTTAATACTACTAGTCCAAGGGTTTTTTTATTTCATATTTCTTTTGGTTTCTATTTACCATGACATGGTTACTTTTAGTCAAAAGAAAACCTAAAAATCACAATCATAATTCATGATTCAACTTAATATCATGACATTTTTTTATATATTTGATCTAAAAAATTCATTTTTACACTCATCATAAAATTATTTTCCATTTAAAATTGTATAATAGTCTCAATTACTCTTTATAAATTCTTAATTAAATAAATAAATATTATTGGTGAAACACTCCTCAAATCGTGTATTTTTTATCATTTCCATAACATGGATATTTTACTTCAACTAGAAAGATTCCCCTAAAATATCATAAATAATATGTTTTCAAACTCATGTTATTATCCCAAAAATGAAATTAGGACCATAATGATAAATTTTTAACTAAGACGTGGCTTTCATTGACTAGAATCTTTCACTTCTCATTTAATAAAATAATATGGGAAGTAAGATTACTCAAGAATAGTTTTCCACATAAAATATTAGCAACAATAATACCATGAGCTCATTTCCATAACAATGTGGTTTTTTAACACAACTAAATACTTTAAATTACTAATAGATCCATGATAGTAGCTCCTTGATTCAATTCTCAGAGTTCCTTTTAGGATATAGATAACATAAAAAATTAATATGAACCATGAAATTATATTTCCTCCTTTATTATCTTATATACAACATCATACAATGTACACTATACTAAAATGTGGGGTCATAAGACCATGAATTTCTCTTTTATTATTTATCTTAAATTAATCTATATTTAACAACTCTATATATATTCAACCATGTTGTTGATTTATTGTAGGAAATCAAAGTTCCTTTCAATCACAAAATTTCCCTCATGCCCCAAATATTCAATATATGAATCATTGATGGTCATATCTCAAGAAATACTTTACATACACAAATTTTAGTATCATCATCCATAATAAAGTCTAAAAATAAATCTTGGAACCTGACATATTATCAATATGTTAGTTAATTATTAATACAAAATAAATAAAATAATAATAATTAGGATTGTTATCCTCTCAATTTCACAATAAAATATAACCCTTAAATTTTTATTTTGGACTAAACTATCCTCATTTCCAAGAGAACAATGTTATCTCTCTCTCACTATGTAGTATTATTTATCATCTCCCCTCGTTTTATTATATTTTTTAAAATTGTCTAGTAGATTTTATCTATATGATATCAAAATTTTAGTATGGCATTCCTAATTCAATGAAAAATTTGGAATTCATATATTATAGGTGATTTAATAAATTAATTTTCCCTATATATGTATAGAAATTTATACAATAAAATTAAATTTTATTTTCTAAAATACTCTGTATATGATAATTAAATTTTTTATACTAAAATGTAGATAAATAAATTTTTAAATTAATGTGTGCATCGATAATATTATTTATATACACATTACCTATATAGATGCATGCAATTTAAATTTTTAGTGGAAATTGACACTTTTATTTTTATAGTAGAAATTTATAATGTATTTTTTCCATACATTTTACATACCATTAATTTTTATATACCTATATATATAATAATATATAAAAATTAATGACTATAAATAAATTTAAAAAACTATATACATATATATATATATAAATTAATTAGTGTTTGTGAACATATATATGTATATATAAATAAAAACATACATATATATATATAAATTAATATAAAAATATTTATACATATGTACATGGATATATTATAATATAAATATATACATACATACATTTATTTGTGTTACAACTGGAGGTGTTAATGTTGGATTTATGGTCAATTGAATTTAGTGATTAGAGTTATGGAGAGATTGAGATATTTAATGAATTTATTAAGGAGTTATTCAGATAAAGAACAAAAACCATGGTGTAAATATGATAGTTATTATATTAAAATTGGGTTTTTGTACATAAATCTAGATATAGTGAAGGTATATTGCACTACAATGGATAGTGGCACACTGGAAGGAGGAACCCATTAATATTTGGAGCTATTCTAGTTAGACATGGATGGTGTGTCATCATATAATTGGAAATATCATACCACAATACAATATTGTGTAAGATGAAAAAATTACTGAAGTATGGATTTTTAAGAGGGATCATACCACAATGCTTTGGCCATAAAAATTTGACATGTCTCTATTTGCTAAGAAATTAACATTATATCATCAATAAATTGATCACACTACAATAGGTTAGTGTTATTTAAATAAAGGAGTTCACATCATAATGAAATGCATGTGTTGTTCTGTGATATAGAATAAAATCCCATAATAAACAAAGTTATGATTATTTAGTGTGGTTATAGTAAGATGAGTTTGAGAAGATTTTGTAGGATTGAAGCTCATCATTCCGCAATGAGTCTGGAATATAGAATAAATATCTAGAATAACAAATATATCATGTTGTAATGATACACATCATTCTTTGATGTATGTATAAATACATAATTTTATAGAACTTGAGGAAATGTATCTTTTCCGTATTTTTAGAATTTATGGATTGACCTTCAAAAAGAAAAACAATGATTATTGGTGGATAATTTATTTAGATATCTTTGAAGTCTATGTTTGAATGGAAAGTGGTTAAGAATTTGAATTTGAATTCAAAAATTTAAACTCCTTGATGATATATATAATGATAAGATAAAATAGAGAATATATTGAACAAGTGATTGTATACATTTTTTAACATTATTAAGTGAAGATCAGAAAATTATGGTGAACACCCTTTATCATATGGGTTAATTTATTCCATTTGTATCCATGTAATAATGACCTATGTTTCAACACTATAATCATTTTTATCCTTCTTATAAAGTAGTGAATGGAAGAGGGGTAGAGCTCATGGACCTTCGATGAGCAATGATCTTATCCAAAATATTGTAATCACTAACTATTGAAGTAATTATTAGTATGCATATTAAAACATATTGGATATGTGTGTAACATCCCACACTATTATATGTTATATAATCTTGAGGAAAATTATTTTTTTATCTTCATAGCATGTCCATTTGGATAAATGGTATTTTTATTGGAAGTAAATTGGTTGAGACACCCTTGGGGTGTTTTTACATGAGGTTTTGGGTTGGGGTGATGGTTCAGAAGATTATTAGAGGGTTAGAGTAGTATCAAGCCTGATGTCTCTATGTAGCATATCCATAGGGTACCTAGTGAGACACCCAAATACATGTTTCCTCTAGGGGTCAATGGGTGCATAGTGGTCCCAAACCCAACAACTACTAGGATTATTGGTGGTTTTATGAGGATAATACCCATTATTTCTAGGCCTACCCCCCCATTCAACATGAGTTACACTTGGTATAAGGAATTTTAGTGGCCCTATTCCTTATTTATTCCCCCTTATGGATTTATCTTGGATTTCCCTCAATTCATGGTTGTTCAGAGCCAGTTTCTGCACACTAGATCTAGGTAAATCCTATCTATTATTCTTGTTATTCCTCTTGGTATCCTTACTTATTTTGGGTGTTCTAATCTATGGATTTCAATATTATTCCTTTTGGTCCTGTTGGAATCACAATAATATAATAGTTCTTTATGTTGTAGTGGCTTTAGTATTCCTAAATAGGGGATATAGATCATATTACTCACTATTTCATTGGAGGTACATTTCCCATGGAATATTTCTAGGTTTTTTCTAAATTATCATGGAATTAGAAATTTATTTAGTTTATAATGATAGGTATTTTACTCATAAGAGTGAAAGGGGAATTCCATGAGACATTGGCATGACATTTCGTAAGGTTATGTCCATGGGATAAGTCCACTCGATGAGTTTTGTGTCATTATGACTAATATAGTTAAATTTAATAACTAATTATAAATGTTTATAATTAAATGATTATCTCATGTGGTGTGTGGTAATGGATCTAGATAATTGAAATTTTTGGTCTTATATTAGTCAGTAGTGGAGCGCATGGTTTATAGATGGTAACCCCATTTTGATGGAAGGGGATCCCTTTAATAATACACTATATCGGTGTCTACATGTTCATTACATGTATGCTCCTCAATTTAAGTTTTGGTAATTTTTTAAGGGGAAAGTGAAACCAAGATGATGGTATTGTATTAGGTTAATATATGTAATACTTAAAATAGTGTTCCACACAAGATTTAGGATTTGAGAGATGCTCGGCAGTTATATCACCAAGGGGAGTGATGTCTATAATGGATTAAAAAACCCAAAATGGCCTTGGGTCATGAGAGTAATTATGTTTTACATGGTATGGGTCCTAGTGTGCTAGTTAAATTAATTACAAGTGATCATCCCTTGAGGAATCGACCGGTTGATGTAGACTTTGGAAATTTGATATAAAATTATATAATGATATCCTTGGGGTAGTGAGCCATATTTTTTGATAATGTCCTTGAATTTTTTTAATTATATTCTCTAAGTTGGTAAAACATTTGGTTCATTTAATTTTAGTGTTATGATATTTTTAATATAAATAATATTTTTATCTATGTGGATGTGAAAATTTATTGAATCTTAAGATTATTCCCATATAAAATTTTTGACATTGTGGTTGTGTCTCGCTTAGGGGTATTTTACTAAGATATGTGTATTTTCATGACATATCATTAAACCTTATATGTGATAATTTTCATTAAAAAAAGTAAAAAATTAAAAAAAAATTATTTATTTTTGACCAATTATCAGTTGGTGAGGTGTCATGTAACAAGGCATAGTATTCTCCATGTGGGGATGACATGGAAAGGTATATTCTAGAAAAATCCATCTTTTTCTATGACTTTTCACTAAGAAAGGGGAAATTATATCATTTATAAAGGATATTTTTTTCATGTTTTAATAAGGGAAACTAAATATTCAAATTAAATAAATAATTTACCCCTACCTCTAATCCTCCCTTTTCCTCTATTCAAAAATGGGAATTCATGAAATTAATTCTCTATTACTAAAAATTCATTGAGATAAATTCACATATACCTCTATTTTTATAAGAGAATTATTTAATTAAATTATTCTTCTTATTTTTCTTAATGTTGGAGGTGGAAATTAAATTTAAGGAATGTGATTTGATCATCAAGATTTGTTAAATCTCTAATGAGGTTGGACTTTTGTTATTTATGTGTTTTCATTATTCTCTATTATCTCAAAATATCTTCTTCTAAATTGATAATTATCAATGAATAGAATAATTTTATATGAAAAATGTTATAATTGTGAGATAATAATATAAAAATAAATTATTTTCCCCTCTCATGGCATGAACAATGAATAATTGCATATTTTTTAAAATACGTTCATTATGAAACTCTGATTATTTGTGGAATTTTATTTCATGAAAAGAATTAGGTTTTTATAGAATTTCATTAACTAATTAAATTATTTTATTTTATCAATACATAAAGAAAATAATATTTTTAACCTAATTAAATATATCCACTAACCATGTTAGTTTATTTTTTGAAATATTTTATTTCTTTCATGGGATAAACATGGGGATGAAACCACCACATTTTTCATAATGTTTTCATTCAATAAGTTTACCTAAATTATTTCTTTAATATGTTTTGTTCTTGTTGAAGAGTATTCATAATAAATATTCTCAATAAAATTATTATTTTATAAATTATTTGATTCTAAAATAAAACCTAGGTAAATATCCATAAACCATTGAGAAATTATTTCACCCTATGTATTGATTCCATTCTTCTATATACTTGAATTCTTTAATGAACCCATATGTAAGTCTATCCTTGATTGACTAGGTAGTCCTTAGACTACAACCATCTCAAATATATTTATCTTGTTTTTCATGATTCATGATCCTAAAATAGAGTAAAATCAAATAACATGAAGATTTGGGTGAATGGTGGTGGAAACGTGGTGAGTTCTAGGTGATATTCAAAGAACTGATGGATGGTGATGAAATTGATTAAAAAAATGGATAAAAATAATTATTGTAAAGTGTGATGGAGTCCCCATAGGAGTTAGAGTTTATAAGAACCAATGATATGGACAAAGGTAGAGGCAGTGGCATGTTTCACATAGTTTTCTGCACTGTAGTGTTTGAATTTCTGATGACACACTATGTAATCCTCAAGCTACAATGTTGGAGTTTTGGTTAACCAATAAATATCACACATACTCCATGTCCAACACTATTCATATTGAGGATAAATTCTTATATATTTACTATTTATACATTCCCATATGATTCATAGAACCCACACATCATGTGCCACGTCACAAATTCCATGTACGTTATGGAAGATGGATCACCGTGAGCAGATAGTACATGACTAGATGTCATGTAGGTCCTACATGATGATTATTATATAGAGACACCATATATATCTCGGTACTACACACCATCTAATTCTAGATATATCATGTATTCTAGGTAATAATAACTTTGAGTTCTTTTTGTGTACATAAGGTTAAGTAATGTTCTTCTTACCATACATGTAGTGTAACCATATTGGACACACCTTGTATATTGGATTCACATGGATTTAATTATGGTCGTATATGAATATCCTTGACTAAGATCCCTATATTTCATGTACCCTAATAGGCATGTCATATTATTGGATATTTATAGTATTATTTATTATTTATCTCCCATGTTCCATTTTTGGACATACATGTAGTTCATTAAAATTATTTTCTCACATAGATAACAACAAAATAATATCCATTGAAATTAGAGATTATTCACATTACTACATAGCTAGTTTAAATATATTAGATCACTTAGAGACACAACAGGTGTGGGTGATATGTTTAGAGTATATATGAAGTTTCCCACTCCCCAAAGTTTTAGGGCATGGTCCTCCACATATGAGTTTAAGTACTCCCCTATAGACATTCTCAGGATAGGTCAATAAAATTACCCTTATATTATATGGGTTTTAGAATTTAATTTCAGTCAAATAATATGTATTCTACTTTTTATATAATATTTATGGTGTTTAGGTATCTTGAGAGTGGGTTATGGAAGAATGGTTCATACATATAGAATAAAAACTGTCATAGGTAGGAATTCGTGGCAAAAAAGTATGCTTCACATCATGGAATTTCAAAACAAAACATTCTGATGATCTGTCAAGATCCATTCATACTATTAAAAATATTCTCACAATATTAATTAATTCTAATAAATTTTTAAGGAGGGTTAAATGGGTAATTTTTTCTATAACCCTTCATAGTTATACTCATCCTTCTTTTTAAACTTTTCTTGGGATTATGGTTTTATAGGGTGTCTCTCAGAAGGTTTTGTCTCTCCTCTCCAAATATTTTTTATTTTTCAAGAATTTTTCATCCTAGTTGTTCTCTATTAGTAAATATAACACCTTTTTAGACTAATATCCTTGTATCTATTTTTTTGGTCATTCACTTCTAGAACCCAGATATGATGAATTTGGGGCTAATTTTAGGGATTTTTCATGTGTAGATTATTTTTGAGTGGGAATTATTGGTGTTTTACCTTAATTGCACTAGAGGTAGGAGGTCCTTACCCTTTTAAAACTTTAATATAAAGATTTATGTATAATATTTTATGTGGGTGTGTGTATATCCCTATGGTAATTTTTCTAATGTATTAGAGTAACTAGGTAGGTCTGTATAAACATGGTAAACCCTTAAGAGGGAGAGTGAGTGTTTGATGACTGGTTAAAGTGGGAATTACACCTAGATTCTTGGGTGACATAGGAGTATTATTCTAGAAAAATATTATCTTGGGGGATTCATTCAAGATATTTTGTGGCTAGTTTATCTTAGATAATTTTTTGGGGGGAACATGTGATGATTTCCCTATCTTGTGTGACTTTTAGTGATTTATTGATAAACTATCTTACTTATTTTTTATGATATCCCTTTAATCCATGATAATGGGTAAAAGAGTTTATGTGGACTCCATTAAATTTATGGGTTTTGTTCATAGTAATTATGGTACCTCTCTAGAATCTTTATGTATTGGTTAGAGTTTTAATGTGACCTCCCTAGAGTATATAGGGATGGGTCGGGGAACTAGACGAGGACATGACCTATACCTAAGGAACTAGTCATTTGTAGTTATTTTCTTCCAAGTTTTTGACATAATTTCCTTCTATTATGGGGATAAAGTAGTTAGGTTTGGGGTTTTGTTGGCCTATTTAGTTTATGATGATCCAGTATATTATGTGTTTAATTATGCATTTATTTTCTATTTATTCATCCACATTTATTAATTTGTTAAATTTATTTTATGGTCCTGTTGGTGGTATCCTACTGAGTTTATTATCAAAATATGTAGGGGTATATCAATGTGCATATAGACTACAAGGTCAGATATACATCCAATTGAAAGGGCACTATGATAGATTGTTTAGTATATATTGTTGGATAGGAATAGAGGTGATATCATGGAATACATCAATATATTTGATATTTGATAGTAATGTAATTAATATTTTCATAATTTATTATATAATCCCTTTAATGATTTTATATGAAATGTGCATAATTCTTGTGAAATATTAATGTTTAAATATTAAATATAATTTTAGAGCACTATTTTAATTCATCCAGATTCAAGTCTATTTAATGTTATAATCATCACTCTAAACCTACTTATCCAAATTTCATTATTAATATTTATTATGGTTCCGTACTCCAATTAAAACATTTCATTAGAAGGAACCTTTGGCCAAATCGTCCATTTGGAGGGTCATATGTTCCACACAAGAAAACCCAAAGAATCTGTGATGAAACTGGACCAGCCATGATGATTGGGTTACTGTTAAAAATACAGAATCCCAAATTTTTTAAAACTCTACCATGTGTTTTTTATTATCAAAATGAATCATGGATAAAAAATGTAAGTTCCAACTACTAGAACAAGGGGCCCAACTAATTCATTGAAGTCCAGTCCACCATTCTGGATGGGAATTAAAATCTAGACATTATTCATGAAATTTCTCTTGATCTTGTAATCAAATAAATCTGGTATTTTTCATTGTGAAATACAATATAAGTGCGGCCAACTTTTCAGAAGAAACTATTTTTATTTTAGGGTGTCTTCCTATTCAATATCCCATTCACATTTCAACCTTCTGAAAATTATGGATTGAAATGGAATGATTACAATTGTTTACTCCAACCGCCATAACTTTTGTTCCATAATTCCAAATGGCTAAAAAAATTTGGGAGTATTAAAAAAATATTATTATATATAACTTTCAAGAGGACGATATCTCTGGATTCAGCGGTTTAAATCAGAAAATCATCCAGACAAGTTGAGGGAAATATTTGGAATGAAAACAGTCCAACTCCTTGGGATATAAATACACCCCCCTCATTTCCTTAAAAAGGGTAGGAATTTTAGAATATAGGAGAATATATTTTCATGACCAAAGCCTTGAAAAATTCTTATGAGGACCTTACATACTCAAATTTTCACTTGAGAGACCATTCGTCCTCTCTTAGTTTTCATTTACTTTTGTGTTCTTCATTGATGTAATCATGTAACTCTTTTCATTAGAATTCCGTTTTAATGTAAGTTTCTTCTTAATATCTCTTATTCTCATACATCTTCTTTAGTTTAATATTAATGTTTTTAAAATATTTTAAATAATGTTAAAACACTTTCCCTTCTTTTTCTTTCTCATTCTATCTAAAGTCAGTATTTAATTCCCTTTACTGTTTATGTGGGTGTGTTCAGCACACAATTCTTTTCTTATCCCTTATTTTTCTCATCAATTATTAATTCATCATAATAAAATGATAACTGGATTATTATCCACCAAAATTTATGAGTAAATCTCTCATTGGGGTGATACATAATTTGGGGATATTAAGTGATTGAGGGCCTTCACTAAATGAATATTATTTAAATTAATATTGTGTATATTGAACTTAATATGTAATGGGTTAATGACTTGTTTTTTTTAGTATATGGATTCCATGAATTATTGAAAGAAAAAATAAACTACCATAAACAAGTAATGGTAATTATTAGTACCCCAAGTTAAGTTACAGCTTGGGTTAATGCTTTAACACTTGGGAATTCCGATCAAAATCATCTTTTGAAGTGTGTATTAATTTAATGCAATATAAACCAATGATCAAGGATATCATAATCTTAAATCACCAAAAACAAACTCACCCCAATCTTTATAAATTTTTTAAATCAAACATAATCCATAAATTATTTCATATGTTCTGAAAACAAACCCCCCAATTAGAATGCAGTCTACTAAAAATAATCAACTATTAAAAAGTATCATCACTGAGGATTTGACCAGAGTGCTGCTATACACATTAGTAGAGCACTGAAACCTTGATCGGTCGATAGGAGACAATATTATGTGCTTATAAATAGAGACGTTGATGGGGATGGTGTAATTAAGTAGTCTTTAGTTTCTAGTAATTTAAAAAAACAATTTAAAAACAATTTAAAAAAACACAAAGAAAAAACCATATTACTCTTTCTTCCAAAATCTCTTTGAATGCCCCGTATCCTCGCAAAAAATCTGTTGGATTTGTTTGACCCTCAAATTATGCGAACACTTCACCAACTTAAGAGGAACATAATAGATAATCAACTCATTCAAGAACCTGTCCTTGTCCAACCAATTGAATTAGATATAGCCAATCCTAGCGAACAAACACGTAAAGAACTTACTGTCCCTGATATGAATTACCAACCACTTGTTATTCAATATCCAAACATAGAGGCTGACTTAAAACTCAAATAGGGTTCTATTTATCTTCATTCTCATTTCCACGAGCTAGCCGGTGAGGATCCACATCTCCACCTTAAATAGTTCCAAGTGGTGTTCTTTACCATGAAGCCTCAAAAGGTTTCTGTGGAACAAATCAAACTCTGATCATTCCATTTCTACTTTACTAACACTACTAAGATATGGATTTACTACCTCCCTCCTGGTTCCATACCCACATAGAATGACATAAAGTGAATATTTTTAGAGAAATTATTTCACACTTCTCGTATTACTTCTATCTGAAATAAAATAAGTGGTATTTGTCAATTCCCATATAAATCACTCTAGGAGTACTAGAAGAGGTTCAAAAATCTTTTTGCAACATTACGAGACCCCCAAATCCCTGACCAACTCTTGATCCAGTACTTCTATGAGGGGTTATTGGATATGGAGAGAACTCTCATTGAAGCCGCAAGTAGAGGTGCTCTTATTTATAAAAATTCCACATCTTCAAGACATATCATTAGAAATATGGATGAAAAAACACAACAATTCCATGCTTGAGAACATGATCAAGTCAAAAAAAGTTCAATAGAATCAATCCATAGAGTATAAAAATATGACTGAGTGGATGAGTGAACTTACAGGTCTTGTGCGACAACTAGTTGTGGATTCCAAAGCCACAACCTCATCTTATACATAACTTCTATTCCCTGAACCTATCAATAACTATGAAATCTATAGCTCCAAATCTCATCAAACTGACACATTTCCACAACTTCAAGAGGATCCCACTAATTCATCTGGCCCAATGGAGCTCAATATAGAATATGCTCAGTAGAACCCCAACCCTCAACAATCAGGTCAGTTTGTTAGAAACTTCAACCAACCCCACTCTGATCCCTTCTCTTCTACCTTTAACCAAGGATTGAGGTATGATAATCCCATTTCTCATCCCCCTCAATTACCTCCTCAAAACCCAAACCAATTCTAAAATGGTCAAGGTGTTGGTTACTTCCATCAACCTTGCCCTTTTGTTCCTCAACCTCAAAGGATCAATCCTCTTATTCCTCCTATAGAATTCCCCTATCCTAGTGAGCCATCCCAATTCCCAAACCAATACAATCGCTTTCCCAAGAACCAAAATGAAGGAATCCTAATCTGGGACAAGCCTCTTCTTCCAAGAAACCATGGGAATGTGCGGTGGAAGACCTTTCCTCATTCACCCATTCCTTCCTTAAAAACATTGAAACCCAAATTGGTCATCTTTCATCCCACCTAAGCCAGCAACAACAATAAAGTTTTCCCTAACTCCCAACTCAAACATTACCCAACCCCAATGGTAATGTCAGTGAAATTGCACTTAGATCAGGGAAGAAAATTTCTATGCCTCAAGATAAGTCCTCCAACCACCCTTGAAATTTTGACCTAGAAAATGAAAATAAAATGAAACATGAAAAGGAATCTGAATCCATTCTATCACCTCCTTCCATTCCACTTAGGAATCCAATTCCCTTTCCTCAAACTGTTTCTAAACCAAAAAATTCCTTTGAACTCGATCCATAAATAATTGACAAGTTTAAGCGTGTTAAAGTTAACATACCAATTTTATATGCCATAAGAAATCCCTAAGTATGCCAAGTTTCATAAGGAATTATTCACCCAAAAGACGAAACTTAGGACCTTCAAAAATGCTTCCACCCAACATTCTATTCCCATAAAGTGCAAATATCCATGGACCATTACGGTTCCATGCCAAATTGTAAGTTCCAACTTCGATGATGCACTCATAGACCTAGGAGCCCCAATAAATGTCATGCCCAAATCCATCTTATTTTACCTTGTTCTTTGTCCCTTAAATCCAATGAGTGTTTTCATTCAGTTATCCAATAGAAGCCTAGATAGTCCTGGGGGAATAATTGAGGATTTCCTTATTAGTGTCAATGATCTTATCATACCAACTAAATTCTATGTCCTTGACATGGAAGGTGAGATGGACTCTTCTCGATATCCCTTAATTCTAGGAAGACCATTCCTCATGACTACTAAAACCAAGATTGATGTCCATTTAGGAATCTTATCCATGGAATTTGGTGACCAACTGGTCATGTTCACCATTTTACAAGCCATATGATACCCATATGGGGATCACTCTATATTCTCAATCCAGGCTTCTGAGGAAACTTCTGAGATTCAATTGAACCCCATTCCATCATGTTCATCATGTTCTAATGAGACAGGATCTTGTGAAATATTCATCATGATTAACTAAGTTACAAATGGTTAATTTTTTGTAGACCTCTCATTCATAAAATCCATCAATATATAAGAACTCTAAAACTCTCTTCAATCCCACATCAACTCTGCTCTCTACTACAACACCTTGGATAGTTTTAAGGAAAATTAATTTGAAGAAACTGAAGTCCCTTCTTCCATTCATGAGTTTTCTAACCCACAAATGAGAGATGATACTGATCTAAAACATCTTCCTAAACACCTAAAATATGAATTACTTTTCCATGATCACTCATATCCTGTTATTATCTCTGCTTCACTTACTAAAACCGAGGAGTCCAAACTTGTTTAGTTGTTAGAGGAAAAAAATTCCTTAGGTTGAACCCTATATGAAATACCAGGAATCAACCCTGCTCTTTGCATGCATCACATACATCTTGAGTAATCAACCAAACCAATTAGACAAAAAAAAAGACTCAATCCACTAATACTTTAGGTGGTTAGGTAAGATATCGCCAAGAATTTTCAAGTTGGTATTATCTACCCAATTTGTTATAGTGAATGGGTCAGTCAAATTAAAGTTATACCTAAGAATGGTGGGATAATGGTTGTCAAAAATGAACATGGGGAGTTAGTGACAACTCGAGTGAAGAAAAAATGGAATGTGTGCAACAACTATAGGAAATTGAATGTTGAAACAAGAAAAGATCACTACCCTCCTCCATTAATTGATCAAATGATAGAACAATTATCCGGAGTAACATTGTTGCTTTCTTGATGCATACACCAGCTACTTACAAATCCCAACGCACCTCAGGACCTAGAAAAGACTACTTTAACATGACCCTTTGAAACATATGCATATTAAAGAATTCCTTTTGGAATTTTCAATTCTCCTAAAACATTCTAGAGGTGTATGATGAGTATCTTTTCTGAATTCATTGAACACTGCATGGAAGTATTGATGGATGACTTTACCATTTATGGTGAATCATTTGAATCTTTCTTTCATTCACTCTCTCTAGTCCTTAAAAAGTGTTTCAAGTGTAACCTTGTGTTAAATTTTGAAAAATTTAACTTCATGGTTGCAAATGGGATTGTTCTAGGGCACATAGTTTCAAAATATGTTATTGAAGTTGATCCGACAAAAATAGAAGTGATCTAATCACTTTCGGAACCCACATATGTTAAAGACATCCATTCATTCCTTGGTCATGCTGGTTTCTATCAACAATTAATCCATAAATTCATAAGGATTTCCCTCCCACTCACTAGGTTTCTCTAAAATAATGTTACTTTCCATTTTGATGAGGTTTGTAAGAGAGAATTTTTTGAACTCAAAACTGATCTTATATCTACCCCAATAATCTAACCACCTGATTGGTACTTACCCATTTGAATTGATGTGTGATGATTCGAATAGAGACATTGGGGATGTTCTTGGTCAAAGAAAAGAAAATATTCCTAAAGTCATCTATTATGCCTCAAAAACATTGTATGAAACTCAATCTCACTACATTTTCACTAAAAAATAACATTTAGCAGTGGATTCTGCCTTAGATAAATTCCAACCCTATCTCTTAGGTTCCAAAATCATAATCTTAATAGATCATTCTACTAAAAAGTTCTTACTCAAGAAAAGTGATTCCAAACTAAGGCTAATAATATGGATCCTAATGCTCCAAGATTTTGACCTTGAAATCAAAGATAGACCTGGAAAAAGAAAACCTTGTGGCTAATCACTTATGTAGAATTTCTAATTCTTCTCATTTAGAACTCATTAATCCTGAATTCCCCACATAGAAACTTTCATCTCTCACTCCAAAGTTACCATGTTATACCCCAATTTTAAACTACTTGGTTACTAGTATTTTTCCTAAAATTTTTTCAAAAGAACAACAAATAAAGCTGAAAAGTGATTCAAAATTCTATTTTTAGGAAGATAGAAAACTTTGTAAAACTAGGTCTGACATTGTAATTTGGATATGTGTTGATGAAGATGAACATTCCTCCATCTTATAATTTTGTCACTCACTTCCTGGAGGTGGAAACTTTGGACCTCAAAGGACCTCCCGAAAGGACCTAGAATCGAGATTCTTTTGGCATTCACTTTTCAAGGTCTCACATGTGTTCTATAAATCATGTCTCACATGCCAAAAGATTGTCACAATTTCAAAGAGAAATGAAATTTCCCAAAATCCATTAATTTTCTGTGAGATCTTCAATGCTTGGGGAATCGATTTCATGGGACTATTCCCCCTTCCAATAGATTATCATACATTATTCTTATAGATTATTATTTTTCTAGGCGGTTTGAGGAAAAACCCCATATAAAGGATGATTCACATAATTTTAGTGATTTCCTAATGACATACATCTTCCATAGATTTGGCACACCACATTCCCTGATAAGTGACATATAAACCCATTTTTGTAACAAAACTATGGAATTTCTTTTGAAAAAGACTGGTGTTGTACATAAAACATCAACTGCATATTACCCCCAAACAAATGGCATGGATGAAATTTATAATAGAGATGTGAAAAGAGTGATTGAGATAATTATAAAACACATTATAAAGGATTGGCCTAAAAGACTTGGTAAAGCACTTTGGTCTCATCAAACTGCCTATAAAACACCCGTTGTGATGTCTCTTTTTAGGCTAGTTTTTTGTGAACCATGTCATTTTCCAGTTGAAATCCAACATATGTCATTTTTTTTCCTATGAAAACTTGTAATTTTGATTTTGAAAAAATCTGGTGAAGAAATATTGTTTCAATTGGATGAAATGGAGGAGCTTCGACTTGATTCTTATGAGAATTCCAATCTGTAAAAAGAAAAGGCCAAGGCACTCTATGACAAATACATCCTGATAAATGTATTTCATGGTGGTGAAAAGTTAATTCTCTTCAATTCTCGATTTCAGCTTCACCTAGGTAAGATTAATTATCATTGGGAATGTCCTTTTGTTATTACTAATGTTTACCCATTTGGTGGAGTGAAATTCCAAGACCCCACTTCCAAAAGGACATTCACGGTTAATGGACATTGGTTGAAGCATCTCTATGAGAGGACACACATCCTAGGAACCACGTTGACTTCCATTAGATCCCCAACTTCTAGAGTAGACCCCCCACCATATGGAGACATTGACCCACTAAATCCAAACCAGGTGAACCTCTTTCCCTTTAACTCTCTCTATCTCTTCATCTCTCTCTATCTCCCTCTTTATTCTTCTTCCCCTCTCTTTCATTTTTTACCACTTTCTTTATCAAATCCTTTTCTTTTTCTATTTTTATTTTGTCTGTATGTGTATTTATAAAAAAACTAAAAAAACCTAAAAAACTCAACAATAAAAAAATCATTTAAAAAAATATGAAAAATAAAGGGCCATACCTACTCACTTTATAATTTACATATTTAGTCCAACCATTTTGGGGATTCAAAAGACATGGATTCATCTCAAAATGTTTGTGGTTTCTTCGTACCTTTGGATAAATAATATTGTGTCAAAACCAAAAAAATTTGAATGCTCAATTTTTTTTATTTGGAATGTTATTTTCCCCACCCGTGAGGAACAACATTTTCTTTCATGCCAAGGCTATCTATGGATATATTTTCATAATTTTTGTTTTTCACCCGCATTTGTGAATCTTGATTTTATGGACCTTTGATCTAACCTTCCAACTTTTGTGTGCATTAATATGATAGTGGCATTTTCTAAACCTCATGATAATCATAATAGCCAAATATCCTATCATTGCCCTTACATTAATCATCCTTTTGAAATCCCCTTTGAGCCTATGAAAACATTTTCTTTAATAGCCACATTACAAGCCCAATAACTTATTCTACGCAATATCAACATGGATTTTCATTGCATAATTTTTTGAAATTCAAGTGTGGGGGAATAGATTTCATTTTTGGTACCCTTTTGTTGATTTTCACCATGTTATCATATGCTTGAGGGAAAGAATCAATTTAAGTGTGGGGGAGAGGTTGTACTTTAGTGGGGTTTGAGAATTTATATATGTTTATCTTGTACAAATTATATTGAAATGTGTTAAAAAAATATCAAAAAAATTAAAAAACAACAAAAATGAAAATAAGAATGGGTTGTGTCTTGGGTTGTTCAAAAGTCACTCTTCCTCAACCTTTTATCTTGTTATAAATATATAATTAGTGTCATGAAGATATCAATCATGTGTTGGGAGATTAGTGTGAGATCAATTTCAAGTTCATCTTTTGAAAATTTCAAAAAAAATGAACACTTATATCATTGGGAGAAGTTTTCAAGGTTTTTTAAATATTTTATCTTCTTATTTTATTCCACTTTTGAGTCTTTATTCAGAAAATTATTCCCTTCTAAATATGTGTTTCCATTTCTTTCCATGTTTTTTTTAAAAATATTGAGCATTTATTTTTCCATGTTTGTGTTTTACCCCCCTTTTCCCTATATTTTGGATATCATCTTCCTGCCATCCCATAGCCATAGAAAAACCACCTAAAAAGACCTCTTTATTTTTATTCACTTTGATATTGGGAATGGAAGATGAGATATCTTTAAAACACTAATATTTTCAATTTTTGATTGGTGAAAGAGTGAACCTACATTAATGAATTTTTATCATCTTGAGAGGTGTGAATTTTGAGTGTCCACATTTTCCATTTCTAAATTTGAGCATGGAAATTTGAATTTTTTTTGGAACATTATTTCTGTAACAACTTTGGGTGAAATTAAATATGAATTATTGAAATGGTCTAAACCTCCCCTAAGTAGGGAAAACAAAATTTTAATATTTTTTGGTGAATAAAAATGATTTTGTTATGTTCTTATATTTATTTCACATGAGGACATGCACAAGACTAAGTATGGGGGAGTTGATGTTATTAATATTTTCATAATTTATTATATAATTCCTTTATTTATTTTATATGAAATGTGCATAATTTTTGTGAAATATTTATGTTTAAATATTCAATATAATTTTTGAGAACTATTTGAATTCATTCAGATTCAAGTCTATTTAATGTTGTTCTAATAACTCTTAACCTAGTTATAGAAATTGCATGATTATTGTTTTGTAGGATTTCTTACTCAAAGTAAAACATTTATTTAGAAGGAACCTTTGGTCAAACCATCCATTTGGAGGGTCATATGGTCTACATAGTAAGACCCAATGAATCTGTGAAGAAATAGGACTGGCCATGATGATTGAGTTACTGTTCTAAATCCTAAATCCCAAATTTTATGAAACTCCACCATATGTTCTTTATTATATAAATAAATAATGGATAAAATTTTAAAGGTCCAAATAAAAGAAAATAGGGCCCAACTGATGCTTTGAAGGTCATCCCACCATTCTGACTGGGAATTAAAATCCGGACACTATTCATGACATTTCTCATGATCTAGTCATTAAATCAATCTGATATTTTGTAGTGTGAAATCTAATATATCTGTGGAAAACTTTATGGAAGAAACTATTTTTATTTTAGGTCGTCTTCAGGTTCAAAAACTCGTTCACATTTCTACCTTCTGAAAAGTTTGGATTGAAATGGATATATTACAATTGTTTACTCCAACCGCAATAACTTTAGTTCCATAAGCCCAAATAGCTCCAGATTTTGATAGTAGTCAGAAAACATTATTATCTACAACTTTTAATAATAATATATCTCTATATTCAGATATTTGAATGGGGAAAGCGGTGAGAAAATGGAGGAACATATTTGGAATGCAAACTGTCCAACTCCTTGGGCTATAAATACATCCCCCATCCTTTCCTTCAAAAGGGATGGCATTTCAGAAGATAGAATCATATATTGGCATGACCAAATCGTTTCCAAATGATTTTTATAACCTTCCACTCTCAATTATTTACTTGAGAGACATTTATTCCTCTCTTTGTTTTCATTTACTTTTCTGTTCTTTATTGTTGTAATGTTGTAAGTATTTTCTTTGTAATTCTATTTTAAAGAAGGTTTCTTCTTAAATATCTCTTATTATCATCCACATTTTTTATTTTAATATTAATGTTCTTAAAATAGTTTAAATAAATTTAAAACCCTTAACCTCTTTTTCTTTCCCATTCAATCTACAATTAGTATTTAATTCCCTTCACTGTTTGTGTCTGTGTGTTCAGTGCACAACTCTTTTTTTATCCCTTTCTTTTTTTCTTAACTTATTAATTCATCATAATAAAATTATAACCAGATTATTAACCACCCAAATTTATGAGTAAATATATCATTGTAGTGATTCATAATTTGGGGATATTAAGTGATTGAGGACCTTTGCTAAATGAATATTCTTTAAATTAATATTGTGTTTTTTGAACTTAAAATGTTATGGATTAATGAAATGTTTTGTTTAGCATATGGATTTCATATATTATTAGAACCACAAATAAACTACTATAAATAAGTAATGGTAATTATTAGTACCCTAAGTTATGTTATCGCTTAGATTAAATCTTTAACACTTGGGAATTCCGATCAAAATCATCTTGTGAAGGGGGTATTAATTTAATGCAATATAAAGCAAAGATAAAAGATATCATAAGCTTAAATCGCTAATAATGAACTCAATCCAATATTTATCAATTTGTTAAATGAAACATCATCCATAAATTATTTTATAAGATCTTCAAACAAACCCCACAATCAGAATACAATCAACGAAAAACAATTGAATATTGAAAAGTATCATCGCTAAGGATTTAACCCGAGTGCTGCTATACACATTAGCAGAGCACCGGAACCTTAACCAGTCGATAGGTGACAATTGGCCATTCTTTTAGTTAGTCTTTTACTTATTTTTCTTTTATTTATTTTTTATATGTGCACTCCCCTTATGTGGATCTCTTTTTACATGATATACTGTATATTTTATTACATATCTTATAGCATGATATGTTAATGTTATTGCTTCTTCAATATTATTCATCCACTTACCTTTATTATTGGGAAAATTTTGTTTATTAATTATATTTTATGTGTTACTGTGATATTCACCAGATAATAAGGGAATAGCCTCCCCATGTTTCATTTAGTACCTTATCACTAGTCCACAACCACTTGTATATGGGTAAATGTGAATGATGTAATAACCCCAACTATATTAACCTAGAATAAATGGTTTCTTTATTAAATTATAAAAATATACAAGATATCACATCCCAACGGATTAAATAGTTTAGTAGTCATGGTAAATTAGGTACATACTTGAGTCTCACTTTACATTTGAAAACACAAATTACAACATTGTGAATGAAAATATTATGCATCCTTGAACGCATTCAAATATTCCTTCTTCATATCCTATGGAATGGAAAAAAAATAATGGTAGAGATCATATGATTATTAAAGGGTTATTTACAGTTAAAGATTTCATGGGTAAATAATGTGTAATCAATTTGGAAAGGTAAATAACTAAAAACACCTTCCATTTAATCAATATCTTGAACATTAAATTCATCCATGTATAAATTCAATGGAATAATCATATGGATAATAATAATAATAAGTGAATTATTAGTGAATGGAATGATTAATATCAGATTCCATGATCTCAAACATCATGAAATCTATACCAACATGACCTTATTCCAAGATAATTAATTTGATGGGTATAAAGACACCAAAACCGGTTTTAATGAAAGCTTTCATATTTGTCTCATGAGACCTTTGGATGCATAGAGAGGATATATATAACTGGGGTCCACCTATCACTATATTTCAAATTCATTATTTATATATTTAATGATCAATTAAATTCAAAAATAATATTTCTTATCAATAAATATCCATATTGAGTAAAGAACGCTAATTTATTAATAATTTCCCCATTCTATCAAATAACTTTCATAGTAAAACATAGTATGTAAAAATAGAATAGGGTTTAATAAATAATCATATACATGGTCAAAATAATATGTATATTTAATAAAAATGTAATGTTTAGTGATCACAGTGAATTAAATGTTTCAAGAAAAAGATAATAATTATACAATTAATCAGGAAAGTGAATTCCAATACTTTATCTGGTCAAAATTATCATAAAACATCCTAAGAAAAAATAAGGATGCTCTAATTACAACATATATATATATATATATATATATTTAAATATAAGTAAAATAATTTATTTTTCATTAATGAATATTAATACCCTAAAATATCATTAAAAACATTCTTGAGTAAAATACCCTTTAACTTTGAAAATCACTTTTCAAAATTTCCAGAATAATTATAAATAAATATTTGAAAAACCTGTATAAACTTTTAGAGGATTATTAAAATAAATGATTGATTATGAAAGTGGGAAAAAATATGTTCATGCTGAGTATATTAAAACAAATATTCCTTTCACATTTTTAGTAAAAATTCAAAATGTACCTTGTTCGTAATATGGAAAGATGATTCCTTTTAAACCATTTTTTAAAAATTAAAAAATGGGTAAAAATGACATTAAAAAATAATAATATAGGATTAAAAACGTTATTTAAAACATTTTTAAAAAACATGGATATTGACGAAGAGTAATTTTACTTCAAAAAGAGAAATAAAGTCAGATTTTAATAATAAAGAAATTATCAATCATTTTAGGTACCAAATATAGGAGAATGGTACTATCATGTAAAAATTTCATGAATAATTATAATATAAGTAAATAAAATGGGTTTATTAAACTATGATCAAATAATTTCATTCAGTGGAAATTGAAGTATAAGTAATTCTGATTAAAATGATATTTAATCATAAACTATTACCACCTTGTTAGATTTTGAATAATAACCCCCATGAAATAAATAAATTCAAATGAAACATTAAGTAACTGAAATAAATATATTTTCATGATATATCATATAAAATGGAGATTATATACCCCTCATAAAAATAAATAAGTTCATAAAACCAAATATGTCTCAATGGAGTGGAAATTGTGGTGGAATCGCTTACAAAGATTATACCATTGAAGTGAGAATTAATAAATGAATTGATTATCTCTATCAAATGTAAATATATGTAAAAAATGTAAATAAATAATAAAATAATCAATATGCATTACACACATAACCTTATAATATCAATGATAATTAAAAAGTAATATAACCCAATGGCAACAAATTGAGTTATGAAACCCCTTACAACTTGGTAATTTTTATGTTAAATCCCCTTAGATAAAATAATTTGAATTATCACCTAAAATAACATGAGGTATTAAGTATTAATGATATAATATGTAAAATTTCATTATATTCACTATATAAAACAAATTTCTTCATAACATTAAAATATGCATTAAGGAAAGGAAATTGAGATGGAATACCTTACCTCAGGTCTAACTCATCACATATGTTCTTTATCTTCCTGATTAATAAAATTATTTCAATTATTTAATTTATTAAGAAAATTTTTCATTTTTATTATTCCTTTTATTTTATTTAATACTTTGGTAAATTTAATTACTTATTCAGTTAACTTCATGCCGGATATTTGGACAGTATTCAGTTCATATGTCCAAAATAACTTTGGTAGGTTGACTATGGTAAAAGAAGAAATTTTTATATCATATATAGAAAAATAATCATGAAATAATTATCATTTTAATAAATAATATAAACTTTTAAAACCAACCATGAAATATTGTTATGAAAAATAATATGTTTTATAATCATAGAGATGTTAGGTCATTCGTACGCATGAGAAACGTTTCAATTTTTCTACGATCATTGTAGAAAGAACGTATGTATTATTTAATCTTTACATAATTATAATAATATAAAAAATAACATATTATTTATTTAAATAAAAATATATATATCATCTATGTGATGTGGTGATGAAAAACTAATCACATCGCATCGTGGGGGTGGTAGTTCACACGTACACAAGAACGATGTTATCATTTTTCAATAAATAGAAATGTATTAAATTAAATGATGCATTATATTTTCATAATGATAAACATGTAATTATTATAATATATATATATATATATAATCCATAATTACAACCATTCATTTGAGGAGGCGATGGAAAAATTGTTACATCGGTTCACAAATCGGTTGTCTGTCGTACACACGAAAGATTGTTTTTCTTCCCATTGGATGGAAGGGAAGATGTAAATAGGTTATTCAATTAAAATAATAACATATTAGTATATTTATGATATTGTTTTTATCATATAATCGTGGTTGAATAATATTTTAATGAGGCATAGTAATAAATAAAATGAAAATTCTAGATTAATAATTATACCTCTTCTCTGAACGACTTCTTAAGGATTACACCAAAATCTTTACTAGGTTGGTTTGATGATAAAATCAATGCCTATTGGAAATTGGTTGGTACGTAATGAAGGTAACTGGGAGAGTTTTTCTTAACCAAATGGTTCATTAAATATGGATAGTATAGGAGATGGGGTGTCCTTTTATATGTAAGGGTAGGGGAACTTTTGGAGTTTCTTAAAGTATTAAATTATAATAAGGACTTGTTCTATTAAAATATTTCAAATTGGACAGGTATTTAAACTTAATATACTATAATATTTATATATATCCATAAAATAGTGTCTTTAAAAGTTTAATTAGAAAATTAACCCTTATCTCTTGGTTTAACCCCCCTATAAACATGTTTTAACAATAATCACGGTAAAAACTTTTTCAAAATGAAAGGGTTATGATTTTACTTATAAGATAAAATTTTGATAATAAATGGAAAATTGATGAAATTTTAGGATATTTATAATCCTAATTTTCTACTTTCATTGTTTTTAGGATTTTTAAAAATTGAATAAAATATTATTTAACATAAGACATCATTAAAGTCATTTTTGACACTATTAATTTAATTTGGATTTAAAGGCATAAATAAAATAATAAATTTAAAATTTAATCCATTTAAACATAAATAATACATCTCTATTAACTATAAAATTATTATGTAACCATAACTCATCCCAAATACATTACTTTTAATGTTTTTAAAATTATTTACCTTGATTTTTCCATTTTTTTCACAAGCATTGTGTTTCTTTTGTATAATAATTTAAGGTAACTATATAATCACTAAAAATTAAAAATAAATTAATATAATTAAAATAATTTATTTGTTCTATATATATCCTATAATATTCATTAACTAGTTATTTTTTCCCTATTTGAACATATAAGAGTTATTTAAAGGAAATAGAGTGGCATTTTGTCTTTTTCTTTACTTAAAATATTATACAGGTAACATTCATGGAAAAGTGTCCTATAAATAATTTAATATAAATAATGAGGTGATAATAGTCAAAATAAATTCATTTAATAATACTAAATATGAAAAATTGTGTCCTTATCCCTTATTTTTAACCTTGTTTAACCTGATTTACCATTTTACCATAGTAACAAATATTTACTATTTTTAAAATTCAAAATGACTAAAAATTAATTTTATATTATCATCTAATAATAATTATTCTAATTAAAAATATTTAATTCATTTTATCAAATTAAATTCATATAATTTTATATTTCAATTTCAAAAGTCACCTATAAAATGTGTTGAAAAAAACGGTTTTTCAAGAAATGTATTTTTCAAGCATAATGTGGTCTTATAATAACTCTATGAAAAATAATCATCATTATATGAATTTAAATCCATACATATAGATATATAAAAAAATAAATTTAATTTAAATAATTCTTAATTATGTATTATTTAAATTAATTAAAATGGAGAAACTATATGTTCTAAATAACAGTTTTCATAAAAAAATTGTGTGTAAGAATATAAATAAACATATACCAAAATATAGTGTAAATATTATTAAGATTTAATTAATTAGATTAAAAATAAATAAATAATACTAATTTTCAACTGAAATAAAATTAAAATAATAATGGGACTATTAAATTCTTTAATTTTAAAAGAAATGATAGTTTTACAAAAGATAGTGTTTTCCACTATTCACTGAAAACCCACTCTTTTTAGAAAAAACCAAAAATTTCACCCAAAGTTAATTTTGAAATGTTATTTCAAAAATGATTTTAGTTTTTTAAAATAAAATTTCTAAAATTGGTATAAATTAGTTATATTAGTTTCTCACAAAAACAAATTAAAACATTTTTGACAAAAAGATATATTTTTAAAGCATGTAAAGACGTTACTAAAAAGGGAGTCCTTTTTTACCAATATATTTGATTTATATAAAATTTTATACATAATTTTCAAGAATTGGATATTCTTATAAGATCCTATTTTCTTATATTATTTATTTATCCTTTTAATTTTTAGATAGACCCTTTTTGAGGTTTTTCTTAGCTAAAATATGAATCTAAGCCTTTAGGCTAATTGGTTTGCCTTTGGAATAAGGGATGTATGGGGATGGAACCTAGATCTAGGCCAAATACATGATGTTTATTTTAATATAGTCCATATCAAATACATGACAAGTATTTTTCTGGAAAGACCCATTTCACGATGTACAATGGTTTTTCTCTAGAAGGAAAAACCCCAAAATTAAAAGGCTATTTAAGTTTACATGCCATGTAAATGATCAGGGTAGTTTTTGTTTAAATTAGGTAGGGAATCTTGTATTTGAGTGTCCCTCATCCCCCCCACTCATTTTTTTCTCTATCACATGAGGTCCAACATGGGAGCTCCCATTTCAGCTTAATGCCAGTCTTTGCTCCTGTCTCTCCATCCAAACTCTGATTCAATATCTTTCTGTCATGTTATATATGCACTATTAATCTCTCCACTCATTAGGATTGTTTTTCCATTTGTATTTAAATTAAAGATTTTGTTTTGGTTCAGGCTCATATTCCCTATTTTTATCGAATTCTTTTATTCTACAATTTTCCTCTGATTCAGGAAAAACTAAGAGAAGATACTAGACCTGGAATCTACTAAAGTCATAAGGTTGGTGTTCTATGACTTTTCCATAAAATTATCACTATTTTTTAATTGTTTATATTGTGTCCATTCCTCTTTCACTGGGTATTTCTTATTATATTCATCTACCTTAAATTTAATCGACTAAATTGAAAACTATGCCCCTAGTGGGACCACTTTGACATTATTGTAGGTTAAGACCTCAACGTGGAACACCCATTTAGGTTTTGTTCTTTATTTATGCCTTGAATAATTATTTCATGCTTAATGAAAGGTAATGGGAAGAACCTAATAAATGAATTTTTAATTGAAGTTACAATTAGTTACATGTCCCTAATTCACCTTATCGTGCTTAATCAAATGTATTGGAATAAACCTATTTAATTATTATATGTCATGAGTATAACATGGTATATGATTAAATATCTATATAAATGAAGTGATTATAAGGTATCTACAGATTTTGGACCTTTTTATCTTTATAGGTGTTTTCGATCTTGATTTCACATTGGATTCGGGAAGGAATTCCTTGTGCACTCAGAAGACACCATTTTGATTCATTAAGTTGATTTTCATAAGATATTCCCACCATGGAATTTGTTCTTTGTTTATTATGTAAATTCCTTATCATCATACTGATTATTCACTTGATGTCTTTTCTGGATATTATAACTCCTTGGAAACACTCTTTGGATTCATCATCATGCCTTAGAACACCTAACACCATGGATTCACCCCATAGGGATCAGTCATGCTTAGCTTAGGATTACCATGGATGAGCTCCGTGAAATCGATTAGACTCTTTTATAGTATAATGACTTTGGTGTACCCCTTGGATTGCACTCAGACCCTCATTTCCAGACTACATGAGTTAGCACTATGAGTTGACATGACCCCTAAGGTAAAGGATTCTCTAGTTTCACCTTGGATCTTATTTTATTATTATTTTGATCAATTTCATTATCGTTGACACATTTACATGTTCCATCTATATAAACTAAATATTAAATTAATTAATTAAATGGTTACATGTTTATAGACACCAGTTGAGGCTAAATAAGGTATGTGTTATTTATTTTCTGTTGCCTTATTTTATATATACCTACACACTATAGAGTTTATATTCATGGATTGGAATTTATAGACATCATTGGGGGTAGCATATTGAGATTTATCTCACACCTTATACATAATTCCATTGGTACTTGAGAAGATTTTATGATCATAGGTGTAGACATGGGGAAGCATCGAACATTGGAAACCTACGTTGTGTTCTTTAGGATAGGAGATGGGTAGCAAATAACCAAGCCAAATCTCAGGATTCTTGGATAGTTTTTTTAAATTTTTTTGATATATTTATAAAATGTATTTTATATTTTTTCTATTACAATGTATTCATGTTTTATCCTTTTTTAGGATATGAAATTATATAATCTTTTATATATGATACAATTTATATCTCTTGAGTTGAATTTTTATTACCCGGATGTTCATGCATATTTCCACTACCATATTTATTATTATTCTTTTCATATTTTTTTCATGTTATATCCCCATTTTGATCAACTCTATCATGAGTACATAGTCTCCCCACGAACACACCCTTGGCTCTTTCTGCTAGCCGGTAGCATCTGGCGTATGGGGTGGTAAGCTTGAGGCCATGTGGCCAAGTGAGTTCAGTTTCTCAGGAGTGAACTGGGTCTGAGTCATTACAATTCATATTCAAAACACTAATTATAATGGATAGGTTTTAACAGTCGCATTTAAATAGTATATCATTATTATTTTAGGCTCTGTGTTTCATGTCATATATGCTATTGAACATAACTGTATTATTTTAAAATCTTGGGGTGTTACACATGAGGTCATGTACCACCCCATCCCATGTTGGGTGATCCATGTTAGAGTGTTACAAAATAGTATCAGAGAACCTTTATTTTCCATTTATTTTATATTTTAGGCTTTTTAAAATAGATATAAAATTGATGGGACTCGGGTAGGGGAACTAACTTATGATTTTCCATCACTTTTGTGGTAGAAATTTGAGTTTTTTGGGAAGTGGGATTGTTTTTATTAGTTTTGATATTAGAGTTTCATGTTGTTATTATGTGTTGTTTTAAGATTATGTTTCATGTGATTTTCCCTTATCCTAATTGTCTAGAGTGGGTGAGTTCATGGATCATGGATAATCATGTAGGTTCTCATTTCATGTACATGTTTTCTTGTGATTCATATAGTTATAAATTGATTAAATACCAAAAAAATTATATTTAGTGTTTTCCCAAATATAAAATTGATGAAATTTAATTAATTTAACCTGAAAATTAAAATATTTTATTGTTTATATATGATTGTGACTAACTTGTAGGTATATTTATGTGGTCTTAGACTTTGGTTAGGTTCTAAGTGGTTATGCTAAGTGGTTTTCTGTAGATCAAGGTTATGTTTCCTAGGTTTGTTATGTGTGTGAATGTGTATTTGTTAATTGATTAAGTATCTTTATATTTAAGATATTATAGGTGTATCTAATATTTTTTTTAATTTAAAATAACTATGCTTCATTGACATCTGGGGGCGTTGTTGAGGGACCAGGGTGATAATATTCTCATAGGAGGGAATTCTACAATTTTACCTCTATATGTTCAAGAGAGTTAGGATGATAATTTTCCAGTAAATACCCGTAATATCTCTCACATGGTGCATCCAGTAGAACCTCTTCAGCCAAGTGTTTTCTTCTTAGTATTAGTGGGAGGTGGAGGTTTCCATTGGGGAGGACTGATAATTATTGATTTTCATTGGGATTTCTAACTCTATAATTGTCCAAACATATATTGAATGGGTGGTACTCAATATTTCAATGGCTATATTGAGTTCATTAATTAATCTTTGAACTTATGCAGACAGTTTTCAATCATCAGTTGAAGTTGGTAGTGCTTAAGATGTAGGGACCTACCAGAAGGTGGTCAGACATGATGGTTTGTGCTCTGAGACATGAGGGTTTGGCATGGGAAGCTTTAGAAGAAAACTTTTTTGAGGAATTAGTTACTAATGTACTAAGTTTTTATAGGGATCAAGATTTCATGGAACTCTTGTATAGTACTATTTCGGTGGCTAATTATATAACTTTTTTGTGGGGTTCTTGCTTGTTGTTGGCCAATAATGAAGCTCAGAAGTCTAGGAAGTTTGATATCGACCTTCATCCAATGGTGAGGAATCAAGTTTGGAATTTTTACCCAACCTCATATACATATGTGGTTCAAAAGGCTCATACTTTTTGATATGGTCTTATAAAAGGAAATTGTTACAGGGATCCACAACTTTTAGTGGTGGACTTATGAGTGGGGTTATGTGGGATTATTCTAATGGTTGAAAGAGGATATTAGAGGATATGTTCTAGGGTGAAGATAGATAGTTAAGATTAAGGTTTGATTTTTTCTCTTCTGACTCTATGTGGGACCCATCCCTTATGGTTTCAATGTGGGAAGCCTATGAATTATCATATTATTTGTACTAGTCAATTGAGGGAGTAAAATTATTATGGTAGGATGAAGAATATATAGTGATTTTGATCAATATTATCTTACAGATGTGTGGGTAAAGGTTAGGGGTAGACATAGGACTCAATGGACCTATTTTCAAGACCAATGTTTGATAGTTAGACTTCTTTAGGGATGTCTAACCATAGAGTGGGTTAAGGATATTAGCCGCATGAGTTATAAGCTCTACAGAGTTCAATTCTTCTAGTGAACTAGGGATCTTGGGGACAGGGTCATGGATATAATAATGTTAGGGTTTATGCATTGGATCTAGTTCCAACAGCCTATGGATAGGGTCCTTTGGTAGTTATAGATATTATTTCATTTATTTCAATGCTCTCTACTTCTTTGTTTCATATGGGGGAAACTCAATCATTTATTTCCACCTAAGTTGATTTCGGACTATAGTTACTAAAGAATCCCCCCATAAAAGTTATTATCTCTTAATACACCTCTAAATAAGAGGTTAAACTATATTTAGAGATTCCTATGGTTTCTTAGAGTGGTTATAGGCTATGGTTATCTATGGGATTTTCTAATTTTAGAGATGACCAATTTTGACATCATTCTTGAAAAGGATTGTCTGATTTACTTTCGAGTTCGCATCAATTACTATCATAGATGGGTAGATTTTACCTCCATTCAGAGAGAGGAGTAAAATTCTACTAGTTATTGGAATCAAGAGGTAGTATGAATAGTAAAATACCTTATCCATTTTGGTTCCATTACAACATAGGTGGTGGGTATGGTTCTTGTAGCTGATATAATGATGGTCTTAGTTGTTTTTCCTTTTATGGGGATCAATACCTAGATGTATTTTCTGAATATTTATTAGGAATCGCTACAAGAATGTGTACTAAGTTTGATATTGAACTTATGTTGGGTGTATATCCCATATTGATTCCCCCATATCATATGGAACTGTCTACTTTGAAAGTGCTTGAGGATATTATTGATGAATTATAAGTAAAATGGTTTATTCAAATAAGAACTTCTCTTTGGGGTTATTTGGTCTTATTAACCAAAAATGTTGATGGAATACTTTGAATATGTGTATACTATCATAAGCTAAACCATGTCAAGGTGAAAAAAATGCACATTTTTTCAAGGATTGATTATTTTTTGACCAATTAATGGGAGGTCAATCATTCTCCATGATTGAGCTATAGTCAAGATACTATTATCTATAGTTTAGGGATGATTATATACCAAAAATATCATTTAGTATATGGTATAGGTTTTATGACTATCTTATGATTCCATTTATTATAAAAATATATTATTGGTGTTCACGTCACACAAGAAGTGAGTTTTTCACTCTTACCTAGACATTTTTATCAAGGTCTTCATTGATAACATTCTGGTAAACTCACAGGCCCTAGATTCACATTCTAGAAAACATGAAATTTGATTATCACACTCTAAATGCATCATCTCTATACCAAGTTTCCAAAGTGTCACTTGTAGATCAAGAAAGTATGCTTCCTTTACAATGTGGTTTTAAGGGGAGAATATTTGTTGATCCAAAGAAGGTGGAGATAGTTATGTCTTGGGATCGGCACATAAATATGATCAAAATATATAGTTTCCTTAGGTTGGATAGGTATTACAGGAAATTAATATAATAATTATCCCACTTGGAAGCACCTGTAATCATGATTACTAGGATGGTGGTGAAGTTCATATGGATGGGACAGTTTGAGTAGATCTTCTGGGAGTTAAAGTGGATGTTGATTTTCACCCTTATTTTAATTCTTCCAGACATAGGTATTGGTTATATAGTCTATAGTGATTCTTCATGAGGTTTTTAGGGTTTTTATTGATATAGGGTGATCAGGTAGTCACTCATGGGTCTCTTCAACTACGATCTCAAAATAAGAACTATCCTACTCATTATTTGGAGCGAGTTGGTGTGGTTCATGTCTTGAAATGTTGGCATCATTATCTTTTTATGAGATTTTTTTCATCTATTCAAACCATAAAATCTTATGATACATATTTCCTTAGTGATATTTGAACCTAAAATAATTATTTTTTGTCATGTACTTGAAGAAATTTAATTTTCAGATGGATTATACCCTAATAAAATGGAATGTTTTCTTGGATGCTCTCAATAGGATATCATAGGAACTACAAGCATAAGAATCATAGTAAGGGTGGAAGATTATGATCTTGATAGTGGATTGGTAAGTGGGTGTGTTAGATGAGAAGGGGTAGTTATATGTGCTACCATAGTCATTTATTCCTAGTTGATCGATTGAGTAAAGGCTATCCAAGAATCTCATTCAGAATTTTATATGATGTGAGATCGGTTGATGGGAGATGATCCTGTTATAGGATTTTTAATATATAGGAAAATCATGCTTAATATTCCTGGAAGGGTTGTGGTTCCCAATTCCATGATATAGGAGTTCATGAGAGACTCTCATGCCTCACAATGGGTGGCACATATTAGATTGACCAAGATTCCCCATAATATGGAATTTCATTTCTGGTGGAGGGCATTAAAAAATATTTTATATGGTTTTTTACTCAATTAACTACCTATTAGAGGGTAAAGGAAATGAACCAATTACTATGTGTTTTACTTCATCCTCTTCCATTGTTGGTAAAGAAGTGGGATGATGTGATTATGGGCTTCATCATAGGACTACCTAGGACTCTAAGGAATTGAGATGCCGAATGGGTGGTGGATGATTATTTGATGAAGGTTACACACATTTACATATTTGAGAGACTAATTACTTGGATGAGTTGGGTTGGATTTATATATATGAAATAGTGTAGTATCATAGTGTTACTTAAGGTATCACATTAGACAGAGATGCACATTTCATATCATGATTTTGGGAAGGCCAGCATAAGGTGATGGGATTATAACAAAAATTGAGTACAACATATCATCCATATATATATATGGGATGTTTGAGAGTACAATATCGATCCTAGAGGATATTATTAGAGTATGTTTACTTGATTTTGGTGGGTCTCTATGTGATTATTTCTTTGGAAGAGTTTATGTACAATAATAGTTGTTAGGATTTGATTTGGATGAATCCTTTTGAGGCTCTGTGTGGTCAATCATATCATTCACCATTGTGTTGGGATGAGATAGGATAGTTTCCAATGATCTGTCATTTCCTAGTGTAGGATACATCTGATTAGGTGTGGATAATACAAAATAATTCATTTACCACTTGGAGTGGGAAGTGTTGTTATGACCACTAGAGGAGATGTCCCTTGGATTTTCCATGGGAGACTATGTGTTTTTATAGGTGTCATCTTGGTAAGTGCATTGACATTTTAGGAAGAATGGGGGGTTAGAACTGGGTTTTATTAGTCTATTCAAATTTTTAGAATGAATTAGTATAATGGATTACGAGTTTGATATCCCCCATGAAATCAAGGCATGAATGATTTTTTTCATGTGTCATTGCTTTATAAGAACAAGTCAGACCCTATTCATATGATTGAAACGGATGATGATAAGTTTTAGGTGGCTGATTGGTTTAAGGATTGTCCAGTGTGAATTGTGGATGAAATCAAAGAGGTACTCGATTGGAAGATAATGCCTATTGTTTAGGTTGTTTTGAAACATGGATATATCTTGAAATATATTTAGGATAAATAGAAAAATATCCAAGTATAGTGGCTATATTTAATTAGAGGAGAACCATAGAATTCTTCTCAGTGATGAAAATAACTTATAGGGGGATTTTGTAATTCCCCTTAGATGACAAGTGTGTTACTATTTAATTTCAACCAAATCATGTGTATATTACCTATTTTGAAAAGTTTGAGGTGTTAATGAGACTTGGTAGTTATTTTAAGAGGAATGAACTAGACCTATTGTTAAAAAACTATTACAAGTAGGCATTCATTATGGGACCACATGCTTTATGTAATTGTTTTTTGAGAAAAAACCCCCTTGGGGTCTATCTAAATTCATTCTTCTTGTAAACAGTATGTTCACACCTTGAATGGATTCATGGAAAGTTTTTCCAGAGGTTTTAAATGAGTGATTTTTTCCTTAACGCTTCTTAAGACTACCTCCTCCTTCCCCTGAAATGTTTCTTGGGATTTTTAATATAATAGGATCCTATTATATTTTATTGGATCTCTTCTATTCATTTATTTATATTTTAAATAACTATTTATACAGTTGGTTCTCTCTTGGTAAATCTAATAACATTATAGCCTTAAATCCTTACTTCTCTTTATTTTTCCATGTATGTCCTTGTTTCCACTTTATGGAACTCTAATTTGGTTAATTTGGGGATGATTTAAGGGGGTTCTAATTCCATCCTTGTTTTAGGTGCTGATTCTTAGTGTATTAAATTTTTCATACCTATGGTATGAAATCATTTCCATTTTACAACTTTCATAAGAATTTTTATGTATCATTTTTTATTCAAATGTGGGTCTAACCCTATAATACTTCTACCTGATATCTTATAGGGACTATTTAGGTCTGAATAGATGTTGTAAACCCTTTAGAGTGGGAGAGATGGGTTGATTTTTGTTTAAATTGATAATTCCATTTCAATTAATAGGTTAATTTTGGTATATTTTCCTAAGAAATATTACCATATGGAGATGTCCAGGATTAGTTGAGGCTAGTTTATCCAAAATAATTGGTATAGGGGATTGGGTTATGAGGTTCCTATGTTGTGTTTATTTTAATGCTTGATTGATTCTTTTATTTCATGCTTGTTTTTTCCTTGAATCCACTAATATGATTTGGAGTGATGAAGTGACCACCCTATAATCTTTTGGGATGGGTCATAGTAATGAAGTGACCTCCACAGAATCAATGGGGATAGGTTAAGTGTTGAAATGACATCCCTGTAGTCCATAAGGGTAGTCCCGGGTACTTGATGCGGTCGTGACCTATGCAGAAGTCACGGTCCATGTGTGGTTGTTTTATTTTAATATTCCAATAGACATTCCATATTGAATGGGGTGAAGAAAGTAGGGTTTAGGTTCATGAAAACCATGTTATAGAATGATGATATAATGGATTGTGTGTTTAATTATGCATTTATTTTTATTGATGTATCCTCCTCTGTACACTAGTTTCATTTATGTTGAGGTTCTGTTGGTGGTGTCATACTGAGTTTATTCTCACACCATGCATGGTAATATAGATGTATATGTAGTCTTCATGATCAAGGATCCATCCAAGGGAAAGATCTCTATAAAAAATTACAAATTATATGCTACTTCATAATGGTAGAGGTAATACCAGTATATACACATTTATACTTCTTTTATTATTTATAGATTTTGCTCATCTTTTATATTGATCCATAGATTTTTTGAATCTCATTTTTTCGGATATATTGGATATTATTGGCCATTTATAATAGCATGTTATGCTGATATTATTTCTAATTCTATATTGTTCCACTGGTTACCTTTAATATTGATTCCTCTTTCTTTATTTCATCTATTATATGTGTTACTCTGATATTTACCTGATATTGAGGGAATAGTCTCCCTATGTATTATTTAGGACCTCACCACTACTCTGCGTCATTTTATGTTTGGGATTAATTCCAGATTTAATGTACCACCCCATCACGGACTGGGTGAATCGGGTCAAGGTGTTACAGAAATGGTACCCCATATACAGATAGAGTTTAGGTACTTTTCCATATGTTGTGGAAGGTTCCTCTATTATTGGATTCAGTACTCCCCCATGTGTCAGAGTGGGGTCCTCCATCAGTGGAGTTATTACTACCTTATATATCTAGCTATGGTCCTTCATAAGGGTAAATAACTTCTTTAATAAATATCTATATTCCTCTACAAGGCATGTTATCTCTCAATTGATGCAGAGTAGTGGATTTGATGTTTTAGAAGTTGGTTTCCTTGGGTTTCAATGCATTCGGTTAATCATCTCCCTTTTATATAGGAATCCTAAATATTTTATTTTTATAGTTGATGACCTACTTGTATATGGTTATCTATTTTCCATAATGTATATCTAGATATTCTATGTTGATATGGGTTCCTTATGTACTTTCCTCCTATGTTTTTGGGGTGTTCCTCCAGGAATATTTATACTCACCACAAAAAATACTTTGTATCCACACATGTAATGTTTATGAAAATAATTAATTGTTTATATTTATACTCATATGTTGATGAGATAATAGAGTTTGTGCTTAGTGGTTCATGGTGGGGTTCATTTTTGGGTGGGTTTTATTACTAGTGGTTCTCATTTTCTGATGTGGAGTTATTCGATTCATAATATTTGAGGTTAATCATTGAATTGGATGTTGGAGTTTGTCTTTTTACTTATTTATGGATTTTAGGATGTATTTCATTATTAGGACATTGGTTATAGTTACATATATGATGTAATTCAGTTATATCCTTTTTATGGCCTTACATTGCTATATTTATTCTGTCATGGAGATGTGTGGATGATTATAGGTTTATAGGCTAAGTCATATAATTTGTGTGTTATCCCTTCTTGGATTTTATTTCTAGACCCTAAAATATTAGAGGTAGGATTGGGGTGGCACACTCAGTTTATTTTCATCCTAGGTGGGATCATGTTGGGTCAGATCATGTTAGAATGATACCAAAGAAGTCAGAGTCTTAAGGATATAATTTAGAGTTAGTTTTCTTGTTAGGTTTTGTTTTGGGTACTTAATGAAATAATGTCATGGGGTATTGTGTTAGATTAATAGACCAAAGAACCTCATGATTATTTTGGGTATCTAACATAATCTTTCATGAAGACTCTAACAATTTTTTTGAAAACTTATAACTCTATGGAATCATTTGTGGGGTTTAATGGGACAGTATATGCATCATGTAGTGTGTTATTTGTGTACTCATCCACACATTTATTGAATCAGAACTTCTAGATATGATTTATTAACCCTGGGTTAATCTTGTTAAATAAAAGATAACACCCCATAGATAGTCAGCTCAGCTTCAGAGGTTGGGATGTGTTAAGCCCATGCCAGTGATTCATCCTCTAGATATCAATCACAGGAATGATAAGTCTTCTATTCAGAGACCTGATTGGGATGTTATTTCCCAATAATGGAATTAATGTTTTATCCCCCACCGCCTGAGAAGCAATATTACCCACCCATATTATAGATAGTTTTTTCCATGATGTAGGATGAGACTATTCATATGTTGAGTTCCCTTCAAAAGTTCCAGATATGGAGACCCTTGAGGTTTCAGGTCTAGCTAGAACCTTAGGTTTTGATGACTGGTAAGATCCCATTACTCATATATTCTATCTACTTCTCACACCCACATATTAGATAGTTTTTCTGAAATGACCTGAACTTTTGAATAATATTTTTCTTCCTAAAAATGTATGTTTTACTATGTCATAATGAATAAAACTGTATAAGTATAATTGAAATGTAACCATCGATTTTTTACTATTATATGATCGTTGGTTAATATGACTATTGGAAACAATAATAATTTTTAATAATATAATGATTTTTTATAAATGGAAATGATAATGGATATTTAATGTAGAAAGAAGAGTAGATAGCCTTATCTAGTAAACTTGGGCCATATGAAGCCCATTTTTCGGAGCTTGGGAAGGAGTTATCATCCCTGGGATTTTATTTAGACTAAGACCAAGCCAAGATTCAACATGTTAAGATTGAATGAAATTGCATATAAGAGAAGTTCAAGCTGATAGAAATCACCACTCGGGTAATGTTGTCTTAGCCGCCCAAAAATTCTATCACCATTTCACACCTTACTCTTAGGTCCTATGCTGGTGTTATAAGGGGATATATAATGAGGCATTAATTACTTTTTGTAATCCATTTGTATAAATAAAATTTTTATTTCTTATTATGGTAAAATAACCATCATTTTTGAATTTCAAATGTCAAAATTAATATAGGATGAATTTTCATCTTTTTTATAAGAAGATTCATATTATTGATGAATATTGAAAAAGAGTATTTTAAAATATTTTTTTATACTTTAAATAATTTATAATTTGAAATGATTTTCAAAAAACAGACATATACGGTTGTGATCAATAATAAATTTATAGTCTGATAAGATTAACTTATTTTTTGGTGAATAGTAAATTAATAACAGTAATATTACCCATATGAATAGTAATCTAAAAAATTGAATAGTAACATCACTTAATTAAGTATAAATATAATTTAGTCATCCTGAATGATAATGTGATATAATAGTATAAGTAAATAACTGTTTAGAAATTATTAGTTAAGTATTATTATTATTTTAGGTAAATAGTGATTTTACTAAAAAATTAAATTTCTCATGTTTAGATAATTATTTTCATAAAATGGAGTTTTTTTAATTAATAACATTGACATTATGTTAGAGTGAATTTCTGAGATTTTTATAAATTGTTTTGTTTTTCGGTGAATAGTAAAAATACAGTTTTTCAGTTTTCAGTGTATTTTATGAAATCATAAGGATGCAATATGTAATTAAAAATTATGATGGACTCATTTGGATTAAAATATTATATGAGGTGTCCCAAGTGGCCAAAAACATGGTCAAATAACATGGGAAATCCCATGGTTTAGTAAATACCACCTATGAGGTGTCCTTTTAAATTAATAAAAAAACTCCCTCTCTTTTACTATAAATACCAAGTCATTACTTCATTTTATTTTATTAAAAATCATTACCCTATAATATTTGATAGAATTACCTCCCAATGAGTCCTCTCAACACGCTCTCAATCCTTCAAGGTCTCGATCATAGAGTTTCTGAAGTTACTCTTCAAGTTAAGGGAATTCCCAACTTCTCTCTTCCTTTTAAGTTCTCTTTTATGTGGTATGTCTTTAAAATTTTCATACCATGTTCTTATTTACATTTTATTATTTAAATATAATTTACTATGAGTCTTTTATGAATTGGTTACCCATGTCCCATCTCTTTTTAATGTTTTATAAAACCATGTTTTAAACCTGTTTTACTGTAGAATTTTTATCTCAAAATCTCTCTCTTTTTCTCAATAAATTATTTTATATTTTTTATGTGAATACCCACACCTCTTTAATTTATAGGGGTATTCATAAAAACATAAAAATTATTTATTTTATTCTGAAATTTATATACATAAAACTCTAATTCCCTTTTCATGGGTTATAAATGACATAATAATCATGTTTTTAAGCGTTTTTAAATGCCATGATTTTGATATAAAATCAATTTATTTTATTATATTTTGGTTATTTATGAAATTTTTGATTATAATATATGTGGATCACATTAAAATAAATTAATATTAAGTTTTATACATTATATCTCTCTAATGCATTGTGTAAATAAATTAATCTCTAGAGATGACAAGTTTTATGATACCTTGGTGAATAACCTTTGTAATGTTTATAACACCTTGCGGATAGACCTTGGTGATATAATTGTGAATATATAAATTAAATGGTGAAGCCGCATTTTCATGTTATGATTCATGTTATTATTTTTATGATATTACTATTTATAATTTTTTTATAATATTCTTCATGTTCTTATAGATATCGCTCAAGTTCACGTGTAAATTGTTTCTCTTGTTTTTTCATTATTGGGACTTCTGCTCACCCTTTCTTTTGATGTATGTCCTCAGGTTATGATTTGGAGTAATTTTACTTAAGATAAAAAATTAAGAATTATTTCCATTGTATTATAAGAATTTTATATAATTTCATGTATTATGTGCCTTATTTACAAGACACTAAACATTAATGATCTTCTATTTGTAAAATGTAATGAAAAGTTATGTAATAAAAAGGTAGGATGTCATAGTTGGTATCAAAGGATAGTTTAGTTATTTTTGAAAATTAGGATATGAAAATTTTAGGAATAACCCTATATAAAAGTTTAAATATAGGAAAACTTCTTGGTATTGTGGTGAAATATTATGTAATTGGTTTCCAAAAAAAATGATCCTTGTCTAGATACAAACAAGTAGATGTTTCTCTGGCATATATGTATCTAGGGGTAAAACCTGAAAAACAGTTATTTCTAAACTAGAACGAGAACCGGTTCATGACAATGGGCCTTGATTCCCTCCTATTTTGACACTCGTGGGGAATATGGTTCATTAATCCCAAGATTTTTATGAATCATTATGAAGGATTTATAGAGAAATGTAATTGTTGTTAAAGAATAATATGTTTAAGCATGAAGTTTTAAGATATAAAATTCATTTATAGTTAAAATATTAATGAATGAAATAATATTCTCACTAAGGTTTTATTCTTTCATAAAATGGAGAGCAATATGAGGGATTGTGAAAATGGTGACAGCAATGGACCATGTGCGGACAACCCTCTGATGGAAGTTGGAATGGAAATTTTCATGATAATGATGAACTAATAGACTCAAGTTATGGGAAATAACTTGAATCCATCCAAGAGACTGATTTCACCATGAAGGGAAAAAATTTCTGTTGAGTTTATTTTGCTTCAACGACCACCAATGTTTAGTGGATTTACAGACCCATTGATTGATGAATAGTGGATCAGCTCTATCGAAAATATCTTTTCTATGCTTTTCTATTCAGAATAAGAGAAGGTCACCCTGGTTGTTTACCACTTCGAGGTAGAAGCAGATCAGTAGGGGGAATAGATTAAAAACATGAGGCCAAGAGTGGAGGTTGAATATTTGGAGTTGGAAGAGTTCATAGGGATATTCTTAGATAAGTATTTCCCTTGTTCAATGAGAAAGAAAATAGAGGACTTTCTCATGTTGAAGTAGAAGGAGAAGGAATATGTTGGAATTTATGTGATGAACTTCACAAGACATTACTGTTACACATCAATATTTTTCATATATATTAATGGGAAGGTTGATAGATTCTTTGGTGGACTGGGACCTCATTTGCGAAAGAATCTAGACAACCGAGACTATGATAGCTTTGAGGAGATCATGTAGAGTGCTATGAAAGTCGAACTGTAGTTTGATGAGATGAAATGGTCTCAAAAATACAATGAAAATAATAGATCAATGGAGACAAGATTGGGGAGTATATTGGATCTGATAAGATGATGAAAGAAATTTAAACTTCCTACATTTAATAAATATGGGAAGATGCATTCGAGAAAATGCCCTCTTTAGAGCGGGACGTGTTACAGGTGTGGAAGAGATTGAAATTTTGTATGGAATTGTCATAGTGAGGTGAAGAATCAACATCCCAACAATAAAGAAAAGGCTAAGATGGTGCAATCCCTACCTGAAGTCCAATTATTATAGTGTGGACAACTTGGGAACTTTTCCAATCACTGTCCAAATCTGAGGGCCGTGGAGGGGAATCACTATCAGCCTCAGTAAAGGCCAAGAGAGAAAGGTCATGAATTTTCTATCATGAAAACTGAGGTTGAATGTCCAAATGATTTTGTGATAGGTAAACTTGTTGTTCTTTCTAATCTAGTAAGTACTTTGTTTGATTTTGTTTCTATGCATTCACTTATTTCCTCAAGGTTTGAAAAGAATTTTGAATCAACCCCTGAATTTCCAAAAGTAGAGTTATCAGTCAAGACTCTTGGTTGGAATATCCAAGAATCTTCTATGTCTAGAATCTATAGTATTTACTTTAGTGAGAAAAATCTTATTGTAAATATAGTATTCATTCCCATGTTGGAATTCAACATTATACTAGGGATGGACTAGCTCTCAATTTATAATGCTAAGACAAAATGTATAAGCAAGGAAATCTCAGTAGTCTTGAATGGGAAACCTACAATTATCTTCCCTAGAGAGATTTATCGACCATTTTATTGTCTAAAATCACCTCCTATATCCTTCTTTGTGGATTTGATCGGTGAGGATAATGAAGGAAATGAGAGTATAAGGATAGAAAATGTCCCCATAATCCAAGAATACATTGAAATATTTCCTAAGTAGTTACCCAGACCTCCCCTAGAAAGAGAGGTAGAGTACTCCATTGAACATGTACCAGGATCTCATCTGATATCAAAGCCCATGTATAGGTTGAAAAATGTAGAGCTGGAGGAATTAAAGAAACAAATCCATGATATTTTGGAGAAGGGATTTATTTGACTGAGTTTTTCTCCTTGGGGATCACTTGTTCTCTTTGGAAAGAAGAAGGATGGATCAACGAGGCTACCCATTAATTATAGATAATTGAATGGGATCACTATGAAGAAAAAATACTCTCTTCCAAAAAATGATGACTTATTTGACTAACTTCAAGGGGCTCAATTCTTATCTAGGAGTGATATTCGATTTGGTTATAATCAGTTGAGGGTGGAGGAAGAATATTTCCAAAAACCACCTTTCAATCAAGATGTGGGCATTATGATTTTGTTGTTATTCCCTTAGGACTGACTAATGAACATAATATTTTTATATATTTGATGAATAGAGTCTTTAGGGAATACCTAGAAAACATTATGGTTGTTTTTATTTGTGATATTCGGATATATTATAAAAGTCACGAGGATCATGAAGATCATCTACTGGTTATTTATTAAACTCTATGTAACAAGAGGAATTTTGGAAAGTTTATCTAGTGTGAGTTTTGGTTACAAAAAATTTCATTCTTGGGGAACATTATAACTAATGAAGAAATATCAGTTGACCCTAAAAATACAAAGGTTATAGGGGAGCGGCCTCATCCTATAATAGTAAATATTATTCATAGTTTCCTTTGTTTAGTAGGATATTATGGGATGTTTGTGAAAAAAATTCATGACATTCTAATCCTTTAACCAAGTTAACTCTAAAAGGGTTCAAGTTCATCTAGACAAAGGAGTATTAGGAAAGTTTCCAAGAGCAAAAGAAGAGATTTGTTACAACACCCATGTTAACTCTACTCTCAATTGGAGAAGTATTATTTATTTTTAGTAATGCATATCTGAAAGGGATTGGGTCCATACTCATGAAAAATGAAAAAATTATTGCTTATGCATCTCGACGGTTGAAGACTTGTGAGTAGAACTATCCTACGCATGATCTGAAGCTGGCTGCGGTTGTTTTTACTCTGAGGATTTGGAGGCACTATCTTTATAGAGAGAAGTGTGATATATACACAGATCATCAAAGTTTGAAGTATCTTTTCACACAAAATGAATTTAACATGGGGCAGATGAGATGTTTGGAACTTCTTAAAGACTATGATTTTTCAATTCATTATCATCCCAGAAGGGAAAAAAAGGTTGATGATGCATTAAGTATGAAAGACCATGTTGTTATTTCCATGATGATGATTCAAAGAGATCCATTGGTCTAAGACCTGGTGAATCTAGACATGGTAATTTTAAGGTAAGGGACATCATCAACTCTATCCCAAATTATTTCTCAACCGTCATTACTAGATAAGATCAAAAAACTCATAAATAGTATCCTTTGTTACTAAAAAATTTTGAGGATGTGAAGGATGGGATGTTTCTGGATTTTAATATTGATCAAGAAGGTGTATTGAAATTTCATACAAGACTATGTGTTTTTTCTATTTTGGAAATAAAAAAATGATCTTATGGATAAAGCTCTTAGATCTACATTATCTATACATCATGGAAGTACGAAAATGTTTAGAGACATTCGTGATCATTTTTGGTGGGATAATAAGAAAAGTGAGATTGTTGACTACACTACAAGGTGCTTGGTGTTTCATCAAGTGAAGATAGAGTGACAACTTCCTAAAGGTGTACTACAACCACTAACCATACTAGCATGGAAGTGGGACCATATCGTGGTATACTTTTTCACTATTATCCCAATAACATCCAATGAAAATAGAGTGATATGGGATATAGTGGACCATCTCACCAAGACTTCACATTTTATCCCTATTTCAGAAGATTTCCCTCTTGATAAACTTTCTAGGATTTACATGAGGTACGTGGTAAGGATTCATGGGGTACCAATCTCTATCATATTTGGTTATGATCTAAGGTTCACATCAATATTCTGGATAAGTCTTCAACATGCTCTGAATACTTAATTGAATTTAAGTATGGCCTATCATCCTCAAACTAATGTCCAATCAAAAAGGACTATTCAAACACTTGACGAAATACTGAAAACATCCTCAATGGAATTTAAAGTTGGATGGTATCAATATCTCCCATTAGTTGAGTTCTCATACAAAAACAGTTTCCACTCGAATATTAAAAGGGAACCTATGAATCTCTATATGGGAAGCAATGAAAAAATCCTACTTTTTTGGATGAATCAGGTGAGAGATAGCTTCTTGGGCCTGATCATGTGCAAGATATGACATGAAAGGTTCATTCCATCTAGCAACACATTAAGGCTGCTCAAATTCTACAAAAGATTTATGTCGACAACCGTCAAATGGACTTGGAGTTTTATGTTGGTGAAAAAGAATATCATCGAATTTTACATTGGAAGAGATTCATGAGTTTTGAGAAGAATTGGAATCCCAACCATAGGTATATTATCCCCTATGAAATCCTTGACCACATAAGAGTAGTGGCCTATCATCTTTAACTTCCTCCAAATCTAGAAAAAGTTCATGATGTATTCCACGTATCCCTCTTGAGGAAGGACATACCTGATCCTTCACATGTAATAAATACAAAGGTAGTATAACTGGAATGTGACCTCTCTTAGGAGGAGCAGCTGATAGAGATCTTGGATCATAGAGAAAAGGTTCTACGCAACATGACTACCCACCTTCCTAAAGTGTTGTGGAGAAACCACAAATATGAAGAAGTCATGTGGGAACCAGAGGAGACTATGAGGTAGAAGTACCCACACCTTTTCTCTTCTGAGGGTACGACTAGAAATTTTAGGTATGATATTTCTTAAAGGGGGAGAATGTAACGACCCAAATTTTTTATTAATATTTTATTTCCTAAAAATGTATGGATTACTATATCACTATAAATAAAACTATATAAATATAAGTGAAATATAACCATTGAGTTTTTACCATTATATGATCATTTGTTAATATGACTATTGGAAATAATAATAATTTTTAATGTTATAATCATTGTTTATAAATGGTAATGATAATGGATAACTAATGCAGAAAGAAGAGTCGATGACCTCATCCAGTAGACTCGGGTCATTTGATGCCCATTTTTCAGAGATTAGGAAGGTGGTAACATCAACAGGCTTTTCTCTGGACCAAGCCCAATCTGAGCTTCAACAGTTTAAACTTGAACAAAATCACCTACGGGAGAAGTTCAAGCTTATAGAAATCACAACTCAGGCAATGTTTCCCAGGCCGCCCCAAGATTCTATCACCATTTCACACCAAACAATTAGGTCTTATGTAGGTGTTATAAGAGACTATGTAAAGAGGCCACAGTTACTTTGTGTAATTCATTTATATAAATAAAATTTTTATTTCATAATATGGTAAAATAACTACCATTTTTTAATTTCAAATGTCAAAACTAATATATGATATATTTTTAGTTTTTTCTAAAAAGTTTCATATTATTGATGAATATTAAAAAAAGTGTATTTTAGAATATTTTTTTATACTTTAAATAATTTATACTATGAAATAATTTTATTAAAACAGAAATATATGATTGTGCTCAATATGAAATTTATAGTTTGATTAGATCAACTTAATTTTTGTTGAATAGTAAATTATGAATTGTGATATTATCCATATGAATAGTAATATGACCAATGGAATATTATCCACACTTATATAAGTATAAATATAATTTATTTTCCTTCAGTGGTAATGTGATATAATAGTATAAGTAAATAACTATTTTAGAAATTATTAGTTAAGTATTGGTATTTTTCGGGTAAATAGATATTTTACATAAAAATTAAATTTATCATATATAGAAAATTATTTTCATAAAATGGAGTTCATTTTTGACTTCACAACATTGATATTTTGTTAGTTTGAATTTATTTTATTTTTATAAAATGTTTTGTTTTTCAGTGAATGGTAAAAATACAGTTTTTGAGTTTTCGGTGTGTTTTATGACATCATAATGATGTAATACGTAATTTAAAATTATGGTCCACTCATTTGGATTAAAATATTATATTAGGTGTCCTAAGATTCCAAAACCATTGGAAAATACCATGGGAGAGCCCAAGGTGTTTAAAATACCACCAATGAGGTGTCCTTGAAAATTAATAAAAAAACTCCCTCTCTTTTACTATAAATACCATGTAATTCCTTCATTTTATTTCATTAAAAAAATCACCCTCTTATAAGATCTGATAGTATTACCTCCCAATTAGTCCTCCTAATGTTTCCTCACACCCAAAAAGTTCCAATCCTAGATTTTTAGAAGTTACTCTTTAAGGTAAGAGAATTCTCAACTTCTCTTTTTCTTTCAAGTTCTCTTTTTTTTGTATGTCTTTCGAAATTCCCTACCATGTTATTATTTTCATTATATTATGCTTCTATAATGTCTTATTATGATTTTTTTAATGTTTCAATAATTTCTCCAATCTTTTTATGGTTTTATAAAACCATATTTCATACCCGTTATGCTGTAGAAGTTTCATCTCAAAATCTCTCTCTTTTTCTCAATAAATTCTTTAATTTTCTTTATGTGAATACACAAAACTATTTCATATCCAGGTGTATTAATAAATAAATAAAAAAAATTATTTTATTTAATTGATTCTTTAATTTACATAAATAAAACCCGCATTCCCTTTCCATGGGTTATAAATGACATAATGATCATGTCTTTAAGAGTTTTTTTAAACGTTGTGATTTTGATATGAAACCCATTTATTTTATTCTATTTGGGTTATTTATGAAATTTTTTATTATGATTTATGAGGATCACATGAAAATAAATACATATTAATGGTTCTACCTAATAGTGCTTCAATGCATCAGGTAAATAAATTAATCTCTATAGATGACAAGCTTTACGATACCTTGGTGAATAACCATGGTAATTTTTATGACACCTTGGGGATAGACCATGGTGATATGATTATGAATGTATAAATTAAATTTTTTATCCAGATTTTTAATTTTTGATTCATTTTATTATTATTATGATATGACTCTTTATCATTTTTTATGATATTCCTCATGTTATTATAGATATCTCTTAAGTTCACATGTAAAATGTTTCTGTTGTTTTTTCCCTTACTGGGACTTCTTATCACCCTTTCCTTTTATGTATGTCCCCAGGTTATGATTTGGATTAATTTTACTTATGATGAACAAATCCATAATCCATTAAATTGTATTATAATAATTCTTTATGTTTTCTTGTATTATGTACCTTATCTCCAAGACACTAAACTTTAAAGATCCACTATTTTTAAAATGTAATGAAAAGGTATGTAATAAAAAGGTGGGATGTCATAATATCTTAATATGATTCTCTTATATAGTATAGTGGGATGATGTTGTTCATTAATCATGAATGCCCACAATGAGGTCACCTTATCTTGGATAGATTGTAATCACTTTTTAGGGAGAATTACTACACAAAAACTATAAAAAAGATAAAACTTAAAGAGTTTTTATAACTTCTATATGGTAGTTTGTCAATTTCTTAGGGTGTTTTGAGGTTCACAAACATCATGATGTATTCTTCAAATATGATTGATGATAGATTCTTCTAATCTCAAAATATGATGTGAAACCTTTAGTGGGAGATTTGTTATATCTATAGTGGATGTGGACATATGGATAGATATTACATAACTAGATGAATATTATATGGTATTCAGGATGACATGGTAGATATAACTCCACAATAAAGGAAACACACAAACCAAGGAACTTCATAAGGTGGTCAAGGTGTCCTTCCTAGAAGAATTCAAGGAAAATGAGTAGCTTGAGGTCCATCACCTCTAGGAAGACCATGTTAGGCTTGGAGTAGATTTTATGTTAGGTTATATATGTAGTAAATGGAGCTATTTTGTTATAGATCATGTGGATGTTTGGTATCAACACTAAAAGTGGTCGAAAACTAATTAACAGTTTTTTTTCAATACATGAAATAAATATTGTGATTTTCATGTAAAATTTCAACAATATATGAATATTTAAGGACTGAGAAAATTTTCAAGGTCCACAATGGGCCATTGAGCACTATCTTACTTGCATGGACCACTGATGGTCGTGGTAATGGATATTGGTTATGATTCCCAGTGAAAATTTTACCCTTTGATGGGTGTGGCTAGAGTGAGTGTGTCCTATTGGTCCTCATTTATTAGACCCTTAATACTTCTTTGAAGAGGTTTACTAACTTGGAAAGGTTTTATCCCCATGGTCTGTACATGGCCCTAATGATACCTTATATCTATTAGGATAATTTAAGTAAACTTGGGGAATGTTGTCTTTCCCCTTGATATGTGACTACCATATGGGTAGGAATTTGGTAGATTATTTACAGGTTGAGTGTCTGGACTAACCTGGAATGACTCTAGACTTGAGGTGGGATATGATACATCTCTTTGGATCCTTTTCAATGCAGCATATCATGTATGGCTGATCAGGAAGGGTTCTATTTATGATGTTTTCAAGGATCATAACAACCTCCATGAGATGGGCTTTTCCTGTGTTTTTTTCTAGAATGAGGACTCCTAGGGGTTTCCTTCACTTTTTTATTACCTAGGGAACCCCAGTTGGTTCATTAGTGATAAAACAACCTTGAGTGGGTGTGATGAGATTTTATTAGTGATGTTTGGTTTAGAAATTTAGTCAAAACATTTTTCTTTATATATATAATTTGATAGATAACATTCCCCATGGATATTATTATATTTTTAGAATATTAACTTGGTGTGGTTTTGGAATGTTACAAAGAGAACACCTTTAGGGGAGGTCTATGATGACTAAAGAAAACACCCTATATAAGAGGTATGTGATATTATTTTGGCTTGTCATGGATTTAGAGCACACTGATATTGTTTGAGATTTTCATGGATTTATAGATCCTTGATACTATTTAGGATTTCATGGGTTAAGTCCCCATAGTAGTAACGATGTTTCTTGAAGTTTTCATGGATTTGGAGTTAGATTATATTATTTTCATTGTCATGGGTATTATCCCAAAATTCATAAGAATATTGTTTCTGGTTTCCATGGATTTGGAGATCAGATTATATTGTTTGAGATTTCATGGGTTTTATCCCCTGAGTCAAGAGGATACTTGTCTATTTCTACCATGTATTTTTTTAACCCATGTAATATTGGTAGGAATGGTCATCATGATGTGTTCAGAGACACCTAGCACATTCCAAAGAAGTTATAGTCTATTGGGTTCAGGTACTTATGGATCAAAAATGGTTGGTATTTGGTAAATGGGTTGGAATAGTCTATGTTATATGCTCATCGACATTATGGCATTGGTCTGAAGTAGATATTGTTATTAGATTTGTTTATTTGTTTTTATTAGTTTTTTTATTTATCTTGGTCATGTCACATTCACGTTTCACTACATTATAGATTATATATAGGACCACATTGGTGGCTCCCTACTGATTTTTGTGCTCACCCCTTATTGGTCACCCATGGAACTTGGGTACCTGAGTATATGTACACTTTTTATAGGCATAGGTTGGTTTGAGGATAATAATTTACATTATTTATAGGAACATCACTGATAGAGTTAGAAGTTTGGGATGGGGTGAGCCTTGGGGATAATAGTGGAGCCTCTTATACTTTTATTTCAGTATTTATTTATTTATTTATTTCATTGTGTATATGAATCATCCCAATGAGTGACTTTTTTTTGTTTTATGCCTAATCTTTTGTATGTTGATATGCCACATTTTATTTTATTATAGCATGTTTTGTTTTAGTTTTTTATGCATACATTGATTTTTATGGATTTTTATGATGTTTGGTTCATTTATATATTATTTCACACGCTAAAATAGGGGTCATAGTCTCCCTATAGTGCCTTCCTAGGCCCTCATTGTTATTTTGCAGCCTATAGTGTACGGTGGGTGTGCCTAAGGTCACTTGGTGTTCTGTTCTAATTACTATTTATAGGGAGACTGGTCAGGATGTTAAAAAGTTCTATAAAAGCATAATTTTTCTTTTATCTTACTATTTGTGATATGGTATCTAGGTGATATATGAATTTTTTGGATATTGTGACAGATATCAAGTTGTTGTATCATGGACACCTATTCTAATAGGAATTATAGGTTACCAGGGATGGGACTGTTGCTCTTGGTATGCAATGTTATAGTTTTATATATTATTTCACCGCATGTGATGCAAAAAATGTTTGAATTTATAATTTATTGTGGATTTTTGACTCTCATACATTTGTGTAAATAGGAAACACATGCATCATATCAGGCATTTAGTATCCACATGAATTTAGGGGGATACTAGTTTTATTTTTATCACTAATGACAGAGTTCTAGTTGTTTAAAGTGCCAGTAATAAATCATAAGATATTTTCCCATATAAGTACTTGGTGGAATTCAACTCAATTGGACCTATATGTATATATATTATTAATTATGACATTAGAACAAGTATATTCACTCTGAAACACTCTATGATAAGGATTATGATGCAATTATAGGTGCATGAGACATTTTGTGACCGTAGTGGTTCGGCATGGCATTGGATGACTAACGGTGATCCCCATGTGAGTTATTATTTTATAGGTTTCATTATTTAAAGTGTAGATAAAAACATTTATAGAATTGTACCATAGATATTAGAATGTAATTATACTTAACCAGGATAGGTTTGTGGTTTCCATTAGTATGAATCATCTAGGATGATGTTGTCGACTACGATATTGGTGATTGATGAGGCTGTTATTCACAAGGGAGTAGTCTTGTAGGTGGATGATCAGTGAGAAACAGTTACTAGTGGACTGATGGTCTCATCAGGTGGTTTCATTCGGTGTGGTATATAGATGATCTAGAGTTAGGAAGTGATTATTAGAATTTGATTCCTATTATATATTTATTACTTTTAAAATGGTTATTTCGGTGTGGGTGTTTCAGTGGGGGTTTGAGATGGGAACAAGATGTATCCAAAGAAATGTGGCATTGTAACTTTGGGTATTTGGACTATAAAAAAGACCCTAAATACCCTTCATAGTTTGAGTATATTCTCATGCATTCAGAATAGATCCCTTCAAAGGATGGTCTTGTGAGTAACCATGGGATAGAGAAAGTGATAAATTTTGTAGTTCAGAGTGCTCCGGGGGGACTGGAGCTGACGTGTGATAGGGGAAGAAACAGTAGTTTTTGAAGAGTCTAGGTTCGGTTATATCACTAATAAGGGGAGGGGCGAAATATTGATTTACCTTTACATTTTATTCTTCCCTATATGATCGGTTAAGATCTCAATCCCTCATTTTTTAGTGTCTCACTTATCCCATATGCAGAAAACTAAAAACACTAAAAAATCACACAAGGATTATTACAAGGTTCTCCACCAATGTGGGTGACTACATCCTTGATATGATTGGGATAATACAAGACACTGAATATTAATTAGTAATAAGAAATGTGATTACAAATACAAATAATCTCCCAAAATTCCTGATAAATGTGCCCTCATAATGTCTGATCACAACTGATTATTGTGGACTATCTACCGAAAGGATCTTTAGATTGGAATCCCATGAGTGTTCTTTATACTAAATCTTGTTAGTTGATCTATCTCCTAAAAAACACTTGTTTTTATACAATAATCTCACTAGTTCTTTAATGAATGATTCATGTGAATAGGCCTTTAATTACCACTGACTTCTAATGTGATGATATGTTGGCCTTTTTCTACATCAAGTCCACTCAGTATAATCATATGATTAATTGTTGGGATTTCTCACATTAAAAATGATCACATGTAAATGTTTATCTACCTCAATTCAACCTTTCTTGGGTTATTCCTTCTTCTTCTAAAGACTTGCCTCATTAGACACTAAAAACTCAGATACAAAAATTCTTCTGAATCAATGATGATAAAATTGTCTAAGATTTAGTCTCAAAATCACTGCTCATTGTGAAATATAAATTTCACATGATCTTATTCAATCATTATGCAAGTATAAAATACATTTCATGGTCTTCACAATTAATGAATTCATTGAATCATGTAAATGCACATTGCCTCTTTCATTATATTCACACACTCTCTTATTATTTCTCAATTTCTTACGTACTGCTTTATATGAACATACATAGAACACTTACAAAACAAACATGAAAACCACATAAATGTACACCATGCATGACACTTCATTCATATTGAATCTTATATTTCATTCTCATACATATTGTGAAAACCAGGTGAATGCATGTGTTGAATATCATGCTTTACTCACACATCGTTTCTCAAACCTTCACGCACAACAAATATGCACTCACGGAATGCTTGTATAATTCATATTCATATACAGTATGAAAAACACCTATTTCTTAGAAAAAGTGTGTTACCTACACTCACATACACATTCCACACATATTAATTCCCAATTATTCATTTAAATAAACCTTAATGAGTCTTATATATTATTGTGAACAAGTATTGTTCACAAGACAAAATGTATACACTGTATTTCATTTGATCTCAATGCATTCATGAAACATAGAGTGACACAATACCTAGAAGCTTTAATTGAACAAAATTCATCATGAAATATAGGAGATGAAACATGTGTTATCCAGAATGATTCATGGAAACTCATTTCATTGTGAAGATAACAAGTGTCCAAAGCACATATGGTTTGCATCGCGTAACCTATTCTCCTACTTCATGAAAAAAAATAGCATGAAACTCTAACTTAAACGATCTAGAGAAGATCACAGACTAGGAAATCAAATCACTCAAAAATAGATCTCAGATGTGAGATAAAAAAACATAGAAAATGAGCTCAGAATTTTGTATTTTTAAGTGATGAACATCAACTCAAAACATTCGATAATATTCAAGAAACATGAACTAACCATATTTGAAAAACATCAAATCTTTGACTAAATGTAGAACCTAAGTTTGATATTCATAACATGATTCAAATGAATTTTCTTCTCTATTTGATCACATTCTAATTCTAAGAATGATGAATTGGGGAATTGAGGCTTTGTATGGAGCATCAATCAGTGTCTCCATGGAGATCCCCATTGACGAACAAGACTCTCAGGTGCTAGAGAAGACAAAAAAAGAGTAAAATAGATGGCCTAGATGATTCATTGAGTATATCAGGTGGATAGAAGAACATGATCGAGCATATCAGATGGTGTGGCAACATGAAGTTCATCTGGCGAGAAAAATTCTCAGATGTCTTAGTGGAGAAGAATGCTCTGACGACTTTCTAGATAATAATCGTGAATTGCTGATCGGATGGCTCTTAAAATATGATGAGAAAATTGAATGGTAGGATTTAATTTGGATAAATATCATGGTTAGATGATCAAATGGTCTGAAAAATTTATATCAGATGGTCTAATATGATCATCCAAAAAATGACACGGTTGAAATTTGGAATGAATGATTGAATGGACATGATAATTTCAGCATTAAAAAATTTAATCCCACATCGAAACTGAGTCCCTCGTGGAACATATTTATAATACAAGGTTTGAAAACCCCATTTCAGAATTCTCCTCTCCCTCCTCCAGTACCACCCCCTACCTGTTCTATAGGAATGTTTGTACACCCATTTCCACCGTCATGCCTCCTTATATAGTGGCTCTCCCGCTCATGTGCGCATACGGTGCATGCAATGTAACATGGTCACAGTCTACCTCAACAGTGGTGCGGCATGAGTGTCCATTTTTTGGATAATTTTTAATAATCTAATCATTAAAATTATTAACCAAAAAACCTAATGAAATTCAAGTAAAACAAGTCAACCTTCTTAAAGATTATTCTTCTAACGTTAATGAATTAAAAAAATTTCTTTCTACATAACAATTAAATCTCTTTATTTCTTCATGAAATAAGTTAATATTGCATGTAATTATTCAATATTCCAAGAAATTTTGTAAATAATGTTTCCTCTAACACATATCATTATAAATATTGACCAGTTCAACAATCTTCACAATTAAAAACTTATTGAATTTTCATTTCATTAACTAATTAACAACAATTTAAACTTTAACAAACCACTTGGATTCTTCAATTTCCCCATTTTTATTTGATGTCAATACTCGATTTATTTAAAATTAAATGATATCTTATTCCCCTTATTGGAAATAAAACCAACGATAAAATTATATGTAAGAATTCAACTAATCTCATTTTACTCGTGAATACATGACCATCTCATTTAAATGAAAATTCCAGTCACATTAAAGAGAGGAATAATTTGAAATAGTTTTACTATAAAAGACTCTTTATTTATTCAACTCTAATTCTTCATGGGATAACCTTGTGTTGTAAAAATATAGATATAACCAGGAATTTCAAAGTTCTCCATAGAATTCCATGTTTGTGAAATCATGCTTAGAAGGTCTCAATTATTCTTCAAGGGATTAGAAATCATCAGATTTAATAATGAAATATTAAATCCTAGACATACTTCAATAAACACATCATAATGTTCAATTGGAAAGGATAAAACTCCCCCTATGTTTTTACATTGTCATATAAAAATAACTCTCCCTTAATTGATAAGATAATTCAATTAAGAATAAGGAATAAAAGTGTGATTGGCATACCATGACCTTTATTTTTGAATATGTCCAAAGTTTTCATATTCATTCTCATCATTGATCCCCCTTAAAGGGTTCCCAGTTTCCTTTCATTTTATGAAATATAGTAGACTTGATAAATCAAAAATTCATCATGTTGTCCAGAAGTGATGGCCTCAAACATCTCCTTCAATTTCGTACATTATTTGTTCAAAAACATATAAAATAATGGGTAATAAAGAGGGACCTATTCATTTCTCCAAAATAACATTTATAATGAGAGTTTCCTCTCAATCCTAGCCTTTATTTTCTTCCAATATTAGTATGGGAATATTTCATAGAAGATTTCTTTTTTGTTTGAGTCTCATTGATTTAACCATCATTTTTCTTCCCTTTTTCATCAATGTGTTGAATAAACTGACCAAATGTCTTTTATTTTATTTGATATCTCTTTTCTTTAGCAGCCTATAATAATTGTCCTAGAAGTATTGTCATGAAAGATTTAGCACAATGACCATGTTGGTCACATCTTTTAAAAATTTCCTTTAGAACATAAAGATTATTTTTAGTAGATGGACTTGTTGATTTATCAATAACAAACATATTCATAGTAGGATTTTTCGTTATTGTCATAGAGCTAATTCATTTCTTATTATAATTTCTTACACTTAATAAATTCCAATTATGATGGAGTGACATATTATTCCAGCAGTTGTAGGCTTCGTGCCCAAATTTACCATAACTCCAGCAATAACATATAAAACATCATCATTCATTACCCTAAACATTTTGTTGGTGATAATATCTTTGCTACCTTGATACACTCCTTCCATTATTTTTCCTCATTAATATAGAAAATTCATTTCCAAACTTATTTAATCCCTTGCTATCAACCCATATTATTCTTGTTTTTATGTCAGAACATGTATCAGTAGATGAAACAGATGTTGTATCACTGATAAAATCTGAAATAACATGAACCTTCTTCTTTAGACTGTTCTTCATCTTATCTTTGAATGATTCAGCCTTAACATTAATTTCTTTATCAAAATCATCTTTCATATTTTTAAAGGTGTTTTTATCTTTAAGACACTAAGACTGTTTGTCACCCAATTCTTTTTATTTTGTAGCCAGTTTTTCATTAATATCTTTAAACATTTTTTCTTATTCTATAATTATCACCTTGTAAGTTTTTATCGCTTCAATAAGATCATTCTTCTTCTAGTTTTTTTATTATCTCTTTCTCCAACATTTTTATTCTTTTCTTGAGTAAAGTGTTTTGATCAAGACATGCTACAAGTTCAGGTCATAGCATGTACTCATGATAGATCTATTCTTTTTTCTCATCACTTAATGAGGAATAAACTTGCCTCTTAACTTATACTATGAAGGTTTTATTATTTTTATTAAAACCTTCATATTATTATTCATTCCATGCTAAAGAGCCTTCATTTAATCTCCTACTCAACAAAATTTTTTGCTACTTCCTTGAGAAATTTTTCTTATTTCCATCGCCACCCTTTATAGATTTTTTGGATATTCTTTTAATGTAGTCTTCTTCATCATCATCACTCTCATAATCATCAAAAACTTTCTTCGGACAATCATTTGAAAAATTTCCAATTTGACCAAAATTAAATCACTTTAATGGAATCACACCTTTAAATTTTCCTCTTCCCCTTCTTATAATTTTATAAATAAAATGCATGATACATTTATAATCAATAGTAATGAAATCATCCTCATCATAATCTTAGAATGGTTCATCATTATTTTTCATTAGCTTGAGACTTTTCATTGCTTTGAAATCTATTTACCCTTTATATTTCTTTTTGAACATATGAGATTTTCTCATCTCATAATTGTGAAGTGTATTATGTAATTTATCAAGAGATAAGTCTCCAACTTCGTTCAAGGTACAAATTTTTGAGTCAAATCTATCAAGAAAATTATGCATCAATTTTTTGACAATAGATGAATCTTCAAAAGTATCTCCAAAACCCCTGATATGACTGACAATCTCATTCACCCAGGTAAAGTAATCCTCAACCATATCGTCATCATCCATTCGAATACATTAAAACATAAATCTCTAGATTTAAAGTTTGGCTTCTTTGATCTTCACATTTCCTTCATAAATATTCTCAATTTCATCCCACGTATCCTTTGTTGTTTTTAATATCATCACTTTATTGAACACTTTATCATATAAGGATGAAAAAATATAATTTCCAGCTTTCCTATCTATTTCAATATTTCTCTTATTAGCATGTTTCATGGGAGAATTTACTCTTGGAAGTATAAAACTAACTATTACAGAATCACTAACTTCAAGGCCTTATTAAATCATATATGGAAGCATTAGATTCTTCCATCAATAGTAGTTCTTTCCATCGAAGATAGGAATTTCACTATTTTTGACTGAATTGAAACTCTCCATCAATATATCTTCAGTAAATATTGGATCCTAATAGAGGGAACATTTCCCTATGATACCACTTGAATAGTCCAGGTTTGGTTATATCACTAAGAGGGGGAGGGGTGAATTAGTTATGTACTTTTAAAATTTATTCTTTTCAAATCAACCTCTATGATTGGTTAAGATCTCAATCCCTCATTTTTAGAGTCTCACTTATCCCGTATGGAAACAAATGAAAACACTAAAAAACACACATAGATTTTTATAAGGTTTTCCCTCCAATATGGATGACTATGTCATTATTGTGTTTAGAATAGTATGAGACACAAAATTACCACACATAAAAAGAAATCTGATTACAAACAGAAACATTCTTTTGAAATTCTTGATAGACAAACTCTCATAATATCTAATCATAATTGATTATTGTGTACTATCTCCTGACTGGATCTTTAGACTGGAATCACACCAGTGTTCTTTATACTAACTCTATCTAGTTGAATTATCTCCTAAAAAACTTCTATTTTTATACTAGCATCTTGACAGTTCTTTAATGAATGATTATTTTGAATAGGTCTTCAACTACCAATGACTTCTGATGCGGTGATGTTTTATCCATATTCTGCTTTAAGTCAACTTAGTAATATCTTCTGATTAACTATCAGGCTTGCTCACATTAAAACTGATCACATGTAAATGGTCAACTACCTCATTTCAACACTTCGTGGGGTATTCATTCTTCAAGTAATGACCTTATGTAACACCCTAATATTTCATTGTAATTAATTTTCTTTAAAGTAATTCAACATCTTGCGCTACACGCAACACCGAGTTGGAGTGCACCATAACTTACCAAACTAACCGTTCAAAAAAATAGTTATAAATATTATTAAAATAATTTTCAATTTTATATACTCTATATAATTTTAACATCCATATTCTGTGTTTCTTAGACATAATATAAGAACAAATTAAATTTCTTCAGATAAAAGAAGTATTTTTCAAAAAATAAACTTTTATCGCCTTTTAATCAAGAACCATTTTTAAATAAAATATTTGATAATTTTATATATTCAATTTGAAAAAATAAACATCTTCCTTAGAATTGGGACATAAAAATTTAGTTTGGATAAATTTTCAGTGCTTTTCTGATAACTTTCATATTTTGATGAATAGTGAAAAATACTGAATTTTAATTGAAAATAAATTTTTTAATTAAAATAATTTATAGTGTTAAATTATAAATTTGAATGGGTTTTAAGTATAATTAGAATATATTTTTATCATTTATTCCAATTTTGGTCAATGGAAGTAATTTTACATTTAAATTGGACATAAACACATATCAATCTTTGATAGTTTTTCTTCTCAAAAACCCCCTTTCTGGTTTTGACGATGGGAATATTTTTTTAAACTAATTAATAAAACTTATATGTTTTTAATTAGGTAAAATAGAAATCATTTTTTAATTTTTAATATCAAAATTATTTTTGGGAGAATTTTTGGTATTTTTCTAAAAGCATTCAATTTTTGTTGAATGGTGAAAAACACTGCGTTATTATTTAAAGCTGACATTTTATTTTTATTTTTATTTTAATTTATTTTAAAATAAAAATTAATATTTAATACCTATATTAGTACAATTTAATTAATTGAAGTCATTATATAATAATATTAGATATATAAAATTTTATTGAACTTTTTAACGTCTTTTACTCACCTTCCAAGCACATTTGCAAATTTTCATAAAACATAATTTTGCGGCTTCTGTGAATTTAATTTCAAAACTCCTAAAGACACGGTTTACATAAGTAAGTAAAATTTGGATCAATAGAATGAAAATATTTTTTGGTGAACAGTAACTTTTGAATTTTATTTTCCACAGTTAAAAGTAAATAATGTAATTAAAGGTAAAAATGATAATATATTTACCCTAACACATGTCCTAATTCAATTAGATAAGTGTATTTCAAAAAAAATCAACCTTAGGAATAAAATATGATCCTTTTATCCACTTGTATTATATTAGGACATTTATTATTATTTTATTTAAAGATTAGTTAGAAGTGTTAAATTCAATGTTTAATAACTAAACCAGTTTTTATATAGGGTTATACATAAGATAAATTTGACTATAAATATTAATTATACATCTAAAAGGGTTCCTTACATCATTTTATTTTATTTATAATTTTTATACATTAAATAAATAAATGTATTTATGACATAATGATGATGCAATAATTACCTTATTAATGAAATATTAAAATGATTGATATCAAAATAAATGTAAATTGATTTTTTGGATACATTCCAAGAATTTTATAGGTTAATATGACATTTTAGGGTTTATTTAATGTATTTTTTCTTAGTAATCAAGTTTTTTTGACTTTAACATAAACCAAATACTAAATAGTGTCAAAATTGACATAAATGGGTATTTAAAACAAATGCTATATTATTAAATGATATAATATTCGTAAAAATATACGATTAGGAAAAAAGGACTTATATAATGATATATATGTCATTAATGAACCACTTGAGGTTCTATTTTAATTTTATATCATGTTTATTAACCATTTAATTTAAAAATACAGTAAGACATGGTAAAAGATAAACTATTTAAATAAGAATTAATTCTAAAAAATAAGGTTAATATGGTGACTTGAACTTGTATAAAACCTATTGGTGGAGATGATTTCGACCCATACCCTCCTTATCATAGAAATAAATCCATTTTTATCCATTATAAACCGAAAATTTTTTTATAATAAAATAATATTGCAAGCTTCTTCTAATGTGACCCTCACCTCTCTTATAAAAGGGTACATCCCCTTCTCTCAAAATCACACCTCCAAATCCATTTTGTTTGGCCAAAACCTACACAAATATCATACCAAATACCCTCAAATAAACCTATAGGAGCTACTTTGATCATAATTTCAACCTAATGATCCCTTTTGATCAAATCAAAATGAAGCACCCGAAGAAGAGGTAATAATTTCATCAACTTTTTAAAGTTCTTTTCTTCTTCCACTTCCTCTTTCATTTTTGTTTCCATACAAAAATAATAACTTCAGTACCTTATACATATTGTGATGTTATTATAAATATGGTACAACCATATTCATTATTCTATCCATCCTATGAGTGAAAAAGTCACCATACGTGCGTATGTACGGCTTACCATCTCCACGTCGTGGTGTCGTATGTTATTCAACACTTCATTATTTTGATGGGTATAATAATGAGTGTAACTAATGTAAATAAGGAATATAACATGTTAATTAATATTTATATATAATATACAATCCAATTACATACATTTCACCACTAATAGAATGATATTGTGGCTCGTGCGTACGTATGGCTTACCTTCTCCACGACGCGATGAGATTTCGTTCCCCATCGTAACCATTCAAGAATAATTTTCATTTGATTATTAAAAATAATTTTTCAGAACGTAATATCATCATGTATATGAATCAAATACATTATATCCATAACAAACATGACGTACGTAACAAAACATATAAAGTAAAAATGAATCATTTAACACCCAAAACAATGATTCTATAGAAATATCATTAACAAAGAAATATTAGAAGATCATATATGATATCATATTTTTGTATGTGGTTATTTTATAATTTAATAATAATGATTTCATCATTATACAAAATTTTAAACTACCCTATACTAAGTAAAAGTACAAGTTAAGGGGCTTTCATCTCTCTTTTTATTTCTGTGAGATTCATGCAATATTTCCACTATTGACATTTGTGTGGTGTATATACTTCCCATGATTGTATTATATGTTTAATATAATTTAATTTATGGGTATTTAGATCTTCATTGTATGATCCTTATTTCATGGATTGTATGTTTCATAAGTTACTAAATTCGTAAGGTAGCTTCTAATTTAAATTTCAACTCAATGAGTTTTATGCACACTTCATCGATTATTTTACTCCATGATTTTGTGTGAAATCACTATTTATTTATTTATGTAGTAATTTCCACTCCTCCTTGTGGGTATATACTTTTTATACACATAATAAATCCATTAATAAATTCTCATGTCATCAATATGAACTTGATAATAGTAATCTTTACTCAATTTCCATTCATTGAGTTAAACATCCAAGTCATTGGTGTTGTTTTTACAAGAATATATGTGAATTTACTCTGATTGATTTACACTGAATATCAAATCATATTGATTTTATTTATTTTTCTCACACATAATTATGTCATTGATTTATCCTTACCCTAAGGATACAGTATTTATAAGGGATTTCATCTCAATTTTCATTCCATTGAGATTTCTTTATTGTTATGCACCAATTAACTTTTATATAGTGTATATATTATAGTTTGACAAATTATATCATGAATCCCTTTATTCTCATGATATTATAATTTTTTTATTACCCCAATTATTTGTATTCAATCATCTCTCATTTGGTTAGGAACTCTAACTAAAATATTATTTTAAAAGATTTAAATATTTATTCTTCTAAATCATTCTCATTAATGTCCATGTTTTAAAAATAGTGTTAAGGTTTTATTTATATGGGGATGAATGTTTTAAAATTAATATTCCTTTTAAAATTTTCAAAGTGGTATGGTACAGTTTGATTCAAAAGTATATTTTTAACAGCTTCTTGATAAATAATGAAACTTCCAGATGTTTTCAAGAAAAAGGGGACATTTATCTCAAAAAGTTTTACTAATTATTTTCATCTATGTAAATATCATTCTTTATTCTTTATTGAGGTTAATTTATTATAATATAATCTTCTATATTTTATTTAATGAGTTATGTTGGACTCTGGATGTGCTATTTTTTTAACATTCATGGTTTGTGGTTTAAATATTGGCATTTTGTATTCTAGTTTTCATATGAATGTTTAGATTATGTTCAAAACTTTTCATATGAGGAATGAATTGGACTTATTTAGTGATGAGTGGAGCCCTCTATAGATCCTATATGCATTGGTAGGTCTCATGTGACAAACTATTGTATTGGAACAAGGCCGTGACAAAATCTTATTTTTAGTCTTGGCATGAGGCCTTGACTATGTGGTTATGATGTCTAGCATTATGAATTCCATAATAATGAAATTAGATATTGATATTACATGTTATTATTCGACTAGTATAATATCCATGTGAATAATTAAATGGAATTATTTTATTTATCTTTTCCATATTTTTTGAAGTTTAAAGTTAAAAGGATTGTGTTTTAGTCTTATACATTTCCTTAAATGATTATGTTTATTTATGACAGTATTCTATATATTGTTATCCCTACTGAGAATTTGATCTCACCCCTTTCTTATGTTTTCTTTTTTTCATGATGTGAGTAAGTATTTTATGATTAAACTTTAGTGATATTCCAAAGGATATGTATGTGTTCAATGGGGACACAATGTTGTTTATATTTATTTTATAATGTAACATAAAACTTATGTACGCATCTATTACTTAAAAAGATACTAAACTAATTGGTATTTCGAGACTTGATCTCTTGTGATCATGTCAATGTTATGTAATAATTCACCGAATCTGGGTAACTAGGGTCGGGGTGTTATATTTAGTATCGTAGGAAGTTTAGTAAAAACCTTGGAAGCTATATTTATGAAAACTGTTATTATAAAACACTACCCTAAGATATACATTGAGGATTAGTATAGAAGAACTTCCAAAAAAATTGGTAATGTAAATATTATGTGGTTTTTACAGGTAATAAACCCATTTCAAGATACGACCAGGTAGAGGTGGCTCTGGCACAGATTTACCGAGGGGTAAAACCCAAAAACACTGATTTGGGCTAGACTCGAACGAGAAATGGTGCACGAAATAGGCCTTGATGCACTCTTGGTTACAATACTCATAGGGGATATTCTTAGGATAATTCATATTTTCATTACAAACTGATTTAAAGGATTTTAATATAAGATGAGAATAAATATCCTTAGTTAATCCTAAGGAGTTTTAGATTGAAAATAAGGTGTCATGATATTCTCTAAATGATTTTGTGAATATTTTTACTCCCACTATGATTTCTAGTAGTAGTCGATGGTTGGATTCAAAGGAAGTCATAGTAACATTGAACATGATGTACAAGGTGGGCACTATAGACGAAATTATCAACCAAATGGAATGTTAATAGGTGTAAAAGATATTGTGTTCATTCTAAATCAGGTTTCCAAAAATATGATCAACAATATATACATTAACCAACTCGGAAACCCAAAAAAAAAGATAAAGGTGGGAAATTATGAAATCTCCGATAATGGAGACCGTGGAAAAAAGAATGATCAATTTACATCATGTCGGAAATGTGAAAGGAGACACCTAGGAAAGTGTCTCAATGGAACAAAGAAATTATTTATGTGTGGGAAAGAAGGAAATAAATTAAATAATTTACAAGGAAAAATGAAGAGTGATATGGAAGAAAATAAAAATGATCCTAAGAATAAATTTATAGTCATTTGAAGTAAATAAAGGGGATATGGGCATTACCCGAGTAAATTCCCTATTCTATAGGATAACCACTAGGTCAAGGAATAACCTATGTGGAAATAAATGGATGGTGAAATGTTTAAAAGTATTAATGCTCTTTATTTTTGGGATTACTTTGGAAGAACCTTATCTTGTATGTGTAACCCTGCAGTTTGTTATGTGAAAATGCTATTTGAGGAAGAATTATATTTTATTTTGTTGATATAGTTATAAAGAACCATTTGGGTTTATATGATCATTGAATTTGAGGCAATTATGCGTTATTAATTTTTTGGATGAAAATGAAAGTTATGAGATAACATTTGTGGTTAAATTATGTTATGGTTATTTTGAGTAATTTATCTCATTTTTGGAATGTCACAAAATATAGTTTTTGAAAATGGACAATATGCAAACCATGTGACAACTTTTCATGTCAGACAAAGCTGTGGGAGTCAAACCCACTACCAAAGTGCGACTGGAATTTATCACCTACCACTGGACTACGTGAAGTCCCGGTTTAGTGTGAATAATTATTTTTATTTAAATAATTTTATTGATCAATAATAATTTTATTTTGGATCTTATTTTTTTCAAATGGATATCCTTAGTTTAGGAAAATTATTTGGTTATTAAGTGATAAATGTTATTTTGGAAGACCTTCGCTCTTTTGGGAATACTATAAGCCTAAAAATATAATACTAAGGGATTTCATTTGAGGGTTAATGGTGTATTTTTCTTTAGTTTGTAAGAATCTATGTTTTTATAGAGATTCACGTTATTAATGGAAATAATTAACCTATCATATAGAATATGTGATTTGGTTAATTACACCTCTATGTGAGACTTTAAGAGTGGTTGATGTTATTTGGAGATAAATGTTAAGATTTACTATGAACGACTATGTGATTAAATTCTTCTAAGTTTTTGGTTTCAATCATTGTTTGGATTATATTGAAGGATCTTAAGTAAATTTGTTTATTGAATGTTCTTTATTGAACTTTTTGTATTGTTTGTTTAATTTTGGAAATTAAGATTATTATTTCACTCTATAAAGGATTATCCATTTAGGGGATCATATGATCATGTAATAACCATTTGGTCATGGTTAATCTCTAAAGACAAGGGAATATATAGTTCATCCTTTTTGGATTACGTGAATCTCTAGAAGTTGATTCTAGCACTTCAGGTGTGACCAAGTCATCTTGAATACTCATTGTTTGGAGAAAAGATGAGTTAGTGGTAGAAATTTATTGAACGACGAAAATATAATTAAAAACTAAGTATATATCTTTATTTTCTTAGTCAATCTCATAAATAAATTCCTCAAATTTATGAAATAAAACTTAAAACAAAAAATGTTTCCCATTTACTTTTTCTACTGGGAAACTAATGACCGTTTAACCCATCACATGTTTGTGGTTTTCTTGTTGTTAACTTTCTCAGAATCATGTTTTCTATCACTCTCCATAAAAAGATTAAACTTAGTTTATCTTTCATATCTATGTTTTCCTACATGGAATAATAGTATAGGTTATCTCAGGTGACCTTTGTACTTCTATTTCATTCTTTTAATGTGAAAGTTTTATTGACTCTTTTTCTAATGTGGGACGTTCAAAGAAGTTCCCAAGCCCAATTTTAAAATTGTGAGGACACAATTACCAAAAGGGTGGAAGAATGTAACACCCCAATATTTCACAGTAAGTTATTTTGTTTTAAAGTAATTGAACAAGTTGTGCTACACGCAACACCGAGTTCGAGCGAACGACAACTTACCAAACTAGCTGTTCAAAAAAACAGTTATAAATAGTATAAAATTAATTTTTAATTTTATATACTCCATATATTTTTAACATCAATATTATGTATTTATTCGACATAATTTAAGAAAAATTCAATTTTTCAGATAAAAGAATTATTTTTCAAAAAATGAAATTTTACCGACATTTAATCCCAAACACTTTTTAAATCCGATATTTGATACTTTTATATATTTAATTTGACAAAATTAACTTCATATTTATAATTGGGACATATAATTTTAATTTGGATAAATTTTCAGTGCTTTTCTGATAACTTTCATATTTTGATGTATAGTGAAAAATACTAAATTTTAATTGAAAACAGCTTTTTTAATAAAAATAATTTATAGTGTTAAATTATACATTTAGATAGTTTTATGTATAGTTATATTATATTTTTATGATTTATTCTAATTTTGTTCATTGGGGGTAATTTTATATTTAAATTGGACATAAACACATATCAATCTTTGATAGTTTTTACTTTTCAAAAACCCACTTTCTGGTTTTGACAATAGGAATATTTTTTCAAATTAATTAATACAAATTCTATATTTTTAATTTGTTAAAATAGACATCATTTTATAATTTGAAATATCATATTTATCTTTGGATGAATTTTTGGTATTTTTGTAAAAACATTCAATTTTTGATGAATAGTGAAAAACCCAGCGTTATTATTTAAAGCTGAATTTTTATTTTAATAATTATTTTTAATTTAAATTTATTTTAATGTAAAAATAGATACATAATACATATATTACTCCAATTTAATTCATTAAATTCATTTTATAATAATATTATATATATATATTTTTATTGAACTTTTTACCGTCTTTTACTCACCTTTTAGGAACATTTGCAAATTTACATTAAACATAATTTTACCGCTTCTGTGAATTGAATTTCAAAACTTTTTGAAAAATGGTTGATATTATTAAGTAAAATGTTGTTCAATATGATGAAAATAATTTTTGGTGAATAGTAACTTTTGAATTTTATTTACCACGGTTAGATGTAAATAAAGTAATTAAAGGTAACAATTATATTATAATTACTCTAATACATGTCCTAATTCTATTATATAAGTGTATTTCGACTTAAATGAACCTTAGGAATAAAATATGATCTTTTTTATCAACTTGGATTAGATTAGAATATTTATTATTATTTTATTTATTGAAGAGTAAAAAGTGTTAAATTCAATTTTTAATAACTAAAAAAATTTTAATATAGGGTTATACATAAGAAAAATTTGACTATAAATATTCATTATAAATATAAAACTATTTCTTACATCATGGAATTTTATTTATAATTTTTATAAATTAAATAATTAAATGTATTTATGACACAATGATGATGCAGTAATTACCTTATTAGTGATATATTAAAACAATTGATATTACAAATATCAAAATAAATTTAAATTGATTCTTTTGATGCATTCCATGAATTTTATAGGTTAATATGACATTTTAGGGTTTATTTAATGTATTTTTTCGAAGTAATCAAGTTTTTTTGACTTTCACAAAAACCAAATACTAAATAGTGTCAAAATTGACATAAATGATTATTTAAAAAATACTATATTATTAAATGATATAATATTTTTAAAAATATAGGGTTTGGCCAAAGGACTTATATAATGATATATATTTCATTAATTAACCACTTGAGGTTCCCTTGGGGTTTTATAGTAAGTTTATTAACCATGTAATATAAAAATACAAGAAGACATGGTAAAATTTAAACTGTTAAATTAAAAATGAAATCTAAAATATAAGGTTAATATGGTGACCTAAACTTGTATAAAACATATTGGTTGAGATGATTTCGACCCATACCCACATTATCCTTGAAATAAATCAATTTGGATCCATTATAAACCTAAAATTATTTTATAATAAAATCATATTTCAAGCTTTTCCTAAAGTGACCCTCACCTCTCTTATAAAAAGGTACTTCCCCTTCTCTCAAAATAACACCTCCAAATCCATTTGTCTTAGACAAACCCTGATAAAATATCCTCCCAACTATCCTCAATTTAACCTAAAGTCCTTAATTTGATCATAAAGGCAACCTAAAGATCCCTTTTGATCAAATCAAAATAAAGCACCCAAAGAAGAGGTAATAATTTCATCACCACTTTCAAAGTTCTTTTCTTCTTCCACTTCCTCTATAATTGTTGATTCCATACCAGAATAATAAATCCAGTACCTTCTACATAATTTTATGTTATTACAAATATGGTACAACCATATTCATTATTATATTCATCCTATGAATGACAATGTCACCATATGTGCGTATGTACGACTTACTATCTCCACGTTGTGGTGTAGTTTTTTATTCAGCACATAACTATTTTTATGGGTATAATAATGAGTTTAAATGATGTAAAAAATAAATATAATAGGTTAATTATTCTCTATATATAATATACCATCCAATTAAATATGATTTCACCACTAACAGAATGTTATTGTCGCTCATCTATATGTACAACTTATCGTCTCCACGACCCGATGAAATTTCATTCCCCATCGTAACCATTCAAGAATAATTTTCATTTGATGATTAAAAATAATGTTTAAGAACTTAATATCATTATGTATATGAATCAAATACATCCTACCCCTTACAAACATGACTTGTGTAACAAAACATATAAAGTAAAATGAATCAATTAACCCCCAAAACAATGATACTACTAAAATATCATTAACAAAGCAATATTAGAAGAACATATATGATATCATATTTATGTATGTGGTTATTTTATAATTTAATAACAATTATTTTACCATTATACATGAGGTTAGACTACCCTATACTAAGGAAAAGTAAAAGGTAAGGGTTCTCATCTCACTTTTTATTCTCGTGAGATTCATGCTATATTTGCCACTATTTTCTTTTGTGTGGTGTATATACTACCCATGATTGTATTACTTGTTTAATATACTTTAATTAATGGTTATTTACATCTTAATTGTATGATCCTTATTTCATGGAGTGTATATTTCATAAGTTACCAAATCGGAAAGGGAACTTCTAATTTCTATTTCAACTCATTGGGTTTTATGCACACTTCATCGATTATTTTACTCCAAGATTTTGTGTGAAATCACTATTTATTTATTTATGTATTAATTTACACTCCCCTTTGTGTGGATATACTTTTGATACACATAATCACTTCATTTATAAATTCTCAAGTCATCGATATGAACTTGATAAGAGTAATCTTAACTCAATTTCCATTCATTGAGTTAAGCATCCAAGTCATTGGTGTTGTTTTTACAAGAATATGTGTGAATGTACTCTGATTGATTTACACTAAATATACAATCACATTGAGTGTTTCTTTTTTCACACATAATTATATCATTGAATTATTCTCAACCTAAGGATACATTATTTATTAGGGATTTCATCTCAATTTACATTCCATTGATACTTCTTTGTTGTTATACGCCAATTCACTTTTATATGGTGTATATACTGTACATTGAAATAGTATATCATGAATCCCTTTATTCTCAGGATATTATAAATTTTTTAGTACATAAGTTATTTTTATTCAAGCATCTTTCATTTGGTTATGAACCCTAACTATAAGATCATTTTAAAAGTTTTAAAGATTTTTTATTCTAAATCTTTCTAATTAATTTACATGTCTTAAAAATGGTGTTAAGGATCTATTTATATGGAGATGAATGTTTTGAAATTATAATTACTTTTAAAAGTTTCAAATATGTATGGGAAATATTGATTCAAAAATCTATTTTTAACATCTTATTGATAAATAGAGATACATTTAAATGTTGTCATGAAAAAGGGCACATTTCTCTCAAATAGTTTTACTGATTATTTTCATCAATGTCAATATCCTTAATTACTCTTGATTGAGGTTGATTTATTATAATATAATCTTATATATTGTATTGAATGAGTTTTTTTGGATTGTGGATGTGCTATTTTTATACCATTCATGGTTTGTAGTATAAATATTGAAATTTCTTATGCTAGTTTTAATATGAATGTTTAGATTATATTCCAAAATTTTCATATGAGGAATGAATTGGACTTAGTAAGTGATGGGTGGAGCCTGCAATATCTCCTCTAGGCATCTGTAGGTCTCATGAGACAAACTGGTGTCTTGTCATAAGGCCTTGAAAAAATTTTATTTGTAGTCTTGGCATGAGGCCTTGAATATGTGGTTATGATGTTTGGCATTATGCATTCCATAATTATGAAATTATCTATTGATATTACATGTGATTATTTGACTAGTAGGATATCCATGTGAATAAGTAAATGGAATTATTTTATTTATATTTTACATATTATGGTGAAGTTTAAGTTTAAAAGGATTTTTTTTAGTATTATACATTTGTTTAAATGTTTATGCTTATTTTTGACAGTTTCTATTATATTGCTATCCCTACTGAGCATCTGAGATCACCCCTTATATTTTCTTTTTCCCAAGATGTGAAAAATTATATTATAATTAACCTATAGGTATAGGACAAAGGATATGAGTGTGTTCAAAGGTAAAATAATGTTGTCTTTATTTATTTCAGGATTTAATATAAAACTTATGTATGTATCTAGTACTTACAAGGATACTAAACTAATCGATTGTTCGAGACTTGATCTCTTGTGATCATGCCAATGTTATATAATAATTCACCAACTCCTCATAACTAGGGTTGGGGCATTACACCAGACCGCACTAAACATTTAAAACATGGATACAAAAAATTCTTATGGATCACTGATGATAAAATCATCCTGACTTAAATCTCAAAAATCACTGCTCACTGTGTAATATAAATTTCACATGCTCTTCTTCAATCTTCCTCAAATTATGAAATACATTTCATGGTCTTCACGATTAATGCATGCATTGAATCATGTACATTCAAACTACCTCTTTCATTCATTTCACTCTCTCTAATTATTTCTCAATTTCATGTGTGCTTATTTATTAGCACATACACAAAATACTTACAAAACCTACATTAAAACAACATGCATGTACACAATGCATGAGACTTCATTCACCAGGAATATTATGTGTCATTCTTATACAAATCATGAAAACTAGGTTAATACACATGTTGAATATCATGCTTCACTCACACACTATTTCTCAAACCTTCTCCCACAAAAAATATACACTCATATACTGCTTGTACAATTCACGTTAATATACAGTATGCACAACACCTCTTTCTTCGTGCAATTGTGCTACCTTCACTCACATACATTGTTCACACATATTTATTCTCAATTCTTCATGAAACTAAATTCTAATGAGTGTTGGATATTATTTTTTACAAGTCTTATTCCCAAAACACAATGTATACACTGTATTTCATGAGATCCTAATACATTCTCTCAACACAGAGTGACACACTACCTCAAAGGATTCATAGAAAAAAATTCATTATGAAAGATAGGAGATTAAACATGTGATATCCCAAATTCTTTGCATAAACTCGCTTCTTTTCAAAGATAACAAGCATACAAATAACATATTGTTTTCATCACAAAACCTCTTCTCCAACTTCACCCAAACGAAAATAGAGTGGAAATTTTCCTTACGTGATCTAGAGAAGATCGCAAAATAGAAAATTGAATCTCTCAAAAAAAATATCTCGGATAGGAGATAAAAACTACACATCAAATGAGATCAGAATCTATAATTTATATGTGATGAACATCAACTCATAACATTAAAGAATATTCCAGAAACACAAAAAAATCATCTTTGAAAAACATCACATATTCAACTCACTATAGAACTTTAGTTTGATATTCATGATATGATTCAAATGAAGTTGCATCTCAATTTGATCATATTCAGATTCTCCTAGTGAAGAACTGATGAAGTGAGGGTTTGTATTGAGCTTCGATCGACATCACAATGGAGATCCCCATTGATAAATATGAATATTAGGTTATGTAGAAGAATGCTCAGACAACTTGCTGGAGAAGAATCTTGAATTGTTGATCAGAAGGATCTTAAAATCAGTTGAGAAAATCAAATAATGGGATTTCATTAAGATATATATCATAGTTAGATGATTGAACATGTTGCAACATTTAGATCAGATGGTATGAAATGATCATTAGGAAGATCATGCGGTTGAAAGCTTAGATGAATGATTGAACATCTATGATAATTATCAAACAAATCTAATAGTTATGATTCATTTGAAACAAAAAAAATTAATTCCAAATAAAAATTGATTCCCTCTTAGGGATTATTTATAATACAAGGCATGACAACCCTGCTTTATAATCCTCCTCTCACACCTCCAGTAACGCCTCATACTAGTTCTGTAGACGCGCTTATATTCCCATCTCCATTGTCATGCCTCCTTACACAGTGGCTCTCCTTCTCACGTGATCATCTGATGCATTCCACATTACCTAATCTCTATACTACCACAATAGTGGTGTATTATGAGTGGCCATTTTTTAGACAATTTTTAATATGCTAATCATTAAAATTCTTAACCAAAATCCTTAAAAAAATCAAGTCAAACAAGTCAACCTTCTTAAAGATTATTCATCTAACCTTAATTAATTACCATGTATTCTTTCTGCATAATTATTCCATATCTTTACATATTTATGAAATTAGTTCATATTTCATGGGATTCTTCAATATTCTAATAAATGTTGTAAACTATGTGTCATATGACCAATGCCATTAGAACTACAAACCAGTTCAACGATTGTCACAATTAAAAACTCATTGAATTTTCATTTCATTAACTAATTGATAAAAATTTCAAATTCAATAAACCACTTGGATTCTTCAATTTTGGGAAGTGAGCCTTGACATGGGTGAGACATCAGGTCACAATTTGGATAAGATCATCCATGACGATTTGGTTAGGTGGAACTAACATTTTGTGGATCATGGTTAGCCTAGTTAGATGATGAACAACTCACTGGATCATAATCCAGTTTCAATGATTGGGTGGTATGGGATCAAATTCCTATTATGTTTAAGGGAGATTGAGGTAGTATATGCGGTAATTCATGAAACCTATTGAATATTAAATTAGCGATGGTCATGTGTGAGATAAGGGTCAATGGAAATTGATGATATTCCTATGGCCATGGTGGTCTATGATTTGGTATTAGAATTTGAGATGTCCCAATATGGTTAAGGATATTTTAGGAATTAATTGGGTGTTTTGGGAGATTAGACCTATGTATGGGACTAGTAGATTAGAGATTATGGTGAAAATTGATGTTTCTCTATAGAGATAGGTAAAACATTTACTGAATCAAGTATGGTACAATGCCCTATCCAAGTGGAATCAAGATGAAAGTGTTAAATGATGATGTAGAACTTGAGTGTGGCTCAGGAGGGGTCACATGGGTTTAGTGATGGAACTAGTTATGTTAGTGCTCATGGAGTGGCATAAGGTAATCCATATGGTGTGGGGTGTACATCAGTGTCTAATTGGTTGTGGTGACCCACATCATGAATTAAATTTTTCTTGGGAGTTTTGGATAATGTTTCCTTGGTCTGGGAATAAAATTTTAATTGGTATTTTGGGTTGGTGATTTGGTATGAGTTTCTTGGTCACATGTGATCATTGTATTCGATGACAGGCTAGGCATGGGTAATAGAGATCAAGAATTTAGACTAGTGATATGATTATCAACATGTCCCTATGGTGGGTAATGTGATAATAGTCATGGGTGAAATGACCCTCACACGATAAGGGTTATAGAGGTAGGAGATTGGTAATTTTAAGATCATTATGGTATTTAGTTGATGGTGATTGATTGGGCCAAATTAATCTGAATTACTTGGTGAATATTGGGTGTGACCTCATATGGTATATTGAGTGGAATTAGAGTTCCATCTTTGGGCTTCGGATAATTTTATGTGATCCAAATATGGTTGAATTGGTGGTGTTTCAGTGCTCATGGTGTGGTAGGGCACAATGTCTTGTTTTAGAAGATTGAGGAATAAACCATGGGAAGTTTTCTTGAAGTTAGGTTTGGGATTAAATATAGTTATCATAATGATCCTGGGTAACTCCATGAGTAGATGCATCTGGATCAAGTAATTTGGGAATGTGTTAGTATGTGTAGTTGAGAATTTTTTAGAAGGTTCTTCTAATATTTTTATATATAAATTGATGTGGTGAGACAAAAACCACATCAAATGAAATGTTTTGGATATTATGTGTGTGTTTCAAGAATTTTTTGTACTTTTTTTAAAATATGGTGAATATAAGCTCAATGTATTGATAGTGGGAGAACACCCAATTGTCTTGGGATGCGGAAACAAGGACAGGATCTGAAATTTAAGAAACATTTTCATCTGTTATCAAGTGTACTAAACATGGAAACTACAATGGGAATGTATTTATAACATGGTTGTAGTGTTTTGATAGGAATATTTTGGGGAAGATATGTCGTACAATCAGAATTGACTATTATGAGAAAATTCTATGGTTGGAGAACCATAGTTCTGAGGAATAATTAGAAAGTTATATGTGTACTTATTAGGATGGAAATATTACATGGATCATTTTATTGGTATTCCGGTAGTGAAAAAAATCATTCAATCATGTTTTGGTGGTTTGAGTGCCTTGTGTTTCAAATTGTGCCTTAGAATCATGTTGGGAATTTGAGGATAGAATAAGGTTATATGAAAAGAAATAAATGATTGGGGTAGGTTGAGTTGAATAATTGTATGACCACCAATACTTCTTTAGAATGATAAGTATTATGGTGGAGAGTTTTTAATTCCCTTTTTTTTACGAGCATTTAAAACTCAGGAAAAATCTGAATGTTTTAATTATTGAGGGAGTTTTATTTTTTCACCAAGATTTGGGATGGAATTTGGGAATTTTGAACCTCTGAAAATAGGTGTCTGTGAAATGAAATAGCATTCTAATGGTTTTCAATATGTGCATGAGAACCCTAGAGGGATTTTCTGTTGTAGTCTATATCCACCAACTTTTTGGTGGGGAGAGAAATGGCCTCTTACTAGTTCAAGTGCCAGTAGCAAGATGGTGTCCCTATACCATATAGATGATGTGGTTAAAATGGGGAAAATTTACTCTTTTACTAGTTAAAATTTTATGTGGTCTAACCCTCTTCTCCCCATTATTACCTCTCATGTTTCCAATGGTCTCTTCCCCTTCCTTCCCTATTCAATCCCATTAAAGGGGGTGTTTTAAGGGGATTTACTCATTAATTTAAGGGATTATATCTGATTACATTGGTTCAGGGTGGAATTGTTTTAATGATTTGTGGACTTTTATGAAACCTCGGATAGAATCATACAACATTCTCAGGAGGGACCCTTGGGAGGGATGTCCCCCTTCTTTCTAGGATCTTCTTCTCTCTCCTGATGCCCCCCTCTCAGGTTCTAGGTTTTCACCCCTTCTCTTTTGGCTGTTCTCCATCCTCCATTCCTGGTGTTATTTTGGTTTGGTTATCTTCTATCCTTCATTCATTGGCATTTTCTTTCTCCCCCCTTGGTGTTGGTCTCATCTTAGATTTCTATTATTTCAATTTTCTCATTAGTATTTCAGGCATATGTTGTTTCTCTCTCTATCTCTATCTCTCTCTCTCTCTCTCAGTGCTTGGTTCCTTAGCAGCAAGGTCTTCCATCATCTCCCTTGTGATCCGGTTGTCATCTCCCATTACACATAGCCCCATCTTTGTCTGGCATGATAGATCTGAGGTTGATTTTGGATTGTGATGGGTGTAGGTCAGAGGTTTTGTCTTTTGATTCATCGTGTTTATTTCTATGGTTGTTACCATATTGAAGTATGAGTTTCGTCTATATTCTTCTCTTGCTTCCAGATCTATCATTCTATACACCTTATCATTCTATTGCGATGGTGTTCATGGGATTTTTTGTATGTGAGTATAAAATGTCAATGGTTTTATAGGGGGTTTTTTATTACTTTCTTTCTCCCCTTTGTTTTGGTTTCTCTGGTGGTAATAGTTCTACTTCATCTTGGATTCAAGAGTCATGTTCCTATAGATTTCACTAGGATTCATGGTGGTGATTGATCATGATATTTCTATGATTAATAAGTGGAGTGGATGGATCATTTTTGGAACTTCTTCACTTGATATCGTCTAGGGTAAGATGCGGTTTAAATGGAAATATGTTTTTGTTTGGATTTCATTCTTTTTTTTTGTGAGATGTGTGTAACACCCCAAGCTTCTACGGTACGCCTCTCTTTGAATAATACAGTAGCGTGTGTTGTACGAAACTTCGATTTCTAACACACACCACAACCAATCAAACTAGCCGTTATGAATAGTAATACCCAATTTTTTAAATTTTATAAATTTTATCTTTCAAAATGGACTTCATTTTTGGATTCGGAATAATTAAATTAGCTTAGGGTGAATTTTTTGTATTTTTCTGAAAACATTCAATTTTTGATGAAGAGTGAAAAAACACTGAGTTATAGTTTAAAACCGAATTTTTATTTAAATAATTATTTATTTTATTTAAATTTAATTAAGGTCAAAATAGATACATAATACCTATATAAGTTCAATTTAATTCATTGGAGTTATTTTAGAATAATTTTAGATATATAAAAATTTTATTGAACTTTTCACCATCTTTTACCCACCTCCTAGGAGAATTTGGAAATTCACATAAAACTTAATTTTACCACTTCTGTGACTAGAATTTCAAAAATCTGAGAGACACGGTTAATATCAAGGACTAAAATTTGGTTTAATAAGAAAAAAAATATTTTTTGGTGAATATTAACTTTTTACTTTTATTACCATAGTTAAAAGTAAATAGGGTGATTAAGGGTTAAAAATTATATTAATATTACCCTAACACATGTCTTAATTCTATTGGAAAAGTCTAACTCGACCAAAAAGAACCTTTGGAATAAAATATTATCATTTAGATCCACTTGTATTAGATTAGGATATTTATTATTATTTAATTCAAAGAAGAGTTAAAAGAGTTAAAGTCAAAGTTTAATTACTAAAACATTTTTAATATATGGTTATACATAAGATAAATTCAATTGTAAATATTCATTCGAAATATAAATAGATTTACTACATAATTTTATTTTATTTATAATTTTTAGACATTAAATAATTTAATTTATTTATGACACAATGGTGATGCAGTAATTACCTAATTAATGAAATATTAAAATAATTGATATTATAAATACCCAAATAAATATAATTTGATACTTTTAATGAATTACACGAATTTTATAGCTTAATATGAAATGTTATTATTTCTTTAATTATATTTGTTCAAAGTAATCATGCTGTTATGATTTTCACAAAAATCAAATACCAAATAGTGTCAAAATTGACATAAAAGAGTTTTTAAAACAAATATTATATTATTAATTGATATTCAATTACTAAAAATCTAAGGCTCGGCCAAAAGAATTATATCATGATAGCTGTATCATTAATGGACCACATGGAGGTTTCTTGGATGTATATAGAATGTTTCTTAACTATACAATATAAAAATACAAAGTGACATGGTAAGTGTCAAACTAATTAACTAAGAGTTAAAACTAAAAGATAAGGTTAATAATGTGACCCAAACCTGTCTAAATCCTATTGGTTGAGTTGTTTTCGACCTATCTTAACCTTATAATTGTAATAATCTACTTTTTAGCCATTATAAACCGAATATGAATTTATTTTAAAGAAATAATATACGGTTTTCATAAAGAGACCATCCTCTCTCTTATAAAAGCACACCACTTCTAATCAATTCTTCATACCCTCAAAGACTTTTGGTTCGGCCAACCCCTGCCCAATTATTCTCTCAACATCCATTAATTAAACCTAGAGGCCTTATTTTGATCATAAAGCCAACCTAAGGATCCCTTTTGATCAAATCAAAAGGAAGAACCCAAAGAAGAGGTAATGATTTCACCACCCTCTTTCAAGTTCCTTTCATCTTCAAATTCTTCTATCTTTGTTATTTCCATTCTAAAATAATAACTCTGGTATCTTCTATATAATGAGATTTTATTATAAATATGGTACAACTATATTCAGTATTCTATCCGTCCTTTAAATGAAATGTCACCATACATGCGTACTACGACTTACCGTCTCCAGGTCGTGGTGTAATTGTTATTCAATAAATTATTATTTGGATGGGTATAATAATGATGTGTAATTCATGTAAATAATAAATATAACATGATAATTATTTTTTATATACGATATACCATCCATTTATATATTATTTTAATATCAAAAGAATGATATTGTCGCTCGTGCGTACGTACGGACTACTGTCTCCACGAACGCGATGAGATTCATTCCCCATCGTATCCATGCAAGTCTAATTCTCATTTTATTATTAAAAATAATTTTTAAGGACTTTATATAATCCTTTATATAAATAATATACAACCTATGCATAACAAACACGGCTTATGTAACAAAACATATAAAAGAAAATGAGCAAGTTAACACCAGAAACAACGATAATACTAATATATTATTAACAAAGCATTGATAAAAGATTATATATGATATCATATTAATTTAAATAATTATTATATAATTTAATAAACAATTATTTCACCATTATACAGGAGGTTAACCTACCCTCGACCAAGGAAAAGTACAAGGCAAGGTTTTATTTCTCAATCTCTTTATTATCTGAGGTTGTTTATACGTAATTATCTATTGGGACCTCTTTATCATCCAAATCCATGTTTCTTAAAAATGTATTTCAAATAATTATTACTATTTCATAGTCTATATGTTAAAGTCATTTATACCCTTGTTGAATTTTTATAATATGTTTATAAATTAATCTTTTTCTCGTTTTCCATACAAGGTCCTTTTTAACCTTTTCAACAAAATTAAGGTAAGAATGTCTTTTTTTAACTTATACGGTGGGTGTGGCTATTTTCCGCCATTATAAAATCATCGAAGATTCCCTTAAAATATTATAATAATATTTTCAATGTAAATGTTTTCTTTTATAAATATGTGACTTTTAAATGACTTCAAAAAAATAGATATTTCTCTCAAATAGTTTTGATTTCATCTATGTCAAAATCCTTTGATGGATTTTAATCTTATTTGATGTTTATTTATTATGATACAAAACAGTCATATTGTATTAAAGGTTTTGTTATATGTTTTACTATGGATGTGTTATTTTTATACCATTCATGGTTTTTGGAGAAATTATTAACATTTCTTATGCTAGTTTTAATACGAATGTTTATGTTATGTTTAAACATATTCATATAAGGAATACATTGGACTTAATAAGTGACGGGTGGAGCCTGTTATAACTCTTCGATGCATCGGTAGGTCTCATGAGGCAAACTAGTGTCTTAGCACAAGGAATTGACAAAATCATATTTGTAGTCTTGGAACGAGGCCTTGACTATGTGGTTATGATATTTTGGCATCATGCATTCTATCATTATGAAAGTGGTTATTGATATTTCATGTTATTATTCGACTAGTAGAATATCCATGTTAATATGTAAATGGAATTATTTCATTTTATCTTTTCCATATTATGCTGATGTTCAAATTTAAAAGGATGTTTTTTTAGTTATACATTGCCTTAAATGTTTATGCTTATTTATGAAAGTTTCCACTATGTTGTTATCCTTATTGAGCATCTGAGCTCACCCCTTTCAATGTTTTAATTTTTCCCAGGATGTGAAGAAGTAAATTATGAATGACCTATAAGGATAGTATTAGGGGATATGAAGAAAATATGTTGTTGTATTTTTTACTTTATGATGTAATGTAAGACTTATGAATATATCTAGTGTTTCCAAGGGTACCAAACTAATCGGTCTTTCAAGACTTGATTTTTGTGATCATGACAATGTTATGTAATAATGCACCGACTCTGAGTAACTAGGTTCGGGGCATTAAATTTGGTATCAGAGGAATTTTAGTACAAACCTTGGAAGCTAGATTTAGATAAACTCTTATTAGAGAACATAGACCTAAGATACACTTTGAGGATGAGTATAGAAGAACTTCCTAGAATTTTGTTATTGTAGAGATTTTGTGAGTTTTCCAAGAAATACATCCCTATCTGGATACAAGAAGGTAGAGTCGGCTCTGGCATAGATGTACCTAGGGGTAAAACTTGAAAACACCGCTTTGAGATAGACTCGAACGAGAACTGGTGCACGACAACGGGGCATGCTGCACTCTTGGTTACGACACTCTCGAGGGATATGCTTAGGATAATTCTCATTTTCATTACAAACCATTATGAAGGGTTTATGAGTATGTACTTCCTCAAAGAAAACATTTTTATGATTATGGATTATATCCATAAATAGTTCAATTTATGTTAAGTGTTTTACAAGTTTGGAATTATGTTTTTCGATTCATAAACTAATATAGATTATGACATTGTTTAGAAATGGAACCTAGTGAAAGGAATGGAAACTGTATCAATGCATGCACTCCATGTAGGGATTTCCCTCCTACTCAAGATAATTATAGTGGAGATGGTGATGCAACTGTTGTTGATCAGCTAATCACCATACTGGGACAACTCACTCAGTTTATGAATAATAACCTTACCCGTATGGAGCACCCTGATCCACAGCATGGAGGATCAATGTTAGATCACTTCATGAGGCAGCAACCACCAACATTAAATGGGAGTACAAATCCATTAGTAGCTGAGCAATGGATAAGTTCCCTAGAGAAAATATTTCAGGCTTTGGGGAGTAGTGAAAGGGAAAAAGTTATCATGGCAGTTTACCGCCTCACTGGAGATGCTGATCAATGGTGGTCATTGATTCAAAACACAAAGGAAGATGATGAAGTATCAAATATAGAATGGAGAGAGTTCAAAGATCTTTTAATAGAAAAATACTTTCCTCATGACCATCGAGCAGATAGGTAAAGGCAATTTCTGAGTCTGAGACAAAAGGATGATGAGAATGTCTCAAAGTATGAGGCCAACTTTACAAGGTTAGTAAGGTATACTGGAGATTATATATGTAACCCAAGAATTAATATTGGTCATTTATTTGATAGGATAAAACCATTTCTCCATCGAGCATTACTCTCACAATCCTTCTCGCCATACAAAGACATTGTCTCATGTGCTATCAAGACAGAAAAGGAATTCTCTAAGTCTTATGACTTTAAAGAAAATCAAGAGAAGAAGAGATCTGGTGATCAATCTGGAAATGGAAATAAGTTAAGAAGGGAAAATTTAAATATCTATCCTATAGTAAATGTGGGAAAAAACACCCTGGTACTTTCTTGAAAGGAATGGGAGTCTGTTATAAGTGTGGTGAAAAAGGCCACCAAGCTCATGATTACAAGGGGAAGAAAGAAGCTACCGATGTTCAATGCTACAACTGCAGTGAGATGGGACATTATGCAAATGAATTTCCTAAGCATCAGGGGAACTTACCTTAGAAAAGGTCAAGGGATCAAGGCCAAGCTTATGCTATAACTACTGCTGAGGTAGAATCTCCAAAAGATGTGGTGGCAGGTAATTTAATGGTTTCCTCAAGTTTAGTAAATGCATTATTTAACTCTGGATCATCGCATTGTTTCATATCTTCCCAGTTTTCTAAAAAAATAGATATTTACAATTTGATTTAACAAGGTATTTGTCAGTAAAAACTCCTAAGGGAAGTATCATTTCAACAAAGTTTTGTGAATCAGTCCCCATTAGAGCACATAAATGTTCTTTATCTACTGATCTCATCATCATACCCATGATTGAATTTGATATAATCCTCGATATGGATTGGCTTTAGGACTATGATGCAAAAATTTATTGTAAGAAGATGTAGGTTACTATTTTTGATGATGATGATAAGGAACACCTTATCTTTAGAGCGGAATCATCACCACCTAATTCTTATCTAGATCCACCTCCAGTAGCTCAACTAAATTCAATTATTGGGGAGGAAGAGAATGAAATGACTGTGGGTGAGGAAAAGAATGTTCAAATAGAATATGTACCTATTGGGAAAGAATATATAGATGTGTTTCCGGAAGATTTACCTGGACATCCTCGATAATGAGAAGTTGAGTTTTCCATTGATTTAATTCCTGGATCAAGGCTTATATCGAAGACCCCTTATAGAATGGCCACTGTGGAATTACTTGAACTAAATAAAAAACTAGAAGAATTGAGTAATAATGGATTTATTAGCCCTAGTGTTTCTCCATGGGGAGAGCCTGTGCTTTTTGTTAAAAATAAATATGGATCCATGAGGTTATGTATCGACTACAGGGAAATCAATGCTATAACAATAAAGAACAAGTATCTCATACCTCGGATTGATGATTTATTTGACCAACTACATGGAGCTCAATACTTTTCAAAAATTGTCCTTCGATCTAGATACCATCAATTGTTTATAAAGAAGGAAGACATTCTGAAGACATCATGTTGAACAAGGTACGAGCATTACGAGTTTATAGTAATGCCTTTTGGATTGACTAATACACCCTCTGTATTCATGAATCTAATGAATAGAGTTTTCAAGGAATATCTCTATGATTTTGTGGTGGTATTTATTTATGATATCTTGGTATATTCCATAAGCTACTAATATCATTAAAATCACTTGCGAATTATCCTGAAGACTCTTAGAAGACATGAATTATATGGGAAGTTTAGCAAGTGTGAATTCTGGCTTCAGGATATTTCTTTTCTTGTCCATATTGTCTCTAAATATGGAATCTCTGTTGATACTTCTAAGACCAAGGAAATCCAAGAATGGCCTACACCGACGAGTATAAATGAGGTACACAATTTTTTTGGTTTAGTAGGTTATTATCGACGTTTCGTCCAGAATTTTTCCCAGTTGGCTAACCCATTAACAAAGCTCACACGTAAAGGGGTTAAATTTGTTTGGACAAAAGAGTGTGAAGAATATTTCGAAGAACTGAAGATAATATTATTCAATGCTTCTATATTGACTCTACCATCCGAGAATGATGGGTTCATTATTTATAGTGATTCATCGAAGAAAGGATTTGGTTGTGTCCTTATGTAGAATGAGAGGGTTATTGCCTATGCATCACGATAGTTGAAAATTCATGAGAAAAACTATCCTACTCATGACCTCGAGTTAGTAGATGTGATATTTCCTTTAATGATATAGAGACACTACCTCTATGGTGAAAAATGTGAAATTTATACTGATCACAAGAGTTAGAAGTATATTTTATCACAAAAATAACTCAACATGAGGAAAAGGAGAAGGATTTAATTACTCAAGGATTATGATTTCACGATACACTACCACCGGAGGAAGGAAAATAAGGTGGCAGATTCATTGTGCAGAAAAGATCATGGAGTTTTGAACAATATGAGAATTGAAAGGGATCTAATTTTCATGGATCTAGTGAGAATGGACATGGGAATAACAACAGAAGGTGAAACATCTATGATTTTTCAAATGGTTTCCAAACCATCATTACAAGAAGGGATTAAGAGTTCTCATACCTATGATGAATAATTTCAAAAGAAGATTAAAGCTGTGAATGATTGGATATTGAGAGACTTTGTGTATGAAGAAGGAATTTTAAAATTTAGGAAGAGACATTGTGTTCCCGATATACATGATCTGAAAAGGGAATTGTTAGATGATGCTCATAGCTCTAATTTCTCTATAAACCCTGGGAGCACCAAAATGTATAGAGGTTTGAAGGAACACTTTTGGTGGGACAACATGAAGAGGGAGATTGCTGATTTGGTTTCAAGATGTATGGTTTGTCAATAAGTGAAAGCTAGAAGGCAACAGCCTGGAGGAGTCATGCAACCTCTTCTCATACCTGAGTGGAAATGGGATAATATCACGATGGACTCTGTCATGGGACTACCAAAGACTCCTTAAATCAATGATGAAATATGGGTTATTGTTGATCGTCATACCAAGTCAACACATTTTATTTATATAAGAGAAGATCTACCACTAGAATGTCTATCAAGACTATATATTAATGATGTTTTGAGACTTCATGGATTACCCCTATCGATTGTTTCTGATCGTCATCCCCGTTTTACTTCAATATTCAGGAAAAGTCTTCAGAAAGACCTAGATAATGAACTTAGTTTGAGCACTGCCTACCACCCTCAAACAGATGGACAGACAGAACAGACTATTCAAACCTTATAAGACATGTTGAGATCCTTCTCACTTGACTTTCAGGGTATGTGGGATCAATATTTACCTCTGGTAGAATATTCCTATAACAATATCTTCTATTCCAGTATTCTGATGTCACCATATGAAGCATTATACGGAAAGAGATGTCGCACACCAACATGTTGGGCTGAAGTTGGTGAAAGAAAACTTGTAGTCCTAGAACTGGTGGAGGAAACAATGAAAAAGGTAAAGGTATTCCAAAACCACATCAAAGAAGCTCAAAGTAGGCAGAAGAGCTATGCCGATAACCGAAGGAAGGATTTGGAATTTCTAGTTGGATATCATGTTTTCTTGAAGGTATCTCCATGTAAGGGAGTTATACATTTCTGTAAGAAGGGTAAATTGAGTCCTAGGTACATCGGACCTTTCGAAATTCTAGAATAAATTGGGGATGTAGCTTACCGTTTGACAATGCCGCCAAGTCTCTCCAAAGTTCACGATGTGTTCCACGTATCACTATTGAGGAAATACATGCCTGACCCAACGCATGTACTCACCTATGAGGAATTAGAACTGGAACCCGATCTATCTTATTGCGAAGAGCTCGTCAGGATTCTTGATATGAGAGAACAAGTGCTGAGAAACCGGACGACTCGTCTGGTAAATGTTCTATAGAGAAACCATAAAATGGAAGAGGCAACGTGGGAACCCGAGAAACATATGATGAAGAATCACCCGATTCTTTTCACGTGGTAGTATTCTAGAAATTTCGAGCACGAAATTATTTGAAGGAGGGGAGAATGTAACACCCCAAGCTTTTATGGTACACTTCTCTTTGAATAATACAGTAGCGTGTGTTGTACGCAACTTTGAGTTCTAACACACACCACAACCAATCAAACTAGCCGTTATGAATAGTAATAACCACTTTTTGAACTTTTATAAATTTTATCTTTCAAAATGGACTTCATTTTTGAATTCAGAATATTGAAATTAGCTTAGGGTAAATTTTTTGTATTTTTCTGAAAACATTCAATGTTTTATGAATAGTGAAAATTACTGAATTATAGTTTAAAACCAAATTTTTATTTAAATAATTATTTATTTTATTTAAGTTTAATTAAGGTAAAAATAGATACATAATACCTATATAAATTCAATGTAATTCATTGGAGTTAGTTTAGAATAATTTTAGATATATAAAAATTTTATGGAACTTTTCCCCGTCTTTTACCCACCTCCTAGGAAAATTTGGAAATTCACATAAAACATAATTTTACCGCTTCTATGAATGGAATTTCAAAAATTAGAGAGATGAGGTTAATATCAAGGACTAAAATGTGGTTCAATAAGATAAAAATAATTTTTTGTGAATAGTGACTTTTTACTTTTATTTACCACAGTTAAAAGTAAATAGGGTATTTAAGGGTTAAAAATGATATTAATATTACCATAAAACATGTCCTAATTCTATTGGACAAGTGTATATCGACCAAAAACAACCCTAGGAATAAAATATTATCATTTAGGTCCACCTGGATTAGATTAGGACATTTATTATTATTTAATTCAAAGAAGAGTTAAAAGAGTTAAAATCAATGTTTAATTACTAAAACATATTTAATATAGGGTTATACATAATATAAATTCAATTTTAAAAATTCATTAGAAATATAAAAAGCTTTCATACATAATGGTATTTTATTTATAATTTTTAGACATTAAATAATTTAATTTATTTATGACACAATGGTGATACAGAAATTACCTAATTAATGAAATATTAAAATAATTGATATTATAAATACCCAAATAAATATAATTTGAGACTTTTAATGAATTACACGAATTTTATATCTTAATATGACATTTTATTATTGATTTAATTTTGTTTTCTTGAATTAATCATGCTGTTATGATTTTCACAAAAATCAAAAACCAAATATTGTCAAAATTGACATAAAAGAGTTTTTAAAACAAATATTATAATATTAATTGATATTAAATTCCTGAAAATCTAAGGATAGGCCAAAAGAATTATATCATGATAGGTGTATCATTAATAGACCACTTGGGGGTCTCTTGTATGTATATAGTAAGTTTATTAACTATATAATATAAAAATACAAAGTGACATGGTAAATGTCAAACTAATTAACTAAGAGTTAAAACTAAAAGATAAGGTTAATAATGTGAACCAAAATTGTATAAAACCTATTGGTTGAGTTTCTTTCGACCTATACCCACCATATACTTTGAATAATAAAATTTGGAGCCATTAGAAAACTAATATGAATTTATTATAAACTAATACTTTAAGTTTTTCCTAAAGAGCCCCTCCTCCCCCTTATAAAAGGACACCACGTCTAACCAATTATTTATACCCTTAAAGCCTTTTGGTTCGGCCAAACCCTACCCAATTATTTTTTCAACATCCCTTAATTCAACCTAGAGGCCTTAGTTTGATCAGAAAGCCAACCTAAAGAGCCCTTTTGATCAAATCAAAAGGAAGAACCCGAAGAAGAGGTAATGATTTCACCACCCTCTTTCAAGTTCTTTTCTTCTTCAAATTCTTCTTTCCTTGTTATTTCCATTCTAAAATAATAACTCCAGTATCTTCTATATTATGTGATTTTATTATAAATATGGTACAACCATATTCATTATTCTATCCATCCTTTTAATGACATTTCACTATACGTGCGTACGTGCGGCTTACCGCCTCCACGTTGTGGTGTAATTGTTATTCAATAAATTATTATTTTCATGGGTATAATAATGATTTTTAATTCAAGTAAATAATAAATATAAAATGATAATTACTCTTTATATATTATATACCATCCATTTATATATTATTTTAATTTCAAATGAATGATATTGTCGCTCGTGCGTACGTATGGACTACCATCTCCACGAACACGATGATATTCATTCCCCATTGTATCCATGCAAGTCTAATTCTCATTTTATTATTAAAAATAGTGTATAAGGACTTGATATCATCCATTATATAAATAAGATACAACCTATCCATAACAAACACAGCTTATGTAACAAAACATATAAAAGAAAACGAGTAAGTTAACACCCGAAACAACGATAATACTAAGATATTATTAACAAAATAATGTTAAAAGATCATATATGATATCATATTAATTTTTATGATTATTTTATAATTTAATAAACAATTATTTTACCATTATATATTAGGTTAACCTACCCTCGACCAAGTAAAAATACAAGGTAAGGGTTTATTTCACAGTCCCTTCATTATCTGAGGTTGTTTATACGTAATTATCTACTGAGACCTTTTTATCAGCCACATCCATGTTTCTTAAAAATGTATTTCAAATAATTCTTAACATTTCTTAGACTATGTGTTAAAGTCATTTATACCCTTGTTGACTTTTTATAAGACTTTTGTAAAGTAATATTTCTGTCGTTTTCCAAACAAGGTCCTTTTTAACCTTTTCGAAAAAATTAAGGTAAGAATGTATTTTTTTAACTTATAAGGCGGGTGCGGCTATTTTCTGCCATTATAAAATCTTAAAATCTTAGCTTACAAGCTAATAAAAATATTTTCAAAGTAAATGTTTTCTTTTATAAATATGTTACTTTTAAATGATTTTAAAAAAATAGATATTTCTCTCAAATAGTTTTGATTTCATCTATGTCAACATCCTTTGATGGATTTTAATATTATTTGATGTTTATTTATTATGATACAAAAATTCCATATTGTATTAAAGGTTTTTTTATATGTTTGGCTGTGGATGTGTTATTTTTATACCATTCATGGTTTATGGAGAAAGTATTATCATTTCTTATGCTATTTTTAATACGAATGTTTATGTTATGTTTAAACCTATTCATATGAGGAATGCATTGGTACGAGGCCTTGACTATGTGGTTATGATAGTCTGTAATTATGCATTCCATCATTATGAACGTGGTTATTGATATTGCATGTGATTATTCGACTAGTATAATATCCATGTGAATATGTAAATGTAATTATTTCATTTTATCTTTTCCATATTATGCTGAAGTACAAGTTTAAAAGGCTTTTGTTTTAGTTATACATTGCCTTAAATGTTTATTCTTATTTATGAAAGTTTCCACTATATTGTTATCCTTACTGAGCATCTGAGCTCACCCCTTTCAATGTTTTAATTTTTCCCAAGATGTGAAGAAGTAAATTATGAATGACCTAAAGGGATAGTATGAGGGAATATGAAGACAAGATGTTGTTTTAGTTTTTTTACTTTATGATGTAAGGTAAGACTTATGAATATATCTAGTGTTTCCAAGGCTACTAAACTAATCGGTCTTTCGAGACTTGATCTTTTGTGATCATGCCAATGTTATGTAATAATGCACCGACTCTGGGTAACTGGGGTCGGGGCGTTACGTGTGAGTGGACATGGCTGAAATAGTTTTGGAGGAGGTGATGAAGTCTAATTTTTTACCACCGTTGAATTTTTTGATTATGATTGTGATCAGGAATGTTAGGGTCCTCACAGTTTGAGGCCTAAGGTGGTGGCATGTTTTTATTTGAAATTTTAATTCAATTGCCTTTGGATGGGGTGTTTGATATAATTTCACATTCCAGTTGAACTGTATTTTTTTGATTTTTTTATTTTGGTATCCAGAAATGGTATTTTGAAGTTTAAAATAACCCTAAAGTGGGTTTTTTAAAAAGAAAAAAAAGGGTTTGGTCAACCCTCAAAGAGTAGGACCCCGACTGTAACAAAACATGTACCATTAGAATTATTATTTTTTCAAATGTGTTAGTATTCTTAAATTAAATTAATCATTATTATTGAAATATATTAATTAAAATTATATGATATTTTTTAAAACTTATGTTTCTAAATTCATCCAATAAGTTTAGTAGGCTTAATATAGGAATAAATCTAATTTTAAGCATAAAAAACTATATTTTTCTAAAATTTAATTTTATCGCTTTTTAATGGTGCACCTATTTTAAATCTAAATATTAAAATTTTATATATTTTATTTAACAAAATAAATTTAATTTTTTTAAACTGGATTATCTAAATTATTTTTTGTTTAAATTTTGGTATTTTTTTGGAGAAGTTTCATTTTTTGGATGAATAGTTTAAAATATTGAATTGTAATTGAAAACTGCATTTTTGTCAAAATTATTTATATATTCAGATTATATTTTATTTTTTTAATGTATAATTAGTTCAATTATAGATCCATAAATAAAATTTAGGTCATTTGAATCAATTTTACATTGAAATTGGATATAAAAACTTTTTATACATTTGAACTTGTTTAACTTTAAAAACCCACTTTTCATTGTGTTTATAGGTTTGGTTTTAAATATAAATTTTCCAATTATGTGAATTAAATTTGGTAAAATAGATTTAATATTTAAAATAATAAGTTGAAAATTAATTTTTAAGGTCAATTTCATTTTTAGGTATAAACAATTTACCATGTTAAAAAAATTATTTACGGTGGTATAGGTAAAATAATGAAACGAGTTAAAGTTAAAAGGTAAAGGCCTAAAATACCTAAAAACAAATGTAGCCTTAAATGGGTGGTTTATGTGTTTCTAGACCCAAAAATGCCTTTAAACCAGTAATTACAAGACATATTTTTGTAAATTGATGCCACATTAATGTGATTGGATTTAAATATATAATAATCATTATTTAATCACTAAAAACTACCTCTCCTCAAGTATAAATACCAACCCTCGCCACCCCATTTCGAATAAAAGGACTTTTATCTCTTAAAATATCTTCCTAACTCTATAATACTCACTATACCCACATCAAATTTCTTATTGTCTCATCAAAACACCAAATACATGGTCCTCAAGGGTCTCTCAAGGAGGTGATATCTAAGGAGCAATTTTCTCAAAACACCTCTCTTATTTTCTTTTACTCTATTTTCTCCTCAAATACTTCATCAATAAAGTAATAATAAATATAGAATAATTTATATAATATAGTTTTATGTTTCTAATTTAATATCTCATAAACATTTCATTTCTCATCTCCGCTTATTCAAACTAACCATACCATTGTCCAAATTACAGTGGTTAATCATCTCTAAGGATAATGATTTTTTTTCCATTAACGCTTTCATGGATGGTCATAAAAGTGAAATTATGATTAAATAATAGATAAATAGGTTTATTTTAACCTATTTAATGTTATTTAACTAATATACACAAATAATATTAAATAATATGAAACTAGTTTTTGGTGTTTTGAAAACCCACAAAAATAGATTAACCATTTATCATTAACATTTTATCTATTGAATAATCCTCATGTAAGAAATAAAAATGTTAAATGAGACAATTTAAACATATTTAATTTAATTAATATCATTTCATTCTACTTATGGAGTATTATTTACATTTTACAAGAACATCCATTATTATTCACAAATGAACCGATCATAAAACCCTGAAATAGACAAACTCAAAACAATGAAAACATCAAAAAAATGTAAAGACATAGAAATCCTATGGAAATTTTTTTCTTAAATACATGGGAATTTTAAGAGTCCACAATTTCTGACGGTGCTTGATTCCAAATACCGGTGTGCCCGGAATCAATTTCTGAAGTTTTTGTTCGGGTACGTTCAGTAAACGTACGTGCGGGTTTTTCTATCTTTTGAACAGGTGATCCGAATTAAAATCTGAGGGCACCGATAAACTCACAGTGACGATATTCTCTTAAGGAGACCTTTACCGCAGTTTCATTTTATCATGAGGGGAAGTAAATTTTTGGGGATTATCAATAAATTAAAAAATTATGTGTGACATAATTTTTATTTAAGTGGTGGTTAATTTCTCCGAAGGGAAGTTGGAGGTGGGGCCCACCACACCACATAACCTCCCATGGGAGGATATTATGTTGTGGGGCCCACACGAGTATCAAACTCCTCAACTCCCCTTTAAACCACCCTTTAAACTCTTGGACTCCACTTTAAATTAATGAATCCACCTCACCTCTTTTAATTTTGAACCTTCCACCTTCTCTCATTAAAGTGGTAACACCCATTAATTAATTAATTAAGCTCCCAAAATTAATTGATTAATTTGTTTAGATTTGAATTCTTTATTACTTCCATTTAGAATTCATGGAATGGATAAAATAATAGGGAGGCTATTATTTTAGTGGGGTTGGTCACTTTATAGTTTTGAGGAGAACTCTTGGAGAAATGACTTCTCTCGACGAAGAACATTGTTTCCACTGAAGAAAGATGATGCATCTCCTTCCTTTTCAACTGGGGAAAGAAAGGGATGATGCCACCCACAAAGAACACCGCCAACAACAACATCATTCCCTCCAATGTTGATGGAACGAAATTCGTCTTTCGCAACGTCGGTCTTCTGCGACTCGTCAACGATCAAGGAAAAAATACAAGGTAGGGGTTACTTTAATGTTTGATTCTACCCTTCGTTCTACATCATTAAGTTGGTGGAATGATGTGCCGATTGTTACCAATATAATGAGGAGGGGTCAAACCGCACGAACATCACCCAACCCTCCCATTTGTTGTTTCTATTTGATGATATCGGAGGTAGAGCCGAAGGGGTGCGGTGCCATCGCACCGTGCCGGAAAATAACCGCAGCCAGGATGACCGCGGCGGATGAAAGAGGAACCGCGGCCGAGAGGGCCATAGCAGATGAAGAGGCGCGGCGCAGTCGTGCGTGCTATGGAGCCGAAGGCAGCTACGGTGGTGGACTGGCACCGTTGCACCGGCCGTGTGGAGTGAAACCGCGACCCGCATCTGTGAGCCCCTTCGCTGGAGGAACCGGTTGGGCCGAAGAACAACGGCCCCCGTAGGCTCCGTGCGGTGGAAGACTGCGGCCCGGATCTGCGGGCCGCTCTACTGGGAAAACCGGACGGCCGCCTGCTGGCTAGGATGGAAAACTACGGTGCCCGTAGGTGCCGTGTGGGAAGAACTGTGGCCTTCTATGTGCGCCACGCGCGCCGGTCAGGGGAGAGGCGGCACCGCTTGGCACCGCCGGGGGAACAAGACCGGTCCATAGCACTGGTCGGGTCCGTAGGTGGGTCGTACCACACCGGGCCGGGCCGACCCCCCAGCCGGGTTGAACCCGCAAAACCGAGTCGGGCCGACCCCCCAGCCGGGTCAGACCCACCGAGCCTGGTCGGGCCGACCCGCCAACCCACTAGGTTTGACGGGTCGAGCCCAACTTCGCTTAAATATGAATATCTCCTAGACCGCGTGTCCGATCGACACGCCCTCTGTGGAACTGGGACCCTCATGATGAGACGGTCCTTTTAAAATACTCTAATTGAGTCTTGGACAACTTTGGAAAATGGTCGGGTTTAGAGCGAGCGTAAATCCAACCGGGCCCCTGGAACTAAAATGCCAATAACTCTTAGATTGGGCGCCCAATTGACGCACTATTGGTCGTGTTGGGTTCCTTATGATGAGATGGAACTACGGGATACATCAACTCAGGACTTTATTATAGTTGATGTATCGACACTTGACTCGAGGAGTGGACCCTCCCGGAATCGGGCGTGTTGTGTGCGTGAACCCTAGAGCTGGCTACGACGACTATTGTACCGAAATCCTACGTGGGTTCGACAATGACGACTACTGAACCAGAATCCTCCATGTGTTCGGCTATGATGACTGAGATGACGGAATACTTTGTGGGTTCGACAGTGATGACTACTGTACCAGAATCCTCCGTGGGTTCGACTAAGATGACTACGGTACCGAAATACTCTCTGGGATCGACTGAGATGACTACTGTAATGGAATCCTCCATGGTTCCGATGGAATAGCTGGTCCTATATCATGTGTGGGTCCAACAGCTTAGCTGGTTCTGTATCTTGTGTGGGTCGGATAGCTTAGATGAAGAATAGCTGGTCTTGTATCCTGTGTGGGTCCGATAGCTTAGCAGGTCTTGTATCCTGTGTGGGTCCAAGTGATTAGATGAATCAGTGACTATATCTGATCATCTCTATCACTCTACGAAAGATGTGTACTTGTTTGAGCTGAGTCTTGTCTTTCAATCATTATCATCAATGTGATTGACTTTACTTCTTTTGTAGACTATGTTGTGTTTGGGCTCGAGAGTTGGAGTCGGGACTGCGAGTGGTAACTTAGGTATATGTATGGGCATATACCTAAGTAGGTTTGGTTGATACTTATTTTTGTATCTTTACTCTTTGGTTTATCCTTTTTCGATTCTGGGAGACCTTCGGGGGGGTCTCGGGGTCCCCTACTGAGTATTGTTATACTCACCCCTACACGGGCTTCGCCCGCACCTTGTTGTGTTCTGTGCAGACGACGGACGACATTGATCGATGCCGAGGGTGAAGGATGGGAGACTACTTGGAGCTGGAATAGACAGGACGTACCGCAGGGACCATTTGTTCAAGTTCTGTACCTACCCTTCAGGTAGGATTTCCGGGCGGATGATCCAGGAGTTGTTTTCCCTTTTTACTGGTACTTGTACTTGTTGTTCTGTTGGGTTTGTATACTGGCCCATTTACTTTCAGCAAATTTTACTTTTCTATTTTGAGTACTTTTTGCCTCTACTGCTTGTGTTCAAACTATGTGTGTTATAAGTTTAAAGTCAATGCCTGCCCTATTTATCAGGATTACGCCTTTGGGGCTAGTCGCCAGCCCGTGGCCGATGGAAGGCGGGCTTGGGGTAGTCATGGCATGGGCCCTGAGGACAGATCGTGACAAATTGCTATCAGAGGGATCAGTTCTACCACAGAACGTGGACTCTGATTCTTTTAACGATAATAGTGTTAAGTTTTTTTGGTGTGGTTATCAGTTTAGAGAAACCGATGTTGGTGTGGTGGCCGACGTATCCATACACTAGGACTTTGACTTTTGATTTCCGACTCAGTGCACGAAAACACTGATTACATGTGTGTTTCCTTTAAAAAAGTTTTCTTTTTGATTAATTTGTGTCAGCTCACCAGGTATATTGTTTTATCTATAGCGCACCTGTTTCTTTTTAGGATGGCCCCATGAAGGTAGCTAGCTAGGCTTCTGAGTTTCATACGAGATGGTAGCCCACCGAGCAACGAGGCCTCGGTGTAGGGCCCCATCACATCGGAGGTACCAGCGGTACCACTACCCGCTGGGCCACCGATACCACCAGCTCCAGCAGCATAGAGTGCATGCCACCTGAGTGCATTTCATGAGTTCCAGTTCCAAAGGCCTCCCAGGTTCTAGGGATAGATGGACCCATAGGCAGTTGAGGATTGGCTGGAGGCTGTCGTGAGAGTTTTTAGATTGGTAGGGACACCAGCCAACCTCATGGTGATCCTTTCCGTGAGTCTTCTTCATGCAGTGGTAGGAAGATGGTGGAGCCTAATGCTCTAGGTCCATGATGAGGCATCATTACTCTGGACAAACTTCGAGAGTCTCTTATGCTCAGAGTTTGTTCCAGCCTCCTTTCATGCGGGGCGGATTCAAGAGTTACTTCATCTGCAGTAGGGCATGATAATAGTAGATCAGTACTCAGGGAGGTTCACCGACCTCTTGCACTACTCCACGGATATGGTACAGGACCCATTATTCCGGACTCGGACCTTTGAGTAGGGACTCAGGCATGAGATCAAGGCTTTGATGATTCCCCTCAGCATTCCGACACAGGCGGGGGTGCTGGAGCGAGCCCTTCTAGTAGAGAGTTTCCTTTCTGGGCGTACACCATCAGCAAGACCCACCATAGAGTGACACGTAGAGGAGTCTTCTACAGCCAGCAGTAGATAGATGTCATAGATTTCCAAGAAGACCAAGCCATCAGGTGGGCGACCCCATGATACAGGTTCAGTTGTGCGGGGCACACGAGACAGAGCCAGCTATACGAGGAGCAGGCAATACTATGCATGCGGCGGGCAGGGCCACAGGGCTTGAGACTGCCCAATTCGCCATGCCGATGAGCAGAAGGTAGTAGAGGGACCTCCCAGGAAGAGACAGAGGTTTTACTGTGGTGGTCCGCTGGGAGAAGGTGTACGTGGCAGAGGAGATGTCTGAGCAGTGGGCAGTGGACGACGTTTCGAGGCTCTACCACCACCACCACGAGGAGGTCCACCCCGACCATAGGGAGCTGGAGGACAGAGTCAGGCTCAGCTCCCGGTAGTCGAGGCCTACGACCATGACACACCTGAGATGGTTTGAGGTACTATCTATGTCTACTCCACTCTTGCTGCAATACTTATAGACACAGGTGTGAGTCATTATTTTTTTGCCACTGCCCTCGTTCTAAGCTCGAAGATTCCGACGGAGTCGTTGGGTCAAAACTTATGGCTATAGACTCCTATGGGAGTAGACTCGATGATTACGCACTGGTGCCGGTAGTGTGACCTTACTCTAGGATGCAAGAGATTCAGCTAGGATCTTCATGTAGCGGCGTCGAGGCCTTATGACATCATCTTGGGTATGGACTGGTTATCCACAGTTCATGCTCATATTGACTGTATTAGGTGCAAAGTGTGGTGTATCCGCATGGATGGGACTAGGTTCACCTTCAACGGTGAGAAGGGATCCTTTACAGCGTAGGATGGACTTACATAGAGGCGGGGGAAGCCGATCACACATCAGTTGGCTAGTCTAATCCTTGGAGCAGTTGATGTACGGAGTCTGAGTTTTCCTATTGTGGTGGATCAGTATGGAGATTTTTTCCCTCACAACGTTTCAGGACTACCTCCTCGCAGGGAGGTAGACTTCTACATTGACTTGTAACCCGGAACAGCACTAATATCTACTTCGGAATATCAAATGGCTCCTGTAGAGCTTCGTGATTTGTGGGTATAACTGGAGGACTTACAGGGGAAGGGATTTATCCAACCCAGTGTTTCACCCTGGGCATCTCTGATTTTGTTCACCAAGAAGGCATATGGAATCTTGACACTGTGTGTAGACTATCGTCGCCTGAATCAAGTGACCGTGAAGAATAAGTACCCACTCCCGAGGATTGACGACCTCTTTGATTAGCTCAAGGGAGCACGATGATTCTCGAAGATAGACCTCAGGTTAGGCTATCACCAACTTAGAGTTTGAGAAGAGGATGTGCAGAAGATGACCTTCAGGTTTCGGTATGGCCACTATGAGTTCTTGGTTATGCCCTTCGGCGTAACCAATGCTCCAGGAGTGTTCATGAGTCTCATGAACAGGATTTTCCATCCTTACCTTGATAGCATTGTCGTAGTCTTCATCAACAACATACTGATTTACCTGACTACTGAGGAGCATGTCTGCCATTTGTGGGTAGTAATGGACAAACTCCGAGAGCACCTGCTTTATGGTATTCTCTCGAAGTGCCATTTCTAGATTCAAGAGGTTCATTTCTTGGGACACGTCATCTCAGAGGCTAGAGTTGCAGTGGATCCAGCTAAGATCATGGAAGTACTTGCTTGGGAGCCATCCAGGAGTGTGATGGAGGTGCGATGTTTCCTGGGACTAGCTGGGTACAATCGGAGATTTGTACCAGATTTCTCCAGAGTTGCAGCACCGCTTTCAGTATTTATAAAGAACTGTACACCCTTCATGTGGTCAGATAGATGTCAGTAGATATTTCAGGATCTGAGGCAGATATTGACCAGTGCGCCCATCCTGAGGCTACCAAAGTAGGGCATAGGGTACGTAGTTTACTGCGACCCATTAGGGACTGGACTCGGGTGTTTCCTGATGTAGGAGCGAGTAGTGATCGTGTATGGTTCACGGAATTTGAGACAGCACGAGCAGAACTACACTACCCATGACATGGATTTTACATTAGTGGTCTTTTCCTTGATGATGTGGTGACACTATCTGATGGGCGAATGTTTTACAATATACTCTGATCACTAGAGTCTCAGGTACATCTTCTCGTAGAAGGCATGAGCCTGAGACAGCGGTGATGGCTCCAGTTCCTCTAAGACTACAACTTTGAGATAGTCTATACTTCTAGGAATGGGAATGTTGTAGAACATGCTCTCATCAGAAGATCGGGCATTCAGCTGCTAGGAGAGGTGACAGAGTAGCTGGCTACATTGCAGATATCCTTTGTGGATAGAGATGGAGCAGCCTTTCTGCAGTCTCTCACAGTCACTCCTCCACTTCTTCAGTGAGTTAGAGAGGCATAGTGTGGGGATATTGACTATGATACGCAACGTGCTCAGATATCCTCAGGTTAGGCACCTGATGGGTTGTCTAAAGGTGGGGAGCACGTCATCCTCTTCAGAGGATGTACCATGGTGATAGTTTCACTATAGGAAGAGGTGTTGAGGGAGTTTCACACTTCCCCTCTAGCGGTACATCCTGTAGTGGTGAAGATGTATCAGGACCTCAGACGATATCACTGGTGGACGGGTATAAAGAAGGCGGTAGCAAACTTTGTCTCATGATGCATCACTTGTCAGCAAGTGAAGGTGGAGCACCAGGTTCCAGCAGGATTGGTTCAGCCCTTAGAGGTCCCAGAGTAGATGTGTTATGGGATATCCATGGATTTCGTGATGGGACTTCCACGTACATCGAGAGGACACAACTCTATCTGGGTGATTGTCGACCGACTCACCAAGTCAGCCCACTTCCTACCAATCAGAGAGCAGGGCTCGGTAGAGAGATTGGGACGCCTCTACATTTAGGAGATCGTACGGCTCTATGGTGTGCCATCGATGATCGTCTCTGGTCGAGATGCCTGCTTCACTTCAAGGTTATAGAAGGGGTTGCAGGAGGCTTTTGGGACGCAGCTTTGCTTGAGCACTGCCTTCCATCCTCATACAGATGGTCAAAAAGAGAGGACCATTCAGACTCCCGAGGACATGCTTCGTGAATGTGTCCATGACTTTGGTCGTAGTTGGGAGGATCACTTACTCTTGGTGTAGTTTGCGTACAACAACAACTATCACTCCACCATCGAGATGGCACCTTTCGAGGCATTGTACGACCGACCTTGCAGATCACCACTGTGTTGAACTGACCCAGGAGAGTCGTCACTTGTAGGACCAGAGATGGTACAGGCTATGATGGAGAAGATGCAGATCATCCAGGTGCGGATAAAGACTGCACAGAGCAGGTAGAAGTCCTATGATGATAGAAGACAGAGACCACTGTAGTTTGAGGATGGTGACCACACCTTCCTACGGGTCTGGCCTCAGTGAGGTCTACAGAGATTTGGATGAGGTGGAAAGTTATCTCCATGATTCATCGGACCTTTTCAGGTCCTCATCAGGTAAGCGAGGTGGCTTACCGCCTAGCCCTTCCACCTTAGTTGCACTGGGTGCATGACGTCTTCCATGTATCTCAGCTGAGTAGATACATTCATGACACATCCCAAATCATTGAACATGGGGAGATGTACATCGACGATGGGGCGTCATTCACGGATGTTCTAGTGTAGATTGAGGATCGACAAGAGTGGGTCCTACATGGACGGTCAATTCCTTTAGTGTACATTCGCTGGTAGCACGGGAACCTCCAGGAGAGCACATGGGAGTGGGAGGCTCAGATGCGTGATCAGTACCCCCATTTGTTCCCTTAGTGTGTGGTGTACCTTACAGGGATGTAAAGCCCTGAGTTGGGGAGAATGTAAAGACCCATAAATCCAGTGGAAAATTTTTTCTTAAATACATGGGAATTTTACGAGTCTGTAGTTTCTCACAGCGCTTGATTCTGAAGCCCGGTGTGCCTGGAATCAATTTCTGATGTTTTTGTACGGTTACGTTCAGTAAACGTATGTGCGGGTTTTTCTATCATTTGAACCGGTGCTCAGAATTGAAATCTGAGGGCACCGATGAACTAGTAGTGCCGGTATTCACTTAAGAAGACCTTTACCGCAGTTTCATTTTATCAGGAGGGGAAGTTAATTTTTGGGGATTCTCAATAAATTAAAAAATTATGTGCGACATAATTTTTATTTAGGTGGTGGTTAATTTCTCCAAAGGGAAGTTGGAGGTGGGGCCCACCCCCCACATAACCTCCCATGGGAGGATATTATTTGGTGGGGCCCACATGAGTATTAAACTCCTCAACTCCCCTTTAAACCCCCCTTTAAACTCTTGGACTCCCCTATAAATTAATGACTCCACCTCTCCTCTTTTTATTTTTAACCTTCCACCTTATCTCATTAAAGTGCTAACACCTATTAATTAATTAATTGATCCCCCACAATTAATTGACTAATTTTTTTAGATTTTAATTCATTTGAATTCCATTTAGAATTCATGGCATGGATAAAATAATAGGGAGGCTATTATTTTAGTGGGGTTGGGAACTTTATAGTTTTGGAGAGAACTCTTGGAGAAACGACTTCTCTCGACGAAGAAAGTTGTTTCCACAAAAGAACGATAATGTGTATCCTTCCTTTTCAACCGGGGAAAGAAAGAGAAGACGCCGCCTGCAAATAACACCACCAATGACAACATCATTCCCTCCAACGTTGATGGAATGACGTTCGTCTTCTGCATTGTCCGTCTTCTGCGACTCGTCAGTGAACAAGGAAAAAATACGAGGTAGGGGTTACTTTAATGTTTGATTCTACCCTCCATTCTACATAATTAAGTTGGTGGAATGATGTTACGATTGTTACCAATGTAAAGAGGAGGGTTCAGACCGCACGAACACAGCCCGACCCTCCCCTTTGTTGTTTCTATTTGATGACGTCGGAGGCAGAGTCGAAGGGACACAGTGTCGTCGCACCGTGGAGGAGAATAACTGCGGCCAGGATGACTGCGGCGGACGAAAGAGGAACCGCAGTCAGGTGGGCCACGGCAGATGAAGAGGCGTGGCACCATCGCGCCGCACTATGGAGCTGAAGGCCGCGGCCCGGCCAGGCCGTGGAGGTGGTGGACTGGCGCCATTACGCCAGCCGCGTGGAGGGAAACTGTGGCCCGCATCCGTGGGCCGCTTGGCTAGAGGAACCGGCCGGCCTCCTGCCGGTCGGGTTGAAGAACCGTGGAACCCGTAGGCGCAGCGTGGTGGAAGATTGTGGCCCGCATCTGCGGGCTGCTCTGCTAGGCGAACTGGTCGGCTGCCTTCTGGCCGGGCTGGAAAACCACAGCACCTGCAGGCGCCGCGTGGGAAGAACCGCGTCCCGCTGTGCGGGCCGGGTCCACAGGTGGGCCGCGCCCCACTGGGCCAAGCCGACCCCCCAGCCTGGTCGGACCCACCAAACCAGGTCGGGCCGACCCCCCATCTGGGTCCGACCGCCAAGCTGGGTCAAGTCGACCAGCCAGCCCACTGGGTTTGACGGGCTGAGCCCGACTTCGCTTAAATACGAATATCTCCTAGACCGCGCTTCCGATTGACTTACCATATACGACACTGGGACCCTCACGACGAGGAGGTCCTTTGACGATACTCTAAGTGATTATTGTACAACTTTGGAAAACTTCCGGGTTTGGAACAAGCGTAAATCCAACCAGGCCCCTAGAACGGAAATGTCAATAACTCTCAGACCGTACGTCCGATTGACGCTCCATCTGTCACATTGGGTTCCTCATGATGAGACGGAACTACAGGATACATCAACTTAGGAATTCATGATATTTGATGTATCGACACTTGACTCGAGGAGAGGACTCTCTTGGAATCGAGCGTGCTGTGTGCGGGAACCCTAGAGCTGGCTGCGATGACTATTATATCGGAATCCTACGTGGGTTCGATAGCGATGACTACTGATCTGGAATCTTCCGTGGGTTCGGCTACGACAATTGAGATGACGGAATCCTCTGTGGGTTCGACAATGATGACTACTATACTGGAATCCTCTGTGGGTTCAACTGAGATGACTACTGTACCGAAATCCTCCATGGATTCGACTGAGATGAATACTGTACCAGAATCCTCCTTGGGTTCGACAGAATAGTTGCTCATGTATCCTATGTGGGTCCGGCATCTTAGTTAGTTTTGTATACTGTGTGGTTCCGACAGCTTATATGAAGAATAGATGATCCTATATCCTGTGTGAGTCTGACAGCTTAGCTGGTCCTGTATCATGTGTGGGTCTGACAGCTTAGATGAATCAGTGACTACATCTGATCATCTCTATCTCTCTATAAAAGATGTTTACCTTTGTGAGATGAGTCTTGTCTTTCAATAATTATCATTGATGTTATTCACTTTATTTGCATTGTGGACTGGGTTGTGTTTGGGATCGAGAGTTGGAGTCGGGACTGTGACCGGTAACTTAGGTATATGTATGGGAATATACCTAAGTAGGTTTGGTTGATACTTCTTGTTTTGTATCTTTATTATGTGATTTATCCTTTGTGGATTCTGGGAGACCTTCGGGGGGTCTCGAGGTCCCCTAATGAGTATTATTCTACTCACACCGGCACAGTCTTTTCCCGCACCTTGTTGTGTTCTGTGCAGCCGATGGATGGCAGTGATCGAGGCTGAGGGTGATGGATGGGAGACTACTCAGATCTGGAATAGACGGGACGTACCATAGGGATGATTTGTTCGTGTTCTATACCTACCCTTCATGTAGGATTTTGAGCCAGACGATCTAGAAGCTATTTCCCCTTTTTACTTGTACTTGTACTTGTTGTTCAGTTGGGTGTGTATACTGGCCCATTTACATTCAGCACATTTTACTTTTCTATTTTTAGTACTTTTTGCCTCTACTTCTTGTGTTCAGACTGTGTGTGTTATAGGTTTGAAGGCAATTCCTTCCCTATTTATCAGGATTACACCTTTAGTGCTAGTCTCCAGCCCCTGGCCTATGGAAGGCGGGCTTGGGGTAGTCACGACATTGTCCCCGAGGATGGGTCGTGACAAAAAAAATACTAATAAATGAGTCATAATATGTTATAAAAACATAATATAATGTATTATAAATATTAATATAGTTTTTTAAGGGGTTAATAAAATTATTTAAACCATTATATAGTATTTTTGGGCACATTTGAATGAATTTAAACATGAGTTAAGGGAATTAGAAACCTAATTTCCATTCTTTGGGTTAAACTTCAACTTCTTTGATAACGTATTTCTAGAATTATGTCTGAAATGAATTTTTATTTTTTTATGTTAAATTAATAATTTTTTTATTTTTATTTATATTTAATATACATAATAACTTCTTTTTATTTATGCTCACATAAAAGATATGATATTTTTAAGGGACATTCTTTAAAAGCAATATTATATTAATGTTTATTTTTTAAAAATAATGTCTTTATTACATATACAAAATGAACATAATTTTCTACATTAATTTCACTTTAATATTTTTAGACATACCTTATAGTTTTATAAGGTTACTTTCAATGAAATGTTTTCTTGTTGTACATGGGTACTTTTTCAAAATTATTGATTTCAAAATTAAAAGTTCATTTTCTTCAAAGATTGTTTTTATGGTACAATTTTTCATGATTTACATTTATGATATGGTTCTTGTTTATTATTTATAATGATGGGTGGTTATGTGATAAACCAATGATGTTTGGTTATGTGATAAACTAAGGATGGTTGGTTACATGAAGAACTAATGACAGGTGATTTCATGATAAACCAAGGATGAGTGGTTACATGATAACCTCCAATGCATTAGGTATTATAGAGTTGGAGGTCGGCCATATTGGTTACTCCATTTGTAAGAGTGAGATGTAAAATTATTTCATAGGTTTCCTACTTATATATATATTCTTTCTAATGATTTATCAATAAAATATATTTATTTTCAAAGGATAAGATACTGAACTTTTTAGAAATATGATTCTTTTTTTTGGATAAAAATGTATGTTTTTATGAAAATGTTTTTTATGGATTTTCATTTGACTAACATTTTACATTATTTTATATCCCTTACTAATATTTTTTTTTCAAATTTCATAGTTTTAAAAAAATCATAGGATATATGGGATAATAAATAGAAGGATTATATGAAGGGAAAAATTGTAAAGAATGATCATGAACAAAAACCATGTTTTATTTTTAAAAAAAAATTCTTATGAAAAAAATGCTTATTGAATATAAGGGTCTAATTTGTAACATTTTAGTTGTTATTTATGATTTATGACCTAATTATATAAAACTATAAATTGAAAATATTCTTGGGAATGTAATAATTTGGATTCAATTGTAAAATTTCTAGAATATGTAATGTTTAAGGTCTGGTCCTTGTGGTTGGTATCAAAGAATGGTTTAGATAAATTTAGGGGGTAAGATAATGTTAATAAAATACCCATAAATGATTTCTAATTTATTTTTAATTTAAAATGATAAAGAATTTTAAGATTACTATATTGATTCATCTAAGATGTGTCCATTCAGAATGGTTTTCCATAGAAGAAACAAGGTAGTTGTGGTGGGAAGGAATTGAGAGGAAAACAACCTTCCAAATTAGCATCTTGAGATGCTTGTAATTGGAATATAATAGCTTTTTTTAGTGATGGATCAGTTCAAATAAGCTATAAATGGTTTTGGTATCCATTCAAGGGAGAAATCAGATCAACCACAGGGGAATACGTCAGTAGTGAAGAATTTTATATGGAAACAGCCTCCGGCTTTCAATGGAACATCAGATCCACTGGTAGATAAATAAGGGATCAACACTTTGGAAAATATATTGAAAGCCATGGGATATTTGGAATTAAAAAATGTTACCATATTTGTTTATTATTTTAAAGGTGAAGTAGATCAATAATGGTATCTAGTTATGAATATCATAGATAATGTGATCTGGATGTTATAGAAAGGAATTATTTTATGATTATATATCTAGAAATATATTTTCCTAAGACTGTTTGACTAAAAATGGAGAAAAAATTCATGGGGCTGAGTGAGAAGGATGAAGATTCTATAGCTGCATATGAATCCAATTTTACAAGACTAGCCAGGTATGTACTATATTTTTTTGGTGCACTGATAGTAAAATTAATATATTTTACTCTAGTTTGAATCCAATTTTACAAAAATAATTTTATTCTTGTAGTTTAAATGTTATGAGAAATTTATTTGTTGTGCTGAAAAAGTTGAGATGGTGTTTTCTAAAATGTATGAGTCTCATGATGACAAGAATAATAAGGAGTCAGTTTGGTGTGCATTTGGGAAGAATTCATCAAAGAAATTTGTTGGTGAAAAAATTAATTTCCCAACTTTTGAAAAGTGTGATATAAAGTAGCCTGGGGAATGTCTCTAAAAATCTTAGAAATGATTTTTATGAGGAAATATTGTTCAAATGTATTGTGTCTATAAAGAAAATTAGTATACAAGTAATGAAAAGTCAATGGTAGGGTTATTTAATTGTAATGAGTTGGGGAATTATGCTAATGTGTGTCCAAAGTTAGTCACTCAGGGGTGGGGGGATTAGAAAGATTGTAAATAGGAGGGCATGAAATAAATTCTTCTATCCTGGTGAAAGATCATCAATATCTACCATAAATATCTAAACCATTATCACTTCTACCTAAAAAAATTATTCATAACCTAGATAAAGGATAAATAAAAAAGGGGTGAGCACAGATGATCAATAAGGGTAAATAATGAAAATGTTTAAGCATAACATGAACAAAAGGGTATGGAACATGAGCATAACATTTAAAGTTATATAATCAATATTAGGGATCATAATAAATATTGGAAATTATAATACATGAATCATAATCAAATAATGAACATAATCCATGATATCATAACATAGGAATACATCATGGGATTGTAGAAAACACATATAAAAATCATAAGTCAATGTGGCCTACCAAGACCTTTGTAACATGTTATTCATGGGTTAGTCACCTGTGTACCTAATTCAAGATTAGGATTCCATCCCATGTACCCTATTGTTTCAAGATTGGGATTTTTCCTGTGTACCCTCTTGTTTTGGTATTGGGATGTCCTCCCATATTCCCTCTTGTTTTAGGATTAGGATTTTTTCCCTTATTCCCTCTTGTCTCGGGATTGGGATGTTCTCCCATTTTCCCTCTTATTTAAGGATTGAGATGTTCTCATCTATTACCTATGGGTTTGGGATTGGGATGTTCTCTTTTGTAACCTTTGATATTATAAAATATTTTTCATTACCCAATGCATTGGTGGGAGATATAGGTCACACCCATCACATAATGATATCATGCATGCATATTCCACAAAAAATTTATCATATCATGATCTCTGAAATAAGATGGGTTCTATTAAAATCAAATCATAACCCAAAAATGAAATTTAAATCAATAAGATTTCATCACATCATAACCTATGAAAAATATATAGGTTTCATAATCATTTCATCAAAGCATAACCTGTGAAAAAAAAACAGGTTTCAAAAGCATATAACACGTGAAACAATCATGTTTCAAAAGCATATAACCTCTGAAAAGAAGCATGCTTCAAAAGCACATAACCCATGAAAAGAAAATTATTTCAAAAACAACTTGACATTAATAATAGCACATTCATAGAAAAAATATGAATGGAACCTTTAGACCATTCCATAGAAGGGCATGAGTAACATCAACAGATGTCATCTTAGGTGGAAAATAATTTTGAAATATCTATCAAAAACATTTCTTGAGGAAAATATCCATTATTTTCTGAAAAATATTTTGTAATGTGTTAAAACATTTGAAAATAGTATTCATAGTAATTATCTTTGAAAACATATAAATAAGATTTTAAATCACTTTGAAAACCTTTTTCCTTGAAAACTTATAAAATAATTTTCAAAACATTTTAAAACCATTTTTCTATAAAAACATTTTTAAATTTTTTTTTCTTGAAACATGAATTTAAAAAAATTATCATAAATATTAACCTTTTAAAAATTAAACATAATATTAAAATAAATGAAGATGATTAAATCTGTACATGTCTTACGTGGTAAAAAGAACATTCCTTTTGCACAATTAAAAGGTTGGAAAGATTCCTTGTTCAAAAATAGACTAGAATATTACTTTGAAGATATTATTAAAATAAAAAAAAGGGTAAAATGTATTTTAGATATTATAGTAGAATGTTATAATGTTCTTAGAAACCATTTTTAGAAAACATAGATTTCTGACTGAAGAGGGGGTAAATTGGGCTTTATTAAAGACACTTTCTTAACTATCTTATATACCGAAGAGTGTAAAATGGTAAAAATACATGATTATATCCTAAAATAACATATTATAAGGAAAATAATAAGTTTTATTGAGTTATGTATCATAATATTTCATCAAAGGAAGCATAAACATAAAAAATCTTGAAATTCGACGAGATTCTCTCAATAACTCTTATAACTTGGTAACTTGGGATCACACACTCCATATAAGAAACATAAATTACATAATTCTTAAAATATTATTACAATAATTATATTAATTATATAAAATGTAAAATTGAAGAATATACACCTTTAATGGTATTTTAGGTTCATAACAAGAAAACATGAGTCTCAAATAAGGCAAATTGAAAAAAAAAATTGTTTTACAGATTTGGTAACTTTTGAAACTTAAACTCCGTGAAAGAAGGATCATAAAATGGACATGTAAAAACCCATAATTTTAATTAAAAGATACATATAACCAAATCATGTTAAGTACATACACCACAAAAAAAAGGAAAGAGTGGCGAATATAACATGTGTCTCAAAGAAATTAAAAGTGAGATGAAATCCTCTTACCTTGTGTCTAGACTCTCTTTGTACTCATACGAGCATCTTGTATAATAAATATAAGTTTATTATAAATATTTTAAAGAATAATATTCTTATATATAATACCATATACGGTGTTATTATGACCTTATATTACCCACTTTCTAATGATCCTATGTTAAGGTTTCACTTTGGGTAATATTCGCTTTGTTTTCGCATGTGTCTTAATTTATTATATTGTTGGTCCTTTACTTATATCATGATTCCAGAATGTATATAATGATATAAATATCATTTATAATCATTATATATAATAATAATAATAATAATATATCATAATGAAGTATGAAATGGAGTACATCGTTCAGGGAGACGGTAAGCTGCATGTACGCAAGAATGTTGTTTCCATTTTTATTATTGTATTAAATGAAAGTATGTAAATGAAATATGTATATATATATATATATGTGTGTGTGTGTGTGTGTGTGTGTGTGTGTGTGTATAATTACTATATTATCATTATTTTATCATATATATCATATAATTTCTTTAAACTCATCCTTCATACATTTCATCTAGTGTGTAAACGAATCACATCACTTTAAGGGGGTGGTAGTCCACACTTCCTCAAATGAGATTATTGTATTAACACTAAATGGAAGGTAAAAATATGTGTGTTGAAAAAGGAATAAAGAAGCTTAAATACGTAATAAATATAATATATAACATATATAAACATATTTTCTATCATAATGGACACTATGATTGGTGGTAAAGTTGAAATCAATAATCATAATTTCATGAGGCAGTAGTTCATCATACACCGAAACATTATGTCTGATATCTATTAGATGGAGTTGTATGTATTTTTAGGTAAAACACCGAGAATAAAAATATAATAGTGTATGTAGGATACTGTTGATATCACAAAATAATGTAATAGTGAGATTTGAGGGGTGAACAAGTAAAATAAAAGAAAGGAGCTTCAGGGAAGACATTACCTCTAAATTGAGTAACTCCATTTGGTTTGGGCCAAAAGGCTTGATTGAGAGGATTTATGCCCAAATGTAGGATTCAAGGTTGAATAGAGGATTTTTTAGAATTGAATTTGATTGGGATTTTCCTAACTTAAGATGTTTTAGAGGTGTGATAAATGGGTATAAGTGGTGGCCTTTTATTGGGAAGGAAAAGGACTCACATGGAATTTTTGGAAACAAGTTAGGTGTGCACATGTTCTTACCTAAAAAAAGACATAAAAACAAAAAAAAATCAATAATGGAAGTTTTATGGACTAAATAAGGATATAAAATCGTTTTTTACATCTATATAGGTCTTTTTGGGTCTTATATTTAAGGTTTAATACTTTATTAACCTAATATTTCTCTTAACCTATGTAATTAATTTTAACCACTTTCACTAATATTTTTGGTAAAAAACAAATTTTACCATATTTAAAATTATAAATTATGATTATTCCAAATATGGAATCCCTTTTTCAAAATTATAAACACAAAAGTGGGAGAAATTAATTTAAAATTAATCCCGAAGATGGGACAACACTACGAGTTTTTAAAGTAAAAACGTCCAAAAGTTTGATAAGTTTTTATACCCAATTTCAATGTGAAATTGCCTACAATGACATATATTGGATTAATTGTTAAATATTTTATCTAACTCAACTATTAAATTAATTAAAAATATAATTTAACCTTATAAATAAATTATATGAAAAAATAGTTTTGAATAAAAAATCTAGTATTTTTAACTATTCATTAAAAGAAGAAACCTTTCATAAAAAATAAAAAAAATTATCCTAACCTACTTTTTTTGTATCTATTATAAATTTTAAATTTATTTTGAAATATTAAATCTATAAAAAATCCAAAAACTAGATTTAAAAAGGTTGTTTGATTAAAGGGTGGGAAAAATTACCTAAATAAAAATATAGGATTTTAAGCAAAAAATTGGTTTTGTTCCTATCTTATGTCTATCAAATCTATATGGAAAAATATCAAAAATATTTTATTTAATATATAACATATGTATTACATTAATATCACTTAACAATTGTAATTAACTAGGTTAAAATAGATTTATGACTATAATAATATTTTTCTTTATATTCAATCGATTTTCATATTCATTTATAATTATTTGATAAACTATGAAGTCATCTTATGTTTGTGTAAAACACATATTTTCATAATTTAGTTAATATTATTCATATTCATAAAATAAAGTTCTAAGTTATATTACATTATAATAATGTTTTTAATAATATATTATAGTTAGGTAACACTTGGTCTTGTGTTTTACGCAAGACATCGAGGAAGGTCGCTCTTGCATATAATGTACGATAAGTTGATTTTGTGTGTAACATAAATAGATTTAGTGTTGGGTATAGCACAAACCAAGTTGTTTTCATGTGAAATAAATTTTTGAATTAGTGTTTTAATATATATATATAAATATTTTTTTTAAAAAGAACTATTTACAGGGTCACGTGAAATGAAAAATATCAAAAATATAAATTAATTAAAAAAATATTTCACAAAATCTCAGGGTGCTACATTAATAACCTAAAAATAAGAATAAAAATTGATTATATATGGTGGTAAAAGTTACTTAGTACAATCCATCGAAAAAAATTGAACTCTTCATATTAGTTATGTTCCAAAATTAAATGAAAACATGAATGTTTTTCTGGATGAATTACCAAGCACTATTATGGATCAAGAGGTAGAGTTTACTATTGAATTAGTCCATGATGATAAGCCTATTTCAAAACATCATTATCGAATGGCACAAATAGAACTGTTGGAACTAAAAAATATATTACAATAGTATCTAGATAATGGTTTTATTTGATCTAGTAGTTCACCATGGGGTGATCCTATTTTTTTGTTAAAAATAAAGATGGTTCCATGAGACTTTGTATTAATTATAAAACTTTGAATAACATTAATATTAAGAAAAAGTACCCATTACCTCATATCTATGGCTTGTTTGATCATATATAGGGATCATAGTACTTTTAAAAGATTTATCTCAGGTTGGGATACCATCAGCTGAAAGTGAATAAAGATGATATTCTGGAGACTGAGTTTCAGACTATATATGAACATTATGAGTTTGTAGTTATGCCCTCGGGTTGAAAAATTCCCCTTCTATATTTATGGATCTTATGAATAATTTTTTCCATTAATATTTGGATAATTTTGTGGTTATTTTATTGATGATATTTTGGTTTATTAAAAAATTTATGAAGATCATGAAAAATATCTAAGGATTTTTCCGAAAACACATAAAGAAATAAAGTTATATAAAAAAATTAGAAATTGTGACTGTTTATTACAAAAGATTTATTTTCTTGGGAACATTATAAGTAAATGTGGTATATTAGTTGATCCCACCAAAACAAAAGAATTTTATGAATGTCCAGGACCCTCAAATGTTACTGAGATTCGAGGTTTTCTTGGATTAGAATTCTATTAGTTCCAATTTGAAGAAAACTTTACATGGTTATCTAGACCACTAACTAAGTTAACACAAAAGGATTTAAATTTATCTAGAAAGAAGAATGTGATGATTGTTTTATTGAATTAAAAAAAATATTGGTAAATGCTCTAATTTTGGCCCTAACCATGGGAAATAGTGATTTTGTTATCTACAGTGATGCTTTATTGAAGGGACTTGGTTGTTTTCTGATACAGAATGATCAAGTAATTTCTTATACATTATGTAAATGAAAACTTCGTGAGAAAAGTTATCCTACACATGATATGGAATTAGTTTCTTTTGTTTTTTATTTAAAAATTTAGAGGCATAATTTATATGGATCCAAGTTTAAAATATATATTAATCACAAAAGTTTTAATTATATATTCACTCATAGAGAATTTAACATGAGATAGATAAGATGATTACAATTTATCATGAATTATGATTTCACAATTCATTATCACCCTAGAAAAGAAAACAAGTTTATTGATGCTTTGAGTTGAAAAAATAATTCTATGTTATCCATGTTAAATATGGATGTGACCCTTTGGTTAATGATTTGATGAATTTTGACCTAGAATTTGTTGATATAGGGAAAAACTATATTTTTTCAAGTTTTAATGCAGTAAAATTTGTTATAAATAATTAAGTAAGCTCACAAGGAGGATCAATATTGGTTGGATATTGTAGAATCTATTAATAAGGTTAACTTTCTTGATTTTAATATTTATGAAAAAAAATTATGATTTGGAAAAATATTATGTGCTCCTTATAACTCTTAGTTGTGGAATTATTTGTTAACTAAAGATCATAGTTCTCTATTTTCCATTAATTTGGGAAGCACTAATATATATAGAGACCTTTGAGGGTATTATAGGTGGGATGGAATGAAAAGATATAGTGCTAAATTTATAGTTAAGTGTTTCACTACTGGAATTTGGTCTTTTCCCAACGGTAGTATAACAACGGTTTATTTAAACCGTTGGTATAGTGAGCCTTTTCCAACGGTTTATTTAAACTATTGGAAAAGGGAATTTTGGTGGACACTTTCCCAACGGTTCCAATGAACCCTTGGGAAAGGTGTGCCTTTGCCAACGGTTTTTATAAACCGTTGGAAAAGGTTTTCCCCAAATTACAGATCGCGATCTCCTCTCCCCATTCGGACAGAGCCCTAATCTATTCGCTCCGCTGCTCTCGCGAACCCCATCCGAATCTCTTTCGCTCCACTGCTCTCGCGAACCCCCCATCCGAACACCATCACCCCCCATCCCAACAGGTACACCCCCATCCGAATAGGTAAAATTTTATCTTAACCATATTGTTGTAGTTGTTTTAATGAATAGATTTTTTCCAGGTGTTGGTGGTTTACTTGATTATTGAAATTAATATCTAAATAGGATATTGTTTGTGTTTGTGAAGACTTCTTTAATGTTTTTATATTCTATGTTTGGAAGGAGAGTGTTCAAAACATGTAAATCAGAGTTGGGGGTGGCTATCATGAATGTTTACATGTTTTGGATAATGGATTGTGGGAATTATGGATTGTGTTCAAACCAATTTGATATGTTTTGGATAATAGATTGTGGGGGTAGGGGTGTCCACGGGGGTGGTTGGGTTGTCCAAGGGGGTGGGAGAGGCTATCCACGGGGGTGGGAAAGGCTGTCCATGGGGGTGGGAGGGGCTGTCTAGGGGGTGTGGGCTGTCCTGGGGGTCTGGGTGGGGTGTCCTAGTGGGGGAGGGGTGTGTGGGGTGTCCAGGGGGGTGGTATGTCTAGGTGGTGGTGGTGGGGTTGCAGGGGAGGGGGTGTGGGCTGTTTGGGAGGGTGGGTGGGGCTATCCAGGGGGGTTACGGGGTGTCCAGGGGGTACGGGGGGTGGGCGGGCTGTCCACAAGGGTGGAAGGGCTGTCCACGGGGGTGGTCGGGCTGTTAAGGAGGGGTGGGCGGGCTGTCCAGGGGGGCCGAGTGGGCTGGCCACGGGGGGTAGGGGTGTCCAGGGGGGTGGGCGGGCTATCCAAGGGGGTGGGGGCTGTCCATAGGGAGAAGGGGTGTCGAGGGGGGTGGGTGGGCTGTCCACGGGGGTGGTTGGGCTGTCTAGGGGGTAGGGGGTGTCCACGGGGGTGGGCGGGGCTCTCTAGGGGGTGTGGGCTGTCCTGGGGGTCTGGGTGGGGTGTCCTGCTGGGGGAGGGGTGTGTGGGGTGTCTATGTGGGGTGGTATGTCTAGGTGGTGGTGAGGGGGTTGCAGGGAAGGGGGGTGTGGGCTGTTTGGGAGGGTGGGCGAGGCTATCCAGGGTGGTACGGGGTGTCCAGGGGGTACGGGGGTGGGCGGGCTGTCCACAAGGGTGGACGGGCTGTCCACAGGGGTGGCTGAGCTGTCAAGGAGGGGTGGGTGGGCTGTCCAGGGGGGTGGGTGGGCTGGCCACAGGGGGTAGGGGTGTCCAGGGGGGTGGGCGGGCTATCCAAGGGGGTGGGGGGCTGTCCATAGGGAGAAGGGGTGTCGAGTGGGTGGGTGGGCTATCCACGGGGGTGGTTGGGCTGTCTAGGGGGTAGGGGGTGTCCACGGGGGGTGGGTGGGTTGTCCAAGGGGGTGGGCGGGGCTGTCCACGGGGGTGGGAAAGGCTGTCCACGGGGGTGGGCGGGGCTGTCCAGGGGGTGTGGGCTGTCCTGGGGGTCTAGGTGGGGTGTCCTGGTGGGGGAGGGGTGTGTGGGGTGTCCAGGGGGGTTGGTATGTCTAGGTGGTGGTGGTGGGGTTGCAGGGGAGGGGGTGTGGGCTGTTTGGGAGGGTGGGCGGGGATATCCCGGGGGGGTACGGGGTGTCCAGGGGGTACGGGGGTGGGCGGGCTATCCACAAGGGTGGACGGCCCCACTCAAAGTGTCTAACATTTATTTGAAATGGACTGGATTTTAAGTGAAAACAACAACTGGCATACGGAAAACAGACCAAACGTATTTGGATTCTGTTTAAACTATAGGAAAACGATCCATGGGTCATATGTGACGTGTACGAGTCAACTCTGCCTCAATCCAAGGGCCGGTGTGACCGGTACCACTCAAAGTGTCTTTCTTTTGTTTAAAATGGATGCGCTTTTAAGTAAAAAAACCACATATGGAAAACTGACCAAACGCACTCGGATACTATTGATACTTTAGTACATGTATCCATGGGTCATTTTTGGCATGCAGGAGTCAACCCCGCCTCAATCCGAGGAGCGGTGTGGCTGGAACCACTCAAAGTGTCTAACTTTTATTTGAAATGGACATGATTTTAAGTGAAAACAACAACTGGCATACGGAAAACCAACCAAAGACATTCGGATACTATTGATACTTTAGGAAATGTATCCATGGGTCGTATGTGACGTGTACGAGTCAACCTCGCCTCAATCTGAGGGTCGGTGTGGCAGGGACCACTCAAAGTGACTTTCTTTTGTTTAAAATGGATGCGCTTTTAAGTAAAAAAAACCACATACGAAAAACTGACCAAACACACTCGGATATTGTTGATACTTTAGGAAATGTATCCACAGGTCATTTGTGATGTGTACGAGTCAACCCTGCCTCAATCCGAAGTGCGGTGTGGCTGACACCACTCAAAGTGTCTAACTTTTCTTTAACATGGACAACAGTTTAAGTTAAAACATCAACTGACATACGGAAAACTGACCAAACGCATTCAGATTCTGTTGAAACTGTAGGAAAACGATCCATGGGTCATTTTCGATGTGTACAAGTCAACCCCACCTCAATCCGAGGGCCGGTGTGGCCAGGACCACTCAATGTTTGTCACTTTTCATTGAAATGGACAACGGTTTAAGTTAAAACAACAACTGACATACGGAAAACCAACCAAACGCATTAGGATTCTGTTGAAACTTTAGGACAACGATCCATGGGTCATATGTGACGTGTAAGAGTCAACCCCACCTCAATCCGAGGGCCGGTGTGGCCGGGACCACTCAAAGTGTGTCACTTTTCTTTGAAATGGACAACAGTTTAAGTTAAAACAACAACTGACATACGAAAAATGGACCAATGGAATTCGGATACTGTTGATACTTTAGGACATATATCCATGGGTCATTTGTGACGTGTAGGAGTCAACCCCTCCTTAATCCGAGGGCCGGTGTGGCCGGTACCACTCAAAGTGTCTTTCTTTTGTTTAAAATGGATGCGCGTTTAAGTAAAAAAACACATATGGAAAACTGACCAAACGCACTCGGATATTGTTGATACTTTAGGACATGTATCCATGGGTCATTTTTGACGTGTACGAGTCAACCCCGCCTCAATCCGAGGGTCGGTGTGGCCGGTACCACTCAAAGTTTCTTTCTTTTGTTTAAAATGGATGCGCTTTTAAGTAAAAAAAACTACATATGGAAAACTGACCAAACGCACTCGGATACTATTGATACTTTAGGACATGTATCCATGGGTCATTTGTGACATGTACGAGTCAACCCCGCCTCAATCCGAGGGCCGGTGTGGCCGGTACCACTCAAAGTGTCTTTCTTTTGTTTAAAATGGATGCGCTTTTAAGTAAAAAAACCACATATGGAAAACTGACCAAATGCACTCGGATACTATTGATACTTTAGGAAATGTATCCATGGATCATTTGTGACATGTACGAGTCAACCCCGCCTCAATCCGAGGGCCGGTGTGGCCGGTACCACTCAAAATGACTTTCTTTTGTTTAAAATGGATGCGCTTTTAAGTAAAAAAATGACATACGGAAAACAGACCAAACACTTTCGTATTCTGTTGAAACTTTAATAAAATGATTTATGGGTCATTTGTGACGTGTACGAGTCAACCCCACCTCAATCCGAGGCACGGTGTGGCCGACACCACTCAAAGTGTCTAGCTTTTATTTGAAATGGACAGGATTTTAAGTGAAAACAACAACTTGCATACGGAAAACTGACCAAACACATTCGGATTCTGTTGAAACCTTAGGGAAACGATCCATGGGTCATATGTGACATGTACGAGTCAACCCCGCCTCAATTCGAGGGCCAGTGTGGCCGGGACCACTCAATGTTTGTCACTTTTCTTTGAAATGGACAATGATTTAAGTTAAAACAACAAATGACATACGGAAAACCAACCAAACGCATTAGGATTATTTTGAAACTTTATGAAAATGATTCATGGGTCATATTTGACGTGTACGAGTCAACCCAACCTCAATCTGAGGGCCGGTGTGGCCGGGACCACTCAATGTGTGTCACTTTTCTTTGAAATGGACAACAGTTTAAGTTAAAACAACAACTGACATACAGAAAATGGACCAAAGGCATTCGGATACTGTTTATACTTTAGGACATGTATCCATGGGTCATATGTGACGTGTAAGATTCAACCCATCCTCAATCCGAGGGCTGGTGTGGCCGGGACCACTCAAAGTGTGTCACTTTTCTTTGAAATGGACAACTGTTTAAGTTAAAACTACAACTGACATACGGTAAACGGACCAAAGGCATTAGGATACTGTTGATACCTTAGGACATGTATCCATGGGTCATTTGTGACATGTAGGAGTCAACCCCTCCTCAATCCGAGGGCTATTGTGGCCGGTACCACTCAAAGTGTCTTTCTTTTGTTTAAAATGGATGCACTTTTAAGTAAAAAAATCACATATGGAAAACTGACCAAACGCACTCGGATACTGTTGATACTTTAGGAAATGTGTCCATGGGTTATTTGTGACGTGTACAAGTCAACCCTGCCTCAATCCGAGGCGCGGTGTGGCCTACACCACTCAATGTGTCTAACTTTTCTTTGAAATGGACAACAATTTAAGTTAAAATAACAGCTGACATACGGAAAACTGACCAAACGCATTCGGATTCTGTTGAAACTTTAGGAAAATGGTCCATGGGTCATATTTGACGTGTAAAAGTCAACCCAGCCTCAATACGAGGTGCAGTGTGACCGGTACCACTCAACGTGTCTAACTTTTCTTTGAAATGAAGACCAGTTTAAGTTAAAACAACAACTGACATACCGAAAACCAACCAAACGCATTCAGATTCTATTGAAACTGTAGGACAACGATCCATGGGTCATATGTGACGTGTATGAGTCAACTCTACCTCAATTCGAGAACCGGTGGGGATGGTACCACTCAAAGTGTCTTTCTTTGGTTTAAAATGGATGCGCTTTTAAGTAAAATAAACGACATACGGAAAACTGACCAAACACTTTCGGATTCTATTGAAACTTTAAGAAAATGATTTATGGGTCATTTTTGATGTGTAAGAGTCAACCCCACCTCAATCTGAGGCGCGGTGTGGCCGACACCACTCAAAGTGTCTAACTTTTATTTGAAATGGACAGGATTTTATGTCAAAACAACAACTTGCATACGGAAAACCGACCAAACGCATTCGGATTCTGTTGAAACTTTAGGAAAATGATCCATGGGTCATATATAACGTGTACGAGTCAACCCCGCCTCAATCTGAGGGCCGTTGTGGCCGGTACCACTCAAAGTTTGTCACTTTTCTTTGAAATGGACAACAGTTTAAGTTAAAACAACAACTGACATACGGAAAACGGACCAAAGGCATTAGGATACTATTGATACTTTAGGACATGTATCCATGGGTCATATGTGACGTGTACAAGTCAACCCTGCCTCAATCCGAGGGCCGGTGTGGCTGGAACCACTCAAAGTGTCTTTCTTTTGTTTAAAATGGATGCGCTTTTAAGTAAAAAAACCACATACAGAAAACTGACCAAACACATTCAGATACTATTGATACTTTAGGACATGTATCCATTGGTCATTTTTGACGTGTACGAGTCAACCCCACCTCAATCTGAGGCGTAGTGTGGATGACACCACTCAAAGTGTCTTTCTTTTGTTTAAAATGGATGCGCTTTTAAGTAAAAAAAACGACATACGGAAAACCGACCAAACACTTTTGGATTCTGTTGAAACTTTAGGACAATGATCCATGGGTCATTTCTGACGTGTACGAGTCAACCCCGCCTCAATCTGAGGCACAGTGTGGCCGGCACCACTCAAAGTGTTTCACTTTTCTTTGAAATGGAAAACAGTTTAAGTTAAAACAACAACTGACATACAGAAAATAGACCAAAGGCATTCATATAATGTTGATACATTAGGGCATGTATCCATGGGTCATTTGTGATGTTTACGAGTCAAATCCGCCTCAATCCGAGGCGCGGTGTGGACGACACCACTCAATGTCTCTCTTTTATTTCAAAAGGAAACCATTTTAAGTGAATACAACTGAAATTTACACTCATCAACGACTCTTTTTCATGAGTTTGGTAGTTTCACTCATGGGGTCATATGTGATGAGAATCCTAAGAAAATATCTTTTTACCATATATTATAAACAATACAAGTTCAATGAAAAATTCATCACAAATCATTACATACCCAAACCTAGTATCACAAAAAAATGGGATTTGAGTCATTTTGAATGTATTATTCAACTCTAATAGATATTTATCAAACTATTCTGCCTATTAGAATTTGATGGGTGAGGTGAATTACCACCAGATGATTGTTGTCATATGTGTTTTTTTGGGCTATTTTAGGTGTTTTTTATACTGTTTGAAGTCTGTATGTGGCTTTTGTGATATTTTTTATGCAGGTGTATAGTGGAGGGTATACTGAGGGCTGTTGTGCACTATTTTTTTATGGAGGTGTAGCTTCTGGGGGGGGCTTCTGGGCACTACTGTGCAGAAGTTTTGGGAAACTCTTTACCAACAGTTTTGAACTATTGGTAAAGCTTTTTCCAGAATTCTGGAAAAAGTTGTACCAACGGTTTAGAACCGTTGGTAAATTGTTTTCCAGAATTCTCGAGCACCTATACCAACGGTTTAAATGAAACCGTTGGTAAAGGGATTTCCCCATGCCTTACTGGCCAATGGTTTGGAAAACTGTTGGTATACCCTATACCAACGGTTTTCTAGCCTATAGCAATGGTTATAAACCGTTGGTATAGCCTACTTTTCCAGTAGTGTTTGACTTGTCGATAGTTTAAATATTAATAGCAGTTACCAAAGGGGATGCTTCAAACTTTTCCAATAATGGAGTGGAAATGTAAAAATATATCAATAGATTTTATAGTGGGATTACCAAGGACTCATTGTGGTAATAATTCAATTTTTTTATTGTTAACTGACTGAAAAAATTTGCACATATCCTATCTTTTTGAGAAATTATGTATTTAGATCAACTTTCTTGATTTTATGTTAAAGATATTGTTAGGTTACATAGAGTTCCTCTCTCTATAGTATCTTACCTTGATCCCAGGTTATCTTCTAATTTTTGGAATAGTATTTAGAATTCGAAAGGTAATAGATTAAATCTCATCATTTTTTTCATCCTCAATCTGATGGATAGTCCAAGTGAACAATTCAGACATTATAGGATATACTTAGGTATTTTTTGATAGGTTACTAGGTATATTGGGATCAATATCTTTCTTTGGTTGAGTTTTCTTATAATAATATTTTTCATTCCAATATATTGATGATGTGTTTTGAGGAATTATATGTAAAGTGGTGTCGAATGCCATTGTTTTGAATTAATTAAGAGAAAAGAAGTTGTTGGGATTAGAATTAGTAGAGGAAATAGTTGAGAAGGTGAAAATAATTCAGCATCACATGAAGTCAACTAAGAGTATACATAAAATCTATATGGATAATCTAAGGAAATAAATTTCATTTAAGGAAGATAATCATGTTTTTTTAAAAATATATTCATGGAAAATTGTTATTCATTTTGGTGAGAAAGGAAAGTTGAGTCTATGGTTTATTCGACCATATGGAATCATAGAGAAATTTGGATCAGTTTCCTACTGAGTAGATTTTTCTATGATTTTATCCCAGGTAAAAAATGTTTTTCATTTTTCAATGTTAATGAAATATGTTCCAGATTCATCTCATGTTTTGAACCCTAAAGTAGTTCAGTTTGAAGAGAATCTTTCCTATGAAGAATGACTAATTCTGGTTCATCATTATAGATAGAAAGTGTCACATAATAGGGTGATTCATCAGGTTAAGGTTTTATGAAAAAATCATATGGTTGAATAGGAAACATGGTAGTATTAAAATTATATGAGGAAAAAATATCACCACATTTTCAGTAAGGGAATTAAATTACGAGGACGCAATTTCCAAAAGTGGGGGAGAATGTAACAACTCACGTACTGTTAGAATAATTTGTTTTCAAAGTTATTATTATTATTAAATTCAATTAATTGCTATTAGTGAAAGATATTAATGAAATTTATATTTTATATATTCAAACTTATGTTTCTAATTTCATCCAATAATTTTTATATGATTAAGATAGGAATAAATCCAAATTTAAGCATAAAAATCTATGTTTTTCTAAATGGTGATTCTATCGCCTTTTAACAGCATGCCTGTTTTAAATATGAATTAAAAAAAATTATAAATTTTATATATAAAAATAAAATTAATTTTTGAAATTTTAATATCAAAATTAACTTAGGGTGAATCTGTGATATTTTTTTTGAGAAGTTTTATTTTTAATGAATAGTGAAAAATACTGAATGTGAATTGAAAACTACATTTTATTCCAAAATTATTTATACAATTATATTATATTTTAATTTTATTTTAAAGTATAATTAGTTCAATTATACATAAATAAATCCAATTTAGGTAATTTTAATCAATTTTACATTGAAAGTGGATATAAAAACTTTGTAGACATTTGAATTTTTCACATTTAAACCCCACTTTTTTATTGTGTTTACGGGTTTAGTTTAAAATATAATTTCGCCAGTTTTATGAATTGAATTTGCTAAAATGTATTACATAATTGGAATAATAAGGTCAAAATTTGTTTGTAAGTTCAATTTTATTTTTAGGTATAACAAATTTACCATGGTAAACAAATTATTTATTGCAGTATGGGTAAAATAATGAAATGGGTTAAAGTTAAAAGGTCATGGCTTAAAATATATAAAAATTAAAAATTTAAATGGGTGGTTTATTTTTTTATAAAACACAACCATACTTTAAGAGATTAATTATCATCCAAAGTCAAGTAAATTAATTCCACCTCAATGTGGTTGGCTTTAAATATAAAATAATCATTATTTAATCACCTAAAACCACCTCACATCAAGTATAAATACAATCTATCACCACCCCATTTCAACTTATAAGCCTTTTATCTCCTAAAATATCTTAAAAAACCTCTCTTTTTTACTCTCCCCACATCCAAGTTCTAATGGTCTAACCAAATTACCAATTCTAAGGTCCACAATGGTCTCTCAAGGAGGTGATATCCCAGAGGTAATTTTCTCAAAACACCTCTCTTATTTTATTTTCTTCATCTATTTTCCCCTCAAATCATGCATCCATAAAGTCATGATAACTCCAAAATAATTTATATATTGTAGTTTTAGGTTTTCATTTATCATCTCCTCTTATTCAAAGAAACAAAACAATTGTCCAAATTATGGTGGTTAACCGTCTCTGTGAATAATGATTTTTTGTTTTCCATTAACACCATCATGGCGGGTCATAAAATTATCATTCTGATTAAATAAAATTGGAATAGGTTTATTATAAAATATTTTCTTTTATAGAACTAATATAAAGATATAATGTAACATCCTGACCCAATAACCACTTAACATGTTCTCTGAGATGATTCTCCACAAGACCTCAAGCTCGCCTCCTCATACTCTAGGGGTTGTCGACTAACATCGGGGGTGTAAAGTGGATCTGTGAGAAGACTATACCCCCATATCATAGTGAATAACTATAACTAAATAACCAAACATCGTACACATCAGATAAATATGAATAATAAATAAATTAATCTAAACATATTGTAATAAAATTAAACTGCATTAAAGGGCTAAATAACCATGTCATACAACCATGATCACCCACTGATCTAATAAAACATAAAATATAAATAAATGAAAAGTAAATAAAATAATCCCTACTACCAACCCTGGTCTGTAATTCATACTTGGTCTCTAGTACACTTTCATGCTACTCCATATTGACTAGTCGACTCCACACGAGCATCCCTCTCAACCATGTAACTTGGGTACTCATCCCGATCCATCATGTATCCATGCTCAACTTGAAATCAAAAAGAAGGTTTGTATCCACACCTTGGTGAATGTACATGGGGTGAGAAATAAATCTCAGTAGGGCACCCCCAATGGTGAACCAATAAATTGATTCATAAGTGAATTCTCATGAAATTTGCTTAGCTTAGGTGATATACAACTAGAAAAAAAATATAGATAAAAAACCTTCGATCCATAGGTCCAAGACCATGATCAACTATACATTCTTCAGCCAATGATAGAATGTCTGAAAGCATAGCTTAAGGATCATGCATTCCAAACAACATGTGGGATCCATACCAATGGCAACAAAAACCAAAACCACACAAAACTAGGGAACCTTCCAATGAAAGTATTGTCACTTGTGTACAAATCTTATTCATTTCATGAAATGTACTCATGAACCAAACATTATATCATACCTATAACCTTGACACATCTCTCCCAAAATACCACACAAGGGTACTATAAATCCTATACCATCTATTTGACATCTTTATCATATATCAATACAATAATGCCTAGATTCTTCATCCAAAACCATTACCTTATATAAATTTAATCATGCTAGGAACATCAATATAGTATCTAAAACATGAATGTGGAGTGTTAGTCCACCATCCATCCCAAATAATATACTATCAACTTCCAGAGAATTAGTCTCACAAATAAACAAAAAAAGTATACTATCTGTGTCTAGAGCCTCAAGTTAACACCTAATCCATTATATAATTTCCATACCCAGAACCTCCTTCCAAAAACCAATCTATATATATATATATACATAATTTTTAGGGCCTAGAGCATCTATATAGCCCCAACCTAAGGACATGGATCCTCTATCCAACATCCCTTTTCACATGGAATGCCATCATTTCTCAGAGCCTCGATCTGGTGCACTCTCCATGATGTATGTTTTCAGCTTATAGAGCCTCAGCCTGACACCATATCAGTAGTATACCTTCTATTCTTGGAAACTCAATCTAGAACCATACCACACTCAATTGATGTCACATCACTATACTCAATAGTATAACATAGCATGCCTGAAACCTCAGTCCTGCACTCACTCTATAAACAAACTATTGGTATAAATACGGAGCCTCAGTCTAAAAATCTCATTCATGGATATCTAGAACCATATATGTGGATCATCTATCCATATCTTATAGCCATCATATCCCTTACTAGTAAACCAGGTTCCAAAATGTTTCTTCCAATTATATCAAACCCGCCTCTTGGGAACAACCCAAGTCTCAACCTCATCCACTTAAACAAAATAGGCGTACTCTATATATCCATACTGGTCATCAACAACTCGACCCCAATGTTCATACATTTTCTCAGGTCCCAAGAGAACCCCCATTTCCCAAATACTCAAGTGCACACACCCAATCAGGGTCATCCTATCAATTTGTCATACACTTGGCCTTCTGAATATACACATAATAGAGGCGTCGATCGCAATCCTTAGAACTATCACTCAGGAAGAAGAATCCCCTCCTAGTTCTTGGAAACAAAAAAAAACTCTTGGTATAATTCTTATCACAAGAAACATCCTCAATTATCCCTTAATGGCCTCCAACCGATCCCCAATCAATGACATGCCAACAAGGAAATACAAAAGCAACCCATGCCATGTGGGCATTCTCAATAGCCAACCGTAGAATCCAACTGTCACTTGATCAAAAACCAACCCACTAGAGAATCATCAAGAGTCCCTTAGTCTCAACTCAACACCACAATGACACTCATCCATAATCATCATCGTGCGATGTCAAATAGGAGAAAAGAATCTAACCACCCTGATCCCCAAACATAGGGTCTAGACCTCAACTTCTCTAACCATGAGCAATAGTTCCTGATATGAAAGGAAAATGAAAATATCCCAAGAGATACTACATGATCCCACCCTCCAAGAACCATCCAAGGAGCCTCAAAAAACTCACCATGACACACTCAGGCCAATGAAAACAATGATTTCATGACCCTCACCTAGGCCTCATATCCCACAAACCAACCTACTGGAGGATTCTGAACAAAAATATCAACAAATTACTCATCCTAAATTATCACGATCTGAAACACCATCCAAACTACCTCTATATTCTAAAAAGAATGCACCATTTTAATATATGTGTAAAAACACTCGAAATGGACTACTCACATGTCCAAATCTAACTTTGAGGTGTCAAAGCATCCAAAAACAACAAAAGGATAACAAAGGGGGGAAGTAAACGAGATGAATACTAGAGAACATGATGTGTACTCCCAACACCCCCACATGGAAATGTTCTCCATCCATAATTGTCACGTAAAACCCAAGTTCACTATGTGTAAATTAGGTGCACAATATATAACATGTATGGGTACCTACCCATGTACCACATATGGTCGGGCTGTGTGTCCCTATCTGGTTGTGTACTCATACATAACATGTCACCCACATGTGTGAAGGTTCCGGTCACAGCGGAAGTGCGTGGTTGAATGTGACCACTTGGATTTTTTCATTAACAATGATCAATCCGGGATCAATACAACGATAAACGCCAGTCTCCACAGATCGAATCACAGAAATGGACAAAGAAAAGAAATGTCACGGAACCACAAAGTAGGATCGTTATAGTTTGATTATAATTAATTTAATCAATTGAAAAGAAATAATTTTTGGGTGTTCTTTCTTTGTTGATGTTCTTGATCAAGTTCTGATGTGATTCGTCGTTGCGTCACAGAATCCAAGTGTAGACTTCCTCTAGCGGTGATCCACACGTGTACCTCATATCACAGGACGTCGCCAAAGGAGTCTCTGGGTGATAGCATGGAGAAACATTTTCTTGAGTTGTCCGCATTAGATCGTCTTGATCCAATGGAAGAGGATCTATCTCAGTCTTGAAAGCATTCTTGGAGGAAGAGGTTATTTCGGCCTTGAAAGAATTCTTCAGAGTTGTTGTGCACAACGATTCTCTTGTGTGTTGGAAAAGAGTTCAGGTTGTGAGGATATTTATAATCAGGTTTGAGGTTGTAGAGTTATGATAATAAATAAACGCGTTACGCATTTTATTTATTTCATTGACTCTTATTTAAAACCCCCATGTCGAATAATTAATTCCTTGACATGTGCCCACACTGATTATAATAAATATCATTTAAAACAATATTATATCCTCAAAATCCTGACTGGAAAAAATACACCGCGTGTACTAATAAATACACGGAGTGTACTTGTTTTTCATTGAAAACTACATGGAATGTACATTCAATGTACACAGAGTGTATATCTTGTTTTCATTTATTCATTTCTTTTCTATAAAGAAAACTACACGACATGTAATTATTAATACACGGCGTGTACATGTTCTCCATGAAAAAATACACGGCATGTAATCTTTAATACACGGCGTGTATATCTTATTTTTCATTTCTTTCTTCCTCCATAATTAAATCGATTTAGGCTTCCTTGAATAAATATTAAACCACGTACGGGAATAATCATTATTCTACTTGATATACTTGAATACACTTAGTGTGTGACCCTCTAGGCCTCTTTATCGTTGGCATTAGTCGATCTTGCCTAAAGTCCAAGATTACTGTCTAGGAAAGGGTCAAGGAAACCAAGAGAAATAAGTTGACGTCGCATTGACGTATCACCTCATACGAACACTTAATGTGTAATTTAATCCCATTGTCTTGATATCTCATTAAGAAGGTTTCATGGTAGTGTCATAAACTTATATGCTTGATCTGTCTTTCTTTGACTACCTGAAATAAACTCATCATTTACACCATGGACATGGAATTTAATGTGACATTTATATTTCAATCAATGGTCCGAGATATCAAATTCCATAAATAGAAGGGAAAAATCCTTCCTTGACTTATCCATTAACAAAATGTCACTTGTGATGCACCCAACGTACCCTACTTCCCACCAACTGTCTACGTGACAGTTTTGGTCAGTAAATCTAAGTGCGTGAGTCATGACATGAGTTAATGATAATATTACAGTATAAGGACCATTACACACGCTCGTAGATAGCAATGTACATTGAAACCAAGACATGCGGAATTGCTATTGGCGGGTATGTTCTCATAATCTCCCATCTTGGAGATTACCAAGTGTGAACTCCATGAGAGAGAGTCTCCTCTTCTTACGAGTACTTGCACATGACAGTCTATATACTATGTGTCCTATCATAGTATGTCATCCAACTGTAGCGCTTTATTTAAGAATATTGTTATAGCATTTCAAGTTTCTCATCATAGCGGGGATCTTACATGACCTTATCAATTCAACAAATATTCCAAGACATTATTATATTATAGTCATGCAGAACAATTAAAAATATATAATAAGTGAACATTCATGTAATCAAAGTACAAAACAGTTGGTTCTCAGGACACCAACCCTTACAAACTACCACTTGGACTAGAGCAAACTGCCTATGACTTTTAGTCCACTAGACCTCACATGATGATCATGTTTCTGCTGAGTCAAGGCTTTAGTCAAGGGGTCATCCACGTTTTATTCTATGGAAATGGTGCTCACTACAACTTCACCTCTCTGAGAAAAATCCCTCAAGAGTTGATACTTCCGAAGTATGTGCTTTGTCTGCTAATGTGACCTTAGCTATTTTTCAAGTTCCACCACTGCAATATTATCACAATAGAGTGTGATAGGATCATTACTGCTCGATACTAAATCTAGATCTTGGACGAAGCTTCACATCCATACTACTTATTTAGCTGCCTCAGAAGCTATGATATACTCGGACTCCGCTGTAGAATCTGCCACCACACTTTTCTTTGAGCTCTTCCAGCTGATTGCACCTCTATTCAAACTGAAGATGTATCCAGTCTGTGACTTCATATCATCTTGATCAGTCTAGAAACTAGCATCTACATGTCCTCTGATGACTAGTTCCTCATCTCCTCCATAAACCAGGAACATATCCTTAGTACACCTCAGATACTTAAGGATAGTCTTGACTGTCATCCAATGGAGGTCTCCTGGATCAGCTTGATATCTTTCTACCACACTTAATGCGTAAGAAAAATCTAGCCTCGTACATATAATTTCATACATGACTGAACCAGTCGCAGATGCGTAAGGTATCCTTACCATTCTTTTTCTTTCCTCATGTGTCTGGGGACACATTTTCTTGGAAAGATGAATGCCATGTGACACTGGAAACAATCCCCTCTTGGACTGTTCCATACTGAATCTCTTTAGTATCTTGTCAATGTATGTACTTTGACTCAGGCCCAACATTCTCTTGGATCTATCACGATGGATCTTGATCCCAAAAATATATGTTGCCTCACCCAAGTCTTTCATGGAGAATCATTTATGCAACCATTCCTTAACTGACTTTAATACAGGTACATCATTTCCAATTAGTAATATGTCATCAACATATACTATTAGGAAAACGACTGCACTTACACTAAACCTCCTGTAGACACAAGGCTCACATTCATTCTTAACAAATCCAAATTATGTTACAGCTTCATCAAAATGAATGTTCCATGACCTTGATTCTTTCTTTAATCCATAAATGGATTTTGGAAACTTGCATACCTTGTTGGCATCCTTTGGAGTCACAAACCCTTCATGTTGTGTCATGTAGACATCTTCCTGGAGGTTCTCATTAAGGAATGTTGTTTTGACATCCATTTGCCAAATTTCAAAGTCATGGTAAGCAGCAATGGCCAATAGGATTCTGATGGATTTTAGCATCACAACCGGTGAAAAAGTTTCATCATAGTCAATTACTTGACGTTGTCTAAAAAATTTTGCAACCATTCGTGCCTTATAGGTGCTGAATTGCCCCTCTATGTCCAGTTTCTTCTTGAATACCCATTTATTACCAATAGTCTTTACATCAACTAGAGGATCTACCAAAATCCAGACTCGGTATTGGTACATGGAATCAATTTCATAATTCATGGATTCTTGCCACTTGGAAACATCTGTGCCTTCAACTGATTTCTTTTAGGTAAGAGTATTATCATTGTCAAGCAATAATGAGTCACCATCCTCAGTGACAAGAAAACCATATCATTCTGGTTCTCTCACCTCTCTCATGCTCTTATGTAGTTCTTGTGTATCTGTAAGAGATTGTTCTTCCACAGGGCTTTGTGGAATCTATTCGTGTACCAACTCTTGTGTATCTTGAGCCTCAACTTCATCGAAGTCTATCTTGCTCCCACTTTCTCTTTTAGAGATTTGCTCCCTCTCAAGGAATATGGCATGTCTTTCCACTTTAACCTTTTTGTTTGAGAAGTTGTATAGGTAATATCCCCTTGTTTCCTTGGGATATCCTATAAAGATACACTTTGTGCCTTAGGCTGAAATTGTGTTACCTGAAGAGGCCTTAATAAATGCTTCGCTACCCCACACATGTAAATTCGATAACATGGCTTTGTGTCCACTCCATAACTCGTATATAATACCATTTATTGATTTATTTGGTATTTGGTTTAGTATGTGTGCTGATGTTTGTAATGAATATCCCCAAAAGGATATTGGAAGACTCACATGACTCATCACTGATCTCACCATGTCCAACAGGGTGTTTTTTCTCCTTTCACTTACACCATTCCACTGAGGTGTATAAAGAGGAGTGAGTTGAGATAGAATCCCAAACTCCCATAAGAAATCAATGAAGTCCTAATTAATACATTTTCCTCCTCTGTCTGAGCGGAGTTTCTTAATCTTCTTACCAAGCTAGTTCTCAATATCATTCTTGTATTCTCTGAACCGATCAAAAGAATATGACTTATACCTAATTAAGTAGATATATCCATATCTACTAAAATCATTAGTAAAAGTTATTATGTACGAGAACCCACCCCTTGATTCAACTATAAATGGTCCACGCACATCTGTGTGAACTAATTCTAGAAGCTCTTTAGCTCTTTCTCTTTTCCCTCTAAATGGGGCTTTGGTCATTTTGCCTTCTTGACACGCATGACATACGCGAAGTGGTTTTAGTTCGAAAGAATCTAAATACCCATCTTGATGTAATTTTTTCTAACTTTTCTCATTAACATGACCTAGCTGGTGATGCCAAAGTTGGGTGTGGTATGATTCATGTGAATTTACTTTGTCATCGATTACCATTACTTGGTTTGTGTAGTTTAACACATAAAGGCCATTATATAAATGTGCCCTACCAAAAAAATGTTATCTTTATAAAAGTAGCAACATTCATTTCCAAACTTGAATATGAATCCATCAGTATCTAATTTGGATACTGAAATATTTTTTTAGTAACAGAAGGCACATAATAACAACCCTTTAACACCAAGATCATCCCATTAGGAAATGTGAGGTGGTAGTTTCCAACAGCTACAGTAGCGAGTCTGGCTCCGTTGGCTACTCATAGATCCACCTCTCCTCGGTCAATCGTTCTAAATATACTTGGTTCCTGTATTTGGATACAGATGTGAGAACCACAAGCAGTATCTAATACCCAATTAGTAGAAACAGATAAATTGCATTCGATAACATATGCACCTGAATCTTCCCCTTGATTCCTTGGATGGGTGTTGTTTTTCTTCCAGTGGCCCTTCTTGCCACATGTGAAACAAACAGCATCATATTCCTTTGCCTCCCCTTTGATCTTCCTTTTCTTGGAGGGCCTTGAAGAATCTTTGGGCTGAAATCTCTTCGCCTTCCCTTTCCTTTTGATCACCATGAGGATAGAAGACTTTTCACGCTTCATTTCATTGTCCACATGGCGAATGAGGATAAGAAGATCATATAGAGACTTCCCATTTTTCTCATGTTGAAGTTCACAAAAAAGTTTGAGAAGCTTTGGGGAAGTGATGTAAGAATGAGATTAGTACCCCATTGTTTGGGGAGTTTAAACCCTAGAACCCCCAAGCGCTCAATGTAGCCAATGAGATTGACTACATGAGGCCCAGCTGGGGCACCCTCTCCAAGCTTGCTCTGGAATAGATCCTTGGAGATCTCAAATATTTCATATCTTTCTCTCTCATGGTATAGACCACGGAGGTGCTTGAGCATTCTATAGGCATCCATGTCCTCATGAGACTTCATGAGCTCACTTGACATTGATGATAACAACAAACATTGAACGCCAAGTGCATCGCTCAAATGTTGATCATAGACTAGGAAATCTTCATCACTTTCCCCTTGGTAAGGAGAATCAAGAAGTGAGGACTCCAATACGTAATACTTTCGTTCATGGTGTAGGACAACCCAAAGGTGCCTAAACCATTCATGAAAGTTATCGTCGGTGAGAATATTGTCTTTTTCCAGAATTGATCGCTGAGAAAATGTGGTTGACGATTTTTTCATCTTGATTCTACAATTTAAAAGAGTATTTTTATTAGTACTTTATTGATTTCATTTTATGAGAAATAATAAATTAATTTATTAATTCTCCCACTATTTTATCAAATCCCAATGGCCCTCACCATTGAACTCAGAATGTCTAGTTGCTTTGACATTCTAGTGGAAAGGATCCATATTCCACTTCGCATAACCCCAACAAGGGCTGGTCAAGCTATTTGAAGGTATTTAGGTAGGCATGTCTTTGCCAACTGTGACCTTACAGTTACTTGATCTGTTGAGTGGACTCCCCAATCCTGAAATCCTGACTTGGATTTCCTCAACTCTTTCCTCCAATATTACATCAAGTCTAGAAAGGGATACTTCTCTTGATGTAATATGGTTAAGTCAACCCAAAACCTTTCATAATGGCTTCCTTTATAAAAGTAAGTGTCCCAACAAGGGTTGGTCAAATACATAGTTTTATTAAGTCTTGCTTTTAATCAAGTAACGGAAGGCTTGGTCTGACTTAATATGGTATTTGAGGGATTGTATTCTTTATGCATATTTTTTCATTATCACATGCTTGTTAATATTAAGTGATGCTTTCTTAAGTGATTAACCATGATCTGATAATGTTTACGCATAGTCCGGTTTTTATTTTATTCTATCTTTGCATGCTTGTTTATTTCATTAATTATGTGCTCGCAACAACACATGCATAATAAATATACCATGCAATCAGATAGAAATAAAATAAGATGGCATGATCATGAGCTTCTATTGGTTATGTTATCTAGCAGTTTAATAAGCTAACCCTGACCTAGGGAAAACACCTTGTACCTGATGGTTCATGTTTTTCATCTCCCACATGTCCACCTTTGTATATTCTTGGGTTGGTTTTGCCTTAGATTCTGGTTTTGAACCATCTCCTCTGGCTTGGGATATTCTCCTTTACATAGTGTTTACATTAAAGAAACCATGGGCAGGCAGGCCCTACATTTTATTAGAAGAAGGCTCGTAGGCCAAAAAATTTAAATAAATTTAAATGAGACCAAAAACACATACAAAGGGTCTTTGTTCTAGATCATGATCATCCATAGCATGCAACAACATTTATGCATATTTAGCATTCAAATTATTTTAATCGTTCTATTATTTAAGATAAGTCATGCTTGAAAATAATTAATTGTGATCTTATAATTAATCAATTCTTTATCTTAAATTCTATTCTGAATTTACTTGAGATTCTTCTCATCCATATCCTTTGTGCAGGTATTTGTACTTTTGAAGGAAACCTGGTGAAATTCCATTTCTGGAAAGTACACGGTGTGTAGTTTATATTTACACGGCATGTATTTCTTTTTACCTTTTATCCAAAGTACACGTCGGGGGCTTTGGCATGTTCTTTGTACTTTGGAAATTTTGGAGTACACGACGTGTAGATAAATCATACACGGCGTGTACTTCCTTGTTATGTAGTAACTGGCCTGGCGATCCCATGTACGCAGAACATGGATTCTCCTTGTACATGGTTTCACCTTGGCCAAATCAGACTACACGACCTGTTGCTCCAACATACACGCCGTGTATTCCTGTTTCCACGCGCCGTTCAATTCTGGTCAACATGGCGTGATTAAAACTTAGGCATAATCAATTCACATGGCATGGTTTGGCGGACCAGTGCTGGTTCTTTGAACCTTAGTACACGGCGTGTAGTTTTAATTACACATCGTGTAATCCTGTGTTGTACAGATAGAAAGAGCTTCTCCTCCAGATGAGTTCCTTGTTTTTATTTTAATCAAAATTAAAATTAAAAGGTTGTTTCTATGATATGAATAGAGAAACGAAGGAGGAAGAACATATCTCGTTTATTCAGATTTATAGAGTGATTTATTTCGAATTGAATCAAATATAAATGCATAAATTATCAATGAAAATTAAATAACTATAACCAACATTGTAACCTCCCTCTGATACCAATTGAAGGTGATTGGAACCACAGAAGCACGTGGGTGAATGTTCCCACTTTCCTTTTTTTCATTAACAATGATCAATCCGGGATCAATATGACGATAAATGCCAGTCTCCACGGATCAAATCACAGAAATGGACCAAGAAAAGGATTGTCCCGGAACCACAAAGTAGGATCGTTACAGGTTGATTATAATTAATTTAATCAATTGAAAAGAAATACCTTTTAAGTTTTCTTTATTCGTTGATGTTCTTGATCATGTTCTAATGTGATTTGTCATTGTGTCATAGAAGCCAAGTGTATACTTACTCTAGCAGTGATCCACATGTATACCTCGTATCTCAGGACATTGCCAAAGGAGTCTCCGGGTGCTAGCGTGGAGAAACCTTTTCTTGTGTTGTCTGCATTAGATCATCTTGATCCGATGGAAGAGGATCTCTCTAGGTCTTGAGAGCATTCTTGGAGGAAGAGGTTCTTTCGGCCTTGAAAGAATTCTTTAGAGTTGTTGTTCACAACGATTCTCTTCTGTGTTGGAAAAGAGTTGGGGTTGTGAGGATATTTATAATCAGGTTTGAGGTTGTAGAGTTATGAAAATAAATAAAGGTGTTACGCATTTTATTTATTTCATTGAATCTTATTTAAAACCCCCATGTCGAATAATTAATTACTTGACATGTGCTCACGTTGATTATAATAAATATCATTTTAAACAATATTATATCCTCAAAATCCTGACTGGAAAAACTACATGGCGTGTATTAATAAATACACGGTGTGTAATTGTTTTTCATTGAAAACTACACAGCGTGTACATTCAATGTACACGGAATTTATATCTTGTTTTCATTTATTAATTTCCTTTCCATAAAGAAAACTACATGGAATGTAGTTATTAATACACGGTGTGTACATGTTTTCCATGAAAAACTATACGGCGTGTAATCTTTAATACACGGTGTGTATATCTTGTTTTTCATTTCCTTCTTCCTCCATTATTAAAAAATTTAGGCTTCCTTGAATAATTATTAAACCAAATATTGGAATAATCTTTATTCTACTTGAGATACTTGAATACACTTAGTGTGTGACCCTCTAGGCCTCTTTCTCGTTGGCATTAGGCGAGCTTACCTGAAGTTCAAGATTACTGTCTAGCAATGGGTCAAGGCACCCAAGAGAAAGAAGTTGATGCCGCATTAACGTATCACCTCATACAAATGCTTACTGTGTAATTTAATCCCTTTGTCTCGATATCTCATCAAGCAGGTTTCATGGTAGTGTCATAAACCTATATGCTTGATCGGCCGTTCTTTGACTACCTGAAATAAACTCATCGTTTACACCATGGCCATGGAATTTAATGCGACAGTTCTATTTCAATCAAAGGGACGAGATATCAAATTCCATAAATGGAAGGGAAAATCCTTTCTCGACTTATCCATTAACAACATGTCACTCGTGACACACCCAACGTAGCCTACTTCCCGCCAACTGTTTGCGTGATAGTTTTCGTCAGTAAATCTAAGTGCGCAAGTCATGACATGAGTTAATGATAATCTTCCAGTCTAAGGACCATTACACACACTCATAGATAGCAATGTCTGATGAAACCAAGACATGTGGAATTTCTACTGGCGGGTCTGTTCTTATAATCTCCCATCTTGGAGATTACCAAGTGCAAACTCCACGAGAGAGAGTCTCGTCTTCTTACGAGTACTCTCACATGATGGTCTATATATTATGTGTCCTATCATAGTATGTCATCCAACCGTAGAACTTTATTTAAGAATATTGTTATATCATTTCAAGGTTCTCATCATAGTGGGGATCTTCCATGACCTTATCAATGCAACAAATATTCTAGGACATTATTATATTATAGTCATGCAGAACAATGAACAATATATAATAAGTGAGCATTAATGTAATCAAAGTACAAAACAGTTGGTTCTCAAGACACCAACCCTTACAATGTGGTCAAACCATACACCCTACACAACCATGTCTCCCCTACATGGCCAGTTTTCCATGTACTTGGCCACATTTCAAGTGAAACTACATGGTGTGTCCTCCAGAATACACATTGTATAGCGGTCTTCTTCTATTATTCACAAAATATGAATAACACAGAGTGTGTGTTCATCAAAGCAAACACCGTGTAGTCAAGGTTTCTAAATGGGAAACCCTTTTGAACCTCTTGAAACCCCCAATTTTTTCCAAACAATCATAGATCACCCCCATGGGGTCCTCAGTAGTCATAGTAGGTCTTTGAAACATAAAAAACTAATCTATAGAAAAAGGGGCATAAAACTCAAAGCATGGCCTACCTCATGGAATAAATGTCAAATATTCGAGTCTAAATAAACTCCCAAAAGCTATTTCACCTTAATATGGTCCTGATATATGCCAAGGATGAATTCCATTGGAATATCCCTCTTCTCCCCATCTTTGTTCAACCTTCTCATGTGAGGGAGACTCCCTTCCCTCTCCTACCATTCATAGGAACACAAAATGGGGTGGGGATATATTTTTAATTTTATTAATTAATTTATTTGATTAATTAATCACCCACTTGATAGTTTCCCCGAGTCTTGGAACCCAAATCATGTTTATACCTCACCTAGGAAAAAAACCTCTTTCTGTGCTCCACTGTGGAGTCAAAATATCAATATGACACCCCACTAAAAAGATACAGTCACCCAAAACCACACAAGTAATTTAATATTGAAGGAATTAAATATTAAATGTTCTTTAAAAAATTAAACTTCTCAGAATTACCCAGAAAATTTCTGTTATGGTAAATACCCTATTTCAGGACCAACATAGTGGTCAGAAAAACTATCTGAGACCATATGCTTGTGTAAAATGGTCATTTTACCTCTCATGAGAACCTAAGAACAAAAAAATAAATTTATGCACAAATTCAAAAATAACAATAAATTGTGTCTCTGTATATAATATTAAATAAGAAGAAATAGGTTCATGGTGTTCAGAAAAATTTCCAAAATAAACTAAACATTTATCATTAACATTTTATCTAATGAATCATACTCATGTAATAAATAAAAATGATAAATAAAACTATTTAAATTTATAGAAGTGAATTGATATCATTTCATTCCAGTTCGGGGGTATTATTTCCATTTTACAAGAACATCCATAATTATACACAAATGAACTAATCATGAAACAATGAAATTAATACACCTAAAATAATTAAAATAACAAAATATTATTAATGAATGGGTTGTAAGATGTTATAAAAACATCAAATAAGGTATTATAAATATTAATATAGTTCTTTGAGGAGTTAATAAAAATATTTAAACCATTATACAGGACTTTCTCACACGTTTTAAGGAAGTTAAATGTGAGGTAATGGAATTCTTAACCCAATTTTCATTATTTAGGTTAAACTTCAACTTATTTGATAATATCTTTCTTAGATTATGTGTGGAGTAAATTTTTATTTTATTATATTATATTTATACTTGTTTTATGTGGATTTAAAATGAATATACATAACTTATTGTTTTAATTTATGCTCACTTTAAAGATATGATATTTATAAGGGGATTTCTTTAAAAAAATACGATTTAAAAGTTTAGTTTTCAAAAGGAATATTTTTATTACATATGAGACTTGAATATAATTTTCCTCTTTCAAGTCAACTTAATATTTTTAAACTTACCTTAAAAGTTTATATGGTTACATTCAAAAAAATGTTTTTTTGTACATGAATAGTATCTCAAATGGGTTATTTTAAAATGAAAATTTTATTTTCTTAAAATATTGTTATTATGATGAAATAATTCAATATTTACATTTATGTTATGGTTCATGGTCATTGTTTATAGTTATGGGTGGTTACATGATAAACCAATGATGGTTGGTTAAGTGATAAACCAATGACGGGTGGTTTTTTGAAAAACCAGGGATGGGTGGTTATGTGATAACCTCTAATGCATTGGGTGCTCTAGAGTTAGAGGTTTTCCATATTGGTTACTCCATTTGTATGTGTGAGATGTAAAATTATGTCCCAAGTTACCTACTTATATTTTTTATTCTTTCTAATGATTTTTCATTAAATTGATTTATTTTCAAAAGGTAATATGTTGATCTTTTTAAAAATATGATTCCTTTTTTCGACTAAAAATGCATGTTTTTATGAATTTTTTATAGATTTTCACAAGACTATCATTTTCCATTATTTTACATCCCTTACTAATATTTTGTGCTCAAACTAAGTTTTAAATTTTTTTCACAAGATATATTGGAAAATATAGATACTAATGATATCAAGGGGAAAATTGTAAAGATTTATCACAAATAAAAACCATATATTATATTAAAGATTTGTGTCTTGTGAAAAAAATGGATATTGATTAGAAGTGTATACTTTTTAATATTTTATTTGTCATGTATGATTTATAACCTAATTATCTAAAACTCTAAACTAAAAATATTCTTGGGAATTAATAATTTGGAATTTAGTTTAGAATCTCTAGAATATGTAATATTTAAGGACAGTTCATTACAGTTAGTATCAGAGAAAGTTTTAGATAACTTTTGGTGTTAGGATATAATAATAGAATACATATAAATTTTTTTTACTTTACTGTTATGTTGAGATGATATAGAATTTAAAGATTACCATATTCATTCATCTAAGATATTCCCATTCAAAATGTTTTTCTTTAGAATAAATAATTTGGATGTGGTGGGGATGAATCAAGAGGAAAGAATCCTTGCAAATCAGGATCCTGAGTTAGTTAAAATTGTAAGATTACTATTTTTTAGTGATGGATTGGTTGAAACAATATATAAATAGTGTCAATATCCCTGAAAGGTAGTATTTAGATAATTAACGAATGAATATGTCAATAGTGGAGAATTTTATGAGTAAAAATCCGTCGTCTTTCAGTAGAACCTCAGATCTAGTTCCAGCTGAAGGATGGATCAGTTCTTTAGAAAAGATATTTGAAGTCATGGGATGTTCAGAATTCTAAAATTTAACCCTACCCATTTATCATTTTTAAGGTGAATCCAATTGATTGTGGTCTTTAGTTAATAATGTTAGAGAGAAATATGATCTTGATGTTATGAATGTGATGATTTTAAGATTACTTTTCTTGAAAAATATTTTTCTTATATAGTTCAACTCAAAATGGTGAAAAAATTCCTCAAACTAAGGTAGAAGAATAATATTTTTTAGATGTATATGAATCTAATTTTCAAGACTGGATAGGTACGTACTATATTTTTTATGGGAATTTGATAGTAAAATTAATAGATTTCACTCTAGTTTGAATCCAATTTTATGAAGAGCATTGTATTCAAGGAAGTTTAAAAGTTATGGGAAACTTTTTCAGTGTGTTGAAAAACTTGAGATAGAGTTTGTGACATGTGTGTGCATTGTGATGATAATAATAAGAAATGGTCAGGTTGGCAGGTATTTGGGATGTATTCTTCAAATAAATTCTTAGTTAAGAAAACTAATTTTTCTTCTTGAGAAAAGTTTGGTATGAATCACCCTGGGGAATGTCTCTCTAAATATGGGAAATAATTTCGATGTCAAAATAATGGTCACATGGCTCCTGACTGTAAGGAAAATAAGCATAAAATTAATGAAAAGTTGGTGGTAATATAATTTATTTTTAATGGGTTAGAACATTATGCTAATGTTTCTCTAAAGTTAGTCACTTATGGGGAAAATTAGTAAGATCATAAAAAGGAATTGGGAAAATATTTTTCTACTAATATGGTTTTTGTTTAGCTATCAAATTATTTGGTGATAGGTATGTCACTTGTGTATTCAAATTCTTCCAATACCCTGTTTGATTATAGATCTTCGTATTCATTCATTTTTTGATAAATTTTCAATAATACATTGAATATCAGATCATGAATGTTTGATAGAACATTTAGTGAGAAAATTAGGTGGAAGTATTAAAGTAACCAAGATTTATAAGAATCTTCCTATTATTTTCAGTGAATTGGGCTTTCATAAAAATCTTAATTAACTTCCAATATTTGAGTTTGATGTTATTTTGGATATGGATTGGCATTCAATTTATCATGATAAGATATATTACAGAGCTAATAAAGTCTTGTTTAATGATCTCTTACCTTTATTAACCTACCAATAAGTAGATAAATTGATTATAAATTGTCGTGAAATTTACTTAGAAGATGTCATTAAAAAAAGTGGAACTATTCATATTAGTGATGTGACAATATTTAATGAATACATGGATGTTTTTTATAATAAATTTATTGGTGTTATTCTTGATCAATAGGTATATTTTATTATTGATGTAGTACCTAATGATAATCCTATTTAAGTGACCCCTTATCTAATGGAACAAGTAGAACTTTTGGAAGTAAAAAATCAATTGAAGGAGTTTCTAGAAAAAGGGTTTATTTGATCCAGTACTCCACTATACCATTCTCCTCTTTTTTTGTTAAAAATAAAGATGGTTATATGAGACTTTGTATTAATTATAGAGATTGGAATAACATCACTTTTAATAACAAGTACCCTTTACCTCATATTGATGATTTGTTTGATTAGATCCACAGATCACTTTACTTTTCAAATATTGATATCTTGTTAGGACACCATCATTTGAAATTGAAGGAGTAATATATTCCAAACACATCATTTCGGACTAGATATGATCATTATGAGTTTGTATTTATTCCATTTCAGTTGAAAAATTCTCATATTGTATTTATGGATCTTATGTATAGAGTTTTCCATCAATATTTGGATAAGTTTGTAGTTGTTTTTATTGATGATATTTTGGTTTATTCAAATGGTTTTTAGGATCATGAAAAACATCTAATTAATTTTTTGAAAACCCGTCAAGAAAATAAGTTATATGGAAGATTTATAAAATGTGATTTTTAGTTAGAACATATTTCTTTACCTGGGCACATTATATGTAAAGATGGTATAATAGTTGATCATGGAAAAACAAATAGTTTATTAATGTCCAAGACCCAAAAATGTTACTGATATTTGTAGTTTTCTTTTATTAGTATACTATTACTTATGGTTCTTTGAAAACTTAAAATGGTTATCTAGTCCACAAACAATGTTATCACAAAAAGGAGTTAAATTTATCTCGACAAAAGAATATAGTGATTATTTATTTGGAATTAAAAAAAGATTGGTAAAATATCCAGTTTTGTCCCTACCCTCAAGAAATGATGATTTTTTCTATCCAAGGTAATTCTTCACTTAAGGGACTTGGTTGTGTTCTAAAGAATAACGATCAAATAATTGCTTGTGCTTCATGGAAATTAAAACTTCGTCATATAAATTATCCTACACATCATTGGAATTAGTTGTCATGGTTTTTTATTTAAAAATTGGGGTCATTATTTATACAGATACATGTTTGAAATATATAAAGATCACAAAATTTTGAATTATATATTCACTGAGAAATAATTGAACATGAGATAAAGAAGATTTATTGAACTTATTAAGGATTATAATTTCATGATTCATTATTACCCTATAAAAAACAAGTTAGATGATTCTTTGGGTCAAAAAAATAATTCTATGTTATCTGTGTTTTGTTTGGAATGTTACAGTTTGGTTAATGATTTGATGAATTTCATCCTAGAAGTTGTGGATGTAAGGAAACCCTCTTTTCTATTTCAAGTTTCAATGTAGTCTAATTTGTAAGAAACAATTAATCAAGATCAGAAAGAGGATCAATATTTGTATAAGAAGTAATAATACATTAAGAATGGTAAGTTTACTTATGTTAATAGATATGAAAAGAGTGTTTTATAATTTGGAAATTGATTTTTTATTCTTTATGAATCTCAGTTCTAGAAAGAGTTGTTAACTAAAACTCATATTTCTATATTTTTTGTTCATCTGGGCAGCACTAATATGTATAGAGATATTTGGGAGTATTACTGGTTGGATGGAATGAAAAAGAAATAATTTTTTAATTCATCGTTAAGTGCTTGACTTATCAATAGGTTAAAGACGAATAGTAGTTACTAAAGGGGATTCTTCAACCTTTTCTAGTAATGATGTGGAAATGGGAAAATATATCATTGGATTTTTTAGTGGGATTTCCAAATACTACTCGAAGTAATAATGTTATTTGGGTTATTATTGATCACCTAACTAAATCTAAACATTTCATTCTTATCTGAGATATTATGCCTTTAGATCATCTTTCTCGACTGTATGTTAACAATATTTTCAGGTTACATGGATTACCTCTCTCTATTGTATCTTACCGTAATCTCAAATTCATTTTAAATTTTTGGAAATGTATTCAAAATCTTATGGGTACTGAATTAAATATTTACACTATTTTCATTCTCAATCTAATGGATATAACAAATGAAAAATTTTAATTTTGGAGGATACGCTTCAATATTGTTTGATGGATTACCAGGGAAGTTGGGATCAACAAATTTCATTGGTTGAGTTTTTTTCATAATAACAATTTTAATTCCATTATATATATGGAAAATGTTGAGGAATTATATGAAAGTGGTGTCCAACACCAATTTTTTGGTATGAATTCGGAGAAAGGAAGTTTTTGGGACCAGAATTGGTAGTGGAAATGGTTGATAAGGTGATGATAATTCAAAAACACATGAAGTCATCTCAAAGAAGGCATAAAATATAAGCGGATAACCAAAAGAAAGAATATTCATTTTAGTTATGTGATCAGGTTTTTTTAAAATATCTCCATGTAAAAGTTTTAATCATTTTGGTAAGAAGGGAAAGTTGAATCTAAAGTTCATTGGACTATATGAAATCCTATAAAAAGTTGAATCAGTTGCCTATAGAGTGGATTTTCCTCTAAGTTTATAATAGGTACATAATTTTTTTCATGTTTCAATGATAAGGAAATATTTTCCAGATTCATATCATATTTTGAGCCCTAAATTAGTTCAGTTAGAATAAAATATTTCTTATGAGGAACAACCAGTTCAGGTTCTTGACCATAGAGAGCAAGTGTTTCAGAATAAGGTGATTCATCAAGTTAAGGTTTTATGGAAAAACCATATATTTTTATAGGAAACATATTAATATAAAATTATATGAGGGAAAAAATATCCCCACTTTTTTATTAAGTAAATAAAATTGTGAGGACTCAAATTCTATAAGTGGGAGAGAATCTAACAACTCATGTACCATTAGAACAATCTGTTTTGAAAATTTATTAGTATTATTAAATTAAATTAGTCACTATTAGTGAAATATATTAATGAAATTTATATGTTATATATTAAAAAAAAATCTAAATTCATTCAATAAGTTTTATAGTCTTAATAGATGGATAAATCCAATTTTAAGCATAAAAAGCTATATTTTTTAAAAGGTAATTTTTCTACCTTTTGATGGCGCTCCTATTTTAAATATAAATTTTGATAATATTATAAAAAAAATGAAAAAAATAAACTTCATTTTTAAAACTGTAATATCAAAGTTATCTTGGGGGGAAATTTAGGTATTTTTCAGAGATGTTTCATTTTTTTGAGGAATATTGAAAAATACCGAATTTTAATTGAAAATTGCATTTTTGTCTAAATTATTTATATAGTTAGATTATATTTAAATTTGTTTTTATAGGATAATTAGTTATATTATACATCAATAAATCCAATATAGTTCATTTGAATATATTTTTCATTGAAATTGGATATTAAAACATTGATGACCTTTGAACTTTTTCAATTTATAAACATGCTTTTTCGTTGTGTTTATGGGTTTAGTTTTAAATATAATGTTGACAATTATTTGAATTGAATTTGGTAAAATGGATTAAATATTTGGAATCATAAAGTTAAAATTATGTTTCAAGTTTGATTTTAGTTTTAGGTATAAAAAAATTACCTTGCAAAAGAATTATTTACCAGAGTATAGGTAGAATAATGAAACTTGTTAAAGTTAAAAGGTAAAGGATTAAAATACCAAAAAATTAAAACTTTAGATGGGTGTTTTATGTGTTTGTAAAACATAAATAAAAATTAAAATATTATTTATCATAAAAATTCATGTAAACTAATTCAACATCAATATGTTTTGCTTTAAATATGAAATAATCATTATTTAATCACTTAAAACCACCTCTCCTCAAGTATAAATACCACCCCTCACCACCCCATTTAAACTAAAAAGCCTTTTAGATCATAAAATATATGAATAAACCTATCCTAATAACTCTAACCATGCCAAAGTGATAATTGTTTTACCAAAATACCAAATCCAAGGTCATCAAGTGTCTCTCAAGGAGGTGAAATCCAAGAGGTAATTTTCACAAAACACCTCTCTTATTTTCTTTCATTATTCTATTTTCTCCTAACCTCATTCATGCATCAAGTCCTAATAACTACATAATCAATTATATTATAAATTTTTATATTTCTAATGTAATATCTCATATCAATTTCATTTCTCATCTCCTCTTATTTAATGAAATGAGACTTGTGTCCAAATTATGGCTGTTAACCATCTTCGTGGATAATGATTTTTCATTTTCCATTATAGTTTTCATGGATGTTCATCAAAGAATAATTATTATTAAATTATATTGAAGTAATTTTATTATAACATATTTCATGTTATGTAACTAATATATTCATATAATATTAAATAAGACTAAACTAGTTAGTGGTGTTTGGAAAAACTACCCAAATAAACTAAACATTTATCATTCACATTTTATCTAATGAATCTGCATCATGTAACAAATAAAAATGATAAATGGGACTATTTAAAATTAAAAAACTGAATTAATATCATTTAATTCCACTCAAGTATTATTATTTCTATTTTATAAGAACATCTATAATTATAAACAAATGAATCAATCATGAAATGAAGGCACCTAAAATAATGAAAATAACGAAATATTATTAATGAATGGGTCATAATATGTTATAAAAATATCATATAAGTTACTATAAATATGAATATATTTATTTAATTTGTTAATAAAATTATTTAAAACATTTTACATGATTTTTGAACAAATTTTAAGTAATTTAAATGTGAGGTAAGGGAATTTTTAACCCAATTTCCATTCTTTGGGTTAAACTTCAATTTCTCTGATAATGTCTTTATAAGATTATGTGTAGAATAATTTTTCTTTATTATGTTGTATTTAAACTTTTTAATAAGTATTTAGAGATAATATACATAATATATTCTTTTTATTTACTCTCACATAAAATATATGATATTTGTAAGGGACTTTCTTGAAAAATGCTCTTTTAAAGTTTATTTTTCAAAAAGAATATTTTTATTACATAAACATAATGAATGTAATTTCCCACTTTCATGTAAATTTAAAATTATGAAATTTAGCTTAAAAGTTTGTATGGTTAATTTCAATGAAAATGTTTTCTATTGTGCGTGCGTAGTTTTTCGAAATGAGTGATTTTAAAATGAAAAGTTCATTTTCATCAAATATTGTTTTTATGATGAAATCTTTCATAATTTATTTTTATGTTATGGCTATTGGGAATTATTTATAATGATTGGTGGTTAAGTGATAAAAAAAATTATGGGTGGTTACATGATAAACCAATTATGCGTGGTTATATGATAAACCAATGATATGTGGTTTTGTGATAAACCAAGGATAGGTGGTTACATGATAGCCTCCAATCCATTGGGTACTCTAGAGTTTGATGTTGACCATATTGGTTACTCCATTTATAAGAGTGATATGTAAAATTATGTCTCAAATTACCTACTTAATTTTGATATTATTTCTAATTAGTTCTCATTAAAATCAATTTAATGTAATATATTTATCTTTTTTAAAATATGATTCCTTTTTGCAAATAAAAATGTAAGTTTTAAGAAAAAAATTTTCTAAGTAGAATAATTTATTAATTAATTATAAGTTGTTTAGTTAATTTTAAATGATTATGATTAATTAAATTAATTATAATTTTATGTGATTTAGGGCCCCTCGAGGGAGAAAAAATAGCCTAAAGGATTAAGATGAGGCTCGGGGGGTGACCAATGCTTGGGAGGTGATTTAGGGATTGGATGGGCTCATGAGAGAGTTATCAATTTACCTTAAAACATAATTGGAAATTTTTATGAGGTAGGTTATATGTGTAATTTATTTATGGATTTATGATTTTCTTATGGTTCATGTGGATGTTAGGTCTCTCCACTAAGGGCGTCTGAGTCCTATTTAATAGTTTTTTCTATACTTGAAATAAACAGTAGAATTTATATGTAAATATTTAAACATATATCAATAATCAAGAACCAAGAAGATTTATAAGGGCCATGATTGACCCTAGAGTACCATCTTACTTGACTTAGCCGTCGATGGATGATAATGTGGATATTGGTTGTGATTCCTAGTGATAACTAAACCCCTTTAGGGGTGTGACTAGAGTGATTGTGACCTATTTGTCCTTTTCTTTTGTAACCCTTAAGACCTATTTGAAGAGGTGAAGTGACTTGGAGAGCATTTGGCCTTGTGGACCGTACATGACCCTAGTTAAACCTTGGATCCCTTAGGCTCATTGAATCTATAGAAACTCATTCTTAACATACATAGATATTACATCATTTAAGATAAATATCGTGTACACTACAATAAAACATTCCCATGGATCGTAATAGTTTAGTGTCTTTAGAAACTTGGAAATAAAAATATTATATACAGGTAAAATATATTTAAAATATCCCATAAAGATATCTACATTTAGTACTTCTACCTAAAACCTTTCTTCTTAACTTGGTGAAAGGAAACATAAGATAGGATGAGCTTAGATGCTTAGTAAGAATAAACAAGAGTCATATGTAAACATAAACATGATCACAAAGGGTATGATAATGTGATCATAAATTATAATAGCATACCCTCTATATTAAAGGTAAACATGAATCATAATGAAATCAAAGAACATAATCTATATGATTATAAAATTGACATAAGCCATGAAATTGTTGCATAAACATCAACTTATAACTTTGTAAACATGTATAAATAGTAACAAGTTCACTCATTAAGTACATAAAATCAGGCCCTTGCATAAAAATATGGACATGAAAACCAAACTGACACATATAATAATGGACATGAAAACCAGGCCCACACATGTAATTACGGATATGAAAACCAGACCCACACATAGAATTATGGACATGAAATCCAGGTCCAGGAATAGAATTGTAAATATGAAATCAGGTACATGCATAACATATATATCTCATGAGTTTTACATCTTTATCCAACGCATAGAAGGGAGACATAGGTCTCATATATCTCGTAATGAAATCATACATACATGTTCCATAAGATCATTAAAAATAATAACATAACCCATGAAATGAAATGGGTATCATAAACATGTAAACATTTCATAACCTTTGGAAAGAGATACTAGTTTTATAATCATTTCATCAAAATAATAACCCTTTAAAATAAGTGGGTTTCTTAAACATCATACCATCAAAACATAAACCATTCCGATATAGAATATCAATGTTATTCTTGAACTATATCAAAGTATGTCATCATAGGTGGTATAGGATTTTTAATGATCACTTGGAAAATGAATTTTCCTTAAAAATAACTTTTTAAAAAATAAAACATTTTCAAAACCCATTTCATTGAAACCACTTTGAAACCATATAAATGATACATGAAAATCATTTAAAATAGTTATTGAGGAAAATATCCTTTCTTTATAGAAATGTTTTTCTTTATTAAAATGTTGCTCCATTTTAAAGAAAATATTTTATTTGAAAATAAACTTGTAATAGTGTAGGGGAAGCTTCAAGGTAATAAGGAACCCTAAAATCATAAAAATACTTTCATTATATATAAGATAAAAACATTATTACCATAATTTTTCTATAAAAAGTAAAAAAGTACATCTTTTGGAAAAGGAAATAAAGATTCCTTTTAAATCATGAAGTAAAAGTAAAAAAAGGGTAAAAATGACTTTAAACATCCATAGGAGAATAGTATATTTTTTTATCAAAACATTTTTAGAAAATATGGACATTGATTATAAATATTACCCAATGGAGACTTAAAATTAAATGATCCCAAATATGTAAGAGATTGTGAAATTAATACTCATCACTTTATAATCAATAGAATTGTATGCCCCATGTAAGAAGGAAAAATAAAAGAATATAAAAATATCATAATATTCTAGATAAGACTCATAAAATACATTCATGGGTAGTATATACACCACATAGAAGAAATAAGTAGTGTATAAGACATGTGTCACACAGAAATAAAGGTGAGAAAAAAATCCCCTTACCTTGTGTCTTGACTCTATTCATACTTGAACAAGCTTCCTGTATAATAAATATAATTTATTATACATATTTTATATAATAGTATTCTTATATATAATACCACATATATTTTTATTATTACCTTATATTACCCTCTTGTTAATGATCATATGGTAAGGTTTCACTTCAGGTAATATTCACTTTGTTCTTCGCATCTGTCTTAATTTTTCATATCATTGGTCCTTATACTTATATAATGATTTCAGAATGAAAATAATTATAAAAATATAATTTATATATATTATATGTATATTAAAATAATATATATCATAATCAAGTATGAACTGGAATACTCCTTTCATGGAGACAGTAAGTCGTATGTACGTATGGACAATGTTTTCTTTTTAAATGTCGTATTGAAAGAAAGTATATAAATGACATATGTATATATGTATATATATATATTCCATTATATTTATTATATCATATTTAAAATATAGTTTCACTAAACCCATCCTTAATACATTCCATGTGGTGTGTGAATGAATCACATCGCTAAGAGAGGCGGTAATCCACACTTCCACAAACAAGATTATCATATTAACACCAAATAGAAAGTAAAAAAGGGTATGTGTTGTAAAATGGAATAAAAATTTTTTAATAAATAATAAATATTATATATAACATATATATATTGAGAGAGAGAGTTTCCATCATAATGGCCACCATGATTGGTGGTAATGAAGAAAATGAACAATCATCGTTTCACAAGGCAGTAGTTCATCGTACACAGAAACAATATGTTCGATATCCATTACATGGAGTTGTGTGTAAGTTTAGCTCTAAAAATTAGCATAGAAACATATTATTATATTGATTATAGTGTTTTTTCATAAAATAATGGAATAAATAGAGTGTAGGGGTGGAGAAGGAAAATAATGGATAGAAGCTTGAGAGAAGACGTAACCTCTAAATCAGGTAACTCCTTTTGGTTTATCCCAAAAGGATTCCTTGAGTTTCATTCATCCCAAGGAAAGGTTTCCATGAGTAAGGGAGGAATTTTTTGTACGATAAATGGATAGGATTATTTTGAGTCAAAATGATTTAGACGTGTTAATAAAAGAGAAGTAGAGGTGACCTTTTATAAGAGGGAGGAGGGGAACTTTTGGAAACTTCAAAATTATTAATTTATTATAAAATGATTTTAGATATAAAATAGATTAAAAGTTATTTATTTCGTGGATAATATGATAATGGGTATAAATCTTCTCAACCATTGAATTTTATACATGTTTAGGTCAAAAAATAACCTTATCTTTTTGCTTTAACCCGTAGTTAAAAAATTTAACTTTTATTGTGGTAACTTGTTTTCTTACACTATAGGGTTAATTTAGTTACTATAAAATTATAAAAAAACCGAAATTGGATAATTTATGACATCCTTAAAACTATACAAGTTATTTGGATGGACCTTATATTTTCATGAATTTTATAACATTTAATAAAATATTATTTATTTTAAAATCACATTTATGTAAATTTTGACACTATTTATTACATGACATTTATAAAATATTAACAAATTTATTACATAAAAAAATATACATTAAATAGTCTATAACATTTCATAGTCATCCAAACAATTCGTGTATGGCATTAAATATCTCAAATCATATTTATTTTAATATTATTAATATCATTTATTTGATTCTTCCTTTAATAAATATATTACTACATCATCATTGTGTCAGAATTAAATTTAGTTATTTAACATATAAAAATTATAAATAAATTATAATGATGTATATAAATTTATTATCTTTCTAATGAATATTTATAGTCTATTTTATCTTATGTATAACCCAATGTTAAAAATGATTTAGTTATTAAGTTTTAAATATGACACTTTTAACTCGTTTTTGAATAAAATATTATAAATGTCTTAATCTTACACAAGTAGCATAAAAAGAATCATATTTTTTACCTAATTTTGATTTGGGTCAAAAAACACTTATCCAATGAAATTATTACATGTGTTAGGGTAATTTTATGTTATTATAATATTATTTTTACCTTTAATTTCCCTATTTACCTTTAACCACAGTAAATAAAATTCAAAAGTTACTATTCATCCAAAATTAGTTTGATCCTATTAGACCACATTTTTCATAATTATTATAACTAATTATGTCCATTTTTTGAAATTCAATTCACAGAAATGGTAAAATTATGTTTACTGCTAATCCCATAAATGTGCCAAGAAGGCGGGTAAAAGTGACATTCAAAAGTTCAATAATTTTTTATATCTAATTATATTATAAAAATTATTTCAATTAACTACATTATATTAATATATTAATTATTTATCTAACTTTATTTAAAATAAATTTAAATTAAAAGCATTATTTTAATGAAAAATATGATTTTTTACTACTATGTAGTATTTTTCACTATTCGTCAAAAATTGAAACTTTTCAGAAAAATACCAAAAATTCACCCTTAGATAATTTTGATATTATAAATTAAAAAACAAGGTTTATTCTATCAAAATAAATTTATAAGAGTGTCTAAAATTAATTTTATTATTTTTCATAGAAGGACATGAAAAACAGTTCATTTTAGAAAATAGTAGTTTTAAACATATAAATGTTTTATAAAAAATTATATGTTTCATTATCAAAACCATTATAACTAATTTTTAAAAATTTATTTTCACTATTCATATTACAAGTTTGTCAGTTAGGATATAACTACTTTATTTTAATAATTATAAAAGTAAAGTGTTGTTTTGTAGAAACTGGGTGATTCGTGTAATGCAAGCCAAGCCGGTGTTGCGTGTAGTGCAAGCTTCCCTTGATGTTGCGTATAAACTAATCCATCCATAGTGTTATAATATAAAAAACAAAATCTATATTCGGTATTTCATAAAGTTAAAATATCAAAATATTGAATTAATTCAAAAAAATACAAAATCTCAGGGTGTTGCATTCTAACCCCCATAAAATGAATTTCAGCCTCAAAATTCATCTGGGTAATAAAAGTTTTAATACATTAAAGTTTCATTCATAGAAACTCACATCATAAAAATAGATACTAAAACTTTTTTTAAAGAGAAATTTTAGAAACATAACTGTTACCCAAAGTAACTCATTATTAGGTTTCCTTATAGGAGAACATAGGTGTCAAGTGAAAACATGAATATGGAAGAAAAATAAAACTATAATTTTATGATGGAGATTGATATAGAACATCGCTAGGAGAAAGTTAAAAATCAAAAGTCATAAATCTTCAATGATCTAAGGGACTATCTGATTCATCAGATAAGAAGGTACTAGGATAACATTTTTGGTTTGCAAGATCTTTTTCTTGAAGTTGAAGAACATATAAAGAAATACTTACTTTATTTCATTACAGTACCACCATTGGTCATGCCTTGAAAAATTATACTCCATCTCTTATTAAAATAATCAAAGTTTAATTTTTCCTTCCTAAAGTGTTAGGAGATCAAGTGATCCATAAATAGAATTATTGGTCATTCCATATGTCATTATCACAATAAAAAGGTTAGAATAAGTAATCAAATATGCATAAATACACCTATGGTAAGATAATACTTTATTCTGGAAAAAATATTTTTATTTTTAACTTAAAAATTCCATAAATTCATAACCTTACAATTCTTCTGAAGGATAAAAATCCAAAACTATAGAATAAGGTTCATTAACTTTGTTTAACGTTTATCTCCCATATTTCATAATGTATTTTTTGTTGCTCACATTCCAAAAATGTTAACACTTTCATCATGTATTCTCTAGAGTTAGGGTAATAACCTAAATTACCATATATAATTTTTGAAAAGATGACTTTTTCTTTATTCTTAAGTCCCAAAATCCTTAAACTTTATCCATGATTGCATAACCCACATGTCAATAAATCCTTAATTAGTTCCAAGGTAACTAGTAAAATCCAATTTATGTATTCATATCCAACCTATATTTATTAAAATATCATTATATCAACATCATTATCATATTAAGGGTTATCCTTCCCTTAATAATCTATTTTTCAAAAATATTACCTTATTATTCAATCACTTTTCATGACTACCAATATCATTCAACATATGTTCTTAAATCCTTAAGTAAAAAGCTACAGTGGACCAATCCAAAGATATTTAATTATTACTTAATACCATAAAATTAATTATACAACATTTTTAGTGAATTATAATACATAAAAACATTGATTACTTTATCATTAATCTTTTAACAAGGCTACCACATCAAATTACATAATACCTCTTTCTTTTCACATTTTATTTGTAGTCTCTTCATCGTCAGCAATGTAACCATTAATAAAACCAAATTGGTGGTTCCCATCAGGAGGTTTTATCTTGGGTCATTGGGTTTTATTATAACCATTTAATCTATACTTAAAAAACTTAACCTTTGATGATATATTAAGTATTCCAATATTCTCATCCATTCCTTTAATCGAACAAATCATTTTTCCATTGCAGTCACTTGCCTTATGTCCTTATTTTTCACATTTAAAACGTCTTATTGTTCCTTTAAGACATTCACTAAGGTGATTCTTTTTACATTCTTGACACAAAGGAAACAGAATCTTATTTCCTCCATGGTCTCCATTACCCAAACTCTCAATGATCTCCTTCTTTCTCATCCTTGGTGAGTCCGAGAGTTGGTTAAGGAACACATTGGTAATCATGTTCCTTGAAAAATAATTATGAATGATCACAACATTCTTCACTCTAGTGATCATACTATTTGACTTCTCATCAATATATTTTCCAAAATAATCAATGTTAATCTAGTTCCTTCTGGTTCCCTCCATTCTATAAAACAAATAATAATTGAGTAAGAAATGATTATCATAACGAAAAATCACATAATCATTAAAAAACTTATATTATGTCTCAATTATGACATCTTTCTTAAAATATGACTCCTCAATTTTATCTTAGGTTATTCATAAACAACTCATATTAAAATTATTCATTACAGTTCATGAATAGTTTTTGAATTCTCAATGCATATCCATCAGGAGTGTTAAACCAGGTGTGCAACAAGACCCATTATTGTGTACCAGATTACCCCAAGTCAGGCCCAAAACATCTTGTTGGTGTTTTTACCCCTAGGTACATCTTTTCCATATCACATACATGTGTAGTATCCAGGTAAGAATGTATTTATAGGAAACCACTCACTCTATCCTTTAACAAAATTCATGGAAAATTTCCTAAATATTGAATCATCCTTATACATATCCTTAGATACATACATAGATATATCATTATAAATATAGTTAGGGATATCATTAACGTTTTATCATCCTATATTCCAATGTTTGACTAAAAATTTGCCTCTGATAAAAACTATAGTGACCTAGGATTAACATACATGGATATTACATCATTTTAGATGAATATTCAGTACATTACAATAATACATGCCTGAGGACCATAACAGTTTAGTGTCTTTGTAAAATTGGAAACTAAAATCTTCTATCATGGTAAAATATCTTTAACATATCCCATAAATATATCCACCTTTGGTAATTATACCTAAAACATTTCTTCATAACTTGGGGAAAGGAAACATAATAAAGGGTGAGCTCAAATGCTCAATAAGTGTAAAAAAAGGTGATATGTAAACATAAACATGAGCATAAAGGGTACGATAATGTGATTATAAAATTATAATATCATAGCCTGCATATAAAATGAAAATATTTAATCTTACACAAATAAAATAACATAATCTATAAGAACATAAAATTGACATAAGGCATGAAATTGTGGCATACACATCAATTTGTAACTTTGTGAAAATGTATAAAAAGTAATAGGTTCACTCATTAAGGACACAAAATCAGAACCTTGAATAAACATATGAACATGAAAACCATGTCCATACATAGAATCATGGACATAAAAACTATTCCCAAACATAGAATTATATACATGAAAATCAAGCAAACATATAGAATTATGGACATGAAAACCAGGTCCAAGCATAGAATTGAGAACATGAAATCAGGTTCACACATAACATATATATATCATGAGTTTTCCATATATACACAATGAATTGAAGGTAGATATAGGTCCTGCCCATATCATATGAAATCATACATACTTGTGCCACAAGATCATTAAAAATAATAACATAACCCATTAAATGGAATGGGTATCGTAAAAATGTAAACATGTCATAACCTATGGAAAGAGTTACAAGTTTCATAATAATTTCATCAAAATCATAACCCATGAAAATAATTGGGTTTCTTAAACATAATACCATAAAAACATAAACCATTTAGATAAATAATATGAATGGTATTCTTGAACTATAACAAACTATGTCATCATGGGTGGGGAAGGATTTTGAAAGATCACTTGGAACATGAATTTTCCTTAAAATATATTTATAAAACATGAAACATTTTCAAAACCCTTTTCATTGAAAAAAATTTGAAAACATATAAAGGAATCATGAAAATCAATTAACACAGTTCTTGAGGAAAATATCCATTCTTTATTGAAATAGTTTTCTTTTCTGAAAATGTCGCGCCATTTTAAAAGAAAATAATTTATTTAAAAATAAACTTGTAATATTTTAGGGGAATATTGAATGTAATAAGGTACCATAAAAGCATAAAAATACCTTCATGTTGTATAAGTAAAAAAAAATCTTCTGGTACTTTTTTTAGAAAAGTATAAAAGTACATCATTTGGAAAAAGAAATAAAGATTCCTTTAAAACCTTGAAGTAAAAGTCAAAATGGATAAAAATTACTTTAAAAATCCATAGGAGAATAGTAAAACATTTTATGAAAAAAAATTTATAAAACATGGACATGGATGATAAATATTACCCAATACATACTTAAAGTGAAACAATCCCAAATATGTTAGAGATTGTGAAATCAATACTCATCACTTTATAATCAACAGAGTCATATGCCCCATGTAAGAAATAAAAATAAGATAATATGGAAATATTGAAATATTTTGTATCATAATCATAAAATACATTCATGGGTAGTATATGTACCACATAGATAAAACAAGTAGTGTATAATACATGTGTTACATAGAAATAAAGGTGAGACAAAATCCCTTTACCTTGTGTATTGACTCTCTTCATACTTGAATGAGATTCCTATATAACAAATATAAGTATATTATGAATATTTTATAGAATAATCTTCTTATATATAATACCACATATGTTTTGATTATGACCTTATATTACCCTCTTGTTAACTATCATATGGTGAGGATTTACTTCGGGTATTATTCTCTTCATTCTTTGCATGTGTCTTATTTTTTCATATCATTGGTCCTTATAATTATATAATGATTCCAGAATAAAAATAATGATAGAAATATCATTTATATATATTATATTTATATTATAATAATATATATAATAAATAAGTATGAAATTAAATAAACCATTCATGGAGAAAGTAAATCGTACGTACGCATGAACGTTGTTTCCGTTTTAATTGTCATATTGAAAGAAAGTATATAAATGACATATGAATATATATATATATATGTGTGTGTGTGTGTGTGTATAATTATTCTAGTATCATTTTTGAATCATATATCTCATATAGGTTCACTAAACCCATATTTAATACATTCCATGTGGTGTGTGAATGAATCACATCGATAAGAGGGGGTGGTAGTCCACACTTCCTCAAACGAGATTATCATATTAACACCAACTAGAAATTGAAAAAATTATGTGTTTTAAAAAAGATTAAATAAGATTAAATAAATAATAAATATTATATATAACATATATAGATATATTTTTCATCATAATGGCCACCATGTTTGGTGATAATGAAGAAAATGAACAATCATCGTTTCGTGAGGCAGTAGTTCACTGTACACAGAAACAATATATTTGATATCCATTAGATGGAGGTTTGTGAAAGTGTAGATAGAACCCTTAAAATAAAAACATCATACTATATTGATGATATTGTTATATCATAAAATAATCGAATAAATAAAGTTTAGGGTATGGAGAAGGAAAATAAAGGAAATGAGCTTCAGAGAAGACGTTACCTCTAAATCGAGTAACTCCTTTTGGTTTGTCCCAAAAGGCTTCCTTAAATTACCTTATTCCCAAGTAAAGACTTATAGTAGGAAGGTAGGAACGTTTTTAGGAGAAATTAGTAGGTTTTGGACGATTCAAAAGGCTTTATAGGTGTTAATAAAAGATAAATAGAGGTTCCCTTTTATAAGAGGTGGGAGGGGCACTTTTGGAAACTCCAAAACTATTAATTTCTTATAAAATGATTTTAGATTTAAAATAGCTAAAAAGTGATTTATTTTGAGGATAATATTAGTATGGGTAAAAATCCTCTCAAACAATGAATTTTATACATGTTGAGGTTAAAAAATTAACCTTTTCTTTTGGATTTTACCCTTAGTTAAATAATTTATCTTTTACTGTAACAACTTGTTTTTTTACACTATAAGGTTAACATAGTTTCCTTAAAATTTCAAAAAAAAAACCCAATTGGATCATTTATGACATATTTTTCACTATAAAAGTTAGTTGGATGAACCTTATATTTTTATGAATTTTATAAAATTTAATAAAATATTAGTTATTTTAAAATCACATTTATGTCAATCTTGACACTATTTATTACATGACTTTTTATAAAATCCTAAAAACTTGATTAGAATATATATATATATATAAACTAGTATTTAACATGTCATATGAATCCAAAAAATTATTGGATGGCATCAAATATATCAAATGATATTTGTTTTAATATTATTATTATCATTTATCTGATTCTTCCTTTAATAAATCCATTACTACATCAGCATTGTGTCACAATTAAATTTAATTATTTAATGTATAAAAATTATAAATAAATTATCATGACTTAGATAAATTTATTATCTTTCTAATGAATATTTGTCGAATTTATCTTATGTATAACCCTATACTAAAAAAGATTTAGTTATTAAATGTTGAATATGACACTTTTAACTCTTTTTTAAATAAAATATATTAAATGTATTAATCTAAGACAAGTGTCTTAGAAAAGATCATATTATTGAACTAAAATTTATTTGGGTTGTAAAACACTTATCTAATGAAATTATGACATGTTTTAAGGTAATTTTATATTATTATAATATTATATTTACCTTTAATTACCCTATTTAACTTTAACCATGGTAAATAAAATTCAAATGTTAATATTCATCAAAAATTATTTTAATCCTACTAGACCACATGTTTCATACTTATTACAACCATGTATGTCCATTTTTCAAAATTCAATTCACAGAAGCACTAAAATTATGTTTACTGTTAATCCCACAAATGTGGCTAGAAGGTAGGTAAAAGAGACGTTCAAAAGTTCAATAATTTTTTTATATATAATTATATTATAAAATTGATTCTAATAAACTAAATTGGATTAATATATGAATTATTTATCTACTTTCACTTCATAATAAATTTAAATTAAATTAATTATTTAACTGAAAATTTCAGTTTTTAACTACTATTTAGTATTTTCACTATTCATCAAAAATTAAATTTTTCATAAAAATACCAAAAATCACCCTAAGATAATTTTTCTATTTTGATTTCAATTTTTTTTATTTTATCAATATAAATTTCTATGAGTGTTTAAAATTAATTTTATTTTTTTATAGAAGGTCATTAAAAATAGTTCATTTTAGAAAATATTAGTTTTAAACATATAAAGATTTTACCAAAAATTATATGTTTCATTGTCAAAATAATTATTAATAATATTTAAAAATTATTTATTACTATTCATATTAAAATTTTATCATCTATGTTATAACTATCTTAATTAAATAATTATAATAGTAATGGTTTGTTTCATAGAAACTCGGTGTTTCGTGTAACGCAAGACAAGTCGATGTTGCGTGTAGTGCAAGATTATCTTGTTGTTGTGTATAACCTAATCCAAAACTCAATGTGATAATATAATAAAAAATCTATATTTAGTGTTGCGTGAAGTGAAAATATTAAAATTTTAAATTAATTCAAAAAAATTACAAAATATCGGGGTGTTTCGAAAGTGAAACTGGGTCATGTGTTCTTTCCCCTTGAGATATGACTGTATTATGGGTAGGTATTGGGAAGATTATTGAAAGTTTGAGTGTGTTGAGTAAACTAGAGTGATCATGTGCTTGAGGTGGACCATGAGCCATCTCTCTAAAACATTTCCAATGAAATGTATCTTGTGTTTCCTATGAGTTTGGGTTCTATTTAGGGGGTTAATGAGTAGAGTGACATCCTCCATGAGATGAGTTATGTCCTGAGTGGTTTTTCTAGATCAAGGACTCTTGGGGGTGTCTCCAATTTTTTATTACCTAGGGTACCCTGGCTAGTTCCTTAGGGATAGAATGGCCCTCATCTCTTATGATGGGATGTGATCAGTGATGTTGAGTTTAGGCATTCATCCAACCCTTATATACATATATATATATATAAATATGATTTGATAGATTATATGATTTATGGTGGTTATTATATGTATTGAATACACCCTTGTGATGGTTGTGGTATATTGTAAATAAAACTTCATTAGGGGAGGTCCATGATGATTAATGAAAACTCCCTAGTTAAAGAGGTCTGTTATATTGTCTTGTGCTACCATATATTTAGATATTGCTTAAACAATTTGGTGCAATAATGGATTTTGATCACATTGATATTGTTTGGGATGTTGTGGGTTAAATCCATTGAATTTTGAGGATGTTTTTTAAGGATTCCATGAATTTGGATCATATATTACGTTATTCAGGATTTCATGGGTTTTATCCTCAGATTTGTGAGTGTATTTTTTTGGGTTTCCATGGATTTGGAGATCAAATTATATTGTTTGGAATATTCTGGTTTTATCTCTATAGTTGTGAGGATCCCCATTTTGGGGATTCCACGGATTTTTATCCCAGGTGATATTGTTAGGCGTGGTCATCGGGACTTTCTAAGAGATGCCCTAAAAATACCAAAAGCAAGTATGGTCAATCAGGGTCACAGACCTAAAGATCAATAATGGTAAGTCTTTGGTACATGGGTTGGAACAGTCCACATGATGTGCTCAGAGACATTATGTCATTAGGATGAAGTAGGTATTGTTGGTAGATATATTTCTTTTTTTTACCATTTTATATATTTATCCTGACCATGTAAAATACACCTTTAAATGATTTTTCAATTATGTATAGTGTTGAATTAGTGGTTTCTCCAGAGCTTTTTTCCCACAGCCTACTCAGGTGGACATGAAAATTGGGTAACCGAGTAGCCATACACTTGTTTTAGGTATTGGTTAGACTGAGGTCAGGCATTTTCATGATGAAGCATGATGTCTTAGATTGAGATAGAATTTTGGGATGTGGAAAGGATCAGGGACTATAGTGGAGCATCTAATACTTTTATTTTGGTATTTATTTGTTCTTTTATTTTCATCATGTATATGAATCAGATTAGTGTGCATATCATTTTTATTGTATTTCTGAGAGTATGTATGTTGATATGACACATTTTATTTTTATTATAGAATATTCTTTTCAAGTTGTTGTTTATGTGTACTCTGATTTCTATGGATGTGTATGATGTTTTTTTATTTATATGTGATTGCACACACTGATATAAGGGGTATAGTCCCCCCATGGTGCCTTATCATACCACTATAATTAGTAGATAGCCTTTGGAATACATGGAGTCATGCCTCAAGTCACGTGGCATTTCGGTCCGGTTACCATTCAGAGTGATCTAGTATGGGATGTTAAAAATCACAATGCTATAATTGAATAAATCCTAAGAATTCATGGGTTTTCACTACAAGAAAACAGGGTTTTAGCCGCGGTTTTTTCATGGTGGTTGTAAAAAATTCCACTAAATTTTTTTCGATCAAAAATTTAATAGCAGTTTTTAAAACCGCCACGAAAAAACCTCCGATAATTTTTTTTAATTTTTTTTAAATTTTTGTAAAAATTATCTTCTAAAAAAACTTCATTTCGGTGGTTTTTTAAAAAAACTGTCGTGAAATAACAACATTTTTTTGAAAACACCGCAAAATTTATGAAAAAAAAAATTAAGAAAATTTTAAAAAATATATTTTTAATTTATTTATTATTATTTTAATATTTACAATAAAATATAGTTTATTATTTATAATTTTATATATTTTATATATTTATAATGTGTCTATTAATTAATATTTATAATTATTAGTTAATAATATTTTTAAACTGAAGGAAAATCTTTAATAAGTAGAAGAACGGACTTCAACATCAAATGACCATAACTTCTGATCTGCTAGTCCATTCTAGCTCCACAACCTGTCAAATTAAAGTTTATAAAATTAGAAAAAAAACCAAATGAGATTTAAATCATGTGATAATCAAAGGAAAAAATATATATTCAAAAGTCAAAAATTGAACTCGAACTTCAAACGACCATAACTTTTAATCTGGGTGTCTATTTGGGCTCTACCACATATCCAATCAAAGACTACGATGAGCTCTATGCTGCTTAGGTCTGGTACCAACTCTTTGAGTATTGTACCCTTTTTTATTCTTCCAGAAAGGACCATAAGGCCTCTGAAACATAGTTTTTATTTGCAGACACCGATTTCTTAAAATTCAAATGGTTATAACATTCGATCCAGGTGTTTGTTCAGCCTATACCACATATCATATCGAATATCATTTCACGATCTTCAATTTGACTAGTTATGCCACTAGAAAATGAGTCTCTGGTTATATTTTATGGCTATTTCAATGATTTTAGGGTTTTCAGAGGTTCTTACTGTTTTATGATTTATTTGATTAATTGTTTATTTTTTTATTTTTTATTTAATATTTATTTATTTATTATTAATTAATTAATTATTATTTATTTAACTATTATTTATTATTTATTTATTTAATTATTTAATTATTTAATTATTATTTAGTTATTATGTACACATTAATTATTATTTTAATTTTAATTAATTTATTAATTAATTATTATTTGTTTATTATTAGTTTATTATTCATTATTTATTTGTTTATTATTTATTTATTAATTAGTTATTCATTATTTATTGATTAATTTTTAATTTTTAATTTTTAATTTTTAATTTTTAATTTTTAATTATTAGTTTTTAGTTTTTATTAATTAATAATTAATTAGAATGTACTTATCTATTTATTTATTTATGTATTTATTTATTTATCATTCATTATTTCTTATTTATTCTTTATTCTTTATTCTTTATTCTTTATTCTTTATTTTTAATTTACTAAATATTAATTTGTAATTAGTTTAGTATTCATTTATTATTTATTTTTTATTTATTATTTATTGATTAATTATTGATTATTGATTAATTAATTTTTAATTAATTATTAATTAAATATTAATTATTTATTAAATAATAAATATTGCATATTGCATATTAAATATTAAAATTACAATATTAATTATTAATTAAGAATAATTAATTTTATAATTATAAATTATAAATTATTAGTTATTATTAATTATTAATTATTAATGAATTTTTATTTATTTATCTATTTATTTGTATATTTATTTATTATTTATTATTTATTATTTTTTATTTATTCTTTCTTATTTTTTATTTTTTATTTTTTTTTATTATTTATTAATTATTAATTTATTTTTTAATTTACTAAATAATAATTAATTATTAGTTTATTATTCATTTATTCTTTAGTTATTTATTTATTCAATATTAATTATTTATTAATTATTTATTAATAATTTATTAATAATTTATTAATTATTTGTTATTTATTTATTAATTATTATAAATTTTTAAATATAAATTCTTAATTCTTAATTCATAATTCTTAATGATCAATTATTAATTATTAGTTATTATTAATTATTAATTATTTATTATTTATTATTTATTATTTATTATTTATTATTTATTATTTATTATTTATTATTTATTATTTATTATTTATTATTTATTATTTATTATTTATTACTTATTACTTATTATTTATTTATTTAGTTATTTATTTATTTATTTATTTATCTATTATTTACTAATTTATTATTTATTCGTTATTTATTTATCATATATTAAATTATTTTTTAATTAATTTATTATTTATACATTACTTATATATATTATATGTTATATATTATATATTATATATTATATGTTATATATTATATATTATATATTATATGTTATATATTATATATTATATATTATATATTACATATTATATATTATATATTACATATTATATATTATCTATTATCTATTATCTATTATCTATGATATATTTTTTATTATATATTATGTATTATGTATTATCTATTATATATTATGTATTAGATAATATATAATATATAATACATAATACATAATACATAATACATAATACATAATAGATAATATATTATGTATTATGTATTATCTATTAGGTATTATATATTATGTATTATATATTATGTCTTATATATTATATGTTATATATTATATGTTATATGTTATATGTTATATATTATATATTATATATTATATATTATATATTATATATTCTTAATTATTAATTATTAATTATTGATTATTGATTAATCATTGTTGATTAATAATTATTGATTAATAAATATTTAGTTTGTATCTATTTGTTATGCATTGCTTGTTTTTTCAATTAATATATATATATATATAAGTATATTAAATTCGATTTATTGACCGCATGAAGAGCCTGTTGGAGTGGTAAAGTCTTTGGAAAATAAACAAGAGGTAAGGGGTTCAAATCTCACCCCACATAGAATTTATATATATGACATGGGCATGGGAATGGACTTGTGCATGGACATAGACTTATGCATGGAGATGGGCATGTTCTTGGTAATAATAAATAAATAAATAAATTACTAATATAAAAAAATTAAAAAATTAAAATATTAAAATACTAAAAAAGTAGAAAAATTAAAAAAAATTAAAAACAATTTAGCGACTGTTTAAACCATCGCTAATTATTTCTCGACCCACGATTTAGCAGCAGTTTTCCAAAACCGTTGTAGAACTATTTCGCGGTGGTTTAAACCACCTTTAAACGAAAAAAACTACCGCTAAATACAAATTTGGGCATAGTGTTGGGTGCCTAGAGATGATGACATAATGATTTATGGGATAGGTTCAAAGAACTGATGGATAGTGACAATCCAAATGATTATGGATGGTTGAAAATCATCCTAATAAGGTGTGGTTGAACCCCATGGGTGTTAGAGTCAATATTCACTGATGGCATAGCCAAAGGTAGAGGTACTAATTCATTTCATGAAGTTCTATACATTGGGATTCCAAAATTCTTGATAACACATCATGTCACCCTCTAGGTCACATGCTATATAGTTTCTGTGTTATAATTCTAGATTTTTTCTAACCCATAAATATCACAAGTCATATGACTTTGTGTCGTGCATCATGTGTCCCATAAATTAATGTCACTATGTATACTCCATGTACCCTCCCAAATGATGCATAAGACCCACATGCCATGTACCATGTCACACACAATGCGTACCTTGAGGAAGATGACTTGGCATGTATAGACAATACATACCCATAAGTGACATAGGTCATATATGTCCATTATTTCACAAATATGATGTGTATTGCTAGGATCTATATGTTATGTACTTATAGAGATGTCATGTTGTCTATGTAAGAATAACTAAGAGTTTTTTCTACTTATATAAGGTTATGTCTTTTGACTATGAGCCTTACACAATATGTACCCATGATAAACATGCCATGTATGTGGACTTCACATGGATTGATCTATGGTGGTACACAACTAACCATTCCCAAGACCCTTACATTTCGTGTATCATACAGAAAACACCATGTACTTGCCAATTTATAATATTCAATATGATTTTTCACCTGGGTAATAGTTTTTGACACACGAGTAGACCATTCTGAGTATCTTTTCATATATAGAACAATTAAACAATTTCATCAGTCTCTATAGTTTATTCATATTGCGACTTGGATAGTTCTATGATTTTAGCTTCCTTATAGAGATGATAGGTGATGGGTGAATTTTTTTGAGAATATATGGTGTTATGCACTCCCCCGTGTATTGGGGAGAAAACCTCTAGGTATTTGGTTCAAGTACTTATCTAAAGATATACTCATGATAAGGTATGGTCCTCTATACATAGATGGAGTTTAGGTACTCCACTGAATGTTGATGTGGAGTCATCTACTAATGGATTTAGTACTCCACAATGTGTCAAGGTGTTTTCCTCAAACATTTGATTCAATACTCCCCAATATATTGGGGAATGGTCCTCTATAATGTTTATTAATTCCCTCGATTGATATTTATATTCCTTGATGAGGTATTTTCCACTATTATTGATACAAATAAATGGATTTGAATTTCTAAAAGTTAGTATACCTGGGTTAAGATGATATGTGCTAATCAGGTCCATTTTGTAAATGAATCTTGAATAGATAAGTTATGTGGTTGATGGCCTACATAGTTTTCATTATTTTTTCCATAGATTATATTTGGATACTTTGTGTTGATTTTAATTCCTTCTGTACTTTGCAACTATATTCTTAAGGTGTTCAATTGGGTGTATTTATACTCACATATGCATGGGATTCATTCCTACAAATTTTTTGTATATGAAAACAAGGAACAGTTTAGAGTTAGTCTTAGAGGTCAAGGATATTATAGAGATGGTGTGGATGGTGCTAAATGGATGTTGGTGATGTTTATTTTTTGCGGTGATTTTTTGGTAGTTCTCATGTTGTAACCTGGAGTTTGTCTATTTACGCTATTTTATTTTGATCTTTAACTTGAATTTTGGGTTTTTTATTTTACCTTATTTATGGATTTTATGTTGTACTACATTTTTGGGGTATTGTTCATAGTTTTATTCATGATGATCTTTAGTTAGTTCATTTATTTATGAGATTATATTATTATATATATTATATCGTGATGATTTATGGATGAATATAAGTTTATAGTATAAGGCCTCCCATATATGTGTTATACCTTCTTGATACTTGTCTCTAGCCCTAGCCTATTGAAGGAAGGATTAGTTTGGAATGCTTGGTCTATTTTTAGTCTAAGTGGGGTCTCGGTGGGCTAGGTCATGTCACTCAAGACCTTCTAACTCCTTGATTAAGAGGATAGAGATGATGGGAATGAATATAGTAGTCATGGTAATTCATTGGGCTTGGGATATATGTCTTTTTAGGTTATATAAGAGGGTAACTACCCTCCTTGGGAATGCCTAGTATCACTCAATGGTTGTAAATATAGGGTAGGTATAGGGATGAGAATGTGATATGGATATGTTTAGATTGTGATAATTCCTGTGAATAGAGTGTGATATTGGGTATACCAAGTGGATTTAGTTAGTTTATTTGTTTTATTGTCACAGGAAAGTGTTGGTAAAAGGGATTGAGTTTCTAGTGATAAATCTCAGGGTGTATTTAGGCACTAGCCTTGTGTTAAGGGAAAGTTGGATATTTATTTATGTTTCTTTGAGACATTATATGCAAGATTATATCTTTATTGAGATGATTTATTGTTAGTGTTGTTAATTGAGAATTTTGGGTCGAGTTTGTGAGTTGGGTATGGCCTATAATTTGGAAACATCATAAGTATTTTCAAGCTTCAAATTGAGTTGATAGATAGTGACAAAGAGGTTGGTTAGGGTGCTGATGTTGGGTTCTATGGTGTATCCTCTTGCAAAGAAAAGGGAGGAGGTATGTGTGGCTTGTTGAGAGTTTATCTATGAGATGTATTTTTCATTTTTTTTCTTATTATTAATAGTTGGATCATGTTATTCATCAGTATGAACCCTCACCTTGAGTGAGAAGGTGGATTATGTGATGTGATACAAGATATGGTATGGGGACTACCCTAAGTGATAGGGTATTGGTCAAGATTTTATGTGGGACCTTTACTTGAGTGTGAGGGTAGTGGTTAGGATGTGATATAGGCCTTTACCCTGGGTGAGAGGATAGTGGTCAGAATGTGATATGGGACCCTACCAAAAGTGAAAGGGTAGTGGTTAAGATGTGATATTGGACTACTTACTGAGTGAGAGGGTAGTAAAAAAGTTGTGAAATAAGACCCTATCCTAAGTGAGAGGGTAGTAGTAAAGATATGACATGGGACCTTACCATTAGTGATAGGTAAGTGGTTGGCATGATACCTCTCCCTTAGTGAGATTGTGATGGTGTGAGATGTGGTAAGATATGTGTCCAGATATATCACCCCAAATTAAAGGGTGGTGGTATGTAACTGGATACAAGATCAAGACATAACATATGACCCTATGCTGAGTGATATGGTAGAGTTTGTTACATGGATACTAGACCGTACCATGAGAAAAGGGTATGGGTTTAGAGTTTTGTTCAAAATGAGTCCTCTTATAAAATTAGATTAATAAAGTAAGGTCAGTTATCATGGTAACCTAGTTAAAACATGATTACCTGGCATGATTGCTTTTAATTTTTTATATTTTTTCTTGATTTACTTTGTACACATGAATGAATTGTATATTATGGCATATATGAGAGGGTACATGGTGAGACTCTACTATTTTTTATGCTCACACCATACATAGGATCCCCTGTGCATGTGCAGGCCTTATGTTTTACTTTCAAGTGATAAGTTATTCAAGAGATCTAGATGGAGTAGCAATATGGAGGTTAGAAGACGGGTCAGAGGATGGATCAAGGTTTTATAATTAAGTATCCCTTAGTTTTTCTATTTATTTTGTTTTTATCGCTCTGTTAAGTGATATATAATGTATGTATGTGTGTTGAGAATGGGTATCATATATGTTATGGAATATTTATGTTTACATATTTATGATGGTTGGATATTAGCTCTAATTCATTACACTCACTCTAATATTACTTGATATTAATGTTATTCATTTTTTATTTTATGTGATGGTACCATGATTATAGTCTCCCCATGATTCTCTTAGACTCTCATTATTGATCGAAAACATTGGGTGTATGGGGAGGCACATCTGAGGCCTTCTATCCCTCTATCAAGAGTGTTGTATGGGTGATTTTAGTAATGTATTTTCAATGTTATCTTTATATGTAGCCCAATGTTAGTGAACCATTTAAAACCACAATGTCCATGACCTTTTCATTTCAATACTTGGTTATGTGATTGTGTAATTATTATGAAAAATTCCATGTGACTTTACAAATGTGAGGAAAATATTTAATTAAATTTGAACTATGAAAAATGTTTCAAAACACCCTAATTCAACCCTATATTATTGTGTATATTGGAAACTAGGGCTACAGAAAGTGGTATCAAATATTTAAGTGAATATATCAGAGGGAAATTATTTACACAGAGAACATAATTAATGATAAAGGAGTTCTAATATTTGAAAATTTTAAATATAATATTTGAATGAATGGAATGGGGTTACATTTATGGTCTCTTAAACAAGACTTTTTCTCTATAAAAATTCATGGAATATAATGTAGTGATACTATATAAACATTAATGACTAAATTTGATGATAAACTACTCAATAAGGATGAAAGGGAACAAAATTCCTTAACTGGAGATTTTTTGAATAAGAAGTACATGAAGGTGATGTTCGGTGATTTGGTGAAATAAATATTGGAAAATCACCAACATTTAAAAATTTAACAAAAACATTAAATAGTATAAGACATAAGTTCTTCATTATAGGTTTAATGGTTGGAATATGAACATAATTGAAAACATTAATGGTGCCTTCAACCATCTCATTGATATTTGTTGGCACCTCTGTTGAGGTTGCTAACACCATTGTTTTAAGGATCACAATATCCTGTTTATTATGAAATATAATTTGTTTAATAAGTTATATTATAATTTTATCATGTGATATAGATTGGTCGAAATTTTCCTAATTATGATTTGCCATCATACAATGACTCACCATTGAGGTTGAGTCACCACCAAAAAATGTATCATTGTCGCTATAACAAATGGATAAGTGTTGGAGACACTAAATGTTTCCTTGAGTCACCACAAATATGTAATTTTAAAAAAGTATGGAATGTGTCACCACTATAGGAATACTCACCATCAGAGTGAAGTCACTGCCAGTAATGAATTTTAGAAAAGTACTAAATTGAACTGTCATCGATTTGAGCCATCTCCAGTTTGACCTACTACTGAGACAAGTCACCACCATAATCCGAGTAACCTCTAGAGTGTGTCTCACCTCCAAATGAAGTCAATTCTAGTTCAAGTCACTGTTATACTGTCTCACCATTCTAAATACTCACCACTATTGTTTTCTATTTAATTTTAATTAAATAATTATAATAGATATATTATTTAATTTAATGCTGAAGATTATTTTAATGTGTGTTCTTTAAATGTTGTGTAGAGATGCATTAAAGAATGTGTCATCCCTAAGTATGAGGAGCAAAGCATCCAGATGATTTCATTTGTTTTTTTCTATTAAAATTTGAATCAGACTCCCTCATAAAGTAATGAGTAGATAGAGTGCATATTCCTATACTTAAAATACATGTACATGAGAGTTGGAACTTATTTTAAAAACTCAACGAGTGCCTATATATTGCATATTTCTTTCACATGACTATGAGAGTGAATCAGAACTTACATTTAGATACTACATAGAGAACAAATGAGTTTATGACACTCTTTTCTACTATAATATTTTATAAACTCAACTCGAGAGTCATTTTGAACTACACTCAAGGAGTCACAAGCTGCATAGAATATCATATAGTGCAACACGATATTTCAACATCTTTTACTTTCTCTATTTGTTAATTTATCGTTACATTATGAGAAACCAGTACCTCTCCCATGCATTCTCACAGTGATTTAAATCAACATTTAATTTCAAAAGGAAATAATAGTTTGAAAAGATAAGAATCAAAATTAATTTAAAATATGTTAAAATTATAAGCTAGTAATATATAATAATGAAACATTTTTATATTTTTTTATACATCGTCACAATAGTAGAAAACATAAATGAGATATGAAAAGTCATGAAAATTTATTTTGACCATTGAGAAATCATATACATGAAACTGCATACATTTAAGACAATAAAAAATAATAATTAATATTGAATTAGGTACATTTCATTGATAATGGAAACCTAAAATATACATTTTGAAATGAAGAAAAAATTAAAAAATGTTTTCCCAACTATATTTATTTTTGGAATAAAGGTTGACTTATATAACAATAGAATTAATTTTTTAACAGTATTTGGTCAAGGATTCAAAGAGATGTGTGAGTTATTACAACAATGAAACCTCTACTCTGGATATTGAGTTCACAATGTTGTGAATCCCTACAGTAGTTAGTATTAGTGAGTAAAAAAACTGGGATAAGAGAATTTTTTTCAAAAATAATATATTTGAAAACATTTAGTATAAGCTTTATGGAATAAGAAATTATTTTGGGTATTTATGATGGAGAATTCATTTACATTAATGAAAAAATAAATGAAATGAATAATTGAAATTATGATCATTATAATAAAAAAAACATTAATATCAGTGCGGAAACTAAGTGGAACTGTTTACAAATGATTTTTTACCCATTCTCATCCCCTAGATTCTATAGATATGTCATTTTGTCATCTTCACACTGAAGTACATGCATATTCCCATTACCACGAATGGATGGTGTCCCTTTCCTATGGGTTGTGCACCGTTGTGCCTATAGATGAACCATCTATAAGCCGCACTGACCTACATTAGAAACTGTTAATTGCCTTCCATTTATTTTACCAATCAGCACATTGACTGAGTTAAAGAATAATTTTTTTCCAATCCTATCTATTGAGTAATCATCCTGCTAAAATATTTATATATACCTTTATCATACCATTTAATAATAAACAATAGTCCACACAAAAAACAAACCAGATCAATTTAAATCAATAAAAATAATCTATATCACATTAGAAACAACACAATAAAAATGGATGTTCTCCCACATATCCAATTTCTCCATTACCATAAATGGATGATACCCCTTGCCTATGGTTTTTCCACCGATGTTCCCTCATATAAACCAATCATAATACACACCGATCTGCAGTAGAAAATGTTAATTTACTTCCACTGATTTTACTAATCAACACATTCACTAATTTGAAGGAAAAAAGATTGATATAAATACTAAACATATAATTTAATAAAAAAATATCAAAAAAAAATTAGATCAATTTAAATCAATAAAAATAATCCATATCATAGTATAATCACAATAAAAATGATTATTTAGATATGTAAATAAATTTTTACTAATAAAATTGAATTTTTTTTATCTAATTCCAAAAAAACAGCTAAAAAATTAAAAAATGAATTAAGAACATAGAATGTAAAACATCTACTCATGATATCAAATAGTAATCAACATAACTTGATTTTATATAAATCAAACAAAGATACATGTACAAAACTGTACTTTGTTTTAACAAACTTGCTTCCAAAATTATGAATAAGAACATACTTTGAATGAATGACATGCAAGGCTGGTGAGCAGAAGATATGATGGAATCAGTTTTACCTGGAATATTGTGAATTGGATGCATACTCACCCAAAAATCTCATCATAACTAGAGTAGATAGATTCACTGATTTTTAGGTTACAAACATGATGGTCCAGAGCAATTCTAACTACAAGATTGATGTGCTAGATAAGCTCCTTTACTGTTCCAAGTTGAAGGGGAGATTTTTAGAGCTAACTCGGTTAATTTTCTACTCATTGTTGAGTCCATTGACACAATAATTCTTCTCAAAGTTCCTACTAATAAACCCATATTCTTCTTCAAAAGCTAGAGATTAAATGAATGTTATGGCTTATGGCAGGTCATATGGGCTACCTTTTGTAATGACTCAGGGTGGGATATTTAAGGAGAAGTGTGAGTGTACAGATCATATAGAACAATTCCATATTGATTCATAAAATTTATATATGCAATGCATAGTTTATGAATGATGCTTATTTTGAAAATTTATAAAGTGCATACTATAGAAAGCAGTAGTGAGAAAGAAATATAGGTGTAAGAGATGGAAATATCATTTCCATTCGAACATGATGGATATATAAGAAATTATATTTTTCATGAATTCAAATTCAATTCATATGGAATATATGTAGAGACATGAAACATATATTTTGAAATATAATTAAAAATCCTTGTTGCATATATTTAAAAACAGAGCATATATATTTATAAATAGATTGATTTTTTCTTAAAATATGAATTCAAATAAAAAAAATTTAATAACTTTTCTTACAAAATTAAAAATAAGAACATACTTTGAATTAAATACATACAAAGTTGGTGAGCAGAAGTTATCATGTTATCGATTTTACCTGGAATGTAAGGGGATTGGTGCAAGAGGTTAATGAAATGTTAAAAGAATTGGATTATTGAAATGGATGAGAAATAAAAAAAATCTAATAAATCATATCCAAATGAAAAATCAAAATGATGTAAAATTATATAAGAAATGAGATTAAAAATCAATAAAAACAAAACCTAGATGATGGAAATACAAAGTTTACATGAAAGATATAAACTAAGAAAGCATACCATAACTCTTAAATCAAAAGGAGTCTAAGACAAGTGATCCACCATAGTTCAAACAATGGAAGAAATGACTTGAAAATAGGGCTTAGAATACTGTAAATTTATATGGATCATAATACTTTAAATCGATGGAGGAAAACAGAAAAATCTCAGAAAGGAGGGATGAGAGCCAGGAGGTCAACACCTTAACAATAATGGTGAGCAAGGGAAACTTCTTGGACATGAAGACATGAATAATAGGTTTCCACCTGAAAGAAAAATAAATAAAAGTTTTATGACCATATATATTCATAGAAAACTATGATAATCATATAAAATCTTAGGTTTCATATCTCATCATCAAAATGATATCAATAATCATAAAAATAAAATTGATAGTTGAATAATAGATGTAAATGGTTATATTTTCAATAAATTTCAACATCGCCTCATATAAATATAAATAAAAATATATATTTCATTATTTTTGATAATATAGATACTCATGCATCATTGAAGAAGGTAATGAATTAAAAAAATTAATACTATTAACAAAAAATATTGAAGGGAAGCTCATCTCTCCTAATACTTAAAACCAAATAGAATTAGTTTAACAGATGACATAAAAAATTATTCTCTATTCTAGACTGTATGGATGTAATATATGAAAAGGATAAGTGAAATTTATTTAGGAAATAGATTTATTGTTTATAATAGTAATAATGATAGTTATAATTAAATCCTTGAAGGGAAGCTCAATGTTCATACCTGAAACTGATTATAAGTTGTTTAACTAATTGTGATAATATAACAAAAACATTGTTCTTATTTTTGAAATGTCAAGAAGTTAAAGAAATAGATAATTAAAATGAATATGGGTCAAAAAAATCTAGTTTCTTTACTATGAATAAAAAGTTTTCTGATTGAATGTAGTAACCGGCTGACAGAAACTGAAGAACAATAATAGTGAAATGCACTAACCGAAGAGATTTTAACATGAATAGGCTCATAAATGTCCATTAAAGTGATCAAAAAATCACATATTTTCTAACAGTGACCTGCAACCTTCATCCATTCTGATAATTCTACACAGTAACACTAAAAAATAGAAGGGAAATGAATTTTGGTAATTGATTTAGTGTGTTTAAAAGATGTAAAAATTTGAATTAAAATGTTGAAGTGCAACTTGTTGTTCATACCTAATACCAAAAGATGTTATTTCACTTTTTTAGATCACATAACAAAAATAATGTTCTCCTTTATCAGATGCCTGTAAGTGAAAGAAGATGTAGATAATGGAATGAGAAACCCTATTAATGTCAGAGAACATTATTACAAAGAACAATGATGATAACAGATAATAGTTGAAACAAATATACATCACAAAAAATACATGAAAAAATTATTTAATAGAAGATGAAAAAGAATATTATATCAATAAAATATATTAACTTTAATGGGCTCATAAATTTCTATTATAGAGAGCCCTAATTCACATCTTCTGTAACTGTGACATGCATCCTGCATTCTTTTCGAGTATTCTCCATAGCAACACTAAAATTGGAAGGGAAATGGATTTAGGTAATGGGTTTGATGTGTTTAAAAGTAATGAAAATTTGAATTAAAATGTTTAATAGAAGATTGTTATTCATACCTGAAACCAAATTGAATTTTTTTCACCTTTTTAGATCACATAACAAAAAATAATGTTCTTGTTATCCCAGATTCCTGAAGTGAAAGAATATATAGATAATGGAATGAGAAACCCAATTAATGTGAGAGAAAATTATTAGGAATAAAAATACTGATAATGAAAAATAGTTGAAACAGATATACATAACAAAAAATACATCAAACAATGACTCTATAGAAGATGCAGAAGAATAATATATCAAAAAAATTTTGATGAGATGAAATAAAAAAAATAAATGAAACTATTTGTATATGGAAATATAAATAATATTGAGAATCAGTTATAGGTTTAAATAAATTAAACAATAGGTAAATCGAAATATAAATAATATGTAAATGGAAATATAAATAGATGAAAAAACTTTATTGAATATATATGGATCTGTAGAAAGATAAGTGAATAAATATTGTTTGAAAAATTGAAATAGATGTTGTAATTTGTGAATAGGAAAAACATATGTATTCTAATGACCGAAGAATATTTATTAAACAAATAGAAATACTACAAACTTAATAGTATAGGGAAACTAAATATAGATGTTTTGTAGTAGATCATATTGAATGTGGAGGAATAATTGGTTTACTATAAGGAAAAAAAGGACCACGATTATATAATGTATCCACATAGTAATCTATATCAGTGATGAAGCTATGGAACATGGGTCTGGGGGTTGATATACCTGTGGAAGAGTGGATTACCAATAATTATTGATTAATATACTAAGAATCAAATAACAGAGATCAGAGAGAACAAAACATTTTATGAACCTTCACTCAAGCCCTAACATGGTTCATTGGCTTGACTTCAAAAATAGAACTAATCCAATTGTCGGCTTCACATAGCGGTAGCGATCTTGGTGGTGGTTTTCCCTGAAAAGTCAGTTCAGGATCTCTGTAGGGGGGAGATATCCACCGACATCTCGGTTCATTAACTGGCTCATCGTCATCCTCGCTTCAACAACGAACTAGATTCGAGATTTTTATGCTGCGGCCTTAGCTTACCAATAGCAGCGGTTCACCCGGTTCATCTCTGACCTTCACAAAATCTTGGAGTAGTGAGTATTGGTACAGAATTGGAGATCTGGTTATGTCGGCTTGTCGAGATCTCAATAGTAGCAGCGGCCTTTGAATCAATTCACGGTGGTGGCTCAGTTGATCAATTTTAAATGGTGTGTCTCTAACAACGGAGGAGATAATGAGAGGAGGCACAACAGAGGTTGAGGCATAAGTTAGGGAGAAGGTGGAGGTAGAGGTGAAAGAGTGGCTGGATAAAAGAATCAGAGAGACGGGTGGGATAGGGGAGTTGGGTAAGGTAGCGAGAAATTGAAATAGGGGAGGGAGTCAGGAAGGGAGGGAACTAGGGAGGGGTTGGGTGTAGATTGGTGGAGAAAATGAAAGACAAAATGATGGTGGGAGTGGGGGTGAAGTGAAAAAAATGATCTGAAAGAAATATGGAGGTGAAGTTGGTGGAGGATAAACCAATAGGTGGAGGCGAGCTCATGGGAGAGGAAACCTAGGGAATTTTTTGGTGACAATGGATAGAGTGGTAGTAGTTGCTGAATGCGGAGGGATGACATGGAAGAAATACAGATATATAGCATGGAGAATTGATGAAAGGACACATGTATTTAGTGGATACCTAAGATTAGTATATTTAGTATATGTGTGTGTACTTTATATGTACACACACACACTGCCTACTGATTTAAACTATAAGATACATATATATCTTCTTAAATACCATTTCACTCCTATCTCCCATGATTATTGTAGAATAGGTCCCTATGTGGCATGTTGTCTTTTGTACTCCCATAATTACTATGGAAGATCTCCTTGTGTGACCTGGATAGTTGTTATGTTATTGTATACACAATCCAAGTTCTGGATCAATGTTTATTTTAATATAAACTTCTTGGAAATAGGTGATTGACAAGTGGAGAGGACTAAGTCTCATCTTGAGACTGAACCTCTTGTATTAATTTCTTTTTTGTGTTTTTTTATTTTATTTCAACGTTTTAAGAATAAATCTATTTTAATCTATAAACAAAACTGCTAATTTGAAAGTTAACCATAATTAGTTTTTATATAATATTTTTATTGAGTAAATTGATTTCAATGTTTAAATTAATATTATATATTATTTTAATTGAGAAGTAATAAATTATTGAGAATTCATTTAAAAGGTCAAATATTGTATTGATCAGCTATTTTGGTTAACTGGATCATATTTAAATTAATTTGGGGATTTTTTTTTAATTTTTTCTTAATATAAATTTTTATTTGGTACACAATTCACCCCTGTCCTCAGATACTCACTCTGGCCAACATTTAGTGTCAAAGGTTTTGAGATTTGGTATCAATGCTTTTTAAACTTTTCAACTATTATTTTAGTTTTATTTTTAAGATCATAAAAAAAATTATTTGTAAATTTATTTCTTTAAATGGATAACATTCTAGAAGGTTTTTCTACTAATAGACATCATTTTTTCAACAGAAATAATTATTCTTAGTGGAAGATCAAGATGAAAATTCATATTGAAAGTATTGGTTTTGAAATTTGTTCTATTATTGAGTATAAGTATGAGTTACCTAAGACTCCTAGAAAATACTGGTTTGATGCTACCAAAACTGACTATAATAATAATTATAAAGCTATGAATACAATGTATTATTCCTTTATAGATGAGGAATTCAATAGAATTTTTTATTGTAAAACTTATTTGGAAATATGGGACACATTAGTTGTTTCTCATGAAAGAACAACCAATATTAAAGAAATGATATTGAATACATATATTATTAAGTATGATACTTTTAAGATGAATCATGGTGAATTAATTTTTGATATGTATATCATGTTCAACATAATAGTGAACACCATGAGATCCCTAGGAAATCCAATGTATGACAGGTATGAGATTATTAGACTACTTAGATGTCTTAAAAGATCGAGAGGGAAATCAATCTCAATTAGAGAATCCTACGATATCAAAAAACTACAACTTAAGGAGTTAATTGGTAAGTAAATTATGTATGGATAAGAACTTAAATTAAACAAATAACAAAATGATGAACTAAAAATAAATTCAGTATCTTTCAAATATACAGCATCTAAACAAATATAAAAGGAAAATATGCAAGTTGAAAGTTCCAATGATAGTGAGTCACCAATTAAAAGTAGTGAGTAAATATACCATCTAGCCAAAATATTCAAAAAGGTATATATAAAGAAGAAAATTTTTAGAAATCCATTTTATAAAGGTAAGTATGACAGTAAATCCAGCTGGAAGAAGGATTTCAAAAGTGATGAAAATACATATGAGGTTACCTTCTATAAATGTAAGTGCAAAGGACATGTAAAATAAGAATCTCAAAAATTAAAATACAAAAATAAATATGAGTAAAAGGATATAAAATTCAATAAATTCAAGAAATAGACATGCCTCTAAAGATAACTCCAGGGACTCAAAATCTACTCCTAAATATAAGTTTAACATAACTAACATTTTCTTTATAACTAATGTCTTTAAGGAACCTATTGTATCATCTGTGTTTATTTTTAAATGTTTTTAAAATGAAAAGAATTATAAAGAAATGATTGAATAATAAATGTTTTAATACTATAAAATTCTATAAGACACTTTTAATGAACTTAAAAAAAATATAAAGTTCTAAAAATTAGTGTACTTTATCTACAACTACTAAATATTACCTTGCTATAAATAAAGATAAAAATGATTAGTTTTTAAAGAAGAATACTAAAATTAAACTATCTAATGAAAACATTAATAAATATTTTGAAAATTTTAACAATATTAGAGAAACACTTACATAGATTATAGGTAAAAAGAATTCTCTTATGTAAATTAATGGTATAGGTTACCAACCTATATAGAGAAGAATCTTTTAGAGAAATTTTGTACCTAAATATTAATATTAAATCTATAATACCAGTTATTATTTTAAAGGACCAAACAAAGTGTTAATATTAAAAATATTCTATTTATAAGAAACCAATTAAACAAATTTTGGTTCCTAAATCCATGATTACTAACACATCTGGTCCCAATAAAATCTAGGTACCAAAATCATTCCTTGTATAATTTTTTTTCTAGAAAAGTTTCTTGAATAACTCCTATAAAATTATATGGTACTTGGATAATATATTTTCAAGTAAAATGTTAGGATAATACTCAAGTTTGTAAAGCCTAATAAGGATGATGATTTTCATGTCACCTTTGGTGAAAATCCTAAAGGGATAATCATCATTCTTGGCCAAATTGATAACACTAATTCTATTTTAATTTCCAAAGTACTATTTTTTTATGGTTTGAAATATAATTTAATTAGAATCACACAGTTATTTGATGATGGTTTTCATATTAAATTTGACAACAATTAATGTAATTTTTTTATTCTGAATATGATTTAGTTTTTTAATGATTTAATGAATTAAAATGTTTATGCTCTTGATCTTAATTCGTTAATTTCTCAAACAAATTTCTTCCTGAGTGCCTTTAATAAAGAATATTGTATTTGGAATAAGATAATAGGCCACTGTAATATTCACTCACTTTGGAAACTTAATGGTAATTCTTTAGTCAAGGATCTACCAAAAATTGAGTTCCCAAATGTTAAATTCTGCAACCCCTATCAAAAAGTAAAATAATAAGGTTTTTTTAAATTAATTAAATAAGTTTTAACTTCTCAAACTCTTGAGTTTGTTCATATGGACTTATTTTTACTATCCATCGTTTATAGTCTAAATGGGTAGAACTATGTTTATATTCTAGTAGATGGCTTCTACATGTATACTTGGATATTATTTTTAGCTCACAAGAGTGAATCATGTTCTTATTTTACCATGTATTCTAGATATGTAGAAAACTTATGTGGACTTAGAATTAATACCGTAAGAATTAACCATGGCCATGAGTTTGAAAATCAAGACTTTGAATAGTTTTTCTCACAAAATAGATATTTTCATAACTTCTCTTCTCTTAGGACCCCTCAGTAGAATTTTTTTGTATAATTAAGTAATATAATACTTCAAGAGATATTTCATACTAAAATAAATGAATATGACTTACTTTTATACTTTTTTAAAGAAGCTGTGAATATAACCTATTATAAAATTAACAGACTTTTAATTATACTTATCTTGAAAAAGACCCCATATGAGATTTTTAATGGTATAGATACTAAGGTTCAGTAATATAGAGTTTTTGGTTTGGAAGGCTTTATTCTTATCAAAAATGATAATATTGATAATTTTTCCTCCAAAAGTGATAAAAGAATTTTCTTGGGTTATTGATCCTCTAGTAACTCTTATATGGTTTTTAATAAAGGTACCAAGGATGTGGAAGAATGTGTTCATGTTAAATTTGATGAGAAAAAATCCACCTGATCCCAAAACCTCTTTAGAAAACCTTGAGAATGATTTATCTTCTTTTAAGATAAACTGAAAACCTTCTGCTTCTGCTGAAAAGAAAGAAGAAAAGTCATCCAGTTTTAATAAACTACAAAAACTTAAACTCGAACCTATAAGGAACCCTAAGGTGACCAAACCCTCTTTTTTTAGAGTTTTTAGTATCCTTATGTAACATCCTTTAGATTATATAGTTTTAGATCTTGATAGATGTAAAAAACAAGAGCTTCTCTAAGAAATCATGTTGACAATCAAGTTTTCGTGTCATATCTTGAATATATGAACATAAATGATGCAATTAATGATGAATTCAAGGTTATGGAAATTCAATAACAAATAAATCAATTTAAAAGAAATAATATATGAAAACATGTTTACATATCCAAATATACATTAACTATAAGCACTAAATGGGTGTTTATAAACAAGTTTGACAAATCTGGTGCTATGGTGATAAATAAAGAATAACTTGTTGCATAAATATATAGTCAAGAAGAAGGAATATACTATCAAGAGACCTTTTCACATGTATCTAGTATTTAATCCATTAGAATATAGCTATCTTATGCATCACATCAAGATTTCAAACATTATCCAATGGATTTCAAGATTAAATTATTAAATGGGTATATAATTGAGGAGGTTTTTAGTGAAAAAACCCTTGATTTTCAAAATTAACATTTTCCAAATAGTTCTTTAAAATTAAATAATATCTATATGGTTTAAAATAAACTCCTAGGTCTTGGTATGATAGGACGAATCTCTTATTAATTTAAAAGTATTTTCAAAATGTATAGCTGATCCTACCCTTTTTATAAAATGAATTTCAAATGATGTTTTAGTTGTTAAAATTTATTTAGATGATATTATTTTTGGATATTCAAAAAATTTCTTATGTACTAATTTTTGACAAATTATGAAAAATGAATTTGAAATGAGTTTAATGGGTGAACTAAAATTATTTCTTGGTTTTCAAATTTTTCAAAATAAAGAAGAAATTATTTTATATCAAATTAAATATACTAAGTATATTTTAATTTTTTTAACTTGGATAGCACTAAGATTAGTGATACTCATATGATTACCACCTATAAATTGGATCTTGATGAAGCAGGGGATCTAGTGGATCAAACCAGTTATAAATGTATGATTTGATGTATTTTTTATTTCACTGCTTGGAGACTGCATATTATGTTTATTGTGTGTATGTGTTCTCATTTTAAAGAAAACCTAAATTATTCACACCTGGTTTTTGTAAAAATAATTTTTAAATACCTCAAACATACTGCCAATTTAAAACTGTTTTACCCATGTGAATAAGAATTTGACTTGGTTTGTTATTCTGATTTTGATTTTGGTGGATGTAAGTTAGATATAAAAATTATATCTATAAAATTTCACCTCTTAGGAATGTCACTAGTATCTTGGTGTAGTATGAAACGGAATTTGGTTGAACTATCTAATTCTGAATCTGAATACATAGCTGCAAGTAGCTGTTGTGCACAAATTTTTTAGATGAAACACACATTACTTGACTATGGATATAAATTCCGACATTCCCCTATAAATTGTGATGAAAAAAGTGTTATAAATATTTCTAAGAATCCTATGTCATATTTTAGGAAAAAATAATATTGATGTAAGACATCTATTTTTGAGAGATAATTTTCAAAAAGGTGATACAACTCTTCAATACATTGGTACTAAACATTAGTTTTCTAATATGTTCACTAAGTCTTTGAATTTTGATAGAATGAATTACATAAAACATGAGGTAGGTATGACTATTTTTTGTTAAGTTTAATTTATTGTGACTCACCTTTGTGGATTTATCACCATTGTGTATGTCTCACTATTGTAAATGTATCACCATTATAGATGTCTCACCATTGTATATGTCTCACCAGTGAGTGTCTCACCATAGATACTTCTCACCATCGATACTTCTCACCATTGATAATTCTCATCGTTGATACTTATAACCATTGTGATATCTCTCAGCATTAGAAAGTTATCTAATCTCTTGGTCAATTTTTTCCATTGTTTACATTTTAAGTCATCATTGGTTATTTTAAAATTTTGAAAATTATTTATTTATTTAATTTTTAATTCATTATTTAATTAAAATTTTATACGGAGTTTTGATTTTTATTTTACTAATCCTTAAAATCTCAAATGATATAAATGGTATGATTTTTCTATTTTCAACACACAAACCTTCATGCCTTCTCTCTTGAAACCTATCATGACCCTTTACCTACGTGATGTTGACCTTATCTCACCTTCAGCTGAACTTGTCAATCCAATCTCCATGGCTAGAATAAATCGATCTTCTGATTTTCTCTATATGATTTTCATCCCACAAAGAATAAGAAAGTATAGTCAAGTCGTTTAGGTTCTTCTTTAGAGCCTATAAATCCCAATATTTCTAAGAGGGTTGTCATACCCGAGAATGAAGTTCAATAAGAGTGGCTACTTTTGAGAAAGTCTTTAGTGCTTCAAGTTATACAGAACCAAGGATGAGTGTATTTTTCTCTTCCAACTAGATACCTTTCTATCCTAGGTTACTAAACTAGTTTTATCGGTTTTTGGAGTATAGATTTGAGGAAAATAAATATTGGGTAATAAGTATAGTGAATGACAAAAAAGTTGTTTTCTATTGAGAAAGGGGGTTGTATGTCATAAAGTACCATGTGAGGGATTAAAAAATTAATATCAAGGAATGATTACAGAAACTAATGATGATTTTGTTTATGAATATCCCTTTTTGAGTTGACTATATATGGAATAGTTTGAAGACCGATTACATTATATCTTTATGGTGAGTGAAAAAATCTTTTTATGTTCACTTAGAACATAATTTTTCCTAAAAAATGTGACTTTTCTACTTTAAGATACCAATATATTTACTATTTAATCCATATGAAAAGAATTGTGAAGATGAATTTGTAAACATATTTTTTTCTTCATATGGTAGACATGAGTAAGCCTACCTCTAGATCAAATTATTTAATATATCCTAAGTTTATTTCAGTGATGTTGGAAGATAAAGGTTTGGTTGGTAAAGATGAAGAACCAATAATATACTATGGTGGTTTTTGCATCACTGGGATAATATGTATAAGTATGATAATAATTTTGAATCCATGGAAAAAGAAATTGGTTGTTGATAATGAAAAATTATATATTGATTCAATCCTATTGACCATCAATCAAGACCTAAAGACCTTATTGATCCTGGTTTGGAATCATATGTATTATTTGAGTATTCTAATGAGGTGGAAGATATTGTTGTTGGTAAAAATTAAGAGGATTAATTTCTAGTGGATGAAGGAAGTGATCCTGATTTGTTATGAGAATACCCTCATATTACCTATGGATCAGCTATTCTACCTAGGTCTCTCCATAAAATAGAGAAAATGTTAAAGGAATAAATTGAGGAAGATGAAATAAAAGTGTCTGGAGAAGAATAGTTTAAGATTAGTTCTAAATATGATAATGAGAATGGTGATGATGGTGATGAAGAATATGGAGTTGATGAAGATGATAGAAAAGAAAATAGTGATGAAAGTGATAATGATGGAGATTCTAATGGACCTGGTGTTCGAGTTGGATTTGTGTATTTAAAGATACCTTGAGATCTGGAAGTTTCTCCACATAAATCTAGTTCTAAATTTGAGTAAACTCCAAGTCTTGTGGAAAAAATTTTAAGAGATGAAAAAGAATCATCAGTTGAGGGGTAGAAATCCCCAAGTTTGGAATGTGATCAAGTGGTTGATATTGTTGATAGAGATGATAATGTACCTATTGTTGATGATCATATATTTTTAGATTCAGGTATTGTTAAACATGTTGTGGATGAGAAGATGTATGTTATTGCTACTATAGAGTAATCCATTGCTGATTAGATGGAAGTTGAGCCAACTGGTGCGGATTTGACTATTGTTATATAGAGTTCAGATGCTCAGAGATCTGTTGACCCAATTTTTTTTGAGCAATCTGAATATATACAAAGATCTATTGTGTCACCTATTTTTGTACAACTTGTGTTTGTGTCTACAACTACAAATCATATATTTTTTAAGATTCATATTAAATCTTATAAAGGATGGATAGACCCAATGCCTGAGGAATATGAAAAATTTCATGGGTTTCCACCAAATATTGTTGGACCTATTCATTAAGATGAAATAGGTCATGAGGGATATTTAGTTAATCATATAAATGTTGCTGGTATATTTGAAAGATTTTCTTCTAAGAGAGTGGATGCACCCATTGTTCCTCTAGTGCTAGTGGATAGTGTCACTAGTGGTGAATTGGAATATTTTAGAGAAAGGGGTTTTCAGACTTAATATATTGTTAAGAAATAAAATTCATTAGGTTACTAAGTTATGTGAAAAGGATTCAATGTATTTGTTTGGGATAGTGATATAACATATTCAATCAAAAATGATGCACCACATTCATGATGTTTAGATTTAAAATAGAAGGCTTTTCAATGAGTTGGAGTCTGTGAAGTTTATTATTGAGAAAATGTAGTCATCCTTTACTGCCTCTATGGATGACTTAATTAAGAAAGAAGATAATCTTACCTCAATGTATTCTACTTCAAGTGAACATATTTTCAATTTTTAGCTAATAAGATCTATTTTTACAGAAGAGATTCATGTTGTTGTTGCTTCTTGTAGCATACAAGATCATACTCAAGAGTGTTTGAGCAAAATAAATTCAACACTGATCATGTACTCATGTTGGTTAAATAGTATATGGAAGATATAAAGGCTGATAGAGAAACCATAACAAAAAAAATGAAGTATTATCTTTCTAGGATATACTATAAGCATGAGTTGAATGCTCATTTCAAGTATTTGGAATAAAATCTAAGAATGCCTCCGGTAAGTCAAGAATTTAATGAGAAAGTGAACTAATATGTTTTCTATTACTGACTAATATGTTTATAACTTTTCTAAAATGCCATGTTTGTCATATTTTATACCTTTTATACTCTATATATCCTTCTTACTACAAAACTCCATGATTTGTGATCATCCAAAAGGTGGAGGTTGTTGGCACCTTTGTTGAGGTTGTTGACACCCTTTTTTAATGATCATGTTATCATGTTTATTATAATAAATAATAGGTTTTATTTGTATTGTTAGAATTTTATCTTGTGAGAAATATTCGAAGAAATGTGCCTAAGTGTGAGTCACTATTAGACAATGACTCACTATTAAGGTTGAGTCACCTCCAAAAAATGTCTCACCATCTCTATAAAAAATGGATATGTGTTGGAAACACTCACCATCACCTTGATTCATAGCCAAAACATAATTTTTATAAAGTATGTAATGTATCACCTCAATAGGACTACTCACTATCAAAGTGAAGTCACTACCAAGAATTAATTTTTTTTCAAAGTACTAAATTGATCTACCATCGAGTTGATTCATCACCAGTATAACCTACTGCTAATACAAGTAACCTCTAAACTATGAGTTTCTAAAATATTAATAAACTTCTATAGTGTGTCTCACCACCAGATCGATTCATCTCTAGTTCAAGTCACCGCCAAACTATCTCACCATTCTAAAGACTCGCTACTATTTTTTTCTCTTTAATTTGAATAAAATAATTCTAATGACTATATTATTAAATTTAATGATAAATTTTATTTTAATTATTGTTCCTTAAATGTTGTGCAGGGATGAATTAAATAATGTTTCATCACTAATTATGAGTATACGGTGATCCATATGATTCTCTTTGTTGGTGGTGCTATTAAAATTTAAAGTAGACTCCCTTGTGAAGTGATGAGTAGATAGAGTGCATACGCCCAAACTTAAAATACATGTACAAAATAGTTAGAACTTTTTACAAGGACCCAAAGAGTACCTACATGATGTATCCTTCTTCCACATGACTATGATAGTGGAGCATAATGAACATAAAAATCCTATATATAGAAAGAAGAAGATTATGAGACTCTGATCTTCTACAATATTTCAAAAAATTGGCTCGAACATCGTTTGGAACTACATTCAAGGAGTCACAAGCTACATAGCATATCATAAAAAGTAGAAAATATTTCTAAATCTTTAACTTAATTTTTTTGTTTATATATCTTTACGTTATAGGTAGTGTGTTTATACTCTATATTTATACACACAGTGTCTCCTAATTTAAACTAAAGGATACATAGATATCTTCTCAAATACCTTTTTACTCTTGTCTCTCATGATTACTATGGAAGAGGTCCCTGTGTGTTCTGTTATCTTTTGTACTCACATGATTACTATATAAGAGGTACCTATGTGACCTAGACAGTTTTTTGTGATGTTGTATGTGCATAAAAGTTTATTTGTATATAAACTGCTTGGCAACAGGTGAATGCAAAGTGGATAGAACTAAGTATCTACTTGAGACTGAACCTCTTGTATTCATTTCTGCTATATATTTTTTATTTATATGTTTTAAAACTAAATATATTTTCATCTATATAAAAAACCACTACTTTCATAGTTTACCTTAATTAGTGTTTATATAATTTTTTAATTGAGTAAATTGATTTTAATGGATAAAGTAATATTATATTTTTTTAACTAAGACCTAATCAATATTTGAGAATTATTGTAAAATGTCAAGTGTTATATCAATCATGATTTTTGTTAAATATACCATATTTAAATTAATTGGTGGATTTTATTTTAACATATTTTTAATAGAAATTTTTATTAGGTACTCAATTCACCCCTCTTAAGATACTCACTACAACAAACAAAGTTATTAGATCTATTCAAGTACTCAGAGATGAGATAAAATATGTTGATATCATGAGGAAAATTATATTAATACTATAAACTTTATATAATATAAAGGTGTTGGTACATTAATAGTGAAAACATGTAATTATATCACTTCATGATTTTAATAGAAATTTGGTGGCTTATGAAGTGTGAGTGAATCTAGAAAGTAGTTTAGGACATTCATAAAAGGAAATATAATTTAAACTCATAGATAATCTTGTGATTTATGATATTATAAATGAATAAGATGATGTTAGTGATGATTTTTTTTGACTTTTGGAAAGTATATTAAAGATACATAAAGGAAGGTTTTAAGGGAAGCTACCTTCAACAAGATTTAATTGAGGAAGGGATGGTCATATTTATATTAAATGTGAAAGGAAGGATGATAAATATATTTAAGGTGAATACATATTCATATAGAAAATAAAATTTCCCCTAAAAGGAACTTAAATTTTGGAAATTCAAGTGTAAATAATTTTTATAGAAAAGTTTTGATGAGTAAATAGGAAGATGTTGTTGAAGAAGATTCTTTTGGAAGTGTTGAAGTTGAGCTTATATCAGGAATGGAAGACAATACGATGGGTTCTATAAATAATTATAAATATTAAGTAAAATATAATGATCAAATGAAGGGATTAATTGATCTCAAGGTTAATTTGGAAGGATCTCTTGAGGAACATGACTTACAAATAAATGCGAATAAGAATATTATAGGTTTAATAAAAAATCCTAAAACTTTTTTCATTATTTTGAGGTAAAGATAGATCATATAGATAAAATTATATAAGAGCATGTAAATTATCAATTAAAACCTAAATATTTAGTGAATTATTGGTTAAATATTGAAGAAAAGGTTATGGTCATTCATGACCTCAATATATATATATATATATATCAATTAGAATCCAGTGAAGATTGAAAAAAATTATGGAGAATTTTTACCTTCGAGGAAGAATATTAAATATAAATCAAAGCTGATTAGTTAAAAAATAAAGCTATAAATCATTATTTTTTTAGATTAATATTGAAATGAAAGGGAAAATTACGCAAAATAAATCATGACAAATGTAAAGTTTGAAAAGGATCAATGACATAGATAAATCTATATTTGGATTTTATGGATAATAATATTATTCTAATATAGAATATTATTTTATTAAAAGAAATAACTATGTTGGAAATATATCTTAATTCTTAAGAGGATATCAAAGACCTTGAGGTTACGTGGAAGTGGCAGATGTTTGGGATAGTCCTACCATATTGTTTTCACTACAGAAATGCCGATTTTGTGGCTATTTAGGACATAAAATGTCTTCTTCTGAAGAATTACAAAGATATTTGAAGTCAATATCAATTATAATAAAGTAAAGGATAATAATAATGTATCCTTCAACTCATGAGATAAATTAATTTTATGGATATTATTTTAATTGCTCTAAGTTTGTACATAAATCAATAAATTACTGGAAAGGATAATATATAAGAAATTTATATAGAAGTTAAATGATAATTGATCCAATACCAATGAATTCAATTCACTTATAAAATAAATTTATATCATGGAAGAATTATATAAGTTCTTTAATGATAGTTCTTTAATTTATTAATATGGGGCCACATAGGTCTAAACTCATTCTAGAATTTCATTAAAAGAAAAGAAGATTAAAATGAAGAAAATATATATATTTTTTGATATATCTTTAAAGGTTATGAATAATATAAGTATATTTATTTTTTATAGTGTTTTTCTATCCCAAATTATAAGAATCATGAATCTTCTCATGATATGAAAGTAATAGTAAATGGACTAATCCATTTTTGAAATGATAGACCTCTAAAGATTAAGGGAGGTGGTATAACTAGTTTGGTTGGATATAAGTTGAAACTTTTTATGCCATCTATGTGGATGATATATGATATAATTTTTTTAGTGTGAGATAGTTATATGATTCGTAATTTAAATTCACATTCAATCGAAAAAAAAATTCATATCAAAGGAATGGTTTTAAATTATATAATATAGGGATGGGGGAATAAATAGAAACTTTTATTACATGTACAGTAGGGAAAAGACTTGTCTTCTTAGTATATAATAGGAAACAAATTGTGGAATCAGAGTCTTTTCCAAATACATTATAAAATTGTGGAAAATATTTCAAAGTGAAAGCCAATAATTATTATTACTAGCTTAAAGAATAATATAGAAAATCTATATACTTCATAATTGTGGGGGAAGATGGTGAAAAGCCCTATTTTCAAAATAATAAGAGAGTATAAAATCTACTAGATTTTGTCCATAGTGATGTATTTTTTTCAATTAATAAATCTAAAACATGAGGTGAAAATTATTTCATACTATTTTTTATGACTATGCTAATATGGGATTTTTTATGTTTATACGTTTCAATAAATATGTGTTAAACTGTATTAAAATGTTCTGAAGTAGGGTGGAAAATTAAATTGAATGAATAATAATGATCCTGTCATCAAAAAATAGAATTTAATACATCTCAATCTAAGTGGAAAATTATTTGGAGAAATATAGAATAAAGAATATTGTTTCTTTGACAAGAACTTCTCAAAAAAATAGAGTTTTAGAAAGATGGAAGTGTTGTGTTAAAAACGTGTCCAAGACTTTATTGATTGAGAGTGGAATCTCTCACTACTGCTAAAATAATTAATACAAGTGGTCGTGTACACCCAAAAACAAGAATTTTTTATCTTAGGAGTGGGAATATGAGATGTGGTGTAGTGATAAACCTTCTTTAAAGTGTTTTAAAGTTTCTAAAAGAAATTATTTCATCCAGAAAAAATATGGAAATTAAGGTAAGTATGTAGATAAAATCAATGAAGGAATATTTATAAGCTACTCAACTATAATTAAATCCAATAAGTGTTTCAACAAGAGGATCAATTTTTTTTTAATTAATGATGTAAAACTAATTTAAGGTGAAGTTAATAATAGTTATAGATTACTAGTATCTAAAACATTTGTGAAGAAGTAATGATGTGAATTTTAAGGAGTTAAAAAATATTCTTAAGGATGATGATTCTAAAGTTGAATTATATGATGAACATATTGTTAAAGGTATTCAATATATGACTCAAATAATAAGGAAAAGAGTTTATGTTTATCTTAACAACATTATTATAAATAAATATTCTCTAACACAAACCTATATAATGGGAATTATAAAGAAAATTTATCTAATATCATATGAGGAATCAAAAACATTTGAAGAGGTAGGAAATAAAATGACCAAACATGGGTTCTTGTATAAAAACATAAACATCATAATGTGATTGAAAAAAAAAAGTGTATTTAAGAAAAAGTAGAAAAATCATGGAAGAGTATTCTAAAATAAGTCAAGGCTAATATATAAATGGCATTCTTATATTAAAGGAATTGATGTTAAGGAAATATTTTCATTAGTGGAAAGGTTGGAATAAATCACACTTTTCCTTGTTATGAAAGTATAAAGGAAGTTTAAAATATATAAAATGAATATAAGAACATCATTTTTAAATGAATTATTGAAAGAATATGTATGAATCAAACACATGATAGGAACTCTTATTTGAGATGATAAAGAAAAAACTTATGGGATAAAAATGGATTTATTTATATTAAAGAGAGAACCCCTTTCATGGTATACATAAATTGACATGTAACTATGAAATATGGATTTTAAAAGTAGAGGGTTTGACCAAAACCTCTATGTGAAAGCCTTTGATAAAGATAAGTTTATGGTAATTCTCTATATGTATGATATCATATTTTGTGGGAATGAGTATAATTTTGTTTAAATATTTGATAATTTAATTAATTTAGAATTTTAGATATCAATGATTCTAGAATTAACCTACTTTATTGGACTATAATTATATCAGAATGAAGGTTACACGTTCATCTCACATTTGAATTATACAAGAGAGATATTAAATAAGTTTAGAATGGAAGACTATGAACCTATTTCAACTTCAATAATGTTTTTAAATAAACATGAAAAACATTAATATACAATAAAATTTGTTTCAATATAGTAAATAATGACTATTAGTATCCTATTATAACTCACAGCAATAAGTATTAATATCATTTATTTTATGTGATTAGTAGTGTATTTTTATAATTGTTTGAAGAAATAACATCGCTCAATGATAAAGGGAATAATGAGGTATATTCTGACAACAATGAATTATATGTTAGTTTTTAAAGTTGGTTTAGATTGATATTTGGTGTATTAATTGGATGTGTACGAAGTTAGAGATGTTATATATCAAAAATCCATAAGTGGTAGAGCATTATTCATTAGAATAAATTGTGTCGGATGGGTCAGTAAAAAGTGGGAAAGTATATCTGTGGTCACAACAAAGGTATAATACATCTAAATTTCCAATGATTACACTCAATTTATGTGGATAAATTATAAATTAAATGATCTTGGAGAAGTAGTGCGGTGACTAATAATTATTCAATCCAACAGTAAGAGTTTTGTGAAGTTAACAATGAACTTTGTATAGTATTCTCACACAAAACATATCAAAATTCATTATCACTTTATAAAGGAAAATTTTGAGTGTGTTATTATGAAATTATTATTTTTTGTAAATCAACATCAATTAGAATATATCTTTATGATGTTTCTATCCATTGATGTGTATGAAAAGCATTGGTTAAACCTTGGATTTCAAACATATACCTCTAACTAAGTAGGATAGAAGTCCCCTAACAATGGTAAATATATTACTTAATTTAGTAATTGTGTATGTTGTATGTGATTATATTGAGTTAACTATAAAAAATATAGTATAGAAATGATTCATGGGGAATCATATTCAATAATTATAAATATCTAAATTGTATTTAAAATGTTTTAATGAAATCAAGGGAAATAAAATATGAAAAAAATGGAAAACATTGTAAGAACTAACATATTCTCTTGTTTTATAAAATAAGAATTGGCTCACAGGGTCTTAGATAATTTTTTAAACTCTTTTCTAGGTTAAATTAAATAGTCACTAAAGAAGAAAGTGAAGAGTGAAAATTTCTAGTTCATGGGTATGTCTTATTTGAGTTTTAATTTTTCTTTTTATTCATTTTTAGAGTTCCTAGGATTCAAGGGTTGTAAATTTGGTTTTGGAGAAAAAATACATTGGAGCATGGTTTTTATAACCATGTTACTAATCGTACTAGAGGGGTGTTTAGGGGATAAGAACATTTTCCATGGAGTGATCATGGTTTGTTTAACCATTAATATTTTAATAGAAATCATATGTCTTCAATTTTGAGAAATAGTTTCTTATGCATAGTTAGAACATAGTTTGTTTGAACATGTGGCCAAACCATGTGGTTTGTCTAGGTCTTTAAAAAAGTGAGAAATAATCTTTTTGCCTTGATGGGTTTAACTCTTCTTAGCCTCTATTTTCTTCCCCATCACAAGTAGACCTCTCCATTGTCTTAAAAACTCCTCCTCTTGTATTTTTTATGGATTCCTATTGATTAATTAGTGGTTTTATATTATGTTAATCCTTTTTCATCATGATGTATTTTTCTATCCCTCTACTCTACCTTTGTTCTTAATTTTTCATAGAAGTGTGAAACCCTATCAAGACCCATGGATGATTATAGTCATGTTAATTGGGGTTTTGGTTTGTTTATTTATGGTTTAGGTGGGTGAGGACATCTCTCCATTGAATCTAGAGGTTATCTTCTAAGGAAACAAGTTTGGAGTTAATTTTTAGGCAAGTATCTCTATTTAAGGACGTTTTTCATGGGTAACCTTTGATTCTTAGTTTCCTTTGAATTTTATTTATTAAATTTTCTTTAAATATATTTATAATTTATTTATTAAACATGTTTCTTGAGATGTATTGTTTATATTTTAAATTTTATTCTTTAAATTGGTTTTTCAAAGGGATATGGATTTAATGCACTCCATGGTTTTTTTAAAATGGATAATTGTTTTTTGGTTCTTTCAAATGGGGGTTTTGAAGGGTTTTAAAAGAGGTATTTCATTGAATTGAATACATGACATGTTATTTTATTAATGTTTTATGAAATTGGTTTTAAATAACCTATGAGATAAACCCTTATTATAAATTTAAATGGATTTTTAAAGTGGGTTTCGAAAGGGGGATTCACCTTGGGGAAGTCATTATATTTAAATGATCATGTTTGTACTTGAGGAAGATGTTTTACTAAAATGGTCATGTAGTCTTATTAAATTATCTTTTAAAATTTATTTTATGTTTTCTACTTTTTGACGTTGATATGTTTTTCATTTGTTAGAACATGGGTAACCTTGGGTGTGTGAGATTTTGAAGCATTCTCCAAGGGACCAAGTTATCCTTTGGGAGGAAGACCAAGTGAGCTTTCAAAAGTTTTTCCAAGGGACCGAGTGAGCCTTTGAGAGGAAGACCAGGGCACATCCAACTTGTTGACCAAGGGACTGAGAGAGCTCTTGGATGTTTGGGATTTAAGAAGATCTAGATACATTCTAACATCTAGTATTTGCTTAGCGAGATTGGAAAAAAAATTTAGTCTATGTTTTTACAGACACCTATGGTTTGATCTCATAGTGCACATTACTTATGTGTGATTGGTTTTATATGATTTATAAATACTATTAGTGCCATGTTTGGTTAATTCATACCTTGTTCTCATGCAATATTTATCATTATTTGGTTATGAAATGATGTTATGCACATTAATTTATGTTTAAAACCCTTTTTTTATATTTGACATTTATTCTATTTTGGATTATGCTCAATTCCATCTATTGGTTATGTGATACATCCATGTTTATGCTCATTTATATACCCTGTTCGGGTGTGTTAAACATATTTATTTCAGGTTTATTTATTTATTTATTTGTCCCTTGTTTACTATGATTTTGAAAAATGGTTTGTTTTTTATAAATATCAAACGGATTTCAAAATTAATTTTTCCAAGTAAAATTGTATTAAAAGTGAACTTGGTCTTTGAAAACTGATTTTTAAAAGTAGAAGTTTTTTTAATGGATAAAGGTCTTACATATATTCATGGTTTCATCATACTAGGTTTTGTGCCTCACACTATAAATATCCCTTTTTGTGTATGCATCCCTTGTTTTACAAGACATGGGTAAGGGAAAAGGCATTGTATCATTTGGTGACCCTTCTTGATCACCAATGACCATAGTGGTTTCAAGTTGGTGGAGACGTGGTCTCATGGAGTTAGTTTTCATGGAGTGTTTTTGGGATTTCATATCATTGGGATGTTATGTATTTTACCTTATTGACTTTTCCCCTGTCTTGAGATTTTTTATGTTATGACCATTGGATATCATGTTTATATTTGTTTATAGATTTTTATGTGGTTAATTATGATATAATTTTGGGTTATTACTATGTTTACTCTATTTTATATTTATATATGTTGATCCCATGTATTCATTTGTCATGGATTTTTAATTCATGGATGGTTTATACTATAGTTTAAAGAGAGAAACCATTCCTAAAAGATTATTTTTTATTCACTGGTGCTTATCAACAACTCGTAGAGATTGGGAATGGGATTCGATCCTTATCATGTGTCAGTCTAGGTGAAGGTTTAGATTGACCCATTATGGTTCAATACAAAATGGTCTTAAATCATTCCCACTTGTTATTTGGGGTGTGTATGTGTAGTCTAGATACTTGGATTGTTGTCAAGACTCAGGTGGAAGGTATGAGAAAGGGTATATATATCTCTTCGTTGCACTAAACCTTAAATTTCAATGGGTGTATTAGTCTTTATTTTTGATCATGAGTTTATATTTGGATATTTTTATTGATTTTGATTTTTTTTGATGTTTTGATCTTCATTAAGTATATTAGAGATTTTGGGGGTTGGTTTGAGTTTAAGAGGTTAAAGTGGTTAATGAATCAGGGTTGCACAATTTATATGTCTGGCCTAGTAAACCATGTGGAAACTATATATAATGGATATGTAAACATGATATTATATGTTTCATGGTTGCCTCATAATTTAATATCTTATGCATCCAAACCAAGCATAATGTTATTTCTCCTTCAGATTCATTTTTCCCTCCTTTTATCCTTAGATTAATTCAAATGGAGTATAACATCGGTCATCTATTAGATAGGGGAGTTTTCTTATAGTTATTATGTAATTTTATGTGGTAGAATATAGTTTTATTTGAGACTAATTCTAGTATGGTTGTTTTTTTTTACCTTGGGGACTTTATTTTGTGAAATGAAATAAAATGGTTTTCAGAATATAAGAGAGATATTCCATTAGCTGTTTTATTTTTGAAAACTATTTTGGGGTGATTTGGAAAATATTTTTGGTTTTATTGATAAAAAACAAATTGTTTTTATTTCAAAAACTGGACCTAAGAATAAAAATTGTGTGAAAATAATTTAATATTTAAGTGTGGGATTTTTTGGAGGATTTAATTCTTAAAGGGGTGTTTTAAAAACATGGTTAATTTGAATATTTTCAAAGAGTGATGGATTTCAAAATAGAATTTGTAATGTTTTTTTAGAAGTTAAAAATGAGATTGATGATCAAAGGGTTTTTTGGTCTATTATAAAGGCCTTGGAATGCTTTAAATATGTACAATTTTTAAATATATGAAAAACTTTTTGGTAATGTATTTTGGGCATTCATTTTTTCAAAATTTAAATGATATTTTAATAAAAGAAAGGGGGTTTACCTTGGTTTAAATGATTTTTTAGACCATTGTGTCTTGGTAACGGGTTCAATTTTTTAATAAGAGTATTATAGGAGAATGTTTTATTTTCCATGTGATATTCTTAAAGAGGTTAAAAAAAATTCAAAAGATTTTTTGAAATAGGTGCTTTTATTTGTTCCCATGGTTATGGGACTGATTTTTTAAGTGTGGGAAGTTAATCTCATGTATTATATAGGTTTTTAAATTCCTCCTAAAAGGCCTTTACCAAAGATATGATATTATTTATAGGAGTTCTCATATGATGGTTTCATCAACTTTTCATATTTCACCTTGTTTATTTTTTACTACACCCAAACTCCTAAAAGATTAGGGGATTCGGGCCTTGTTTTTTATTAGAGATTCATAGTTATGAAAGAGGATCCCTAAGGCTTGTTGGAGCCCTAGTAATTGTATTAAAATAATTACAACCGTGATTTTTTTTAATTAAGGGATAGATTTATTTTGTACCCTTTTCTTATTTTGTCATTCCTTTGAGTGCTTAGTAGTTTTAAAATTCCCAGATTGTTATGTTGATCTCTTTGTGATAGTATTTTTAGATTTTAAATGTATTCAATATGGTTTATCTTTTGGAAACAAAATCCTAGAATTTCAAGTGGGTATTAAAATAGTGAGTAGTGGAAAGTAATAAATGTTGTTTCAAAATTGAATTTTGTATTTTCTTTAAAAGGTGTTAGACCCATTAGAGTCACAAAATACAGTGGGAAGTGTGTTTTTGAGATTTCGAAAGGTTTTTTCTTGGTGATTCAAGTGGTGGTGTAAATTTTAAAGAGATATGAAATTGTTATAAAAACTATTTTTTAAAATAAATTAATTTTTTAAAATGATTTGGATCACGTTGGGTCATGATTTGAATTTAAAAGTGGTGTTTAATTACATTTTAGAGTTTTAAATTAAAATGGGTTAGTTCTTGAAATTGTATTTCCCAATTATTTTTAAAAATTTATTTTGGAGATGTTTTAAAAATGGATTTATAGAGATCTATTTTAAAGAATAGTGTGTATTAGGAATTCAAATCATTGAGAAGTGACTTGGTATTCTGAGTATTTTGATAAAGGTATGTTTCTCACTTTGTTTTCTTAAATATATTGGGTGATTTTGAGACCATATTAAATCCTAGTAGGTTTATTATGATGTATTTATATCCTTTATTGGGATATTTTATGGGATTATAGTGGTAATTACTATCTTATATACCCAATTGTTATTTGGTTATGGTACCTTTTTCATATTGGGATCTATGGGCTTGTTGTTTGTATTTTAGGTAATATGTTGCTTACTCTTGTGTGAGTGGTCTTTTATTAACTTTCAAACTGGTTTGTGGAAATTATTTGGAAAGTGGATTTGAAAATCAAAATATTTTGATTTGAAATGAATATTTTATAGAATTGTTTTGAGATAGAGAGAAATAGGTTTTTTATATGTTATATGGATTTGAAAAAAAAGGTCCACTTTAGTGTTTTTATGTGTTTGGAAAAGAGTATTGGACTCATCCATACTCTTTTTAACAAAAAGGTGATGTGTTTTATAAAAATGTATTGAGGCCTCTAAAAAAGTGGTTTTTATCACGATTAGTTCCATTTAATATAAAATCAAATTGTTTTTTTAATTTTTGTGTGTTATTTTTATTTTAAATATTGGTGGTTTGAGTGGTTACCATACAGATTATGTGTATGGATTATTATTTTTCTCACCTTCTATTATGAATTCTGGTATTTTCTTATGTCATTCCCATTTTAAGGAAAATTTCTTATTGATGTGGGTGTGAGTATCCTTGGGGTTGACGATTGCATAATTGGTATGGATGTTTCCTTAAAACCAATGAGCACTTGGTAGTGTTAGATTTTTTTAGTTCTCTGTGGGATGGTGCTTTATGTTAAGTTCCTAGTTCACCCACAGAGTGAAGTGATCCGAGTCGAGAGTTTTGTGAGTGGTTTCCCTATACCCAACTTATTTATGTACGTTGATTACCTTTACATGTATATAGTTTGATATATACTGTGATTATCTAACTATAGTAGAATTAATACTTCTATTTCAACTATCTATATCATAATTTCCTAAGATTAGATGTCATATAAAAAGGATATAGAAGTTCCAAAGATATAATGAGAAGATAGATATACCATTATAGTAATCTTAATCTTATTTCCTATGGTCTAGATACATCATACTAATAGGATAGATTTGATGTTTGACTATCTGGTGTTGGGGGCTCATAATAATTGTGACTTCTTCTTAGGAGGTTCACACTTGGTGATCTCGAGTAGATTAGGTCATGAGGGCTAACCTACTAATTGGAACACCACATGTCTCAAGCATAATTGGTATTTCCTACCTATGAAAACATTTATTAGTATCCTAAATTGAGATTATTATCTATGTACACCATGTGATTACATACTTTAATGCATGATGAAAACCATGATATTTATTTAATGGTGATGTATCTTGCATTGGGTGCACCATCAGTCGTATGAAATTGATTGAATGCTCAAGATATAATATGTTTCTTTTGAAAGGAATTGATATCTTTGTACCAGTTCATTGGGATGGTAGTAACTCTATGAAATTCATAGTCATGGTAAAAGAAGGTAAGTTTTTTCATTAAGGACAATTAATAATAAAGAAATAAATGAAGATTAAAAAAAGTGTGTTCCCTATTTTATAAGATATCATGAGACAAAGAGATTATATTATATGGTGTGTTCTCATAAATGGTTATTGTTTTTATAACCATACCTTATCTCTTTAGGGGTCTTGATTGGTTGCAAGAATCCACTCTTGTTTTGTGATTATAACTAACAACTATTTAGATAAGTTCCTAGAGGGTTGTACACATATCATATTCAAAATTCCATGCATATTCTAATGAATATGAGTATAGGAAATGGTGGGACCCACTGTAGGGTTTGGAATATGTTTGGATTTTAAAAATCACTAAGAAATAAATAAAATAATTATTACTTGAGTATAGAATAATTGGAGTTGGATTTATTTATTTAATGAACTTACTAGTATTTAAGTGAATGAGAATATATTATTTTAATATTCAAGGTTTGTTTAATATTTATGGGAATAACTCATAAATTTAACAACTCTCTTTTATCATGTAATGTATTTATTATATCACATTTGTGTGATAAAAATATAATTGAAATTTATGACACTGTTTGTTTTTTATAACATGTTGTTTATGGGTTATTTAGTGGGTATTATATATTCGGAGGTCAGGATCCATATTATGGTATTTTATACCTCACTATATAATTAATACGAAGCTCTCATTCAATGTACTATTCATCACCAAAATGTGAGAGATTCTCTCACATATCTACCACATCCTTGAGAGAGAAAAATTTATTCCAAGTAATTGATTCAAGTTCTCTTTCATGGATCAAAGTATTGGTGTTGTAGTGATCATTGGTACATCAAAGGATTCATCAATACTCTATTCTATCACTTGAGTACTGTAGATAGGAGTTATTAAATACTTTTTAATGGTGTGTGGATGATCTATAGGAACCTAGAATCATTTTATTTTATCAATGGTTTCCATCAACATGTAGTTGTTGAACATCTCTTAAAATAAAATGAGGTAATTGTTAGATTTAATTGTTATGCTAAAATTCTTTAATGTCATATCCTCGACCTTTTATAGGGTTGTGCATTGTCAAGATGATGTTGTTTAATTATTATAATGATAAAAAAATTAAATCCCTAGCCCATCTACTTTTGTTGTGCACCCCAATACCCACAATTGGTAGTAGAGAAAACATGTGAATTTATAAGCCTATAATAAAATAAATTTTCATTAAATTCATGTGGAGGGAATCATTATGGTCCAATCACACTAAATTGGGCTTCAATCTGATTTTGGACAACCAATTTACATACATCCATAGTTTTAAATGAAATTGAAATAGTTTTTTATAGGTTTAGAAAATTAAAAACATATATATATATATATAATTACATATATTTATTTATTCTAGAGGTGGTTTTCTAGAATCCGGATGGAATAGTTCCTAGTGGAAGGATAATCGATGCAAAAAATTTATAAATTTTTTAAACAAATCCCTAAAGTCCTAAATATCATAACCATTGAGAAAATTTTGAAAACACCCAAATTTTAAAATTTTATATAAAGGGGGAGGAATCCCATGAACGCCACAAAAAATGATTAAAGGTGGCATCTTAACTGTCCTTGTAAAAACTTACTCCCCCCACCAATTTTTGGGGTGTATATGTAGTAAGCCACCTGCCTATGGTGAGCAGAAATTTAAAAAAAGTTTTTTTTTATTTTCTAAATTGGTAGAACTACCCCACCTACCCCTTATCCCACGTACAACCACACAGGACACCTCCACCGACTAGTCTAATGGTTGGATCGGGTTCTCCCAACTTATACAGGGTGAGTTTGGGCCCTGCCTAGTGGTCCATTCCCCTTATAGGGCCATAAATGGTTGAGAACCCTTTTTAAGGGGTTTCTAGGAATCCCAAGGGTCCCAATTTGTTTTAAAAGAATAGGAAAAAAACTGGAATGTTCTGAAAAAGTTAGGGACCACATGATTAATATTTTATAAATTAAAATTAGTTAAAGTTATTTTAATTCATTTAAAATTTCCTTGAGATAAACTTTTTTTATACTTAATTTTATTACATAATTATTATTTTCTATGAATGATCGTGAACATTGAATGAAAAAAATTATGGAATTTAATTTATTTATTTTATTTTTGTAATTGTTTTCGATGATTGTAATAATTAATTTATTGTTGATGGTTTGTGTATCATATTTACATTCTTTATATGCATAAGGTTACGTGAACCCATGATTAGTATTCTACATGTTATTTTCAAATTCCTTATTATTTACATTTAATTTTGAGGATATTATAAGATGATAAGCACATCGAGATGAGGTATTATTATATACCGGATATGGATACATTGAATTCTGGTTCCAGCTATGATACGAGTCATATATGACTCATGTATTCAACCCCTAGGGTTAGGGTTGATCTCTTTACCCCTTATGGATCAACCAATAATAAATTCTCAAGATCAACCATGGTTTTTATTTAATTTATGTGTGGTTTATTTAATGTTTTGAGAATATTCATGTTTATATGATCACATAAAATAAAAAAAAATAGATTAATTTTTTTTGAATGTTTTCTGTTTAATGCATTTTAAATTTGTGAGAATGATCACATAGTATAATAATATCAAATATAAAATGAATCCATTCATCAAGTAATACTATTTACCTTAATTAATTATTAATTCGTAACATATTCTACCTCTTAAATTTGAAAAACAAAATCAGGTGTATGAGGTGCTCGTCAGCCCTAGTTGAGGTTGCCTCATATAGCTGGTGAATTATTATGAGAGTTATGGGTTGAAGTAACTATACTATAATAAAATAAATGTAAAGTGTTTAGTAAATAAATGATACGATTCATAGAATATGGGACTTTACTCAGCAGTTCAAGGTGCCATGAGTAGATGTAGTTAGCCAGTGTAATGCCTACCTTGGAACTTTTTGAGTGGTTTTATAGCTATATAATGGAAAATAAGGATATGTTTCAAGGATCATTTCCACTAAAATACTCAAGGTACTGGGTATTCTGAATCTAGTAGTGAGGGATACTTGGGTTTGATAAAATAGTGGGAGATTTTTAATGATTTAATTAATAGGTAATGTCTAATAGGTAATCAAGATAAGTTCTTAAATGTTAAGTTTATTTGTGATAGTTGAAATGGAAAACACAAGCATCAATTAAATATAACTATGATTTATAATAGATAAAGAGAATATCATGACATACCATAACATTCTAGATTGGTACATACACTTGCGCCTAGTATTATATGCTAAAAGAGTAAGGTTTATGTGCTAGAGTCCACACTTCCTACTGATCCTACTCAGGGATAAGGAAGGTGGATAAAGAACAATATTAGAAGAATGTATATGATACACTATATATATAGTGTATCATGTTGTCAATGATTTTAATCAACTATATAAAATGAATGAGGATAAATATTCCTATAAGATGATATCTCGTATCCTAGAGTTATATCTAGAGAGATAAAGAAAATAAAGATATGAGATATCAAGAGAAATGTATAGGTTCATGCTAGAATAAGGGAATCAAGAAGGACCTCATATACTCAAGATGATTGGGAATATTGAGAGACTTGAATTCCATGGGTTCACAGTAAACCAATAACTAAAAATTAATCTTATTATTGTCTCTTCATTACCTAGATTTTTGACTTTTATCATCAATTACAACATGAATAACAAGAAAAAATCACTCTCATAATTATTTTATTTATCTATCCATGTTGATTAGGATATGACTAATACTAACGCTTCAGTACTTATATTGAACATGAGGAATAAGGGAATGGCTAAGTGGTATAAGGATAAACCCAATATGAAGACACGAAGACACCATCCCTCAAATAATCCAAAGATATAGAGGGATGGTAATTATAAGGAAGTTATATACTTTTTATTTAGAAATAAATTCCACTAGAAGAAGAATTTCATGGCTGGGAAAATGAAAAAAGGTTATTCTTATACCTTGGGTATTTTTTTCATTGAATTCAGTCTATCTTTATCTAAAATTTGGGTATTTTTCAAAACACTTGGCTCACATGTTTTTATTTACATATAGGAACCAAGTAAATTCCAAAGGATTGTGAAGAGAGAGGTGGTTCTATAGGCCACAAATGGTGCAAGACAAGTAGCCTTGGAAGTGGTATACTATCATCTAAATTTTTCTAGTGGTTTGGTTATTATATTGAATAATTGTTATTATGTTCCTTTGGTTACCATAAACATAATCTTACTGTTGAGTTTAGACAATATGGGATTTAATTTAAGTTTTGGAAATAAGTGTTATATCATTTATAAGGGTAAAATAAGTTATTTTATAGTATATATTAATAATTTCTTTTATATAATTGAAATTTAAAACCTTGTTTTGGAAATCAATGAAAAAACTAATGAAAATGACTCATATAATACCCTCATATGGAAGTTCATGTTTGGTTATGTAAATGAGAATAATTTATATATGTTAAATCAAGAACATTATTTAGAATATATAGATTTAAAAAACATGGATGTATGTCATGCTTGTTTATAAGGTAAATTGACTAAATATACCTTCACTAAAAATGATTAAGGGTTATATATCTATTATACTTTATTTGCACTGATGTCAATAGTCTGTTTTTTGTAAATTTAAGTGGTGGTATTTCATACTTAATTAATTTTACTGGTACTTATTTTAGGTATGTTTATATCTACATAATGAGGTATAAGTAATATTATTTTAGGATGTTTTAGGAATACCAACAAGAAGTATAAAACTATCATGGTAAGAAGATTAAGGTACTATTTTTAGACAGAGGTAGAGTGTAACTCAACCAAGCTATCATTGATCTCTTAAAGGAGTGTGGGATGGTATCCCAACTCACTCATACTTATATAACATAGTGGAATGGTTTTAGTAAAAGTAGTAATTACACCTTTATTGACATGTTCAGATCAATGATAAGTCATTCAACTGTTTTATTATCCTTTTAGGGATACACATTACAAACAGAAACATATAACCTCAACTAAGTACCAACTAAAGCAACAGATGGGATTCCATGTGATTTATATTATGGGAACAAACCTAGTCTCTGACACATACATGTGTGGGGATGCAAGTATTTTATTCAAGATTATATCTAGTGAAAAATTATTATTTCGAAGCACGCATTTTATATTTATACGTTATCCTAAAGAGACTAAAGGATATTACCTACATAACCATTTAAATATAAAAGTGATTGTGGTTAGACATACAATATTTATAGAAAGGGAACAAATTTTCAAGAAAAATAGTGGGAGAAAGACTTAATTCGATGAATTTAATGTTATAAATGCATAAGAGTTGGTACATATCCATAAGTGATAGTTGGAGATGAAGATGTTCCTAAGATTGAATAGTTCTACCCGATAGGTTATAAAACCCAAGAGATATTATTTCTTTTCAATATGTTAGGTGACACATTACTCTTATAAAATTACGAACCTCTATCCAACAAGAAATTAGTATATGGAAATTATGGTAATGAATGGAAAGAATACATGCATTCTTAGATAGATTCCGTGTATAAAAATAAATTTGAGATTTTATTAGACCCTTCAGCTGATGTAAAACCCATTGGATGTAAATGAATATTCAATAAAATATATACATGGATGGTGAAGTAAATACCTATAAATCATAACTGATTGCGAAGGGTTTCAAGTAACATCAATTTATATACTATGATCCCTTTCACCATTTGTGATGCTGAAATACATAAGAATTTTTCTTGTAATATCAACCTTCCATGATTATGAAATTTGGAAAATGGATGTTGAGAATGATTCTCTAAATGGGAATTTGGTTGAAAACATTTATATGACTCAAACCAAAAGTTTCATTAATTTAAAGAGTGAAAATAAATTATGAAAGTTGTAGAGATCTGTTTATGCGTTAAATAAAGAATCAAGATAATGGAATGTTTATTTTAATGAGGCTACAAGAGAATTTTGTTTTTTTCAAGAATGAAAGTGAGTCATGTTTCTACAATAAGTTTATTGTAAATTCCATCATTTTTATAATATTATATATTAATGGTATATTAATTATGTGAAATGAAGTGAAAATCTTAAAGTAAATTAATACTTGGTCAAATAAATAATTCTCCATGAAATATTTAGGTGAATAATCCTACATCCTATGGATTAGGATCTATCATGATATATCTCAGAGGCTACTTGTAATAATTCAAAGTGCATATATTGAAAAGGTACTCAAAAGGTACAATATGGAACAATCCACGATGAGTTTTCTTTCCAATGTCACATGGTATAAATATCTCAAACAAAATGTGTCTAAAACACAAGATAATGTTGAAAATATTAGTATAATACTTTATTATTTAGTAGTGGGATCTATCATGTATGACATGTTATATACTAGGTGTGATGTTGCCTTTTCTTTACATGTGGTGGGAATATATCAAGATAATCCAAGAGAGATGCATTGAGAATATATAAAAACTATCTTAAAGTACTTGGGATGAAAAAAATGATATATTCATAGTGTATAGAGGATATAGGTAACTAGTTGTGAAGGGATACATTGATTCTAGATTCCAGAGAGATTATAATGACCTGAAATCATAGTCAGGCTATGTCTTTTCACTAAATGGTGGTGTGGTGAGCTAGAGAATCTCAAAGAAACCTATGTTCATCAATTACACATTAGAATATGAGTATATATTTTATTAATATGTGTCTAAGAAGGAAGTATAGATACAAATATTTATCTCATATATTGGTTTTTTTCCCATAAGTAAATACCTTATTCCAGTTTATTGTGATAAAACTACAACAATGTCCCTTTCTAAGGAGTTCAGGTCACACTAAGGGATAAAGTATATAATTCATATGTTTTATCTCTTGAGGGATTTTACTTATATAGGTGATGGTGTAGTTAGCAGAGTCTCCATAGAGGATATTATATAATACCCCCTAATATAATCCTTATCTAAGAAAAATAATGGTTCTCAATTGAGATCTATATGGTTAAAGATTGTTAGCAGTTGACTTTAGTGAAAGTGTGTTTGTTGTGAGTGGGATCCCAAGACCCAATTCCTTTATGTACATTTATTACATTTACATGTATAAGGTTTTATATATACTTGTTTGTATCTTAACATAGTAGTATTGATACTTATACCTCTAATATTTATATGGTATTGTCCTTAGATTACTTATCTTATAAAAATGTTATAGAATTTCCAAGAATATAATGGGAACCTAAAGATACCATGAGAGTAATTTTAAACTTATATAATATGGTCAGGATACATCATACCGATAGTACATATATGATGATTGACTATCATGTGTTGGGGGATAATAAGTAATAAGACTTATTCTCATGAATTTTACACTTGGTGATCATGAGTATATGAGATCATGAGGATTGTCCCACCAATAGAAACACCATTTGTTTTATGTTTCATTGGTATTTCCTATCTACAAACACGTGTATTAGTCTTCTAACTTATTATTATTATTAGTTTTTTCCATTTGATTAATTACATTTATTCAAGATGAAAACCATTAGAATTATGTCATGGATAATTAGCTTGTGTTGGGTGTGACTTTGGTTGTATGACATTTATTGAATGGTCAAGATAGAATTATTCACTTCCAAGATAAAGTGATATCTTATGCCCAGTTGGTCAGGATGGTAGTGCATTCACTAAATCCATATCCCTAGTATAGGAAGGTAAGTCTTTCCAATAAGTTCATTGAATAATAAAGTAATAAAGGATGATTTTACAAAGTGTACATCCTAATTTATGAGATATGATGAGACAGAGAGATTAAATTATACAGTGTGTATTTGTAGGAGGTTGTATTTCCTTGTCTATTAGGGTATTAATAACTTTTTAGACTCCACTCTTAGTCTAGGAGTAGTACTCACTGATATTAAGATAATGTTCTAGAGGGTAACACACTTAGTATATTCAAAATTCTATCCATATTATACTGAATATGAGTATGGAACATGGTGGGCCACACCACAAACTGTGGGATATTTCTTAGTATAAATGAATACCAAGAAATAAATAAACTCATTATTATTAGAGTATATAATAATTGAAATTGATTTTATTTATTTGATGTATTTACTAGTATTTAAGTGAATGCATGGGAAACTATTTAATGAATGAATATTTTTTTTCAAGTTTTATTTAATATTTAGAGGAATAATGAGTTGATTTAATGACTCACTTTATCATGTAATATATTTATTATATTATATGTGTTAAAAATATAAATGAAATGTATGAAATGGACGGTTGGTAAAAACATGTTATTTATGGATTATTTAGTGGGTATTATATATTTGGGGTTAGGATCCATTTCTAGGTATTTCATACCTCACTATATAAGTAAGATAAGGATATCATTCAGTGTACTATCAACCACTTGAATTTGAGAGCCTCTCACTCATCTCTCCCACATCCTAGAGAGAGAAGTACCAAATACAATCTATTGATCCAAGTTCTCTTTCACATATCAAAGTATTAGTGTTTTGGTGATCACGGGATATCTAAAGTTTCATCGAATCTTCATGCTAGTACTCTAGAATTGATTATCAGTATTTATGTGGACTTTTTCAGTGTTTGTGGATAATCTAGAGGGATCTGATTTTAGATCACTCAAGAAATAGTTGTTGAAGATGTGTGGTTTTCAAATGTGACTTCAAATCTAATGAGGTAATTTTTCAATTTAATTTTTGTACTTAAATTATTTAACATATGATCCACAACTTATTACTAGGATACACATCACCAGGTCAGCATTGTTACATTGTTCTAGTGATAAAAATTTCAAATATTTGTCCCATTCACTTTCACTGTACACCTTAATACAACCAGAGATCCCAATTTTTTTGTGAATTCCCTTTAGTTATCCCTTGTGGAAGTGATCTTTCTTAAGTTGGATGATGGATTTACCGTGTTTATGTTGGGTTCTTTAAGGTTAGTTTTCCTTTGAGGAAGTGTAAATTAGTTCCATGGTAGTTCCAAAGTGTTCCCTATAATTTTTAGAGATTATTTCTCATAATGGATGTCTTTACTCTTGGTGTTCTATTTTTCTTACCCCAATTATAGAATTTATAAATTATGTGTAGACCTGTGTTTGGTCTCTTTTACCTTTTAATATTGAAACAATGATCATGGTTCGGTTCTTCTTAAAGGCTCCTGGTGGTTGTGTGGACTTAGTGGTTTTTTAAATTGGAAACATCAGTGGTTAGAAGTTTCCTTACTAAGGTCCTATTTAGTTTCTTGTTGTCCAACTCACCTCATTTCACAGGGTGTACGTTGTGACTCATTCTATTTACTTTCATCTTTATTAGGGATTTTCTAGTGGTAGAAATTGACATATTGAAAAGGTTTGAGACACCCTCAGGATCAAAGGTATGTTTTATTGAGTTTCTTTATTTTTATTCATTCTTTTAGATTATAGGTATCTAAGGTCAAAAATTTGGTTTTTGGGGAAAAATACATTGGCGTATAGTTGGCACATAGTTTTTTAAAATGTGTAACTAATAATGTAGGAGGCGTGTTTTGAGGATAAATCCACTTTGCATAACTTGAGCATAGTTTTTCAAACCATGTATAGTTTAGTATAAATCTTGAAACTTCATCTTGGGGAGAAAGTGGTTCACATGTGATTGGAACATGATTTGTTGAACTATGCGGCCAAACTATGTGGTTTTTCCAGGTCATTTAAAAAATATAATAAATTAATTTTTTTATGAATTTAATTCCCCTTAGTATCCCTTTTATTCCCCATTTCATGAAACCCTCTCCTTTGGATTAGGAGCTCCTAATATTGTATATTTGGCGGATTTCTCTTGATTGCTTGATGGTTTGTCTTAAGGTAATCCCTTTTATTAATTATTTTTCTTCCCCTCTCCCTAATCTACCATTTTTCTTCCTTTTTCATAGAAGTGTGAAACCATAGGATTCCCTATGGCCTAATATTGGGTATTCATGGGGGTATTAGTTTTTTTATTTATGTTTTAGGGGATTGAGGACCACTCCTCATAAAATCTAGTGGTTTTCATTGAAGGCAACAAGTTTGATATTTATTTCAAGATGTTTGTATCTATTTAAGTTCATTTTCCATGTATATCCTTTGATTATTATTTTCTATTGGTTTTTGTTTATTAAATTTACTTTAAATTTATTTTTGATTTATTTCTTAACCATGTTTGATGTAATGTAAGGTTTATATTGAAATTTGATGCTTTAAAGTGGTTTTTCAAAGGTATTTGACTTTAATGCACTCCATGTGTTTACTAAATGGATCGAAGAGTATTAGTTTTTCAAGTGGGGTTTTGAATGGTTTTTCAAGGAGGTATCTCATAGAGTTGAATGCTTAAAATATTATATCATAAATGTCTTATGAAATAATTTTTAAATGGACTATGTGATCAGTACTTGTTATGAATTTAAATGGATTTTTAATGTGGGTTTTAAAAAAGGGGCTTCACCTTCAGGGAAGGAATTATATTTAAATGGGCATGTTTCACCTTGAGTGGGTGCTTTACTAAAATTGAAAAGTTAGATTATTAAATTTTCTTTTGAAATGGATTTTATGTTTACCACTTGTTGATGTTGATATGTTTGGAATTGAGTAGAGTATGGAGAACCATGGGTGTGTGATCTTAAAAAGTGTTTTCAAAGGGATTGTGTGATACATTCGGAGTAAAACCGACTGAACTTATATAATGTTTTATAAGGAATTGATTGATTCTTTCATAGAAAGATAGAGTGATCCAACTCACTAACCAAGGGACTAAGAGAGTTATTAGATGTTCAGTATTGGGGAAGAGTGAGAGATCTTCCAACTTGTTAATATTACTTAACAGGATAGTAAATTACATTTTACTCTAAGTCACAATATACCCTTATGGTTAGAGACCATGGTTACATTAGTTATGCTTTTTTGGTTTTATATGTTTTATGAATTATGTTAGTTCCATGTGTGGTTATGTTTTAATTTGTGATAATTCCCTCTTTATCATTATTTAGTTATGAAATAATTTTACTACTATGTGTTTATATTTAAAACCTTTTTTATTATATGTGATGTTGATTATGTTTATTCGTATTCCCATTCACATCAATTAGTTATATGATTATTCCATGTTTATGCTCATTCCTATACATTTTTTTGGGTGTTTTTCTTATGTTTATGATGGGTGTCTTTATATTTGAGCCTTATTTACCATTATTTTGAAACATATTTTGTTTTTAGAAAAAAAATGGATTTCTAAATTTTTGTTATCAAGTTAAATTGATTTTAAAGTGAACATGGTTTTTGAAAAATTAGTTTCCAAATAAGACTTTTTGTTTTTCATGGATAAAGGCCTTATATGGATTAATGGTCATATCCTATTGGGAATTTTTCCTCACACCCTGTATATACCTTTGGGAATATATGAACCTTGTTTTTTAGTACACTAAAAAGATAAAGGGCACCTATATATTTTATGATCCTTCTTGGTCACTAATTTTTATAGTGGGATTGAGTTGGTGCAGATGTGTTCTTACATAGTTAGCTCTTACAGATTAGTTTTGGTTTTCCATATCATTGAGATGTTATATATTGTTCCTTTTGGTCTTTTCCCCTATTTGTTTTTTGATTTGGTATTTTATAACCATTTTATATCTTGCATATGTTTATTTAGGGATTGATATGTGGTTTTTTATTATATTTTTATGGTTTGTTACTATGGTTACTCTATTGCATATTTATATGTTTTGATGATGTGTATTCGGTTGGTGGGTCCATCTAATTCATAGTTGGTTCATGCCATAGTTTCAAGGGAGAATCTATTCCCAAAAGGTTATTTTTTAGGACATAGTGCTTTCCTATAGCCGATGGTGATCTAGAACACACTTAGGGCCTTGTGGCGTGCCAGATCGGGTAACGGGTTAGGATAATCCGGGTTGGTTCACTACATGAAGATTGAGACCTTTAATAAGAAAATATGAGAATTGTTTTTGGTTTCATTTGATAAATTAATAAACTTTAAAGACTGGTGATTTGTGAATTATCTAATAAATGGGGGATTCATAAATGTTTTTCAATGATAAAATATAAAGAAAAATACCTTTGATTTTTATTATCAGAGGAGAAGATACAAAGGCACCGATGGATAGATATAGTGGTGATGGGTGTATGGATGAGTTAATAAAAAATCAAGTGGGGAAAATGTTACATCATAATTTTGTAATGCTTGATTCGTTTTCATTTGGATTTTATGATTAGATTTGTTGAGAGATGGATATATTTAATGGATGTTTGAAGGTGTTTTTTTTATGATGTAAAACACCAATATGCGACCATCAGGGTCATTCCATGGATGGTTTTTTCAAGTGTATAAATATATATAAGGTGATGGTAGATCCTGATATAGTGCATAGAGTCGCACCAAGAAAGAACATGTTCTTTTCTAAAGGATTAACCCAAGAAAATTTAGTGCTGCTCTTATGGGACATGGATGGTGTGTCATGAAAAAATGGAAACAAAATTCCATAATGAACTACAACCTATAATTAAAATGTTGTTAATGCATTGATAATCGGAATGTATCATGTTCTAACACCTAAGACATGAAAATTTGGTATTTCTTAATTTGTTGTCAAAATAAAATAATACCATGTAGAAATTGATCATTCCATAACAAGTTATTAATATTTAAATTAAGAAGTTCACATCATGTCATAATGCATGGGTTACACTGTGATATTGGGGGACATTTCGCAATACAGAAATTTTGATTATTTGGTGTAGTTCTTGTTGGCTTGGTTTTAGTGAATTTATTCATCAAAAATATCACCATTCCATACTATGTCTAATAGTTAGAAGAAAATATTATAGAAACTAGCTTTTATTCTTCAATAATACACATTACATTGTTATGAATAAATAAACGAAAAATGCAATATAAATTGATGTCTTCAAACTTTTGTTAATTCATGGAGATTATGGATTAAACTTGAACGTTCAAAATAAATTTTAATGGTAATGATTTAATTTGGATAAATATAAGGGTTTGTTTTTTAATATAATGTGGTTAAGGATTTGAATTTGAATTTAAAAATTCAAATTCTTTGATGAGATACTAAATTTATATTGATTAATGTAAATATAAAGGGAGAATATATATATATAAGAACTAGAAGAAGGAATTTTAAGAGTGAAACATTGACTTTATTGAAAATAAATGATTTAAGGTGAGTTTTTACAAAATTTATTATCATTGAAGATTGGTTTTAGAAAGAATAAGTGGTTGTAAACACTTATTAAGATCAATCAATGAAGATAAAAACATCATGGAGGACACCCTTTGTCATATGGTGTCATTTAATGCATCATTATCCTTACAAAAATGACTTGTGTGTTGAAGTTATCAAAATTCGTATCCCTCTTGGTAATCATTGAGAAAAAAGGACAATATCATAGACCTTGGATCAATAATGATCTTATTATAAATATTATAATCATATAGTGGTGAATTAGTTATTATTAGGTATATCAAAATAGCATTGATATGTTCTCCTTGGATGTATTATAGTTCAGGTAAACCAAGTAAAATCTTGATGTCTGTGCTCTTTTCATTTCTTTATTTGGTTGTGAAATTTTGTTATTATTGTGATATATTATGAGTGTCTCTATAAATATGAGGATAATATCTGATAAATTTTGGAATAATATGAAAATTTTAGAACATCCCAATTCACCCCTCCTTGGTTGTATATTGGGAACTCGAGTTATAATAATTCATCTATATTAATATAAGTTTATGGATACATATTAATATAATTATATAAAAATATAAATACAATAAATTATATTGAAATATTAGTATACTCATGAAAATGTACATATATATACATATTAATATAAGTATACACACAAAAATACACACAAATATATATATATATATATATATATATAATGTAATTTAACATAGAAGAAGAATCCATATGAATTAAAAATTTTAATGAGAATTTAATGCTATAAATGTAACCGTGAAAGTTAATATGTGTATTTTTGTATTTATTTATTTATTTATTTTTATAAAATTAATAATGTATATGTATGTTTGTAAATAAATAATGTTTTTGGGCATAATGAATATAAAATAATGTGTGTTTATATATATATAATAAAAAACTAAACAATGTGTGTGTATAGATGTATGTATATATATTATTGCAACAAAGAGGTTGTATGTTAGATTTTTGGAAATCAACGTTGAAAATAAATGGTGTCAATTTAAGTTATATTTATGTAAAATTAATAAAGGATGTTGATATAGGATCAAAATATTAAGGGGTGATGAAAAGTAATCAAAGTGTAATGAATTTGGGCTTGGTGTATGTTTTGAATTTAGTTTTTGATGTTTTTTAATTAATTTGGCTAATTTTGATTTAAATGTTAAGGGATTTTTGTAAAATAAAGAGAAAATATGGGATGGTAAAGGTGGAATTTGTTTAAATTATACAGTAAAGACCATTCGTAACCTAGTGGTAGGGTGTTGAGTCCCCAATATAAGGATAGGGAAGTAAGTTCTTTCTGACCAACCACTAATTATCCAGTGGTTATGAAATTAGTGGTCACTGGACATCACATACCTGATATGTTCCAAATTTATTTTTTTATATGGGTATTTATTTCTTTACTCTATTTTTGGATTTGTATTAAAATAAGTTTTTTCTATTTCCAAGAGGTTATTTATATAACTTTATTCTACTTTAATCTATCTCTTTCCTTATCTACCTTCAAGTGGTGATTTCTTCTTCATTTCTTATCAGAATCATGATATGTAGGTAGCATTGAGTTCATCGTAATAATAGATTAAAATTCACTAAATTATTGTGTGAAGGTATCAAGGTTTAATTGTTACTTCATTCTAATTCTCCTTATATCCTTCTAATTTTGTTAATTTATGGATTCTTTGTATTCTAAGAGGGATAGAGTGTTTTATTTTGTGTAGATTGTTTATCTAGTATAAGGTAGATGACCTATTTAAATATTTGGTGTTTAATTGTGTGTTTTTATATGAAATTTGTACTAATTTTATCATTTAATGATTTGTGTGATCCAAGTTCCATGAGAATTTAGTTTAATTGAATAATGACAATTTTACTTGCATTTTTAAGTGATGAATATTTTCATATTAATATATTTTGTCCTAGAAATTTATACTAACGTGAGACAATTTTTTTCCCATGGGATAATATATGAAATAATTCATTAATATGATATTATTATTGTTATAGTAATTAATAATGAACTTATTTCATTTTTAATTGATCTTTTAATGTTATATGGTGGTATTAATTTTTTTGTTGCTACTTGAATCATTTTATTTTGTATATATTAGATTTAATTACTATGGATCAATTTTTTGAGTATATTTGTGTTTGGATTTTCTTTTACTACTATAATTAATGTAATTTTATGTGAAAATACTTGCATAATGGTGTAAACACATATAAATGCTCTAGAAAATTTTGATATGTGTATTGGTGATTTTTATGATTAAAATATTGAGCTATAAAGTGATGTGTTCTTATTGAAAATTAAATTTGGACTAATATAAAGTGCTATATAAATGTTTAAATGATTTATTAATGATAACATGGTTGAAAATTGGATTTAAATGGCTTGAAATTGGGATTTATATGTCAAACAAACTTGTATGAAATAATTTATCAAATCTTAAAGGTATTTTTGGAATTAAAATTATTTTCATGTGTCTTTACAAAGTAAATGTTTTATTCATATGGAATAACAATGTGATTATTTATGAAAAAGTTTTACTAAAAATAATGTTTTGTTTAAAACATTTTGACATGACTACTTTTTTGTGAAAAGTTTTGTGAATTTAGTCACCTTCAAGGAGCCTTGGGTTAGGCTATGTCATGAGATATTAATATGTGAGTCATGGGATTTCCTAGGCATTGTGTTAGGCTTAAGATTTATGAGATTCTATGTATTTGGAATAAAATGGGTTTACCCATGTGTTTGGATATTTTTTTCCATGGATGATATTATAGTTGTTCTAGCACTAATAAAAGTGGGAAAAGGTTATTTAGGTTCCATGATTATCACTTAATATTATAAATTTTATGTTGTAAATTATATTGTTAAATAATTTAATTTATTTTCACTTTTTATATATGGTCTTGTTAAACTTAAAGGGATTCTTAGGGTTTTAGTCGTTTCTAACAAGGTTTTTTCTCACTCCTTGTATATACACACCTTGTATGTGTTTGGGTTATATTAATAATATTATAGGTAAATGTAAGAGGCCTCATTAACTAGTAAATGATATTAAGAAACATCTTGGATCTATTTATGTAAGTATTTAAATTCATGAATAGAGGATATCCATATATTATTATTTTTTCCTATTTTTAGTTGTTTTGTTCATGTATTGGTACTTGAGTTTTATTTTAAAGTCTTGTTTAAATGTGTAACTCATGTGGTAATTTTTGAGATAAATTTTTGACTTTATTAATAATGATAGTATTGATTTCTGCTACTTATTATTAATATATTTTTTATTTTAGTATTTTTATTGTGACAGAGCAGTAGAGGGTAAATCACTCCTTAAGTGATATCATTAAACTCTCGATAATAATAAATAGCCTCTAGTGATCTAAAAGTGTACTTGATTCCATATGATGGTTTTTATTAGTGTAATGATCATTCTGAAGAAGGAAATTACAAAAATAGTATCATATTGTTTTATTTTTTGATGACTTGGTATTTAGAATTTTATAGATTAAATATTAGGAGTATAGACTTACTAAAAAATTTATATGTGTGTTCTTAGACAACACAACCATAGTATAAGTCCAAGTTACTTTGTAAGTATGGGATCACATTTATTAGATTTATAAAAGAGTTTTGGGGTATTATATTAACTCTAATAAAGGGTGATGAGTGTAAGATCCTAGGTTTTCCTATGACGTACATATCATTTTTAAGTTTAAATTGTTATTTACAACCTAATGTGAGTACCCAATGTGATCATGGGTGTTTCGGGGGTGTTTGGGGCTTGTTCGGAGCTCGAAGGCCCACTTTTTTTGAAAAAATAGAAAGGTCACATAGTTATAAGAAACCGTGCAGGATAGGCCGCACGGTTACCCCTAACCATGCGGGGCTTGACAGTGGGGTGATAGAGGCCACACGATTTCATAAAAACAATTAACCCACAGTCACACTTTTATTTGTCTTACTGAATAACTTATACAATGTTATGAGGATCCATTTGTGCATGGTTAGGAAAATTGTGCACTCCAACCATGTGAGGATCCCCTTAAAGTAGTGATGGCATAGTTGTCACAGGGTTTGTCCAACCATGTGGCCAAACTGTACGGCCTATTATTTTTGGAAAAAATTACCAAAATTACCTTAAAATTTATTTAAAACTTAAACTCTATTTTCTTTTCCTCCATTGGATAGCGTATTTAGCTTGGGATCTCCTCTTTGAATCCAATTAGTAGTATTTTCTCATTTTTCTCCATCTAAACTCAAAATTGAACATTGTTAGTCTTGTTGAATTCACATCAATAATTTCTTCAATAATATTGTACAATTATTCATTTTTCATGGTATCATATACCCCATTTTAGTATGAACTAATATGACATATTTTTAGTCTTTTAATCCATTCTTTTTTCTTCTCTCAGTCAAGACTGAATTAGAGACCGAAACTAGATGACTGCTCAACTATAGACCTACAGTTGGTGGTATATACATTTCCCTCATTGTTTGGTGTTTTATAGTGCTAGTTTATATTGTGACTCATTTAGTAATTTACATCACTTCCCTTAAAAGTAAATTTATAATTTAATTGAACATATTAGAACATGTTAGGGATTCCCTATAGTTTTTTGGGACTATTGGAGGTAGTTACCCCAAACTAGTCTAACCATGAAGTGTGCCTTTTCCTTTACCAATTTTTATACCACCCATGGGGTGTGTTAGAGATTTCCAAGTTTGAATTGGAGTTATAAATGAATTTAATTTAATTGATTGATTAGGGTTTGTTTTTCCACATTTTCCATGTTGTCATACATGATCTGAATTGTTTAAATATTTAAATGTGAATTGTTATATGAGTTGGATAAACTCATGGAATGATATGGAATGTGAATTTATGAATGAATGAGATGAATTGAACAAAAGTTTATTCCTTGTTTGGTATACCTTGTATCCTGATTCCACTATATTCTATGGACATCACCTCCATGGATCTTGATAGCAGTAGTGGATGCCTTGGATGAGAAAACACATTGGGCCTTGATTCAATGTGATGCCTTTGTCCATTCTATCCATTGGATTCATCTTTCTTAAACTCGTAGTGAACATGGTCTCTTGACATGATCCTTGGACCCTAATCCAATTATTACTAACTTTCCATTGAGATGCTCCGAGGACTCGATGAGGATGTCTTGGTCTTCTATACCTTAGATCTGGCCTTGAAGAGTCTGACACTTATGATTATATAGATTAGTTGTGGTAAATGTGATATTCTTGATTATATGGAATGTTTTTGGGTGACATGATATATAGGTTATACGATGTAGTTGTGGGTGATATGATGTTTTGTGTATACATCATGTTTGTGGTTTTTATTTCGGTTTTCTTTATATTTGTCTTATTATATAAGCTTGACCATTGTTTTGTAGGGAGACTTGTTTGGTTAGATAGTTTCTATTTACATTTTAACATATTCCATGGGAACTTGTTTCGTTTTTGATACACCTATGATATAAATTACACACTTCATAGCTTGTATTTCACAGCCTGGATTTTTATAGACACCATTGGTGGTGGCCTATTAGGATTTTATCACACACCCTGTCTGAGGCTGCCGTTGTGTACCTGAATAGACTATATGGATATAGTTAGGTATTTGGGAAAGCACCCATAGTTTTATTCTTTAATTTAAACCATTCTTAGAAGTAGGGGAAATGGGACCAAGATAAGGCTCATGATGTTATCTGGAGATAGTTATTTTTGGTCTTTTTGGTATTTGAAACATGTATTATACTGATGCATGTATACCTTTTTTAAAAGATTTTTAGAGATATGACACGAATTTTCATTCTCTACATGATATTACTTATAAAAATTTTCATATATATATCTTCCTTTTGGATTTTTAACTCTTGTTCGGTTATTATTGTGCTTCCGCTATTGCGGGTAACTGGTCTACTAGTCATAGTGCCTATTCCTACTGTTTGTTCCAAAATTTACTAATTCATCTATTGGTTTATATGTTTAATAACACTATTATACACTCTAACATGAGTTCATAGTATCCCCATAGACACACCCTAGGCCCTAGCTGCTAGATGGTAGCCGTCGACATTCATGGAGATGTGCTTGAGGCCATGTGACCCACCGACTCATGGCACCATTTAGTAGCATCTAGATCAGGATGTTACAAAGTTGTATCATATCATTATTTTTCTAGTTTTATTTACTATTATAAGATAATTTAATGGGATAATAAGGAATTTTAATTTTCTAATGAGATGTGACTGGGATTAGCTAACCCATGTACAAGAAAAAGCCAAATTTCCGAAAATGAAATTGTTTTCCTTGGGGATTTTTTCTATTATAATTGTTTTGATTCCACCATTGGGTGATTCAATTTAATTATGATGTTATCATTGATATGATTGAAAATAAATTTTATAATTTCCTATTGAGATGAAGGTATTCATCGCATGCATCATTTTATGCACTTTATAGGATTTGCATGCCATGCATTATTTCATTCCATATAGGGTGCATTGCTTGGTTGTATGAACTTATGATATGTGCCTTGTGTGATATATCTATTGTGCGATAAATTATTTTGTTCATGAAATTAAGAAATATGATTGGTACTTAGATTTTTTTCCATAACCTAAATAGCATTTTCCGGATTAGGCTATAGAATTCAATTATGGAATGTTCATTCATGGACCATTGGTCGCACTGAATAGAACATGTTATGGTATGGATTGGGTGGATTCCATGTAAGAATCTGGTTTTCACTCAGGTATGGATCCTTTAATTTTTATTCTAAATTATTACTTTAGAACTAATATGGATTCCTAATGAGTTATTAAAGGATCCATGGGTACCCTGGTCTTGTTCAGATCCCAAAAACCATCTTTCTAGAGAAAACAGACCATGCGCATGGTTTAGAGTAAACTGTGTGGATGGTGTTTTTTTTTATAGAACCACCTTACATGGTTGGTGCATAGTCGTGCGGCCTAACTATGCGAGATCCATTTTTCCCAGGTATTCGTGCTTGGTTTGTGCATAGTTTGAAAAACTGTGCAAACCAAACCATTTGGGAAGATCCATCCTGCACGGTTTGACAAACCATGCGAACAAACCATGTGCAGGTTATTTTTTGGGTAATTTTTCTAGTTTTCACTTAATGATATATTAATTCACCCCTTCCTCCCTAATTCTAGTTTATGCGGGATTGACCTAATTATCTCTTTTTTTTGGGCTTTTTGAAGATCTAAAATTCGAATCAAGAGATCTCCTTCGTTTTAAATCTGATCGAGCTTCTATTCATCACATTGGATGTGCAACGATAAGTACTCGAGTCCTCTTTAGTCATTATTCTTCTCTTTCACTCTCGACCTAGACATCGCCATGTGAGAATTTTTCCCATTTTCATAGATCTAATCTAATCCGAGGAAAATAAAGGGTTGATACTGGAGGAGAAGTATTGTACAACCCTAAGGTGGGTGGTCTATAACTTATCCCTAAAGTTCGCCGTTTTTTGGAATATTCATGTAGGGCCCACCAGTTTCTGTGGAAAATGTTTCTTAAATTTACATGCCATGGTTATACTTGTTAGAATTGTATGGTTATGATATTTCCCAATATGTGATTAGTTGTTAGTAGTTTCACCCAAAAATCAATCCGCCTCATGTCAAATGTTATGCCATAATTGGGTTTTTAGTGTTTTGACACATTTGAGCCACCGTTCGAGTGTGCCCTTTCTTGAACTTCCTAAAATTGAGCCTTCTTATAATAAATGGATTTTTATTAATGATAATTTTATGATTTAATGTACCATGTATTCTTACCACTTGACTCGCCTAAGGTAAGTGCTTCCAAATGATTTATTAAATGTGAAATGTGAAATGGAAAGTATACTAAGTATATATCTTGGCCTTAACAAATTAGTTGAATTAAGGTTATATATCTGTAGCACCCCTTTCCATGTTAATGTAAGGTAACTGAGTGAACCCCTCTAATTTTTATGCCTTAATGGTTAATTAATACTTTATTAAATGGCTGCAATGCTACTTGGCATATCCACACAAATAGAATACAAGTCTTGGACCGATAATAATGGTTTAAACTCTACTTAAACTATCCACACTAATTGAAGGGAAAACTTGAACCAAATGAATTATTACATGATTAAAATATCAAATAGGAATGCAATAACTCGATTTGTCCTTGGATTCTGAGAGGAGAATACCTTAGGTCTTGGGAACCCCATTCTGATTCAAGGATGCAGTTTTCTTAGGTTGATACCCACCAAGACTCTGGTTCTTTTCTATTCCTCATATTCCTGGTATACTAATGTAGGGTCCTCTTCATTATTAAAGGATACCTCAGATACACTCCTTGGATCTAGAAATGACTAGTAGGTTCCATGTTGATAGCCAATAGTGTCCTCCCCTTACTTAGCCCTGTTTTACCTTGGTCGATCACCTTAGACTCGGCAGGCATCTTATTGTGGAATGCCTTGGATTACACTCCTTGGATTACACTCTTACCCCTTATCTAGACTCATATACTACTAGGTTAGTGTTCCGTGAGATTTATGTTACCTTGGTTATTACCCCAGAACTCCCTCACTGGATATCTTTTCAGGTTTCCTTGTTATGTCTTGAGACATTCACTACTTATACTATCACGACGTGATGTCAGTGTTGGTTATGCCTAAAATGACCTATTAACAATGAATGATAATTAATTAATTAATGAACTGATTACATGTTTTGACACCATCCAAGGGATGAATTAGGTACTTGGATATTTAGTTACATTATATTGTTTTTCTTTACTTTATATATGCATGTATGCACACTGCTATATTCCACTACACGGGTCGGATGTTATAGACATCGTTGGTGGTCGCCCACTGAGATTTATGTCACACCTTCTCTAGAAGTTTTTTGGTACCTGTAGTATATTACATGGTTGTATGTATTTAAAAAGGGAAGTATACAACTTCCAACACTTTATTGTGTGTTTATAGGATGAAGCTTTATAGTAGATGACCAAGTAGGATCTTGAGATGCTTGGAGTAGCCTTTGTTTTCTTTTACTTTGTGGAACATGATATGTTTGTTATATAGTATCCATGTTTTTAAGTTTTCTAGTGACATGATATTATATCATCATTTTTCAAGTTGATAAATTTATTATTATTCTTGTTTATCTATTGCATCAGTTAGCTTCTTCTATTTGTTTACAATATTTATATTGCTTCTGCTATTTACTATTCATTTACATTCCTTCCATTGTGCTACACTCAACTAATGAGGTAATAGTATTCCCACAGAAACACCCTAGGCCCTCAATTCTAGTTGTATGCCTTTGGCATTCAGTAAGATGTGCTTGAGTCCATGTGGTTCATTGGGATTGGCGCACCCATTAAGTGGAATCTAGGTCTGGGTCATCACAAAGTGGTATCATAGGTGGTTTCATTTAATAATTTACTATTTAAAGACAATATATTAGAGAATAGAAACACTTGGGACTTGGTCATAAGTTGTTCTTGGGTATTGAAAACCCATGTTAGGGGTAAAAACCATGTTTCCTAAATTATAATTTTTTTTTCTATTTTAGCCCATGACAGTTTATATTATTTCACCGTTGGGTGATGCACATACTGTGAGGTGTCGTTGATTATTTATATGTTTAAGGATTTATTTCATCATTTCCCTAATGATATGATGTAAAGTATTATTGCTAAAAGCATCATTATAGGCACCTAGAATTCACATGTCATGCATATTTCCATGACATATATGTGCATTTCACTACTTTTCATTGCTTGATATGCTTGTGATTATTGAGTGATGTTGTGATAGATGCTTTTACTTTTATTACTCTTGGTTGTGATTGAGTGATTGTCTATCTGAATTCATGAGGTGTATGGGCTGTCATGTGCTAGGATGAGTAATTTACCGAGTCGAGCCATTATACTATAAATAAATGGGTGTAGTTTCTGGTGATAGGTGTATGGGAAATGATTCATAAGAAATGGATATCCATTATGAAGTGAATCTTGTAATATAAAATGAATTGGTTGCACATATTTATCCCAACTTGTCATGCTTATGAAAGTTAAAGGAGTGAAACTAATAATTAATTGAAAAATGGCATGAAACTTATACTTCAGAACTTACTGATGAATGATCGTCTAAGTTGGTAGTTTGGGCATTATGCCTTTGGTAGTGAATTTTCTTACGTTCATTTTCCACCATTGATGTTATCTTATGGTTCTATTCTTGTTCTGAGGCATGTACTTGGAATGTGTATATCAATACCACCACGACATCCTCGTGCTGTTCTCTAAGAAGGTGGTGACGACCATGCTCTAGACATGGTGGGACCTAAGCCTCTAGTATTACTTCCAGAAGTGCCACTTGAGTCACCACCTGTTGTATCTAATCCGATCACTAATGATCAAGTCTGTGATAGTTTCTTATGTTTGATGCAGTCCATGCAAGGTGCTCCATGGGTTTCACCTATGATGGTTGATCTGACTCGTGAATTCTAATAGTAGCATCCTCCTACTTTTTCAGGGGATGGTAGTTCTCAGGCTGCTGAATCTTGGATAGAGTCAATGTTGTCTATCATTGAGCATCTAGAAACACATCTAGAGTTGATAGTCAAGATTTATACATACATGCTTAGGGATTCGGCCAAGAATTGGTGGGATGTGGTTACTCAATCCGTTCATCATCATGGAATGTTATGGGTTGACTTCCAGACTGCATTCTATGATTAGTTCTTTTCTTTGGCACTAAGGGATAATAGATCCATAGAGTTCATGCATATTGAGCAAGGTTATATTTTAGTTATGAATTATTTAGTATGTTTTAATGATTTACAACTCCTTGCACTTCTTCTAGTCAGTGATGAGATTTCTCATGCAAGATGTTTTGAGGATGGGCTTCAGTATGCCATTCAAACTTAGGAGAATGTCTTTCACATTCCTACATTTTCTACAAGAGTTGATCAGGCCCTTATCACTGAGAAAAAGCTGAGGGGCAGCACAAGTACTGAGTTTAAAGTACCAGTGTCGCATCAGGCCAGTAGTTCTTTTGGGGGCAGTAAATGTTCCATTTAGGTTTTTGGTGAGGGAAGTGGTAGCTAGAGTATCCATTTTGATAGATTTGTGGTGTTTAATCAGTGTGGAAGACCAGGGCCCAAAATCACCAATGTGATAGAGACCCTATAGAGTGTTGAACTTGAGGTTGTATGGGTAATGTTAAGTTATTTTATAGGACCTTTACACCAGATTCGAGTAGAAAAGGATTTGTAGTAGCTCCACCTTCAGAAGTGAGTTCTTTTTCACTGCATCAAGCGAGGAGTTGGAATAGCACTGGCAGGTCTAGCCGAGGAGGAGTTCATGGTCATGGTATTCTGACCCCTAATCACCAGCAGTTCTAGTAGAGTAGTCATGATTGTGGTAGTCCATCTATTGCACAGGGTCATGGATCAGGTCAGTTTCATGATTTACAGTTGATACCCAAGGATCAGGCTACAGAACCATCTAAAGTATGAGGTACTATTCTAGTAGCTACTACTATTGTATCTTATTTGTTTGATATAGGTTATTCAAACTCTTTTATCCCAATATCTATTGTGGAAAGTCTTGGGATAGAGATACAGTATCACTATGGTGTAATGACCCTCAATACATCATTTGGAATATGGACGGAGGGCATATTCCAGTGTAGGGACTATCCCCTTGAGGTAGGAAGTTACCCTTTCTTGTGGAATCTCTTTGTTCTCGATATCACGGGATTCGATGCCATTCTTAGGATAGACTGGTTAGTCCACTATCAAACTTCTATATAATGCTATTGTCATAGGGTTTCTTTTATATCACAAGAAGGCAGCAATTATCTTTTCAAAGGTGAGTGGGATGTTCAAGTTGGGAGAGTTGGACCGAATCATCATGGGCTAGGTGATGTGACCGCCCAGATTTCAAATCTTTTCATGGGGGATCAGGGTTTACTTCAAACTAATTTCCATCCAGTAGTTGATCATTTTAGGGAATTATTTCCTAATGACTTTTCCGGAATACCTCCTAAGAGATAGGTAGAGTTTATAATTGAGCTTAATCTAGGAGTAGCTCCAGTGTCCATTCTTCCATATAGGATGGTACCTACCAAGATTCAGGAGCTCAAGCAGTAGATAGAGGACATAAAGGCAAAAGTTTTTATATGGCCTAGCACATCCTCTTAGGGTTCACCCTTACTTTTTTCCAAGAAGTCATATGGAACCATACGTCTTTACATGGATTACAGAAGGTTGAAGCAGCTTACAGTCAAGAACCAGTATCCACTTATTCAAATAGATGATCTCTTTGACCAGTTCCAAGGAGAAAAGGTGTTCTCCAAGATCGATCTGAGGTTGGGTTATCATTAGGTGTGAGTTAGACCATCAGACATACCTCATACAGCTTCCCATAGTAGTTATGGTCTGTATAAGTATCTTGTTATGTCATTCGGTCTTACTAACACACATGTCGTTTTCATGGCTTTGATGAGTAAGGTTTTCCACCCCTGTTTGGATTCTTTTTCTATGGTCTTCATGGACAACATCTTGGTGTATTATCGCACTTTTAATGACTATGAAAAAACATCTTGATATCATTCTGAGTACACTGAGAGAGCATCATCATTATGCCCAGCTTGCTAAGTGTGACTTCTGGATAAAAAAGGTCCACTTTTGGGCCATATTATTTCAGAATCAGGAGTATCTGTTGACCCTGAAATGGTTAGTCTTGTATCTTTATAGGAGTATCCCAAGAACATGTTTGATATACGAATTTTCTGGGGTTGTCTGGGTATTACATGCATTTTATATAGGACTTCTCATGTCTTGATTCCCCTATTACTAGGATTACAAAGAAGGTTGTTAAGTTCTTTTGGTCAGAAGCATGTGAGAAATCCTTTCAGGAGCTGAAAGGGAGGCTTATATCGATTATGATTCTGATTCTTCCAAAACTTGTAAAAGGTTATATAGTCTTCTACGATGCATTAGGAATTTTCCTAGGAGAAGTGTTGATGCAAGAAGAGAAATTCATTACATATAGATCTTGGATGTTGATGTCTCATGAGAGAAATTACCCAGCGCATGACCTCGTGCTAGTAGCAGTTTTCCATGCCTTACATTGTTGGAGAAATGATATGTTGGGTGAATTATTTGTGGTGTATAAAGATCACAAAATCCTCATGTATATATTTTCTTAGCATCACTTGAACCTTAGATAGTGGATATGGGTTAAAAATCTATAATCCTTTGATTTTTAGCTTGCCTATATGCCTGGAAAAAGAAATTTGGTCACTGATGCACTAAGTAGTAAAACTCAAACACATTTCATACAAGAATCCAGTGATGAATGGAAGTTAATATCCCTCTTTTCTAAAATTAATCTAGAGTTTCATGATATTCACGAGAAGTCTTTCCTCTCAGCCTTAACAATTACCTCTTCCCTCCTTGAGAAGGTAAAGAGTATGCAGTTTTTAGATCCAGAAGGTTTGGTTCTCTATGAGAGTATATCAGAAGAAAACCCACCTCTAGATTGGTCTGTGGAAAAAGATGATGTCTTGTGTCTACATGGACGTATCTGGGTTCTTGTAGATATGGGAGAGGAGTTGATGAGAGAGTCCCATGCTTCTCAGTGGGCAGTTCATCCATACATATCAAATATGTATCGAGATATGTGATGCTAGTATTGGTGGCCTGGAATAAAACGTCATATTTCAGGCTTCATCACTAGGTGTTCCACCTGTCAGCACATGAAGGTGGATCACTGGAGACATGCATGCTTGTTACAACCTCTTCTAGTCCCAGAATGATTGTGGGAAGATGTTACTATGGATTTCATAGTCGGCTTACCTAGGTTGCTGAGGGTTAGCAATGCTATCTGGGTAGCTATTGACCGACTAAAAAAATCATCCCACTTCATTCCTATACAAGAAACATTTTTCATTGATGAATTGGGATGACTGTATGTCTGTGAGATCATATGACTACACAGGGTTCCATGTAAAATTGTTTCATATAGGGATGCTTGTTTCACTTCACAGTTCGTAAAGGGTTTGTAGAAATCTATGGGAACTCAGGTGCTTCTAATCATATCCTTTCACCCTTAGACCGATGCACAATTGGAACGGACGATACAGGTTTTATAGGATATTCTTTGAGCATGTGTCCTTGATTTCAACGGTTCTTGGGAGAAGTATATTACTCTTGTAAAGTTTGATTATAATAACAATTTTTAGGCGATAATCAAGATGGACCCTTTTGAGGCCTCATATGGTAGGCCATGTCGTTCACCCTTATGCTGGCTAGAGGTAGGTGAGGCATCTCTACTTGGTCCTCATCTTTTTCATGAGACTTAAGAACAGGTCTAGCTAATCAAGAAGTGTATGACTACTACTCAGTCTAGATAGAAATATTATATCGATCGTCATCGATGAAATCTTGAGTTTGAGTTTAGGGATCGTGTTTTCCTTCAAGTATAGCCCAGGATAGATCATAGAAGGTTATGGAAGTAGGGAAAGTTGTCGCCTCATTATGTTGGGCCTTTTGAAATTCCAGAGAGAGTCGGGCCGGTAGCCTATCGGTTGTTTCTACCTCAGAGGTATAGTTCCATGAATGATGTCTGTCATGTCTCATAGCTTTGCCTGTATCATTTCGACCCATCTCATATCTTTGATCCTGTGGAAGTTGAATTAGATGTTGATTCTACCTTTGAGGAGTATCCAGTGTGCATCGTTGAACAAAGCACAAAGGATCTCCAAGGAAAGTATATCCCTCTCATAAGGGTGATATGGAATTCTGGATGAGTATAAGACAATACTTGGTAGAGGTAATATTATATATGTGCTTATTGGCCATATTTTTTCTCAGATAGTGTTTTTTTACCCTTGGAATGAGAACTCAGAGTGACTTCTTTTAAGGGTGAAGACTGTAAGAACCCAGTTTTTCACTCAGGTATGGATCCTTTAATTTTTAGTCTAAATCCTTAATTTGGACCTAATATGGTTCCTAATGAGTTAGTAAAGTTCCCAAGGGTGTCTAGGGCTTGTTCGGATCTCAGAACCCATCTTTTTGTAGAAAATAAACCCTACACACAATTTGGAGTAAACCATGCAGATGGGGTTTTTTCAAACAGAACCACCTTGCATGGTTGGTGTACATACATGCAACCTAACCCTATGAGCACCCTCTTTTAACATGTATCCGTGTGTGGGTTTTTCATGGTTTTACAAACCGTGCAGACCAAATCGTTTGGGCAGAGCCTCCCTGCACGGTTTGTGCACGGTTTGAAAAATCGTGTGGAAAAACTGTGCAGACAAACCATATGCATGCTATTTTCTGGGTAAATTTTCTAGTTTTTCCCTTAACGGTCTATTAATTCTACCCTTCTTTCCTAATCCAAGTTTATGTTTTATTGACCTAATTCTATCTCTTTTTTGGTCATTTTGAATATCTAAACTTGGAATCAATAGATATCCTTTTTTGGCATCCAATGGATCTTTCGTTCATCACATTGGATGTGCAACGGTAAGTACTCGAGTCATATTTAGTCATTATTCCTTTATTTCACTCTCGACCTAGATATATTCATGTGATAATTTTTCACATTTTTTATATCCACTCTAATCATAGAAAAATCTAGGGATAATATCGGATGAAAAGGATCTTACAACCCTAAGGTGTGTGGTCTATAACTTATCCCTAAAGTTCTTCATTTTTGGAATGTTCGTGTGGGTCCACCAGTTTCATTGGAAACCATTTCTTAAATATAAATTCCATGGTTATACATGTTAAAATCATATGGTTATGATCTTTATAAATATTTGATTTTTTTTAGTGGTTAAACCCATAAGTCAATCCGCCTCATGTCAAAGGTTAGGCATAATTGGAGTTTTAGTGTTTTGACACATTTGAGCCACCATTCGGGTATTCCCTTGCTTGACCTTCCTAAATTTGAGCCTCTTTAAAATAAATGGCTTGTTATTAATGAGAATTGCATGATGTCATGTACCATGTATGATCACCACTTGACTCACCTAAGGTATGTGCTTCCAAATAATTTATTAAATGTGAAATGTGAAATAGAAAGTATACTAAGTATTTATTGGTCATAAAAAATGATTTGAATTAAGGTTACATGTCTGTAGAAACCCTTTCTATGTTAATGTAAGGTAACAAAGTAAACCTCTCTAATTGTTTATGCCTTAATGGTTAATTAAGACTTGATAAAATGGTTGAACTGGTACTTGGCTTATCCACACTAATGGAAGACAAGGCTTGGACCAATAATAATGGTTTTAACTCTAATTGACCTATACACACTAATTGAAGGAATAACATGAACCAAATGAATTATTACAAGATTACTAAATCAAATAGGAATGGACTGACTTGAGATTTCCTTGGATTCTGATAGGAGAATACCTTGGGTCTTGGGAACCCCATTCTTATTCAAGGATGTGGTTTTCTTAGGTTGATGCCCACCTAAACTCTGGTTCTTGTCTATTCCTCAGATTCCCAGTATACTACTGTAGGTTCCTTTTCATTATTACAGGATACCTCAGATACACTCCTTGGATCCAACATTTACTAGTAGGTTCCATGGTGAAATCCCATAGAGCCATGTCCTTGCTTAGCCCAATTTTAACTTGGCTGATCACTTTGGACTTGGTAGGAATCTTATTTTATAATGACTTGGATTACACTCATTGGATTTCAATCTAACCCCTTAGATAGACTCAGATACTATTGGTTTAGTGTTCCATGAGATTTATGTTACCTTGGTTACTACCTTGGAACTCCCTTACTGGATATCTTGTCAGGTTTCCTTGTTATGTCTTGGGACCTTCACTACTTATACTATCACGAGGTGCTATCAGTGCTGGCTATGCCTCACATAACCTATTAACATTAAATGGTAATTACTTAATTAATGAAATAGTTACATGTTTAGACAGCAACCAAGGGGTGAAGTAGGCACTTGGTTATTTAGTAAAATTGTATTGTTTTCTTCACTTTATATATTCATTCCTACACACTCTATATTCAATTACATAGGCTGGATGTTATAGACACCATTGGTGGTGGCCCACTGAGAGTTATCCCACACCCTTTTTAGGCATTTTTTGATACTTGGGGTAGATTACATGGTTGAGGGTATTCAAAAATGGAAGTATATAGCTTTCAACACTTGATTTCATGCTGATAGGATGGAGCTTGATAGCAGATAACTGATTCGGATCTTGGGATGCTTGGAGTAGTCTTTGTTTTAATTTACTTTGTGGAACATGTTATTCATGTTGTCTTGTATCCATGTTTTCTATTTTTCTAGTGACATGACATTAAATCATCATTGTTCCAGTTGATACAGTTATTACTATTCTTATTTATCTATTGCACCAGTTAGCTTCCGCTATTTGTTTCCAATATTTAAATTGATTCTTCTATTTACTATTCATTTATATTCCTTTTGTTGTGAAACACTCTAATAATGAGGGTATAGTATTCCCATGGACACACCCTAGGCCCTCACTTCTATTCAGCGGCCTCTGGTATTTAGGAAGATGGGCTTGAGGTCATGTGTCCCACCGGGCTTGGGGCACCCATTAAGTGGCATTCGGGTTCGGGTCGTCAAATGCCATATTTTGGTTCATGAGGTATATGGGTCCTTATGGATTGGAAGTGGTGACCCATTTGGTTTAACTATTAAAAATAGAATTTTTATATAAATTTGAATTTAAACTGGAAAGTGAAATTGAGAAATATAGAACTTAATCTAGACTCGGCTTTAGAGTGGGCAGTAGGAAGTGTCTCTAGTGATGTTACAACTGTTTATTTTTACCCAGTCCTAGATTTGGGTATGGGAAGAGGGGTATGACTTGTGTATATGAAGGTTCTGACCTTTCATGTGTTTTAAATTATGGTCATTTTTTATCGATCTTATCTGAGGTACGTATTTGGGATTGTAGATACATTCCCCCACAATGGCCTCCAGTCAAACACTAGATGGGTGGTGAAGACTATGCTTCAGTGGTTGTGGGCCATAGGATACCAATGTATCCTCCTATAGTGAAAGATTTGAAACTAGCTACTTTACCAAACATAGGTGCTGAGACATAGTTCTAAAAGGGTTTTATGTGCTATATGTATACTTTTTAGGGAGCATTGTATCTTGTCACATCTATGGTAGAGATGACGCTTTTGTTCCAGCAGTAGTATCCTATCACATTTTTAGGGGATGGTGATCCACATGATGATAAGATATTTCGTCAGACTACACTATAGGTTTTTGATAATTTGAACACACCTACTGAGAGGAGAGTGAAGCTTGTGACATATATGTTATGGGGAGCAGCAAAGCACTGGTGGAATATTTTGAACCAGGTTGATGTGTTGTGAGATATGAATTAGAGGGATTTCCAAAACCCAGCTTTATGATTAATTTTTTCCTAAGATTATAAGAGTAGAGTGGTCTAGTGAGTTCATTCATCTGGAGTAGAGAACTATGATTGTTATAGAGTATTCGACACACTTTATAGAGATGTAGTGTTTTCACTGATATACCTCGTTGATGAGCTATCAAGGGAGAGATGATTTGAGGAAGGTCTTTAACATGATATTCGATCTCAGGACAACATGTTTAGGTTTATGATGATTATTGAGAGATTAAATTAAGTTCCAATTATAGAGTGGAACCTGAGGGGATCTATAGTCACATATAAGAGAAGTATAGTCTTTCAACCTAGTGGTTTGACCTACAATTTTAGAAAGAGACATTTTGAGGATTCCAGTGAGATGAGTACCAGTCAGGCTGTGAGTGATGGTAGCTTTATTTTCTATATTTAGTTTGGAATATGGGGAAAAAATAAGAATCAGTGTGATCATGACTCGGTCGAGTGGTGAGATTTTGTAAGGATGGGTCACGTGAAACATTTTTGAAAGACCATCCCTCCAGTAGTTAATATAAGAGGGTTAGATCCAAATCCAAGTTCAAGAGTATATTATATAGCTTCACATCAGGTAGGGAGCTGGATAAGTGTTGGTCATTCAATCTAAGGAGGTGTTGGTCATGACTGAGGTATCCTGGCACCAGTTATACCTAGAGATCAGAATGGGATTGATCCAAGTAGTGTGGTTGTTTCACAGGGCCATGTTTCAGGCATGATATATTCTAAACATACTACACCTGATGAGAAGAGCACCAGTCCATATATTGTGAGAGGCACAATATCAATAGCATCTATGATGGTATTTACACTTTTTGATACCAATTCATATATTAGTTTTATATATGTACCTTTGATGTAAATCCTTGGTCATGTTGTTTAGTTTTTTGAGAGAATTATAAAACTCAATACCCTTTTGGGAATCAGATCAGAGAGTGTTCACTAGTTTCAATAGTTCCCCCTTGACTTAGGAGGGTGCCACTTTGTATGGGATATTTTTTCCTTAAGATAACAGTTATTGACGTCATACTCAGGATGGATTGGAAGGTTTCTAATCAAGCCCATGTTAATTACTATCACTATAGGGTGACCTTCACATCACCACAGGGTGGAGTTCTTAATCAAAAGGGTGAATGGGATGTCCAGGAGATCCCAGGAGGACATGGGAATCATGGATTGGGCTAGATGATAGCCCATATTTCTAGATTATATGTTGATGATAAAGGATCACATCATGTAGATTTTCCTCGGGGGGTTTATTGTTTCAGGTACGTTTTCTTGGATAGATTTTCCAATTTACCTCCTGAGATATAGGTCGATTTCTCCATTGATCTGGTGTTGGGAGCTGCACTGATATCCATTCCTCCGTATAGGATGGCTACTATGTAGTTTCAAGAGCTTAATAGGAATCTAGAAAACTTGGAGGCAAAGGGGTTTATATGACCCAATACTTATTTGGGGGGTTCCCCAATACTTTTTTGTAAAAGGGGGGATGGTACACTTAGGCTATGTATAGATTAAAAAAAAGAACTAGTTTATAGTTGAGAAACAGTATCTCTTTCCATAGATAAATGACATTTTTATTAGTTTATAGGATCTTGGGTGTTTTGAAAAACTTATTTGAGGTTGGGATATCATCAGGTGCATGTTCAAACTACATACATACCTCATGCATCTTTTCATAGATGGTATATTCTACATGAGTATTTGGTCACCTTGTTCAGTATCATGAATGTTCCAAAAAATTTCATGGCACTGATGAACAGAGTTTTACATCAGTATCCAGATACTTTTATGGTAGTATTCATGGAATATATCTTGGTGTATTCTCACAATCAATATGACCATTCCAAACATATTTAGATCATTTTTGATACACTAAGAGAGAATAATTTATATGATAATCTCACAATGTTCCACTTTTAATGGATAATATTCACTTCCTAGGACATATTATCTCAGAGATAAGAGTATCAGTTGACCCAGAGAAGGTGAGAGCTATAGTTTTTTGGGAGCATCCCAAGAAAAACTTGTACATATAGAGTTTCTTAAGGATAGTCGGATATTATAGGTGTTTCATACAAGACTTATCACACTGAGAAGCACTGTTGATGGGTTTTACTAAGAAGGGTGTGAATTGTTTATGGTAAAATACCTATGAGAAAACCTTTCAGGAGTTAAAAGGGAGATTAACTTCAGCATCAATTTGTATTTCTTTAGATCGGGGTAGAAGCTATACTATGTATTTCGATGTATCAAGTATTAGTCTAGGATAATTATTGATGTAGGGGGATAGAGTTGTGGTTTACAGGTCTCTTTATCTAAGTCTGCATGAGAGGAACTACTAGACACATGATCTTGAGTTAGCTTCAGTTGTTTATTATTTGCGCTATTAAAACCCATATTTACTAGAAGATTATTTTTTAGTGAACGCATACCACAAAATCCACAAGTACATATTTACATAGCATGATCTGAATCTGAGGTAATGAAGGTGGGTTGATTACCTATATTATTTTGACTTTGATCTTACCTATATTCCTGGAAATTGAAATGCAGTGGCTGATTCACTAAGTAGGAGAACTCAAATTTAAGAAGATCAAGAGGATAGTAGAGAGTAGTAGCTCATGTTTTTGTTTTCAGATATGTACTTGGAGGTACATGATGCTCATGGGAAAACCGTAATTGATTCTTTGGTTGTGACCTATAATCTTCTAGATATAGTGAGAATAAGACAGCTTTCAGATTCTGAGGTCTTATTCCTATAGGAGAGTGCAGTAGGTGAGGACCTTACTCCTGGTTTGACTATTGGTGAGAATTAAATTATACATATTCATGGTCGTGTGTGGGTTCTAGAATACATACATGAAGAGATGATGTGGGAGTTTCATGTCCCCCATTTAGTAAATGCATCACAGTGTTACCAAGATGTATTGTAATTTATTTCACCAGTAATGTTGGTCAGAGATTAAATGTGAGCTAGTTGTTTTTCTACATGTTTTTCCACCAATCATTAGGTTAAGGCAAAACATCTGTGACTAGATAGTATTTCACAGTAGTTACCCATTCCTGAGTGGAAGTGAGATGATGTCATGATAGATTCCATGGCCATTTTTTGAGGTCTTCTCAAGGTAGTGATTTTATGTGGGTTGTTTTGGATAGACTCATGAAGGTTGATCATTTCATTTTGATCAAGGAGACCTTCTCAGTGGATTTTGTTAGACTATTCTATATCTGTGAGATAGTATAACTTCATGGCATTCATTGTACAATCATTTCATATAGGGATTCTAAGTTTACATTTCATTTCTATAAAATTTTGCAGAGGGTGTTGGGTACAGATGTGATTATGATAACTACATACTACCCTCAGACTGGTGGCGAGTCAGAGTGCATAATCCAAGTACTTAAGGACATGATAAGAGCATGCGTCTTGAATTTTCGGGGTTCTTGGGAGAGTAATATTCTCCTAGTTGAGTTTTCCTACAATAATAGCTATCATGAGACTATAAAAATGGCACCTTATGTGGATTTTTATGGTGGTCTATGGAGGCTTCCCATGTGAAATTTAGAGGTAGGTGAGGTAGCTTTATTGGGACCATGTCCCATGAAGGAGACTTTTGAGTAGGTCTAATTGATCATGAAGTGTATGGATACTCCACATACATGATAAAAATCTTACACCAATCACCTTCGATGACCTATAGAGTTTGAGTTAGAGTATTTTGGTATTTTTACGTATCTCACTGAGGCTGGGACACATACATGTTAGGAGACAGGATAATATTTCACCGTGATATGTCATTCCATTCAATATTGTAGAGAGAGTCGGAACAATATCCTATTGGTTGTAGTTACTTCAGAGGTACTGATCCATGCAATACATCTTCTTAGTATCTCAGTTTCACTATTATCACTCAGACCCATATCACACTATGAATCCATATGAGGGGGAGTTATAGGTTGATGTGTCCTTTGAGAATAATCCTATTCATATCATTGATAGATGTATGGAGGTTCTACGATGTCGGAAAGTTCCTCTAGTATGGGTGATATGGTAGTACAGATGTTAATAGGATGATACTTGGGAGTGGGTGGCTGATGTACATGCTCAATGTCCATAGTTATTCTAATACAAATCTTGACTACCATTGAGAGGGAAATTTGGGGATGAATTTCTTTAATGATGTAATATTGTAAGATCACAGGGTTTTTTATGAGGTATATATGTTTTTTTGGATTAAATTCTTTTTTAAAGCCTAATATGATTACCCATTGTGATACTGGGTGTTTGGGGGTGTCTGAGGCTTGTTTGAATCCCAAATCCCCACTTTTTGGAAAAAAATTCCACACTGTTAGAAGAAACACCATGGGATAGGTCACATAGTTACCCCCTAACCGTGCAGGGATTGACAGTGGAGTGCTGGAGGTTATATGGTTTTAGAGAAACCATCTGACCTTAGTCATATGCTTGTGTTAATTACTACAGATCTTGGATAGTGAGATGAGACATGGTTTTTGTATGGTTTGAAAAAATGTGCACACTAATGATGTGAGGTTCCCCTTAAAACTGTTAAGGGCTCATAGTTTGTCCAACCGTGCATCCAAACCATGCGGCCGATTATATTTGGGAAAAATTAACAAAATTGCCTTATTTTTTTTAAAACCTAAACTCTCTTTTATTTTCCTCTATTGGATAGTGGTTTGATCTTGGTAACTCCTCTTTTAAACCAATTGTTATGTTTTTCTCCCATTCCTCTATCAAAACATGGAATCAAACACCATCAATAGTGTTGGATTTACACTGATATGTTCTTCAATCATCTTGTTTCATTCTTCATTTTTCCTAGTATTGGATGCATTATTTTTTGTGTGAGCTAATATTTCATATTTTTACGATTTTTGTCTGTTATTTATTTTTCCCTTGATTTGGACTGAATCAGAGATTGATAGTGGATGAGAACTCCACTATGGACCTACATTAGGTGTTCTATACCTTTCCCTTTTGGTTTGGTGTTTTATAGTGTTGGATTTCATTATGCCACATGATAGACTTTATGAAGTTTCCCCTAAAAGTAAATCGATAATTTAATTGAATATATTGGAACATGTTAGGGATTACCTTTGGTTACTTGGGACTGTTGGAGGTAGTTTCCCCAACCTAGGCCACCCATAGGGTGTACCATTGCCTTTTCCTATTGATATACCACTCATGGGGTGTGTTAGATATTTCCTGGTTAGAGGAAGTTCAGTTATAAATGAATTGAATTGAATCTATTGATTATGAGATGTTTTACCTTCTTTTCCATGTAGTTATACCTGATGTGAATTGTTTCATTATTTAAATGTGAATTGTTCTTTAAGTTGGATGAACTCATAGAATGATATTGATTGTAAATTGATGAATGAATGAGATGAATTTAATGGTAGTGGATTCCTTGTTTGGTATACCTTGGATCCTAATTAGATTAAATTCCATGGACATTACCTCCATGGATCTTGATAGAAATATTGGATTCCTTGGATGAGATTGCTCCTTGGGTCTTGATTTTGTGGGATTCCTTGGGCCTTACTACCCTTTATATCTGGATTTCTTATTCTCATAGTGAGAATGGTCTGTTGAATTTATCCTTGGACCTCAATCCAAGTATTACCAAGTTTCCATCAATATTCTCCTAGGACTCGATGAGGATTCCATTGTCTTATATACCTTGGATCTGGCCTTTCGGGGTCTGACACTTCTGATTATACAGATCATTCATGGTAAATGTGATATGCTTGATTATAAAACGTGGTCGTGGGTGACATAATATACAGGTTATATGGCATGTTTAGGGGTGATATGATATTCTATGTATACGTCATAGTAGTGGTGTATATTCTAGTTTTCTTTATAGATTCTTTGTTATATGAGATTGACCATTTTTTAGGGAGCCTTTTTTGGTTAAACAGTTTATATTTACTTATTCACATGTTATATGGGCACTTGTTTCATTTCTTCTAGATATATGATATACATTTCACATTTTTTACCTTGTATTTGTCAACCTATATTTTTATAAATGCTTTTAGTGGTGGCCTACTGGGATTTTATCTCACATCCTGTCTCAGGCCTCTATTGGGTACTCGAACAGACTGTATGGATGCAGGTAGGAACCAAGGAAAGCTCCCAAAATTTTATTCTTGACTTTGTGCCATTATTAGTAGTAGGGGAGCATAGTACCGAGCCGTGGCTCATGATTCTATTTGGATATAGTTATTTTTTGTCTTTTTAGAATTTGATACATGTATTATACTGATTCTTATATACATGTTTCTACTAATTTGTAGAGATATGACATGACATATCATTATGTTAATGAGATTACTTCTGGAATTATTATATATATATATATTTCTTTTGGATTTTTATTTCATATCTACTTATTATTGTGCTTTCATTATACCGGGTTACTGGTTCACCGGTCATAGTGTCTATTCCTGCAGTCTTCCATTGATTTACTACTCCATCTATTGTTTTATATGTTTAATATCATTGTGTTTCACTCTAAAATGAGGGAATAGTCTACATACAGACATGCCCTAGGCCCTTTCTACTATTCACCAGCCTCTAGAATTTGGGTAGATGTGCTTGAGGACATGTGACCTACCAACTTGGGGAAATGTTTAGTAGCATTCAGGTCAGGAAGTTACAATAAGAGGGTTATTCATAAATAGTTTTTTATATAGGTACATGAAATATGTGTGTGTTCATGTGTTTCAGATTGAATGGTGATTTAATTTCAATTAAAATATAGAATTATTAATACGATAATAAATGTTTTTCTTAAATTTATTACTAATAATGGGTTAATTAACTAAAATTTATGAGATGAATTTGATGATGAAATGTAATTAGTTTGACTTGAATAAGTTTTTGGGTTATGTACAAGAAGTTATGCATGGTGTATTATTTACTAAAAATTGTGATGTTTATTAGTAAGAGGTGTTTTTATTTTTATAGAATTATGGAACCTAAAAAAGAATACTAATTGGACTCATGAGAAGGAAGTTGTGTTAGAAAATTCCAACAAGGGACATATGGAAGGGGGGGTGATTATATTTCTCTATTAGGTGAGCATGAGTCTCCAATGGAGAAAAAGTTCACTAATAGTTTTTTGAAAGTAATTCAGAATATGGAAGGGAGACTACCTCAAGAGGTCAAATTGGTATTTGATATGGTCTAATATTTCCAAGAACATTATCCTTCTATCCTTAAATGAAATTATGGACCTCATGGATCTAGGGAATGGGTAAATATAATAGATAGGATCATTGAGTGGATTAATGAATCGAAGGGGAAGAAAGTGAAGCTTCTTATTTTTTTGCTTGAGAGGGCATCTTCACACTGTTGGGATATTATGGTCTAGGAAAGTGGACCAATGGGTTATTTTGGGATGATTTTTGTGCTCTATTATTCTAAAAAATCTACTTGAAGATGCTAATAATGGATAAAGTTAATGAGTACATGTAATTGAAGTAGGGGAATGTTTTTCTTAATGATTTTGCTTCCAATTTTATATATTTTAATTAATTTTATCGAAACATAAGAGGTGAAGAGACTTCTAAGGATATTCAATTAATTTATCAGCTAAAGTTATATATTTTATTGGAGGTTTACCTTTTTTCTTACTTTCACAAAATTGGAAAATAATGATCTCATAGTGAAGAATGATATTAAGTTAGAGAATATGACTTTAGTGGGAGTTTGTGGATGGGTCATTAGGTGGATATTGGATGACTTTTTATTATATTTCATCTAGAGATAGGGCATTATTGGAGTGTTATCTGTGTGGTAAAATAGGCCATACTCAATTAGTTTGTATCAGTGATCTAAAAGATTTTTACTATTGTGGCATGTTAATACATCTTCATAAGTTTTATAGGAATGTATATTAGAGGGGTGGAGTCTATGATTCAACTTCCATGAATACATCTTGTGCATGGGCGAGTTCACCTCATCCGAGTGATAGTTATATGTCATATGGGAGGTCAAGTCATGGGGGAAGAAAGTGTTCTTAGGGAAAAGCTCAGTAGGAAGATATTATACAGATGAGTCAAGTGACCAAGGGTCAAGGTTGAGGTATACAGTCTGGATAGTTATTTTCTATTGAGTATGCACCAATGGATCTTAGTGACAGGTATTCCATGGTTATAGGTACATTTCTAGTGACCTCTTCCTTATTCATCATGTTATTTGATTCTAGTGCTACTCATTCTTTTATGCCTTCTTTTCTAGTATCTGATCTGAGTTTGAATATTGAGTATTTATCTAGAGTTTTATCTATAATGACTTAATTGGGGATAAAGGAAGAGACTATATGAATATTCCTAGCTTATGTTTTTGATATTTGGGGTTATGAAGATATTTGGGATTTATTTATTCTGTAGATGAAATTTTTTGATCTGGTCATTGAAATAGATGGGTTGTTACATATTTTGTGTTTGTTTATTATTACTAGAGACAGGGTAAATTATTTTTATCTTGTGATTAATCATATGTTTTTTCGGGAGAGTAGTACTATCATTCCAACAGATCTAGCTATGGTTTGGTGTAGATTAAGATGATTACATCATATGGAATGGGTATGGTTATTAGTATTTTTAAGGGTGATTTCAGTTCTATTTTCCTCCAATGGTTAGTAAGTATAACAATTTTTTCCCAAGTAATTTTGCAGAATTGTTGTCAAAGGGGAAGGAAGATTTCATGATTGACTTGGTAATGGGTATTGAGCTTACCTCTATAAATCCTTATCATATGGATATAGTTATGCTAAGAGTGTTAAATAGTTATTTATAAGATCTTTAATCTAAAGTGTTCATTAGGGAGAGTGTATCTTTATGGGGTTCTCCAGTACTTTTTCTATGAAGGTGGATGATAGCTTATGATTGTGTGTTGACTATAAAAAAAATGAATCAGGTTAGTATTAATAATGAATACTTTTTCCAGGAATTAATGATTTATTTGATTAGGTAATAGGATATCATTGGTTTTTTAAGATTATTGGGTTATCATCAGTTAATGGTGTGAGTTAAAGATGTACCCAAAATGGGCATTCATACATGGTGAGATTATTTTTAGTTCTTGGTGATATTGTACAAATTAAAGAATGTTCCAAATATTTATAGCCTTAATAAACTTTTTTTCTATCTCTATTGTATTCTTTTGTGATTTTTTTATCAATGATATATTGATATACTCATTATTATATGAATATAATAGAGAATATTTATCTATTATTTTAGACACATTGAGAGATATTTATTTATATACCATGATGTTTAAATGTAATTTTAGTATTTGAGAAGATTATTTTATAGGACATGTTTCCTATGAATCCAACGTATTAGTGGATCCTAAAAAAGTGGTGGTTATAATGTATTGAGATAATTATATTAATGTTTTTTAAATTAGGATTTTCTTGGTTTATAGGATATTATCTTCAATTTATTCAAAATGTATCTCATCTATTTACCCAAATAATTTCATTTACTAGGGAGGGAGTTAAGTTTCAATGGGATAATTAATACGGGTAAATATTTTTAAAGAAAGGAAGAGATTTATATTAACACATATTATGCCATAGCTAGGGAAGTGTTATGAAGTATATTTTAATGATTCTAAAATTGGATTAGGATTCATGTTGATATAAAATTAGTGAGTTTCAGCATATGGTTCTCAATAAATTTGGTCACATGGTAATAATTACTCTACTCAAGATCACAAGATTACCTCAGTTGTGAATAAACATGATAATTTGAATCATTATCTATTTGGTGAGAATTTTTTGGTATTTTCCAACCATAAAAGCTTAAAGTATATATTTTATCATGTGTATTTAAATATATGATAATGGATATAGGTCAAATTTCTTCATTCATTTGATTTTGATATGATATATTCTCCTTAATAGAGAAATATCATTATTGATGCCTTGAGTAGAAAGTCTCAAGTGGATATAGTTCATGAGTCAAAAGATGATTTGAAAAGCCCATTAAATTTAAGGTTTTTTCATTTAATTTTTTTTTAATCATTTTTATTGTTATGAGTTATTTATATTTTTATTGTTAGAGGTGGTCTAAGGTTAGGGTTTGGGTAGTTGAGCATGATTTCAGACTGAAAACTCTACAATATGTAAGGGATCATGGTACAGTGTTATGGTTTGCGATGTGGTGTAACCCTATATGTGATTAAAATATATGGTGTAAAGTTGAATCACATTGTAGAATAGATTGTTTCATCATTGAATGGTCCTATGTAATATTAAATTCTAGTATTTTGTTGGATCACATCATAAATAGGGTGGTTATGTTATGAAATGGATTTGGTATGGTCCATTTTGGAATAAGACTAATGGATGCACTATAATGGTGGCCTATTGAATTTGTATCCCTGTATTAAGGGGTAATTTATCAATGTCAAACAGTACCACACCACAATGGGGCTAGGAAAGGGATGATTTTCACCATGAACATCATTTTCACACAGCATTCTGTCTGCTTGGCAGTTTTTTGTTAAAATGGAGAGTTTGGTATTTCTTCTTAGAATCATTTTCCCCATACACTTTTTTCTCCCCCTCCCCCTAATCTAAGTTAATTTTATTTTGGATCCTCTCATTTCTCCGTAAACCCCTCCTTCTCCTCCTCTTTATCAATTAATGTTTCATTGGTTCTGGAGATCTTCTCTTGGAATGTATAATTCCATCCATGCCCTAGATTAATTTTTCTTTAGTTGTTTATTGGTTCCCCTAGATTAATACATAATTTTAAGGGATTGAGATTGATTTTATGTATTTTTGGTTTGGTATTGAATCAGATGGTATGGATTTGAAAGTGTACTCCTTTATGATTAAGGTAGCAAGCTCGTATCGTGTTATGGAGCTTATATGTGATTTTATAAATTATCATGCATGAAGGTGAATGAGTGGGCCATGTAATGTTATTATTTTTGTATTAAAGTGGTTGGGATAGTATAAATGTATATAATTTAACACATTGATGTTAGTTGTAGGTAAAATCGATCGGGTATTGTGAAACCTTTCCTTGTTCCATGTTTAGATGTAGGGTTGTCCACTTGGGTAAACGGGGACTAGAGTGAGTTGTTTGGGATTAGTTAAGGATTGGGTGAACTAGTAAGTTATCATTTTGTATTTGGGGTGAATCCTTAAATTATGATGGTTTTGGGGGCATAAGAATGTCTAGTTTGGGAACCTTGGTAGAATCCAATGGGTTATCCTTATGGTGTTTTCATGACTGGGATGTTTCATTGAACAAGTGGTTGGACAGTTGACATTTCTTGACTATTTAATAATCTTTATTATTATTTATTTATATATTGTAATGGTTTTAACCCTATCCTGAGTAATAGGATGGTGGGTTGTGATGTTATAGAATGAGATCATGGATGTTAAGGCCATCTTGAGTGAGAAGGCTGGGGCCCAAGATGATAATTTGTGACTAACCATGAGTGAGAGGGTGTAGTCTGGGACTTGATGTGTGACCTCTCCATTGTGAGAGAGGATAGTCTAATACTTGATGTGGAACCTCCCTTTAGTGGGAGATGATGGTCCAACACTTGATATGTGATAGAACCTAGAGTGGAAGGGTTTTGTCTGGGACTTGGCATGGGACTTGATTTGGGATTATACCTTGAGTGAGAATAGACTAGTCATTATTTGGGGTATTTATTGGCATGAGATTACTCTTCCTCTAGTATTCATCCAAATAAGGTATGGTTGGGGTTTTTGGTATCCTAGTTGGCACACGATGACTCGACAGAGATGTATGCTTAGTTGTTCACTTATTTTTGTGAGTGTATAAACTCTCATATATCTTCTCCATTTATTATAAGGATGTTTTGGTGGTGTCCTAATGGGTTTATTACTCACACCCTACATGGGAAACCATGTTAGTGTGTAGAATTTATTATCAGGGAACCAATCAAGGGCAAGGGACCTTTGTCGAGCTTCTAAGCATGTGGATCTTGTTGGGGATTTGAAGCAATGTCCGAACACACTCTGGTATCTTTTTTGTTTATGCCTCTGATATTAATTTGTTCATTTTTATGGAATGTATTGATCCACCATATATGGGGATAATTTTTTACTTAGATACTCAACTGATTGTATTCTATTATAATATAGCATGTGATGTTATTGCCTTTTGGATTTCATTATGTTTCCCTTGCTATTGTTTATCTATTTTTACTACTTCTGTTGTGTGATGATTCAAGTTTACCTGATATCAAGATAATAGTCTCCCCACTTCATGAATTTGGCTCTCACTATTAATTGATATCCTTTTTCATATGAGCATGCACATATGAGGCCTTGTTTTACTCTATTTCAGGCCCGGTGATTTAGACCTGTGTGTTATGAAATGTTATCAAAGACCTATTTATTTTGATTTAAGCCTTGTATGTATGTATGTATTTATGTATGTATGTATTTATGTATTTATGTATGTGCGTGTGTGTGTGTATCTGTAGGTAGGTGGGTGGGTATGTTAGTATATATGTACATACGTACGTACGTACGTACGTATGTATGTATGTATGTATAAATTTATATAAACATACTTATAAATTTATCTATATATATATATTAATTTATATATTAATGATTATTTTTTTTTATTAATTGATTATGATTATGTGTTAACCTCTATGTATATGTGTTTATATGTATATATGTATATATGTATCTCTTTGTGTGTGTCTATATGTATATATTATATATAACATTTATTTTTAATGGTATGTGATACTACTATATATATACTATTATAAATATGTATATGTATGTATATATATAATAATATATATAAATTATCATAAATATATATAAATTAATATAAATATACTTATAAATTTATACACATATATATATATATATATTAATTTATATATTATTCATCATTTATTAAATTATTAATAATTAATTATTATTATGTTTTAACTTTTTATTTGTGTGTTTATATGTATGTAAGTATATATATGTTAATTTTATGTAAATAACATCTTTTTTTATTGCTATATAATACAATCATATATATAATATTATTAATACGTTTATATATATATATATATAAATTTATATAATCATATATAGAAATAAATTTATATATATATATATATATGTTATAATTATCATTTATTTAGTAATTATTAATTGATTATAATTATATTTCAACTCTTGTGTGTGTGTGTGTTTATATGTATGTATACATGTATGTATGTATGTGTCTATGTATGTGAATGTGTGTCTGTATATATAAAATAAATAATTTTTAAATTTTTTATTTAATTTAGCCACATTTTAAGTTTCTATATGTATAAAATAATTATTTTTAAAATTTCTAATTTAATTTGGCCATGTTTGAAAAATGTGGTTAAAAGTAAATTAGAAATGTTTTTAAAATGTGGCCACAAAAAACATGTCTAAATTAATCACATTTTAAAACATTGCTAAAATAACATGATTAATTATCTTTTTTTGTAGTGACATTTTTCTACAAGGGATACAGGATCAGGCCTTAGGAGAGTAGTGGGTGGTTATGCCTAATGGTTGTGGGTAGAGGCCTAGGGTGCGTCTACTTGGGTTTTTGTGCGCATTTTCCGCTATTAATTGCATGAATTTTATCAAGATTTATCTTATTAATGGCTTTTCTAAGTCTTTATCTTGTAATTATAGAAAACTTTGCCTTGGTGACGTCCTAGTGTTCCACACGGGGATTGAATTGGGGATATTCCCAAGGTATTGAATACTCCACTTATACCTCCATGTGTTTAAGAGGGTGGGGATAATCATTCTCCTAAGGCTGGTCCAGTGGTTTAGGCAGCGATGGTACATTATCTAGTGGTCTTTCATATAGAACCAGTGGGAGGTGGAGGTGCACATTGGGATAGTATTGCCTGGTCTATTTTTCTCAGGACTTCCAGATATATAACCCTTCATCTTTCTAAGGTACAAGAGGTCCTCATGATACTGAGGATCATATCAATGTTATTGAGGGAATATTTGAGATGGTTGATTCACTCAATGCTCAGTGAGTGAAGTTGGTGACCAATATGTGATGGTGAGGATTCATCCATGTTACCTCATTCAACAATTCCCCCTAAAAAATATATCATAGTTGTGACCATGGGGTTGTCTCACAAGGGGGATGTAGACCAAGTTTTCAAATTGTCACTTTGTTGAAAAAAAAAGTTAAAGTCTGAGTTAGAAGTGGGGATTGAAATGATTTAAACAAATTTAAACAATAAAAAATTTATTATTACTTGAAATTAAGGTTGGTGATTAGAAATCAAAAGCAATAATAATAGAAAAAAACAGACTATAGATAGAAATAGTGGATAGGTTTTGGCCTGGAGAAACTCCCTTTATTATTATCTATAAATTAATTATCCAATTATATTTATTAGTTTATACTTAAAGAGATTAAGGTATGAACCTAAATTACATAGAAACCATACTAAGACCTCAAATATGTGTTTTTATCCCCTTATCAAAGTGACCTGATTAGCCAAAAATCTCTGAGCAACCAAAACAAATTAAACTCACTATGCTCAATGGGGAGATCTCACCCAAAAAAATTAAACAATGATAATAAAAAATTAAATTTAATAAGTTGAAAAATAGTCCATAATAATTTATAATAAAATGTATTTAATAAATAAAAGGACCCTCTTCATTCAACAAAAATAGTTTCTTGAGAAACACAAAATAAAACAATGAAGAGCACAAACTCAAAAGGTGAGAGTATTTTGGGATTCCACCATCCATGAACGCTTGGGGTTTATCCCTTAATGGCTTGATAACTTCATGAAACACTACTCTTATCCAACATATCATCTCCTTATAGAAATCTTCCTCTTTCAAACCATCCTTTTAAATGGAATTGGAGTTGATAATATATAGTGAAAAGGGTGTGGAAAAGGTGTTCTCTAGTTTCTATCACTCAAATTTTGGATCGATTTTGGACCTCCTCCCAGCAAAATTTTTGAAAATGTACTTCATGACTGTTGTTATAATGTGACTTTTATATGTCCCTACAAAATATCAGTATCTTTAAACACATGGATCCAAAGTTATACCTGAATTAATGAACTAAAATTTTTAAGGAAGAAGTGTCTCATAAACATAATCCACTTTCAAATCCCTATTGAGAAAATTTAATATTGGTATTCCATTTGGAGATGTGAATTCTAGTTATATTTCTTCTCCAACTATAATTACCTCAATTGGAAACCTGTAGGCTAAGTTATACCTAATTTACTTAATGTGTGGAAATTCTATCTAAAAAATATTTTCTAAATTGGGTTATTTATTTGGGCATCCAAATGGTTGATTCATTAGTTAACCCAATTTGATAAAATTCAACTCACAAGGGTTCCTAAAAAATAATTTATACAATTGAATCATATTATAAAAATTTATTCCCAAAATATAAAAATGATAACAACTATTAAAATTAATAAATTAATAAATTTTCACAATTAACCTCAAACCTCCTTAAAATTCCAAAAATGGTGCAATTTCACATAAAAGAAAATATTTGTGGAAAATAAATCATTAAAATACACTTGAAAAATAATAAAAATATCATCTCTATCAATTCTCCCACACATATCATGTGGACTCCTGGATAAGTGAGCACTCAAAATAAATTGCCAGTGAAAATTAAAAACTTATGTCAATAAAATTAACAAGCCTAAAATCAAGGTACCCAATTATCATGCCTCTTTAATAGCTTAAATTATAAATTATTCCTTAGGTTCATTCATTCCTTTATAATTTATTTAATTCTTCCATGCACAAGGATTCCTACCTCGATTGTTTAATCTCAACACATGATCTTTATTTTAAACAAAGATTTCCTCATCCAAATAAATTCAAGGGTCTCCATTGGATTGAAAAAAATACAAATCTCCACCAAATTGAGTTAAATAATTGTATACATCATGAGGAATTAGAAAGTTTGTTCTGAGGTTTAAAGGTTGGTACGTTTAAAATGTCAAAAAATCTGATGTGGACGGAGATGTTTTGGTTATTTATTGAAGAAATATTGCATGATTATAGTTTCCACTCAAGTATGGTCTTCTCCTATTTCTTCATGAAATAAAATCCTCTTTAAAAAACATTAAAATTTCTTTCATGTATAGTCTACATCATCTCCAATTTAGTAGTAATAGTTCAATAATTTATTCCCAAAATTTCATAATTTATTTTTTTTAAGCTTCAGAAATGCATAGATTTTTTCTCTTTAGATGTTATAAAATGGAACAGCTTCATCTTACTTGAAATCTCTAGAAAGGAACATATTTCAATATAATAACATTTTTAGTGTAAAATAAATCTATTTATAAATTTATTTTACACCCAAAGTAGCGATAAATGATGCACCACACCACAAGACAACTCTCCCACCTTTAAGCTTTACTAAAATCATGTAATATACTTTAAGATCAGGTTTGATAGGGAAAATAGCTTATAATGAACATAAATAAAAGGAAATTCATGGATAATAAGGGCTCACAATGGTCAAATTAAAAAGGTTTCTAAAAAATAGATCTTAATTTTTTAAAAAGGTGCTTTTGATCTCAAACGAGTTGCCTCAATCATTTTGAACAAAAGATCATTAAATATCACAGGGTTTGAAATAAAAATGGTATATTCTAGTTAAAACGTGAATTATTTAGTTCATAAAATAAGTGGTATTACTATGAAAAACATGTGAAAATGGTTCAAAGTCCTCATTGGAAATTTATTTTCAACATTGAACAACATTAATGGTATAGAATTCAGAAGTTAATGATATTTTCATGAATTTACATGATTTTAATTTGGAACATAGCTCATTTTAGGAATCATTTATGTTTAGTTCCTTAAATAAAGTTGTTTTATTTCATTGAAAACAATTTTCAATTCGAAATGGTAATTAATTTTATACTCATAATTTTTTTTAAGAAAATTGAAATAAAAAAAAAAATTTGTAAATAAAACAAAAAAATTGAAACATAAACAAAAAAACAAAAAATTTGAAACTAAAACACACAAAAACCTAATATGACCCGGATATCCCCCCATCCATGCTAATTTTTTACATTGTCCTCATTTTGAGTATTTTATATAATAATTAAAAAATTTAAAGATAATACATGACAAAAACAAGAGGGAAGGAAATACACAACCTGGTTTTTATTGGGCACCAGCAACATTGATTTATCCTCCTAAAAGATGCAACTTGGAAACCAATATAAAAAAAAACACAGACCATAAAAATTTATTGAAAGTAATGAAATAAAAATAAAATTAAATAGAAGAGAGAAATCAAATGTTTGAACCCCCAAGTTGGTGCTAGGATTTTATTACCCCTTGTCAAATAGTTATGGATGATCATCCCCAATATGAAGGTGGGAGTAGTTTCTTCCTCATGAACCACCAAAATGAAACTTCTCCATTCATTATTAGCTCAAAAAACTTATAGAAGCACCAAAATAATGATTTATTTATGTTTCATTCCAGAACTATGTTATTCAAATTATGTAGTGGAAGAGGTAAACAAATAAAAAGAAAATTCCAAACACTTTATCCTCACAAATGACCTCTACTGGTTATTGAAATTTAATTCCAAGATGTGGTTTATCTTAAATTTCATCTTGAAAATGATTTCTTCTTTGAAAAATAACTTAGTACCACCATCCCCATGTGAAACAATGTACTCCTAAATCAATAATACTAGTTTTTCTTTAATTTCATCTTTCGATGCCTCTTCATCTAAAAAATCAGTCCACTCAAAATATTTATGCATAAAATCTAAAAAAGGGAGAAATAGTAACAAAATATTATCAAGATAATATGACAAAAATGGATCAAAAATTAAAACATCTCCTTATGTATTTTTAGGTTTTGATAGTGTTTGGGAGTGGATGATAGTTTTATTGAATGTCAAAAATATCTTAGGTTCCTCTAAATGTTCTTTAAAAATTAATGGATCAATTTTATCTTCCTCTTTGTAAAAAGTTTCATACAAATGTAATAAATTTTCAATATCAAAACAATATATTTTACATGTAATTTCCTTTTAAAAAAATTCAACCCAATATTTTTCAAAATACTTTTGATTTACTATAGACACATAAATTAGTACATTAGTGAAAATGTATTCCTTTAAATTTAAAAATGGTGATTCTAATACATGTTTCTACTCACCCAAAAAATCATCTATATAAAAAGTGATTTACTAGAGGATAAAATCCAAGATAATTGGGATGATGATGATTTTTTAAATCTGGAGGATAAACAAAGCATTTTGATAGAACAACATCTAGACATGGAAAGGGAATATTGGGAAAAATCAAGATCCCTTTAGCTCAAAGAAGGGGATAGGAACATGGATTTTTTAGGCATGTGTGAAGGATAAGAATGTAACCAAGAAGATCAACTTAATAATGGATGATGGTTCCTATAAGGTGAATGTATAGGTGGTTGGGAAAATTGATCTTGACCAATTGATAGATATCTATGTAGGGGACAACAACTCTATTAAGGAAGACCATCTAGGGAATGGAGTGAGGAGGCCTTTATGAACTGCATTATAAGATTAGTAGAGGATAGGGAAAATGATAGTCTTGAGTCCATTTCGGATGAATGGGAAATTAATAAGTCAGTGTGCAGCTTGAATCAGGAGAGTGATTTGAAACTGTACAACTTTTATTTATCCATTTTCATTGATACATGTTATTCTATAAAAGGGAATGTGGTGGAAGTAGTGTGTGATTTATTTAGAGGTGGAGGACTTAACCTAGCTATGTGTGCCTCTAAGGTGGTTCTCAATCCAGATATCAATGAACCCACTACCCTCATCCACTACAGACCCTTATTATGAAACGTTTCCTATAAAAAAACTTACTTATATAATAAATATGAGGCTTAATCATGTCATTCCATGACTAATTTCAGAGGAAAGGAATAGATTTATGCAAGGGAGGATCATTCAAGGGGTGGTTGGAATAGAAAAACATATATCAGATGACATTAATAAGAAAATTACTTACTCAAATATCACGATTAAAGTGGATATGGATAATTCATATGATCAGTTAGAATAGAACTTCATTGTTAGAGTCATGAGAAAGTTTGGTTTCAGGTAATGGTCTTCTGAACTTTGTTTTAGATGTTATGAATCTCCATGGATTTTCATTTCAATGATGTAGAGGGGTTTTTTATTTTTCAAAAGTGTTATAGGGATCATAAAATGAGATCCTATGTCACCTAACCTCTTCATTCTCTCTCGGGAGGCCCGGAAAAGGAAAATAAAGTTTAGTTTGAATGAGGAGAAGATAATTCCTTTTAGGAATAGGATTGGGAATGTTTTATTGTATCACCTTATGTTTTCTAATGAAATTATTGTCTTCATTAATGTTAAGTAAATTTATATCAATTATTTCATGGAAATTACAGAATCATATGGTAAATAGAGTGGTCTATAGATAAACCAGAGGATGATAAATGAGTACATGTCTAAAAAATGCACATATGGGTGAAGTAGAATCATCTAAAATAAGTTAGGAATGTAGAGGTGATATCTACCAATGACTTATCTGGGATCTCCAATTTTGGATGGAAGGATAAAAAAGATGATATTTGAAGACATCATCACCTTCCTTATAGAGAGGATATGCAATTGGAAGAATTTATTGATGTCTTTTGTAGGTCAAATAATACTTGTAAGTAGTATCCTTTTATCTATTCCAATACATGTTTTATCACTCCTTAAATAATAGAAGGGAATGAAATATAGTATGGAAACAAAAATTTTAGCCTTCATATGGGATGAAAACTAGTCTAGGAAGTGTTATTGGGCATCTTAGAAAATAATATCTAGTATGATCATGAAAGGGGAAATAAATTTGTGTATCATTGAGGATACCATGCATGGCATGAAGGAAAGGTTTTAATGGGATAAAATTGAATGTAATTTTTTGTGGGACAAATTTATGAGGAATAGGTACAGTGAAAACTGGAAAGGATGGATGGAAATAAGTTGGAGAATGTCTTGTCTCATGAAATGCATGAGCAAACATCTGGAGATACTGAAGGGAGAGGTTCAATGGGTGATGGAGTGCAGTAATATGAACTACTGGGGACATAACTGGGTAGGAAAATAGATTTATTTTTAAGGGTTATCAAATCTAGAAATCTCATTCAAGGAGGAAATACACTTTTTAGGTTTCATCAGCATAACATTAGACTGACAATAGAGAACTCTTCACAATAATATATGTATTAGTGAGGATCCTAACAAATGTGTTTTCTCCAAATATCTTATATGGAAACACAATAGTCATACCTTTCAAATTATGATTCATATTGAAATTAAGTTTGATTAATAGGCATTGAGATCATAGTACAAGGAGATTATGATAAAAATGAATTTTTTTGGTGTGAAGATTAAGGAACCAGTCACTTCCCACTAATGAAAACGTGAAGAGGAAGGGAATATTTATTGATTCTCATTACAAATGTTGTAACTCACCAAGATCAGAAAAATCCTAGAATATTTTTTAAAAATAAACTGGGTGAGTATTATATGGAATCACATGATACATGTGATGGGTCTCTTTGGGGGTAGGGAATTAGTCGACAGTTTCATGGCGTACTGGTTTTAGGGTGCGGACCCTTTGGAGTTGGATTTTAAGATATGTGTTATAATATTTGTTTTGGTTTTCTAGTTTTTGTGGGAAGTGTGGAACAATTCAATGTATTTAATATGAGTCGCCTTTTCATTATTTCATGTTCATGTAAAGTCCTAGGTGGTAGATCTTGGGCATCTCATCATGGGCGGGGGTCATCGGTGCTGCTCAGAAGGCTAGTTCTAAGTGTGTTTTATGATTAGGAATCAAAGAAGATGGGTGAAATGGTTATCACCCTGTACAGGACTAAATTTAAACTTGGATGGATTGTGTGTAGCTGGAGAAATGAGGTCAGGAGGTCTAGTGTGGGATCAAAGGTGATTGGTGATAATGGGTTTTATTTCCTTCTATAGTCTAGGTAACTCCCTGGGGGATAAGGTAAGGGCATTGGACACAATACTTTCTATTTGTAGGTTGTATAACATCATCATAGGGGAGGTGGATTCAGACTCTAGTGTACTGGTCGGCCTCCTTTAAGGAAAGGATAGTGGCCCTTGGGACTTGATTTATTTAGTCAGGAAATGCAGATTGATCGTTAACACTATTATTTAAATAAGACACGCTTAGAGAGAATTAAATTTTACTATTTAAACAATAGAAAGTGAAGGGATTACAAGTGATGGTATTCTTGTTCTATATTATACTAGGTCATTACCAAGTGATTTTCACCTCATTGTTATGGGTGAAACTCTAAGACTCCATAATTTCTATGCTCTATAGTTTGGTGATATCAACTTATACTTTCTGATAATAATAATAATAATAAATTAATTTGAAGTGAAGTGATTGGGGAAATATTTTCCTTTTCTTGATATTATTTTGGAGCTTTTAATACTATAAATTCTTTTAAATTAATGAAAATAATTCAAATTTGTTTTCTTACTAATTGAATATATTTTTTAAACTCAAAATAATTTTTTGGATAATGAAATTGGTTTTTTTATCTTGAAATTATTTTCTTGAAATTGAAATTTTAAAAGTTATTCATTTCTAGACTCCTAAAAATTTTTATAATCTGGAAAATCATAGGAGTATTCATATTGAAAATCATTTTATTTTCATTTTTTAAGACTCTAAATTATTTATTAAAATCCTATAAATTCAAAAAAAATTAAAAAAACTTAGAAAACCACCCCGGAATTGGATCTAAATTGATGATGAGTATTCAGTTATGTTACCTCAGTCAATAATTTCCCCTTAAAAATATAACACAGTGGTGACCATGGGGTTGTCTTCTGAGGAGTTTGTGGACCAAGTTTTCAAACTATCACGTTGTTAATTTGTTTTTGTTAAATTTATAGTTATAAGTGGGATTTAAATTTTTTAAACAAAGTTAAACAACACAAATTCAGATTATGACTAGAAATTAAAGATATTGATTATAAATCAGAAGTAAGACTGATATAAAAATCAAACTAAAGATAATAGCAATGGATAAAAATTTTCCTTCATAACTCCCATTATCATTACATACAAATGAATTTTCTAATTAAATTTCTTAGAGTATAGCTAAATATCTCAAGTTATACACCTAAGTTTCCTAGATTCCATATTGAAATCTTGAATATGGATGTTGATCCCCTTATCAAAGTGATCTGATTAACCAAATACCTCCAAAAACCAAAATAGATTAAAATCACTATGCTCAATGGGGAGAACTTAGCAAAATAAATTTAAAAAATCAGAATAACCACTTTAATTTAATAATTCAAATAAAATTCCATAATAATTTACAAAAAGGTGTATTCAATATAGAAATGGACCTTCTGTATTCAATAAAAATTGTTTCCAGGTAAAAAAAATTAAAACAATGAAAAGAACAAACTCAAAAGGGGATAATACCCTTGGGCTTCCATTATCCATGAAAACGTGGGGTTTATCCCTTCATGGATTAATTACTTCATAAAATAATTCTCTTATCAATTATATACTATCCTTTCAGTATTCTTCCTCTTTAAATCCATCCTTTTAAATGGAAGTGTTGTTGAGAATATATAATGAAAAGGGGGTGGAAATGGTTTTGTCCAGTTTCTATCATGCAAATATTAGATCTATTTTATACATCCTAACAATAGATCTTTTGAAACATTACTTCATATATTTTGATAAAACATAATATTTCTTTATCACTAAAATATTTTAGGCTATTTATACTTGTGTAGAAGAAAATTTTATATGAATTATTGAAGTGAACTTTTTACAGACTAAGTTTTGGTTTAACTTCCTACAATTTCACATGCCCATTGAGCATATTAATGAGAATATTTGATCTTGTTATTCAATTTTGATATTATAATTCAAGAATTATTTCTTATCCATATAGAATAACCTCAATTAGACACCTATAAGCTAATTTATGCCTAATTTACTAAAGGTGTGTCAACTCTGTCAAAAAAAATATTTTTTAAACTAGGTAATTTTTTTGGGCCTCCAAATGGTCAATTAATCACTTGGCCTAGTTGGATAAAATGAAACCCACAAGGCAAGGGACCCTGAACACATTAATTTTGAAAACTGGGTAATATTTGTATAAGTTATAACCAAAATATCTAAATGATAAAAACTGTTAAATTATAGAATTAGAGAATATTTACAATTAAGCTCAAAACTCATTAAAACTCCAAAAAGTGATGCCACTTCACATAAAATAAACATTTTTTGGAGTTTAAATAAATAAAATACACATGAAAAATAATAAAAATGTCATCTCTATCAATATGATTCATGAACCTTTCAAGAGATCGTGGGGTGTTATGATTTAGGATAAGTGGAATAAGGGTTTTTCATGGAAATAATTCAAATACATTTTTTTAAGGATTTATTCCCTCTATAAATTAATCTTGATTTTGTATAAGAATTCATATATCTACAATAAGGGATGATGTCTATGATGTACTATGTTACCTACTTTGTCTAGTTGTTGTATTTTTCTCCATTTATAGTTGAGAATGAGGTTAATAGATTTGAGATAGGACTTTTACCAAAGGTGAGGTGACAAGTTAGGATGTTCAAGTTGAGGTCTTACTCAAATGTGGTTCACAAGGCACTCACTATTGAGAAGGTCCCGGTGGAGGACTGTGAAGTGGATTGTCTTCCCATTTTCAATGGTTCAAGTGGTGGGATCTCTAATAGATCTAGTAGTGCCTCTTTCAGTAGTAGGAATAGGGGGTCAAATGAGATACACTATGTCACAAAAATATGGTCTATAACACCCCAAAATATTTGTTTAAAAATAATACTATTTTTATTTTTGTGAACCACATGTAATACTGAGCTTAAAATGAACTCTGATATACTAATAAGATATTGTTATTTAAATATGGATGTTATAACATAAATGTAGATGTGGATGGCATAAAAAGAAGTAACCACGTTATGAAATATATATGGGGAATTTTTCTTTAATACAAATGTATTGATTAATTCCTAGGAAAATAGAACTCAAATTTAAATAATATCATATATGATTAAAAAAGATATTCTTCAGAAAACTAATTTATATGTTTAATATATTTTTATCAGTTTAAATTAAGTTAATCACTAAAGATGAATGATTTTAATGAAATTTATGGTTCATATATTTAAGGAACTAATTTAACATTAATATATTAGTGGTTACTAAATGAAGAATGAGTATAAATTCATTTTATACTTCACAAATATATTTTCTTCAAAAACGATTTTATTGAATTTTTGTGCATGGAAATTAATATTAATTTATGAAATTTTTAGAAACTATATTTGATATAATTGATATAATGTTTTAAATAATCATTTAAAAATAATATTGATATAAATTTTGATAATTTTTCTGAAATGTTTGATTTTTGGTTAAATAGTTAATAATATTGATTTTGCAAAAAAATGTCCTTTATTTAATTTTAATAAAAGTAATCTCAATGTTATTTTTGGTTTTGGATTTGTTAAGGTTCCATAATTTTTATTTTATTAAAAATAATTGGACAAATTCCATGGGAATCGACATTATACTTTATTTTTTAAAATTATTCTTAAAATAGACATTTTTCTAAAAACAATTTTTTATTTCCTTTTTCAAACTTATATTAAAATTAATTTATATAATTACAGGAAGTTGAATATTAGAAAATTTAATGTCTTGACCCAACTCACCCCTAAACTGGTGGTCGGACCGGTCTCCACATGACCTCAAGTGTAACTCCCCATATGCTAGAGGTTGTCGACTAACAGTGAGGGTCTATGGATAGTCAGAGGGGAGACGATACCCTCATATCAGAGTTGAATAAAAGACATTGGAAATAAATAGCAGAATCAGTCTAATAAATGATAAAACAATGGAAGTAATATTTTATAAATCTTGTACAAAACAAATTGCCAACGCTAATTATACAGCAGAATGCATAGATGACATGATAATGGCACAAAAATGGAAAACAGTGAAAAAAATAGCATTCTTTGCATTCCAATATAGAAATAAATAAACAGTGACTCAAATCCCATAGGGAGGTCTCCTAGAGCATCCCTATATTCCGCTCATTCCTTTAATCCTATCTCCCAAGTAAATACAAACATCAAAATCTTACAACAAAATAGAATCTACTCGGGTACCCTATTGCAATGGTGGCCCGAGTAGGGTGTGAGATATAAATATTAGTAGGTAGGGACCACCATTGTCTACCCCAAATCTAGAAATTTAACAAATAATTTAAATTGTGTGAAAGAATTCATAAATAAAGTAATCAGTACGATGTAACTATATACCCAAGTACCTGCTTCATCCCTCAGATGGTGTATGAACCTGCATTATACATTTTTCATGCATACTCAATAATAAATAAACAATCATTTTCATTTATCGATTATTCAAACATCATTAAACTATAAAAGTCTTGATATTAAGTCTATGCCTGACATCCCCCGTATAAGTCACTCACTATAGATGTCTCTAAAGACCATCTAAGAAATCAAAGTAAAGACCAAATCCAAGCTTGTTCTTGGGCTTGAATAAAGCATCATAAGATATTCAATTTAATATTTCATATACTATGTCTAAGCCCATCCACTAAAATAGTGATTCACTCATCAGTCCGTCCACTAACAGTGATTCACCCAATTCATTAATAAGTCTGAACCCTATCTCATATTCAATTCACAAATCATTATGTTACAATAGTTTTCATTAACCATTAATTCATTACAAGTACAACCAATTATACCCACAGTCCAATGTCAATTAATGGGTATAGAACATCATGTCTAGAACCCTCATGATTATTTGGAGTGTTATCCCTTGTCTCAAAACGCATAAGTATTTGGAGCATCGGTCCATGTCCTATGAAAGAACATTTTCATTCAAGCTGGGTGTAGAATGCCATGTCTAGCACCCCATGATAATTTGGAATATTATTCCCTATCATTGGTTTATAACAACATGTCTAACACCCAAAAACCATCCATTAATTAATTCATAAATTAATTAATCCAAACCTGTTAATTAATTAAACAACTAATTAACAACATAAATCGTCTGCCAAATAAGTCGACAATTAATTAACCATTCAACATCTCAATAGTAATTAATTAATTATTCTTGTCAGTCGAACTAAATAACTAACTCAACATTTAATTATACAAATTCTTTAACAAGTAGAACTCATCCACTCAAATAGTGATTCGCCAAGGACTTTAACAATTTTCATGCACATCATATCATCTCAAAACATATTGAACAAATCCCAGATATTTAGAAACCATCTCACACAACATATTATATTTTTAAACAACTCCATCTAAGACAACTTAAGACATGGAAAACTAACACACATCAAAAGTTACCCTTGGCCAATAGTCATAACAAATAATCAATTCACAATATTAATTTAATGCATGAAAATTAATTAATTAAACAATTAATTATTTATTTATTATTTATTTAACCAATCATTAATTAATTATCCATTTACCATTTAAAATGTAATAATTAATCCATCCATTAATTATTACTAGTTTCCAATTTATATTCAGAACACGTAAAATATTTAATATTCTCAATAAATAGTAAAAGCCAAAATTTTATTCCAACTCATGAATTGATAATTAATTCTACAATTAATTACCCTATTACCCATTCTTCTCATTAAAATCATTTAACTTTTAAATCAAATCACTTTAACAAAATTATAAAAACTTGCATAAAATCAACACATGTTCAAGTCCTCATTTATCTCACGTAGGCGGCATCATTTAATAACATCAAAAGTTTCATGCATCGACATTTCATATATCAACTCTAGTAAGAAGTCATATGAAAAGACAAACCACAAAAAGCATGATATGACATTACCACTAACTAGTAGTTTATCTTTAATCAGCATTTCAAGAAAACATAGCAGTTCCATAATCAAGAAAACTCACATTCTCAATTTATTTAAATAAGCTATAATTCTTAAATAAAGTGATAGGGATTTGGGACCCTACATCGAGGTGATGTTATTTTAATTACGCAGCACTTTAATGTACTTGGTGGAAATTAGTTGCAAATGGCACGCAGTCGCACACATACCACTTTTATATATATATGTGTATATATCTACCTATATATATCTAAATATATATTTTCACACACGTTCTACCTGCAACAAAAATCAAAAAATCATAAAAACAACTTCAGAAGAAGAAAACCAATACAGCAAGGTCTATACACATGCCGCTAGATACTAAGGACTTAGATAAATTATTAGACTTTAATTTAGGTGGTGTAAAACCAAACAATGGTATAATTCTATACCTTCTAACAACGTCGATGAACCGAATCATTCCAAACTGCCTCACCTTTGGCAGTGGTTGCCAGAATGCTGACCAAGGAATCCCAAGAACCTCATTGCACAACCCTAGTACCCAAGAACACAAAAAATTTGGGTTACAAAAAAAACCATAAATTCAGCCAAACTTAAATGGGTACTGAAACAACATCAAGCCGCAAAAGTGATGATGAATAGCATGAGGGGAGATCTTACCTCTTCAAATCAGACCAAAATAAAGGATGAAATTAGAGGAAAATATTGTGTAAAGAAGGACTTGAAATAGGGGGGTCATGTGCTAGGGTTGTTCCCAGATGGGTGTCGCACTGTTGTAGAAGGTCCAGCCATGGGAGGAGGTTGTGCTATATGGGTCACACAGTTGCTTCAAGGAGGTCATTTGGCCGATCCAGAAGTGTGAAGGAGGATCTGGAAGAGGGATTTGTGCCTGGATGGGTGCGTCGTGGGGGTTTGCTCTCTGCTTGTGCATGTCTGACCTTAAGAGGAAGAAGAAGGGGAGTCTTTCCCAATTTTCTTTCTAACTTAAAACCTAAAAAATAAAACCCATATTACTATTATTACTTATAATAATAATAATAAAACAACTATAATTAACTTTTATTTAATTTAATTAATTTCATTTATGATAATAATAATAGTTATGAAGAATAAAATTTATAATAGTAATAATAATAAGAATAGTCAAAAAATATTATTATTACCACACCTTTTAACATTTATTCATTTAAAACCAAAACCCCCAAATATATCATTATTATTATTATTATTAATTATAAATCATCCAATATAAGTTAATAATAATAATAAATATAACCATAAAAATATGAATAATAATAATAATAATATCATTATTATTATTTCCATTAACCTTCGTTTATGAAGACTATAACTCCAAATTTATTGTGACATCATTAGTGATAAAAACTCCAACTCATAACCCCTAATTAATTTCCATAATAATAATAATAATTAAATTCATAATAATAAAATAATAATAATCTCATTATTATTATTTTTGAAACCTTTGATAAACCCAACACCTCTGTTTAATAACAGTGCTTCATTAAATCTGAAACCCCTCATTTAATTAAACATTTCTTGGAGAAGCTCAAAAGCCACATTAAATACTCATAAATGATACACTCCTTTAACGTGCAATTAAAATGTCAAATCATCAAAATAATTTATGAGACCATAATAATAATAATAAAATTATTATTATTATCACATTCCTATATTTAATAATAAATGGTCCTTTAATAATTAGGAAACTCTTAAATTAATTAGAACGGTTCATCGATAAACCCAAAATCCACATTAATTTCTTCAACCATCGTTTAATTAATTCTTTATCATTCATTTAATTAAACAACAACATTAATAATAATAACTTAATTATTATTATTAAAAAAATTAATTAATCAAAATCACTCATATAATCTTCTTTAATTAAATTAAATAATTTATTAAATAGGGTAAATTTCATGGGTTGGACTGCAACCGTGCACTGCCCATGCAGATCCATTAAAGTGGACTTTTTTGGATCTAGTGCTCTTGAGACTCATAGGGACTCTTAAAATTATAGGGCAATTATGCAAGTCCAAAAATGATACATTTAGGTGTTCCAACATTCAGAATAAAATTCTGTAGCTCAGTTTAAAAAAACAGATCCATTGATAAACTAAAAAAATTCAAAACCTTCGTATTTTAACACGGTTCAAAAACACAGGACTTTACAATCTACCAACCTTGAAAACTTGTCATCCCCAAGAATCCATCAGGAACCACTACTAAAAAACCAATCTACAAAGGTCATTTAATCTTGTTAGTACTGACGTGTTGCATTCCCAATGCCAAATGCACCTTTAACCCTTCACAAGACTAATGACTAAGCCTTTAAAACCAGATCCAAATATCACTTTATATCTTAACCATCGAAACAAAGTTTATATATGAGGCCATTACAGGGACCTTGTCAAAGAAAATAGTTGAATCTTAATCAACCAACATAACAGGTTGTGCATGTTTCCCTCAAAAGACGTTGCGGACCCAAAACCTACATTTTCCATTTATCTGATGACGTGCCTTTAAAACTATTCCAAAACCATCTGTAAGTATAACGAAGTCCTTAACCCACCTCTAGGGAAATTTCCAATTCAATCCATCGTAAGGATATAAAAAAAACAACCATGCCTCAACATAAATAATGGATTAGCCCAAAGAAACCATGCACCCCATGTACTACCCATATAACAACCACTCATCAATCCCAACAACATTTAAAATGTAGTGCGGTGTAAGTCAAACGCTATATTACTGTCTCCATGAAGAGGTCAAGATAGGTGACATTATCATCCTATTTAGAAGAGCCCACTAAGAGAAAGTGAAGGTAATTAAGAAGATCAATTGAAATACTACCAGACAACTCTGTTCTAAAAGCTCGGCATCTCCTGCTGACACATTTACCAAAAATGATGTGACACTACCCACCTTAGGATTTTACATGAAATCAAAATAAAATATTAGTCGCTCATCATAATGCTATTTCATAACACTTAACGCATGTGTATGACATTCCTCGAACCACAATCATCACACCAAACATTATTCATAAAAGTCGTAGCATAAACTTATAGGTGTGCCATAACACCCGAGTACCAATAAGTACTCCAGAGCAGTGGGGAGAACTTTTATTAAAGGCCCAGAACTTTTTAAGGGTACTACCTACTATGGGTTATCCCCTTATTAAACATAAACATTGACCCTCTATCTTGGTCATGAAAAACTGATATCACTAATAAAAAATCCCCTTTTTATTTTATCCATTTTAATTAATTCATTCCAACCTTTTAACATTAGAATAAATTTCCACAAACACGCAAGTAATTTTTCAAAATAATTCACATGGTTTTCAAAACAATGCCAAATGGAAAAATAGGCATGTTATCACAAAAATTATCTTTAAACATTTCACATATAGTGTTATCCAAATATAAATAGAAAATTTAGCATCTAAATTCCTTTTACCAAAATGGCACCCTCTGAGGGTCCCATTTATTCAATACAGGTTCTTCGAAAATCAACCCAAAAATAGTTCATATCAATCAAAACTCATCAATTATACATTTATAACCATTTTCAAACATACTATGGTTATATAAGGTTCAAACACATGGGTGTCCATCTACCATTCGATAAGGCTCCCATATACCTTATCACTGGCATTTGGATCCCATTTATCACAATCAATATTCACTTAACATTTTAACATTAGAAGCCCTTTCACACATCAAAACATCTCTACCATGTAATCATAAGCAGTAACACAAGAGCATGTTATAACACAGAAGCATGGAACAACAACAAAACATGATAATAACTGAGGAAGTATGGAATATAATTACTCAATAATGTTATATATATCATTAAAACATGCTATCTATGGAGGCATGCTAAAGCATATCAAAACATGTAATTTCACCCAAGGATCAAAATCCAAATTAGCAGGAATCCTACTAATGAAACTACATGGCATGTTATATGCATGACATTTGAATCTCTAAGTGACTAAGAAGATGCATGTATGAAACTTCCTTTCCATATCAGGCCAGGAAAATTATTTTTCAAAATCCTCAAAATCAATATGCAGTGGAAAATACACCAGTCACCCAAGGTGAAATCATATCAATTGTAACATCAAATAGTACAAACATCAAATTCATTCCTAGACAGTTGGTTATTTCTCATACATGGGGTGATCAGTCCAAAGCATGACTATTAAAACAAGCACTGACACATTCCTAGTCTCTTGTCTACCAACCCAAAATAGAAAGAAAAAATAAAAATAACACTTTTGATACTACTTTGTAACATCCTTACCCGGCTCACCCCTGAACCAGGGTCTGGACCGGTCACCACATAACCTCAAGCACGTCTCCCAATATACCATAGGTTGCTGACTAGCAGCAAGGGTCTATAGATAGTAAGTGGGGAGACTATACCCTCATATGAGAGATCAATAATAGACATTGGCAACAAATAGTGGAAGTAGTCTAATAAATGATAGAACAATGGAAGGAAAATTTTATAAATCCTGTACAAAACAAATGGCCAATGCCAATTATACAGTAGAATGCATGCAGGACATGATAATCATAAAAAAATGGAAAACAGTGAACAAAACAGCATTCTTTGCATTCCAATATAGAAATAAATAAACAATGACTCAAATCCCTGAGGGTGGTCACCTCGAGTATCCTGAGCTTCTGCTCGGTTATCTACTCCTATCTCCCAAGTAAATTCAAACAACACAATCCTACAACCAAATAGAATCTACTCGGGTACCCCGGTGCAATGGCGGCCTGAGTAGGGAGTGAGATATAAATCTCAGTAGGCCGGTACCACCGATGTCTACCCTAAATCCAGACATTTAATAAATAATTTAAACCTTGTGAAATCTTGCATAAATAAAGTAAGAAGTAAAATGTAACCATATAACCAAGTACCTTCTTCATCCCTCAACTCGTGTCTGAACCGGCATTATACATTTTCATGCATACTCAAAAATCATTACATAATCATTTTCATTTATCAATTATTTAACCCCCATTAAATTCTAAAAGTCTTGAGATTCAGTCTACGCCTGACATCCCTCGTATAAGTCACTCACCAAAGATGTCTCTAAAGACCATCTAAGTAATCAAATTAAAGACCAAATCCAAGCTTGTTTTTTGGATTCAATAACGCGTCATAAGATATTCAATTTAATATTTCATATACTATGTCTGAGACCATCCACTAAAATAGTGATTCGCTCCTGGGTCCATCCACTAACATTGATTCACCCAATTCATTAATAAGTCTGAACCCTTTCTCATATTTAATTCAAAAATCATTATGTCACAACTATTTTCATTAACCATTAATTCATTACATGTACGACCAATTGGACCCATAGTCCAATGTCAATTAATGGGTGTATAACATCTTGTATAGCACCCTTGTGAGTATTTGAAGCGTCAATCCTTGTTTCACAGCCCATGGGTATTTGGATCATCAGTCCTTATCCCATAAAAGAACATTTTCATGCAAGCTGGGTGTAGAACGCCATGTCTAGCACCTCGTGAGAATTTGGAATATCAGTCCCTATCTCACAACCCGTTGATCAATCATACATATATATTTGTCATCGGTTTAGAACTCCATGTATAATACCCCAAAACCATCCATTAATTAATTCACAAATTAATTAATCCAAAACCGTTAATTAATTCAATAACTAATTAACAACATAAATTTTCCATCAAATTAGTCAACAATTAATTAACCATTAAACATATCAATAGTAAATAATTAATTAATAATTAATTATTCTTATAAATACAACTAAATAATTAACTCAACATTTAATTATCCAAATTATTTAACAAGACTGAACCCATCCACTCAAACTGTGATTTGTCCATGACTTTAACAATTTACATGCACGTCATATCATCTCAAAACATGATGAACAAAGCCCAAATATTTAGCAACCATCTCACATAGCATATCATATTTTTAAACAACTCCATCCAATACAACTTAAGTCATGGAAAACTAACACACATAAAAAGGTAACCTTGGACAACAGTCGTAACAAACAATCAATTCACAATCATAATCAAATGCATGAAAATTAATTAATTCAAAAGTTAATTAATTATATATTTTTTCTTTAACCAATAATCAATTAATTATCCATTTACCATTTAACATGTAATAATTAATTCATCTATTAGTTATTACCAGTTTCCAATTTATATTATGAATATGTCAAATACTCAATATTCTCAATAAATAGAAAAATCCACAATTTTATTCCAACTCTTGACTTGATAATTAATTATATAATTAATTACCCTATTACCCATTCTTTCTGTTCAAATCATTTAACTGTTTAATCATATCACTTTAACCAAATTAGAAAAACATGCTTAAAATCAACACATGTTCAAGTCCTTAGTTATCTCACGTGGGTGAAATCATTTAATATCATCAAAAGTGCCATGCATTGATATATCCTATATCAGCTCCAGTAAGAAGACATATGAAAAACCAAACCACAACAAGCATGGTATGACATTGCCACTAACTAGTAGTTTATCTTTAATCATCGTTTGAAGAAAACTTAACAGTTCCATAATCAAGGAAACTCAAATTATCATTTTATTTAAATAAGCTATAATTCTTAAATAAAGTGATAGGGATTTAGGGCCCTACCTCAGGGTGACGTCATTTTAATTACGCAACATTTTAATGTACATGGTGGAAATTAGTTTCAAATGGAATGCAGTCTCATGTGTACCACCTTTATATATATATATACATATATATATATATATATCAAGATATATATTTCCGCATGCACACACCCTGCAATAAAAATCAACAAATCACCAAAACAACTTCGGAAGACCAAAACCAATACAGAAAGTTCTATGCATGTATCGCTAGATACTAAGGACTCAAATAAAATTAAAGTAAATTGTTTTAGAAATATTAAAAGTGATTTGTTATGGATAATTTATAGTATTTAATGATTTGTATTGATCAAAATGAAAGTTAAGTAATTTTTTAAATATTCAAATTTTAAATCTATTGTAATCATGATGTTTTTAAAATCAAATTATGTGAATATTCCTGAAAATGAATTTAAATGGTATTTTACGTTTAAAAATTATTTTAAATCATTAAATAATAATAGTAATAATAATAATATCCTATAGTAACTCAATTGGATGAGAAATTTTCTAGGATATTAATAATGGTCCATGTATGTTCCACTTTATAATTTTAAAATTACTCTCACGACCCATAAAGATTGAAATTTTTTTAACCCATTTAAGGTTAAATCAGGTTAACGAGGTGGTTAAACCAAAATATAATGTTTAAAATGACACTTAAACTTGTGAAAAATTTATTTTTTAAATTTACTTCAACCTTTTATTTCTTATAATTTAATATATGGAACTTTATAACCATTTTAAATGAGTAAGACACATATTAAATATTAATATTTCATGTATTTACCATATTTCCACCCACCACACTTATAAAAGGAAACCTCATTTACTCTATTAATTATACCTCTTTAACTATTTAGATAGATCAATATCAACACAAATCCATTCCAAAACTTAATATTTATTTCCCAGAGGTTTTTTCTCACCAAAAGACCAACCTGGAATGTTCAAGGTGTAATCCAAAGGAGGTTTTCCAAAGAATAGGTATAACTCTTAACTGAGTGTTTTCATGTTTATTTCTTATTTACCAATGTTAAATATTATATAACCATGATTATGTGATAAAATAAATATATTAAATATACTAAAATGTTATTATGTTGATGTAATAACCATTTTCTATCTTCTTTTCAATTTTATGGGAAATGAAAACATTGCTCGTGCGTACGTGTGGACTACAACCTCTAAGAAGTGATGTGTTTTCATTTTTCATCACAACCTCACAAGGATATTCATTATGATGTATTTAAGGAATATATATTATATTCTTGAAATAATTATTATTATTTAAATTTAATATTTTACTCACCTTCTTACCCTTCCATACATTGAGAAATGATAATATTTCTCATACGTACGTGTGGACTATCGTCTCCATGAACCAATGTGATTAATTTTTCATGTATATATTTCATTATTGGTTTTAAGATTTTATTTAAGGTATAAAAATGATAATTATTCCATGATTAATATTTTGTAGATAATCAAACAATGAAACCTTTGACCATGGTCTGCCTATCAAAGTTATTTTGGGATTATGAATCGAATATCCTTAAAACATCTGATATGAACTTAATCAATTTAGTAACTATATAAGTCATAGTAAAAAAATTAAATAAAAGTAATTATGATTATTAAATAACCTTAAAATGTTTCTTAAGAAAGTATATAATTAATATAATTTTATTATATATTTTATAAAGAATGTGGGTGGCGATTCAGACTTGGGGTAAGGGATTTATCATCTCAATTTCCTTTCTTTGAGACTCATTCCATTTTCACCACATGTTGTGGTGTATATAATTACATATGGATTTATTTTATCTCTAATTTAATTAAATTAAAGTGGTTTATGATTTATTTTAAAGTTTCATACTTTTATGTATTTTTATTCAAATATTACCAAAATGTAAGGGGTTTTCATTAAAACCTTGTTTTAATGTTATCCTTTTGAGATATTTATCTTTCATATCCATGTTATTTAAAATGTTTAAATAATGTTCTTATTTTTAATTAATTTAATTTCAAATGATTTTTTTAGAAGTCCTTGAATTTTTATCAAGGATTTAAAAAATAATATTTTAAATATTTTTTAAATGGGTCACTTTTGACTCTTTTTACCAAAGTGAAAAAAAAATATTTTTTGACATATAATTAATGAATGTATTTTCACACCATTATGAATTTTATTAATTATAAATATTTTTTTAAAACTTTCCATGATTTTTTAAACAATTTACTTTTCCCATTGTTTTGGTAATTTTTATTTTTAAAATGGTTTCCAAAGAAACAGATATTTCTTCTCAATTTTATAAGATAAATAAAAATGATTTTTCTTATGGGATGAAATTCCAATTTTATGGTTTTTATGATGAAAAGTGTAAGTTATAAAATGTTTTGATTTCAATATAACATTAAAAATGAAATTTATTTAATGTTATGATTTTAAAACATGAAACTTGATTATTATTATTGAATGTGGGAATAGGGAATAAACCCAAACCTTTATAGGACTATGTCCATTATGTGATGGGTGGGTCTGTTAAATCCCTCCAATACATTGGGTAAAGTGTTGAAGTTAAATAATTTAAATTACTCCTAATATAATTTGGATGAATTTAATTAATTCTATGAGGTGACATATTTAACAGATGTAAGTCACTTCTAAATTAATATTATAATAATCTCGTTAGATGATTCTATGATGAAATTATGATTTCTCAAGTTTTATATATGTTTTCATGATTCTTGAAAATGGGTTTTCATGGAAATATTTTTATTCAAAAATTTAAGCTGTGATTTTTTGATTTAAATAAAATTTTAAAATCTTATAAAAGTAAAAGTTTTTTTCATGGAAAATATTTCATGAATTATGATTTTTCCTTTATTCTCACATACAAAATGTTTTATGAAAATGTTGAGATTTTCAATTTATTTCATGAGTAGGTAAATGATTATTTTGAGATCAAAAATCTATTATTTAAAAAGTAAAAATTAAATATTTTTTTTCATGAATTTCAAATGTATTAACAAGTTTACTTTATTTTTTTATCTATTGGTAAGATTTTTATGCTCATACCACATTTTAAAAAAAAATCACATGACATAAGGATGATTTTGAACTATAGAAAGGTTTATATATACACTATGGGGATCTATATTAAAAGTGGTGAACATGTTTTAAACGAAACATGGGTTTAAATTTAAGAATCATATCTTTGTGGAAAACTATAAATTTAGTAGAAGTCTCCACTTTTGATTATAAGGGTTTGATATGTAATATTTTTTCTTAATTCTATAAAACTCTAAACCAAAAATACCCTTAAAATATAATTAATTAAAAACTTTGGTATAAATCACATAATTATAGATCATTTAAGTTATGGGGTGTTATAGTTTACATTAGATGAAAGGATTGGATAACTTTAGAGGTTAGGATGATTCAGATGAGGATATCTTAAGAGTTTTAGATTCCATCATGGGTTAATAAGTTTAAGGTTGATTATAAGTTTAAAGGTGGAGAGATCCCTATTGAGGTTTATATTAGGGGAGTTTGATATGATTAAGTATATTTTGGGATAAATTTATGGGAATAAAACACTTTTTTTAGAGTATGTTTTAGTGAAAATTTTATTTGAGTGAGAATTATGTTTTATTTTGTGGACATAAGTTGAAAGGAATTGACAACCTTTAGGGTTAATATATTCTTTAATGTTGGGTTAATTATGGTTAATTGGGATAAAATATATATTATATTTTGGGAACATATGTTTTATTATATAGATAACCATGAGATTAAAAAATGATTTAGTGACTATGTGATTAAAGTTATTTTTGAATAAGTTCACTATATTGAAGAAATTATATGATTAAAGTAAACATAATTTTTTGTATGATATGGGATTTTATTTGAGAAATAAAGTTCAAATTATCTTTTGGAATAATATATGATTTTATTATGTTTTATGGTAATTCAATCTATTTATGGAAAATATTATCATGTTTTAGTGATTATATGATTAGGGAATATACATTTTTTATATGTTACTTTATGAGTGATAAATGTTATTTGGTGATAAACTCTAAGTTTATCTTGGAAGAATATATCATCAAATCATTATACTTATGTATTGAAAATAAATTAAGCACATATGTTTTCTAAAAATCCCTATCTCAATGGAAAAATAATTTCTCAAATAAATCAAGACTAATGTGGAAAGTAACTCTAAACTATCAATTTAATATTTTATATACCCATATGAATTAATTATTTCTATATATTTGTGTTATTTTATTAAATAATTAGTTTTCTGATCATGACTTAGAAATTAATGTCTGTGGTAAAATATATATTTTGTTTTTTTACTATTTATGATAAATTCATTTTGATATAATGAAATTAAAATTATTAGAATGAAATTTAATTAAGGGAGGAGAAGGTAACACCCCAAAATTTTAGTTTAAAAAGTATACTATATTCAATTACATTAACTACATGCCATGCTGAGCTTAAAATGAACTTTGAGATACTATTAAAATGTTATTATTTAAATATGTTTGGTATAACCAAGTCGTTGGCTTGGAGGGTATGAATAAGAGTAAACACATAATAATATATATATATAGGGAAGTTTTATTTAATAAAAATTCATTGATTAATTACTAGTAAATAAGAAGTAAATTTTAAATAATATCATATATGATTAAAAGAGATATTTTTTAGAAAACTAATTTATGTGCGCAGTGTATTTTTATCAATGTAAATTAACATATTCACTATATTTTTTTTATTTTAATGCAATTTATATTTCATATATTTAATAAAATAAATTATCATTCATATAATGGTGTTTACTAGATAATTAATAGGTATAAATTCATTTTGTACTTTAAAAATACATTTTATTTAAAATGGTTTTTATTACATTTTGTGCATGGATATTATGATTAATTTTTAAAACTTAAAATATTTATTGGATAAAATAGATACCATTTTTGAAATTATAATTTGAAATTAATGTTTATATAATTTTTTGGGATTTTTCTAAAATGGTTGATTTCTGGGTGAATAGTGAAAAACATCGATTTTGCAAAAACTATCATTTCTTTAATTTTAATAAAATTAATTTCAATGATTCTTTTGGTTTTGAATTTGATTTAAGTCAAATAAGTTTCATTTCATTATATATAATTAAACCAATTCCATGGTAATCAATATTATATATTTTCTGTTATAAATTCATTTTTATGATTAAAATATACATTTTTCTAAAAATATTTTTCTATTGTGGTTTGAGAACTTATATTAAAATTATTTTTTAAAAATTATGTATATTTAATCATATAAAATAGATTCAATATTTTTTATCAACGTTATTTATTTATTAATGATTTTAATTTTATTTTTAGTCATAATGAATAGTAATCATTATATAAATTTATCACCATATTAAAGGCTAAAATAGGGAAAAAGTGTTAAATCAAGGGTTAAAGGGTTAAAATAACAAAAAATAATCTTCTATTGGGTGGTTGAGGTTATTATCAACCTTCCTTAACATTATCAACATTAATGGTGTAATTTGGATCCACATTCCATGAATATGACTTCCATTTTTTTATTAATAAAATTATATTTCCAAAATTTTGACTCTCTCTCATTTATTATATTATCAGTATAAGGACATAGGTAGAAATACTATATGACTGAATATATAATATAAAATTGAATATAAATAAACTATATTTTTTATTTTAAATTTCTTTGAATTTTTTGTGATGGTAAAATTAATTATAACGATTATGCATCGTTGATGCAACGCTTATGCAAGAGGATGAAAATAAAAGTTAATAGCTTTAAAAATATTAAAAGTTATGTGTTAAGGATAATTTAGAGTATTTAATTATTTTTATGGATCAAAATTAAATTTAATTAATGTTTTAAATATTACAATTATAAACCCATTGCAAATTTTATATTTTAAAAGTCAAATTATGTGAATAGTCTTAAAAATAATTTTAAATGGTATTTGATGATTAAAAATTATTTTTAAATCATTATAAAATCATAAAATAATATAATAATTCATTTTTATGTAAAATTTTCTAGGATATAATTAATGTTCCATGAATTTCCCACATATAATATTTAAAATTACTTTCATGTCCCTTAGATATTGAAAATTTGTTATAATGGTAAAAGTTAAACAGGATCAAAAAGAGGTTCAAATCAAAAGATAAGGTTTAAAATGACACTTAAAAATTTATAAATTTTATTTTTTGAATTTAATTCGACCTTATAATCATTATATTTTAATATATTTCACTTTTAATTAATTTTAATTGAGTTATAAACATATTATGCAATAATATTTCATGTATTTACAAGATTTTCACTCACATCACTTATAAAAGAGAACCTACCAACCTCTCTTCCCCACACATATTGAGTCATTTATCTTGACCAATATCTACCAAAATAACTTCCCAAAATTTATATTCATGTTTTATAGGTTCTTTTATCACCAAAATACCAGCCTATAAGGATTAAGGTGTAATCCAAGTGAGGTTTTCCAAATAAGAGGTATAACTATTAATTGAGTGTTTTCAGGTTTTATTATTATTCACTTACTTCAAATATTCTATAAACATGATGATATTATAAAATAATTATAGTCAATATAATTATATTTTAATATGTTTATGTCACAACCCTTTTCAATCTCCTTTTCCACCATATGGTCAATTGAAACATTGCTCGTGTGTAAGTGTGGACTACCACCTCCACGAAGCGATGTGTTTTTTTCATCACCACCTAACAAGGCTAGTTATTATGATGGATTTAATATATATATATATATATATATTCATTACATATTTATGATTATAGAAATATAAGATATTACTAACCTTCTTACCCTTCCATATGTTTTAAAATGATAACATCGCTCATGAGTATGTGTGGGCTACCACCTCCACAAAGCAGTGTGATTCATTTTTCATGTATGTATTTCATGAATGGTTATAAAATTTTATTTAAGGTATAAAAATGATAATTATTACATGTTCAATATTCTTTATATGATGTAATAATTAACCCTTTTACCATGGTCAACCTACCAAAGTTGTTTTGGGATTATGAATTGAACATGCTCAAAACATATGACATGAAATTAAATGATTTAGTAACTATATAAAACCTAATAATAAATAAAATAAAATGTATTATGATAAAGTAATAAACCTGATAATTTGTATTAAGAAATGAAATAATTAATATAACGTTATTACATGGGAGTTAAACAATGTGTGTTGCTAGTTGGACTCCAAGTAAGGGATTTCATGTCTCAATTTACATTATTTGAGTCTCATGTCATTATCAACACATTTTTTCTTTTTTATGATGTATATAATTCAATATGGATGTATTTTATAATTAATTTACTGAAATTAAACTGGTTTACAATTCCTTTTAAATCACTCTCCTTCAATGAACTTTTGATTCAAAATTTACCTAAATAGTAAGTAACTTTCGTTAAAACATTGTTTTAAAGTTATATTTTAGAAATAATTATCTTTGATTTTCATATTATTTAAAATTATTTAATAGTGTTATTATTTTTACTTAAAATATATTCAAATTACATTTTTAACAATCCTTTATTTTTTAAAAATATTTTTTTAAAAAAATCTATTAAATGTTTTCAGAATGGGTCACTTTTGAATATTTTTATCAAAGTGAAAAAATAATGTATTTTAACGTATATTAAATGAATGGTTTTTACCACTATCATGTAATTTATAAATTATAAATATTTATTTAAAAATTTTCATTATTTTTTAAATAATATAATTAACATAATTTTTTTGGGGAATTATTTGTTTTAAATTTTTTTTAAAGAAAATGATATTTCATCTCAATTTTATGAGATGACTAAAATTTTCATTTCTTATGTGATGAAATGAAAATTTTATAGTTTTTATGATGAAAATTGAAAATTATAAAATATTTTTATTTTAATGTATGATTAAAATTTCAAGTTATTAAATTTTTTTATTTTAAAAAATAACACTTGGGAATTATTTTTTAATGTGTGAATGAAGAGTGAACCCAAAACCTTATGATACAATATCCATTATGTAATAGTTGGTTCTATTAAATACATCTAATTAATTGAGTAAAGTGATAGATTTAACTGATGTAAGTTACTCATAAGAGAATGTGGACAAAGTTAACTACTCTTATTAAGTCATAAATTTAAATAATGTAATTTACTCCTAAGAGAATATTGGAATTATCTTATTAGGTAATTCCATGATGAAAGTATAATGTACCATGTTTCCTACATGTTTTATCAATGATTTAAAATGGGTTTTTATATGGAAATATTTTGATTTAAAATGGTAAAAAATGATTTCATGATTTAAATTAAATTTTAAGATCTTCTAATTGTGAAAGGTTTGTTTTCATAGTTAAGCTTTCATGAATTATATTTTTTCTTCTATGCTTGATAACAAAATTTTTTTATGAAAACATTGAAATTTCAAGTTTATTTCATGAGTGGGTAAATGATTATTTTTATATCAAAAGATTATTATGTAAAAATTGAAAACTCTATTATGGGTTTTCATGAATTTCAAATGGATTAAAAAGTTTATGTTATTTTTATATCCCTTACGAAGATTTTTTTTCTCATCCCACATTTTCAATTTTTTTCATGGGGCTTAAGGATGAGTAGGAACTATAAAAAAAGTGCATATTTCTATTATAGAAATCTATCTTAAAATAATTGAAATTTTTTTGTATGAAATAATATTTTAAATTTAAGAATCTTATCTTTGTGGAAAAAAATAGTCATTCCTTGAAAGTTTCCACCTTTTATTATAAGGATTTTATATGTAAGAGTTTTTCCTAATTATCTCAAACTCTAAACAAAAAATATCCTTGAAATATAATAAATATAAACCTTTTTTATAAATCATGTAATTATGGGTTGTTTATATTATGGGGAATTATATGGTCTAGAAAGGGTATGGGTTCATTAATATCTACCTTGGGAGGAGTTCCCCTTATGTGCTATCAGTAGGGTCACGTAGGTATTTTCTAAAGTATATGTACAATTCCAATGAAGCAGGTATACATAGGATATGTATCTTAGATAACATCCATTCGAGGATGTCTCAGCTGGGTTCATGATGAGGTTCAGGGCAGATGCATGCTCCAAGGACCTGGTCACGGGGACCTCAAATAGATAGTAAGGCTTCATCTAGGAGGTTAGGTCATGGAGTTTTTTGAGGATCTTAGGGTAAGTGGTGGAATTTTTATACACCTCAGGGGTCATTTCTTCAGGCAATCCAGTAATTGTGGGGTCATGGTTATAGATCCATGGCAAACAAGGTGTATTCACTATACCAGGTTCTAACCAACAAATTAGTGGTTCCTTCTACTATGAGAGGTATGGTTCTGTTTGTTTTTATGATTTTTGTTTCTTTTTTTGATAAATGGTTGTCTCATTCTTTTATTTATGCCTAGATTGTATCTGGTTTGGGTTTTTCCAAGTATTTCTCCCCTATGATATTTGATTTAAATACACATCTCGGGAATGATATAGATCAAATTCAAATTTTCCCAACATGTTTCATAGTTTTGGGGGCTATATGGATTTATATTATTTCTTTATTTTATACATGAAAAGATTCAGTGCCATCTCTGGGATAGATTGGTTGATGTACTTACAGATTCACATTAATTACTACTAGATTCAGGTGTATTTAACCTCCCTTGTGGGAGAGGAGTATGTTTTTGTGGAAAGTGTGATGTGTTGGTGGGTAGAGTAAGACCTGGAATCTATTAAATAAGATACATTATAATGAATGTTTCAATCATGGTTCTTACAAGGTATTGGGTGATGGTTCCATCCACTTTCCCTCTATTATTGTACCATTTATTGGATATTTTTTCATATGAATTCTCAATATTTTATCCTGATATATAGATCAAGTTAATGATATATCTTTTGTTGGGTGTAGAGACTATTTCAATGCCTTCTTATTATATGGAACCAACCAAGTTGAGACCTAAAGGTGAAAATCAAGGACCGTATAGAGGAGGGATTTATTCATATGAATATCTCACATTAGGGTGACCCTGTTTTATTCTCCAAGAATGTAGATGGTAGACTCAGGTTTTTCATGGATTATTAGAATATAAATAAGGTTGTGTTGACTAATATATATATATATATATATATATATATATATATATATATATTACCAATTATAGATGACTTATTTGATCATTTTAGGGGAACCTAATGGTTCTCCAAGATTGAACTATGATCAAACTACCATCAATTGTGATTTAGGGTGGAGGATATACCAAATATGGTCTTGAGGAGAATATATGGGTTACATTAGTACCCTACGATTCCATTCGGTTTGAATAATTCATTGATGATTTTCATGACTCAAATGAATTGTATTTTTCATCCTTATATGGACTACTTCATTGTGGTGTTTGTTGATAACATATTGGTATACTCACAGACCTTATAGTTATATGTCAAGAACTTAGATATCATATTGAGTGCACTTTGAGTGCATAATATTTATAAAAATTATTTAAAGCTTCATTTTTAGATTTAGGATGTGCACTTTCTTTGGTGTGCGTGCGCCGTCTGCAGCGGTACCGCTTCCTGAGATTCCATCGATTGTGGTGGATCGGCGTGGTCATGAGTTGGTGGAGGGGGTTCCGTCGGTGGTTCTCTCTGCCAAGGAACTCCGGGAGGCGGCGGCCTTTCATGAGCTTACCCTTGTGGCCCGGTTTGGCCGCAACAAGCCCTCGCTGCCTTTCTTCCATAGTTTCGTGGAGTCCTGGGACCTGTCTCACCCAGCTGCGGTCTTTGAGTTTTCTTGGGCAGCCTTCTGCATTCACCTAGCGACCAAAGAGGACTTTGTGAAGGCGTGGTCCAGGGAGGTTAGGAGGTGCGGTTCTTGGCGTTTCTCTCTTTCCAGGTGGTCGTGGGATTGCCACTATGGGCGCGAGTCTTCCTCTGATGTTGTTTGGTTATCTCTGCCGGGTTTGCCGCTTCCTCTTCAAAATCCGGCCATCTTGATGGAAGTTGGAAACCCGCTGGGGTCTTTTCTCTGTTCGGATGCCGACACCAGGTGCCTCCAGGCGGCTGCCAACCCGCGGATCTGCGTTGAGTTGGATTTAGCGATGAAGCGTCCGTCCACGGTGATGCTGAAGGCCGCTGATGGCTTCTCCTGGACCCAGAGAATCTTCTATCAATCGCCTCTGCGGTTTTGCGTCAGTTGCGGTTTGCATGGCCACCTGGTGAGGAGCTGCCGGCGACGAAGGGAGGTGGCGGGTCCCTCGTTCCGGGGCGGATCTGCGGAGTCGGGTATGGTCCCTCCTGTGTTGAACAGTCTAAGGTCCGGCCGGCTTCCCGACCGCCCGGTTGTGGTCTCAAATTCAAATTTTTCGGTGGGTTCCTGCGCGAAGGAGACAGGATGTGGGGCGGTCTCCTCTGACTTGGTCAGTGGCCTGCCGGTTGCTCCCTCGGATGCCTCTGACCTGATCTCCTGGTCTCCGGGGCCGTCTGGGCTGGCACCCTGTCCCCCCCATGCCGGCGTCGATTCGCGGCGGGTGTCGGAGCTGTGCGCCGCTCTCTCCTTTGGCAGTCCGCCAAGGATGCTTCCACCGCCTCCCCCTCCTGTCTCTGTTTCGGCGCGCCTCTCGCCGGAGACACTTCTCAGTTCCCTGTCTAGAAAACTCTATCTGTCCCTGGAGGATCTGGGAGGGCCGGGTTACAACCCTAGAGGAGTGGATAAAGAATTGTTGTTTGCTTCGTCCTCTCCGCAGCGCAGGCTCTTATTTTCCTTGGTGCAGGGCGATCTGGGGGCTGACTCGCCCTGTTTCCGTTCTCCGGAAAGGAAATCTCTACTGGAGGTGGAGGATTGTTCTTTTAAGAAGGTTATTCGCTCACCGAAGCAGGATCGGTGTAAGCATGGCTCGTCTGGTCCAGTCACACGCTCGAAGTCAAAGGGGAAAGGCCTTTTCGCTCCTTCCCATCCACAAAATCCCTCTCCATTTAAGGCCCGCAAGGGCGGCCTCTAATGTTATCCCTCATCATATGGAATGCGCGCGGGTTGGGAGCTCAAGCCAAGCGCGCTTTTTTGGCAGCGGAAGCAAGGAAGTCGAAGTCTTCGTTAGTGGTTATTCTTGAACCGAAATAGAATTCTGATAAGCTACCGGGGCTTGCTAAATATCTTGGCTTTCCTAACTTCTTGCATGGGAGTCCTGTCAATCCCCAGATTTGGATTTGTTGGAAGAGCAACATTTCGGTGGAGGCTATCAGCTGGATGCCACAATGCGTCAACACTAGGATCTCTGTTGGAAGCTTCGACCTTCTGTTCTCCTTTGTGTACGCGAGTACGCGGAGCCTTGAAAGGAGAGAGTTATGGGGTCACCTTCAAGACATGCAGGCTGGGCCTTTACCTTGGTTCGTAGGAGGCGACTTCAACGCTTTTTTGGACGTCTCAGAGAAAAGGGGAGGCGCTGGTTCTAATTACGAAAGCATGCAGGAGTTTCAGGAGTGCATTGCGCTTGCAGGTCTGCTAGATTTAGGGTTCACAGGGTCCAAATTCACCTGGTGCAACAACCGTAAGGGGAGGGAGCGCATCTGGAGTCGCTTGGATAGATGTTTCTCCAACTTACAGGGCTTGGATCTTCTCTCCAAATCATCGGTCACACGCCTTACTCGCATGTTATCTGACCACGCTCCTCTGCTGGTGGGAATCTGTCGCGAAGCAGTGGTGGGAGCGGCCTTTCATTACTCTAGTGAATGGCATCGGGATAAGGGCTTCATGCAACTGATTAACGACTCCTGGCTTAAAGAGGAAGGGAAGCAGTCTTGGGATGGTTTGACAAACCGACTCAAACGCCTGAAGCATGATATTCGAAGATGGTTGACTGATCAGCCGGGAACCTCTAATGGGGTAGAGGGCCTGCTAATTGAGGTGGACCGTTTGGAGGAATCCCTTGTTAACAACTGGGAGGATAACACCTTTGCTATTCTTTGCGACAAGAAGATCGTTCTGGAGGAGAGGCTCTTAGAAGTGGAGAGGGGATACAAACAGAGGTCCAGGGCCAGGTGGTTAAAAGAAGGTGACCGCAATAATGCGTTCTTCCAGGCGTGCATCAAGGAGAGGGCAAACACGAAGATCAATCTGAGGACGGAGGATGGCTCCTTCACATCAGACGCGAGTATGGCGGGGAGTATGGCCTTGAAGCACTTTGAGGGTCTTCTGGCGGGGGCAGCATCTTCTAGATTTGCTAGGGATGTTGAGGACAGCGATGGTCTCTTAAGCAGTCTTCCTCTTCTGGTATCTGGCTCAGACAACATCTGCCTCTCTTCTATTCCCCTGGAGGAGGAAGTCAGGTAAGCACTTCTGAGTATGCCAGTCGACAGTGCACCTGGACCGGACGGGTTCCCGGTCTCTTTCTACAAAGCTTCTTGGGATCTGGTGGGTCTGCAGGTTGTGGAGGCGGTGCAGTATTTCTTTGGCGGCGGCTCTCTGAACAAAGGTATCGCCTCCTCAAGGGTGGTCCTTATTCCAAAAATCAAAAATCCTACTCTTCTCAAACACTTCCGGCCCATATGTCTTTGCAATTTGTCTTATAAAATCTTGGCCACGGTCATTGGAAGGAGAATCTCTAAGATCATCCCCAAGGTGGTCTCCGAGGAGCAGCATGGGTTCATCAAGGGTCGGAGCATTCAAGGAGCGATTGGAATTGCTAGCGAATTGGTCCATGACATCAACAAGCGGGCGGTGGGTTCCAACATTATTTTCCAAATGGATATGAACAAGGCATATGACAACATTGAGTGGAGCTTTATCATTCGCGTCATGAGAAAGGTGGGGTTTCAAGATTGGTTCTGCGACATCTGCTTCAGGTGTTATTCCTCACCTTGGCTCTCGATATCTCTAATGGGTAAAAGCTTTGGTTACTTCAAGTCTGTTAGGGGCGTCAGGCAGGGAGATCCGCTGTCACCATTCCTGTTCGTGCTTTCCCAGGATGCCTTGTCTAGGAACTTGAACAGCTGCCTGGCGGAGGGAAAGTTGAAGCCCTTCCATGGAAGAGGTAACATGGGTAATATCTCCCACTTGATGTTTGCTGATGATATTTTGTTGTTCACAAATGGCAGACGGAGATCCTTGTGCCACCTCAGAGACATTCTGTGTAGCTATGCCAGGCTCAGCGGGAAAGATATTAATACCGAGAAGAGCCATGTGTTTATTCCGGAGAAATGCACGGAGAGACGGTGCAGGGAGATTCAGCGAATTCTGGGGTGCAGTAGGAAAATGTTTCCAATGCTTTACCTTGGGGTGTCACTCTCCTATGGCCACATTAGAAAACAACATTTCAATGAGATTCTTGATCGCCTCCTGGGGAGGATCTTCAGTTGGAAGAACAAGCTGCTATCTTTTGGAGGCCGTGTCATGTTGATTAACAGTGTCCTTACGTCCATCCCCATGCACACATTCTCCGTTGTCAAACCTCCGAAAGGCACTGTGGAAAGGATGGAGAAAATTATGAACACTTTTCTCTGGGATGCAAAGGGGGAGGGGCGGTGTCACTGGGCATCCTGGAAGCGGTTAGCTCGGACTGTGGAGGAAGGAGGTGTTGGACTCCGCGATATACACGACACCATTCTCTGCTTACAGGCGAAGTTGGCTTGGGAAATCATTGGCGGGGAGTCTCTCGGGGCGAAATTTTTCAACAGACGATATAGAGGGCGAGAGTCGACTGTCAGCCGCGGGGATACGATCTTGGCCAAATGTATGTTCTCTCATCTCGAAACCCTGTCCAAGTACTCAAGATGGGTGGTCGGCCATGGGGACATTAGTTTCTGGAACGACAACAGGGCGGGCGAGGTCCTTTCTTTCCCGGGCTGCCCGTGTCCTGATATTTCTTTCCAGGACGCCTGTGACCACTATGAATTTATTCATGCGACCTTAAATCCCGTTTTGATGAGGCAGTTTGAGGGTATCGTTATGAGTGATCTCCCGGATTTATGCTTCTTCTCGGAGACGAGCTCGGGCAGGTTCAATAGCAGCGGGTTCTGGCAGCTTCTTCAACGTGAACGCATCTTGGAAGAGAGGGTTCCGTCTGTCTGGTGCAACGAGGTTCCCGCAAGGATGAACTTCCTTCTTTGGAGAGTTTGTAACAGAGCGCTTCCTACTGAGGAGAATATTCAGAAGAAGGGCGTGCACATTGCCTCTCGGTGCTACTGCTGCGCGGTCCCTCAAACCGAGACGACAACCCACCTTTTCTTCCAGGGACAATGGGCTGCCTACCTCTGGTCGCTCTTCACCCCCCTTCAGCAGTCGGACAGCAATCCCAGGTTGCCTCAGGAGTTTGTGGACGCTTGGTTCAGGGGCACTGTTACTACACTATGGAACGCAACGTCAGAGCGGTCATTTTGATCTCTATTTGCTGGATCATCTGGGAGGCTCGAAACCAGGTTCGTCTAGGTACTCCTCGTTCCCCGTGGTCCCTGCAGGTTCGGCTACGATCTCTTATCGTGGAGCTTGCCTCTCTCATCAAAGGTGGTCTTGCGTCGGCGACGGTCTGCAATCTCATCAATCGGCCACGCGCACATAGCAGGGAAAGCGGCTCCTGGGTCAAGTGGCATCCGCCGAGACATGGATTGAAACTTAATATTGACGGCTCTTACATGGAAGGAGTCATGAGAGGTGGAGGTTTTCTTAGGGATTGTTGGGGCTCTGTCCTGGTTGCCTTTAGCGCCTTCTATGGGCCAGGTTGTTCCTTAGGCGCGGAGGTCCGGGCCCTTCTTTCTGGTCTCATGGTTTGTAGAAGGAAAGGGTTGCAGATCACCGAGGTGGAGTCTGATTCGGAGGTGCTTGTCAAGGCCATTCATGGCTGTCGCGGGATTCCTTGGGAGCTGGTCTACCTCATCCGGAGATACAAGGAAGAGACTGATCAAGGCCGGATTGTTCACCACAGCTGGAGGGAAACCAACTTTGCGGCTGACAGACTTGCTCGGTTTGGTCGGCAGGAGGAACCACTCATGATCTTTGACAGCCTCCATTCACTGCCCCTTGAGTGTGTTAGTGTGGTGCAAGGGGATGCCCTGGGCCTGCACTTCTTTCGGCCTCCTTGAGGTCTTGCTGCACTTGTTTCCTTTTACCCAAATGAATAAAAATAATAACTTTCAGGCAGGGTTGATGTCTTATCTAATTCTGATTCATCCTAGTTATACCATCTATACCGATGCCTTAAGGGTTAGTCTTTGATTTTTTCAAATGTAGAGAGATTGGGTAGTCACTTATGGGTCATTTCATATATGTCTCTATGTGTGGAAATATCATACCCATGATGTAAACCCATGGTAGAGGCATCAGGTTGAGTAGCTAAATACCTTATATATTGAGATGTAATATGCCTTGGGGAAGGGGAACATCATGGGAAATTCTATCAATTATAAGATTCAATAGAGGGAATTTTAGATACCAGATAAAGAGTGAAAGCTGATAAGCTTGCTCACTGGCTAGTAGGTTGATGTGTTGGAGGTTCTAATGGATTTTAAATATTCCCATTTTTTTATTACCTCCTCATTAGTGAACTAGGTTAAGGATATCCAAGATCCTAATTATGATTTTTTTATATAGGGATGGATCATAGAAGATGACCCAATGTTGAGATGGTCTTAGGATGAGGATGAAGTGCTCTATATCCAGAATAGGGTGGTATTCCCTACCTTCATGAGAGAGGAGTTAATGAGGGACTCCCATTCCTCACATCAGGTTCTATAAATAGATATGAACAAGATATATCATGAAATTAGGTATCATTTCTAGTGATTAGTTATAAGGAAAGATATTGTGAGATTTTTCATTTATTCCCTTACCTGTCATAGGATAAAGGTGGAACACTAGTGACTAGGTGGGATACTTCAACCCCTTTTAATGTCATAATGTAAATGGGATGAGGTGATGATGGAATTTGTTATGGAGAAATCCTGGACCATGAGGTTTCATGATACAATATGTTTTTTAGTGTATTGACTTAATATAGTTGGGCAATTCATGCATATTCAGGAGACTTGATTGGTGGTAAAGTTGGGAAATTAATATTTTTGGGATATAGAGAATTTTCATGGGTAATTATGAGTATAGTATTGGATCAGGATGAATACATCATATCAAAATTCTAATAGGTCCTACATAAGGACATGGGGTCTCATCTGAATATGAGTACAATGTACCAACCACAGACCGATGTGTAGTTTGAGAGGATAATCTGATGCTCAAGGGTATTCTCAAGGCATGAATTCTTGATTTTGGTGGTTCATGGGACAATTATCTAGCCTCAACAGAATTTCAAATAGTAATATATTTCAATCTTAGATCTATATGGCCCCCTTTGAGGATCTTTATGTAATGCCATTCCACTCTCCACTTTTCTAGTTTGAGGTAGGTTAATTATTAGTAATCAGATTATGCTTAATATAGGATACCACTATGTGGGTGTAGTTGTTCTAGAAGTGGTTATTTACCTCTCAAAGAAATTAGCACTCATATTTCAACTAGAGGCTACGAACCCTAGAGTTCACTATGAGAAATAGACTATTATTGCGAGTATCACCACGGTTAGAGCATCGATTCCTAAGGAGGAAAGGGAATCTCATACCACAGTTATTCATTTCATTTAAGATTATTGAGTGGATTGGGTTAGTGTCTTATCAGTGGGCTCTTACTCTATGACATTGATTTATGCATGATGTGTTTCATGTGTTATTTATCTGAAAGTAGAATTCAAACTTTACACACTTTATCGATAGTGATGATGTTGAGATGGAGGTGGATATATCATTTGAGAAGTTATTAATTTTCATAAAAGGACCAAAGTAAGAAGGTTTTACAAAGGATGATAATGTTGGGTTTCATAGGATCTAACAACACTTGTTAAGAATAGTTTAAATTTTTAAATAAACCCAAACCAAGATCACCATGCAAGATAAATTTTACCATGTGTACAGTGAATTAAGAAACCAATCATTGTGTACCTTACATCATTGCATCATTTTAACCATCATCAAGAATCATATTATGGGATTGATAAAGATCATTGATAGGTAGTCTAATTAAGTCCATCCTCTTGAGGTATCCATTAATTATTGAATCACTCATTGTATGAGTGGGATTTTCAATCCTCCATGGAATAATAAAGACTTTTTGGTAAAGTAGATATGAGAAGAGATATGTATATAAAAAGAGTTTCATTTAGTAATGAAGAAGACTTTCATATCCCATCACATGGTAGTAAGAACCTTTAAATGGCCCTTGAGGATACTCCTTGGATGATCTAACATTTACTCATTTCTTATAACACATGAGTAAATACCTTAGATAGTCCATGTATTAATCATATGAATGTATCTCCCTCATGTGTTTCATCTTATTAAATTAATCACTTAATGGTATTCAACTTAGAAAATTTCATAAAAATTAACACTTAGCATCCATCCACCAAAACAATTAAAGAAAATGGATTGCCTTATGATTTGGGAAATTGTATATTGTGACATTCATGGGAAATACCACCTTATAAAATTACCAATAATACTCTATGATTTTTCCATGCATACATATTATGTCATATTTATATCATAGGGTATGATATACATGGGAAGTATCATTAAACTTTGCTTTAAAATATGCCCTTATCATAGAATATGATATATCCTATTTTCATCTTATGTAATTAGTATTTATGGTGTATCTATTTCAATATTACACTTTCACTAATGAAAAATAGACTAAGTTTGATTTCTCCTTATACATTATTGTATACAATAATTTTTTAAATCATATCTAAAACTCTTGAATATTTTCCAAAACACTTTTGGAAAACTATCATCAACTTCACCGTGTGTCACATCATATGTAATACCTTCTGAAAACACATCCAAATCCCTTTTGAATTAACTATAAAACATTTCTATAGTATCTCTTAGTGTCAAAAACAATACCTATTCAGTTAACTATAATTTTTGGCCCCATTGGACTTTGTAACATTGAAAATAAATATGAATCATTTTATCCATAAATTTAAGTACAGCATGGACTCTCGTAAAGAATCTATGTTACTCAACCTATAAAAGGATCCAGTGTGATCTCCATCAAACACATGAATAATTATAACTATGTACACCAGTTACATCACATGTTAGCATTCATTCCCATACATTACCTTTGTGAAAAAACAACAAGTGACCATGGGGCACATAGTATTCGAATCCCATATATCTTACATAAATGTTCTTGAATCTCTGAGTATAGACTGACCAAATCGATAAATGCATCACATGTAATTCACTATTATATATGATCACATCACATGAATCTCATATGAATATAAAATAGCAACATGTTTACTATCTAATTTTGTCCATACACTCCCTAGTATATCTCGATCTATGTACCATATATCATATGAGAGGAAAAATGCCATCTTGGTAGAGTTCTAATCGATGACATGATCAGCAATATTACAAATCACCCCTTGATTACCTAATCCTCAAGTATTTCATAAGAAAATTAACAAAGTATGATAGTTCTAAAGATAGGTATCTCACCAACCTCAAGTAAAAGGGACTCCATATATAATTCATGCAACCATAGTATGTCAAAAGCATATTTTATGACACTCCATGTGGTATACTTATTCTTTCATCCAATGAAAAAAACAATTTTATACCTCATGAGTATATTCTATATCACATACAAGAATCCTACTCATTCTAACCTTAGAATTTCATTATAACTAACAATACTTCGTGATGAACATTAGTTGGGGATAACTCAAAGTTGTAATTTGAGAGGTAAATTATCATTAAACTTTAGGAAATATATATCAATATATACATATATCTATCCAATGTGAAATAATGAGAAAGTAGATATTTATTTTTGTATGATAAATTTTATATTCTCAAAACACTTTTAATAACACTTAAAAAACTCTAAATAAGAAACTATTTATCATATCATATATGATATATAGTCATGTTAGCCTTATGCTTTCTTCACTTTCAGGGGTTTTATAAACTCCTTACATATATATATATATATAATTTTTTCCAAATCTATATCTAACCACCTAATAAAATCATCCTACTAAACTCTTTAGTGAGTAAAATTTATAAATAAATAAATTTTGTATAATGGTAAGATTTTAGAATCATGTTTCAAATGTTCAACTCCATGAATATATTCGAAATTATGAACACCATAACATAAAATGTTATGATGTTGGATTATGTTGTCTAATTAGAACTTTTTAAGTTTAACATCATCATCTATTGAAATTTTCCATCAAAAATTTTCCTTGATATATTTGTTTCCAATGCTTTCACTGGGGCTCATGCATCCATATTTTTCGTAGGATGAGGATGTGCTGACTATTTCCCCACATTTCCGCTTTCCAAATGTGGGAGGCATTTGTCACCTATTCAGGGATATTTTCTCCTTGATTGAAATGGGATGATGGGATGTCGGATTCTCCTTCTATGGATTCCTCCTCAGAACTCGTTACCTAGTCTGGGTATCCCTTATAGATTAAGACGTTTTTTATGAAACTCTTCCTAGTTCCATGTCTTCATGGACACTGGTTAAATACACTGCTTCTGTTAGGACATTCTGAGGGGTCTGATCAGGATAGCAACCTTCGGTCGGATATTAGTCACGTTCAACATCGTTGGTGTGTTTGGATGCTGGAATAATGGAACGTCTGGGTTTCTTCACCTTATTATAGGGATTGTCATGGGAATAGAATCACAAGTAATATCACATAAAATGCAGAGAATTATATGCCATAGGCATGTCTCTGAGGTTTTCCTTATCTTCCCATGTTTGACACAGGGTATGTCGTGAGTTTAACATCTAGAATAGACGGATTATACTGATCAGAACACTGACTGGAGTGGATCATATGGGTGCAACCCCTAGAGGGAACACCGATTATGAGGATAACACGTGTTTAGTTACCTGAGTAATACTAAGATCAGTGAAGAGGTTAATTTGCATGATCTCACTGGGATGTGGTGGCCCAGGTAAGAATCATGATGGATGATTGAGAGTTGAATGAAGTGGTGGGGGAATGAGATGAAACTATCATGAAGGTGATCCTAGTATTGTTCTTGAGCCTCAAAGAGACTTCCTACATATCCCTGTGGTAGGGAATCAAAGTCCGTGTATATCAGTGAGGCGATGGGACACCTAAGGAGGTGACCCGTATGAAGGGACCCGGAGGAAGTGGAACCTCCGGGTTGGGGAATGACCTTCCTGAAACACATAGGCTCGAGGGAAATACCAGGATGAGACATGGGTGATGGCATTGAACCTCAGGGGGGATTCCTACGTACCTTTTCTTGGCAAGGATCAAAGTCCACACAGCTCAGAATGGTGTATAGGATCGGGGTGTGCACAGGGGACAGCAACCTGATGACATACTGGGGCTTATGCATGGTTGGAAGCTCGATATTGGTCTAATGCTCAAGGGGTAACTAGAGATATGGGTCCTAACAAAGGTGACTGCAATGGATTACCGTCGATTGTGGAACATGATGACTTACCATCGATTGGGGTTGCAACGGATTACCGTCGATTGGGGGATAGTTTAGTGTCATGAAGGACAAAAGGGGGCATACAGTTTAATGTCATGTAGGACGAGGGTGGGCCGAATTGAAGTAGTCAGGACCTATGGGTGTTGGTATTGAACCTCAGGGAGGATTCTTATGTACCTTTCCTTGGAAAGGATCAAAGTCCCCATAGTTCGGGATGGTTTTGGTGAACTGGCATGAATTGGTCGGGACTAATGGGTGTTGGGCTTGAACCTCAGGGAGGCTTCCTATGTACCTTGACTTGGAATGGATCAAATTCTCCTCTAATGGCCCTAAGGCCTTCATTTTTTTATTGATTTTGATAATCCACCTTTCAACGGGTGAGGTGGAACCCTTACAAGGCCCGTAGGCATAAGTATTACATGTCCCATAGGCCTTAGAGTAATTCAATTCCCATAGGCTTCAAACATTACATACAAATCAGACTAACTACTTGGAACTGCTCCTCCCCAGCGTCTTATCATGAAATCAGCTCTCCACCTTCGCATGACTGTTCGACTAGGCTTTCCCATGCATGCACAGGCTTCTCCTGATGGCAGGTTCCATACCCTCTCATTATTAAAATCTGTTTATCTTCTTCTATGGTGAAAGATCCTTGTTCCTCCTCCTTTGAATGTTGTTCCTTTGTAGGTTGTCTAGTTTTTATCTGCACTTATGGTGGCCCGAAGTCCTTACTGACCCGAAGGCCTGGGTGGACCGAAGGCCTTAAAGGACTCAGGGACCAAATTGGTGGCCCGAAGGCCCAAACGGGGGAATATTCCTGGCTGCAATAGTTCCAAATAGTGCCTGCTACAATACCTGCTACAGTTCTACATAGTTCCTTCTACAGTTCCTGCTACAGTACTGCTACAGTCCCCGAAAATTAGCCTCTTCCTGGATTTGATCACAGGTCTCGTGGATGCACATAAGGAGTCGTCACCAACCGGGTTGTGGCTCATGTGCATCAAAGTCCCCATAGTTCAGGATAGTGTTGGTTAACCGGTGTGAAGTGCTCGAAACCAATGGTTGTTGGGATTGAACCTCAGGAGGGGCTCCCTACGTACCTTTCCTTAGAAAGGATCAAAGTCCACATAGTTTGGGAAGTGTTTGGTGGACCTACGTGAAGTGGTTGGGACTAATGGGTATTAGGCTTGAACCTCGGGGAGGCTTCCTACATACCTTGCCATGAAAAGGATCAAAGTCCACATAGTTTGGGATGGTGCTGGTAAACTGATGTGAAGTGGTCAAGACCAATGGGAGTTGGGATTGAACCTCAGGGAGGCTTCCTACGTACCTTTCCTTGGCAAGGATCAAAGTCCCCATAGTTCGGGATGGTGTTGGTGAACTGACATGAAGTGTTCGGGACCAATGGATGTTGGGCTCTAACCTCAGAGGGGCTTCCTACATACCTTTCCTTGGAAAGGATCAAAGTCCACGTAGTTTTGGGATGTGTTTAGTGGATCAACGGGAAGTGGTTGGGACCAGTGGGTGTTGGGCTTGAACCACATGGAGGCTTCCTGCGTAACTTGACTTAGCAAGGATCAAACTCCACGTAGTTCGAGAATATGTTGGGACTTACACTCTAGGGCGGCCCAAATAGGATTTCATTGTCGATACTTACTCTAATCCCACGTGATTAATGCTCGGTGTGAGAAACAATAGGTAGTAAAGACTTGGTGATCGTGTCGTGAAAGGTGCATCTGTGGGAAGTGAATTGGGTATTACATGTTGTTAGTGGCCCAGAAAGTAAACAAGGTCTTAAATGCGGTTCGTATCCCAAAGAGGAAAGAGGGGATTAGTTGTGGTAGCAGCCCAAAGAGGAAATGAGGCCTTATGCATGGTTAGCAGCCCAAAGAGGAAACATGGGATTATGTGTGGTTAGCATCCCGGGGAGATGAAGATTGGCACTTACTCCAGGATGGAGGCTCAGGTGGTGACAAATCCCAATGAGAGAGGTATTTGGCACAAAAGAGAGGAGGGTTCTGATGCCCATCCCCTCATATGGTCTTTGGCACCAAAGAAAAAAGGAGGAGCAAAGGTACTTCCTCCTGCAAAAAAAAGGCTAGGGGCTTACACCAAGGTGGTTGGCCTTCCCTGTGGACAGACACCACTCCAAAAAAGAGGATCTCATTCAATGTGAGGAAGATTTCACTCATGTAGAGACTAGTGGGCATAGAGAATATCTGAGATGGGGTGCCCTGCATATGATGCACAGGGCGAGTTCACGGTTTAACATCATGTGTTAAGGAGGATGGCGCTTGGCAGTTTAACGTCTTGTAGCTTGGATGAGGCGGGATCACTCCGCACCCCTAGGACTTACATAACCGGCACACTTTGACCCTTCATGAAGGGAAGGCACTGGAAATTCCATGGTGAGGGGGGTTTGTGGGGTGATCCACTGAGGGGCCTACGTTAGTGTGGCTATACGAATAATCAATAGCTATTAGCATTCCTATGTGAAGAATCATAAGGAAAAACAATGCAACATGAAGCACCACCCAAGGAAAGTTGAAATCACTTCATGAAAACTTGGATGTTCGCATGGGAAAAGTGGTTGTAGAGCAAAGGGGTTCATAGGAGGAAGCCTCATGAAGCTCTGATTCTCTATACATTGGAGGGTCTTCACGAAGTGGTATGATTCATGAAGTAAAGTGGCATATCCTATTCATAGGGTGTAGGTGCATATAAAAGGTGCTTTGTTAATTGGAAAGGATTTTACAGAGCAGGGCTTCATAAAGAAAGGATTCCCTGCAAAGCATAGTACTGCGAAGCAGTGTGCTTCACGAAGCATAGTGTCCCTACCTTGGAAAGTGGTTCACGTGAGCATGGAGGATGCTTCGCGAAGAATAAGTGAATTTTGAAGACCCGAGTCCCCTTGGGGATCTACTTCCTTCGCGAAGTCCTATGGGATTTGTGAAGGGCATCCCTCTTTGAATAGGTATTGAACTTAAGAAAAGGGAAAAGCACTTTACGATGTTAAAGTACCTTGAAGTGCTCATGGTTCACAGAGCATAAATTGATTTGAGATTTGATAGTTAATAAGAAAAAAGGTTGGAGGATCCGTCCATTGGGCTCTAGGGGAGACCAATATTTATAGGCAAGAGGCGTTGTGAAGCAGATTTTTCTTGGCGTGAAGACACATGGCATTTTTTCGTAACTGTGGAGCCTCCCGCCTCCTTGCACCACGGCGGCTTCGCAAACGTCAAATTCGAACATGGATCCTTCTGCATACTTGCTCCACGGAGGTGTCGTTAATGTAAAATCCAATCTTGGAGCCTCCTGCCTCCTTTCTCCATGACAACTTCACAAAGGGTGTAGCTTCGCATCGACCGCAGTTCTACAGGGCTCTGTGAAGAAGCTTCATGTGGAAGCCTCAAAAGATTTTCATTTTATCTTCCTATTTCAAAATTTTAATGCTAAAAAATTCCCCCTCCCCCCCCCCCCTCAGACTTGGAGGTGAGGATAAAACGAGGGTCAATGTATGAGGGTCAATCACCAAATCTCTTTGGTCAATCACGAAGAAGTCTCGTGAAGAAGGCTCGCAAAGAAGGCTCACAAGTCGGAGAGGCGATGTGCGGGATGAAATCGTTGTGAATATTTCCATAGTCAGATACACCGAGAAGCACGAGGGGTCATTGACTATAAATAGGGTAGTATGACCTATCTTTTTTCCTTTCTTACCTCTATGTTTTTTCATTTAGCACCCTCGATTCATGAAGCTCCGCGTACTCCATGATTGCTCTCTGTGAATCAGGATTTCTGCTTCGTAGCACACAGTGAGTCTTTGGCTCTGCGGCGGTGCACTCTGTGGATTATGCCTGAAGGTCGGGGCAGGGATTCATGATTTCTTTGTTGGGACTGACCTCTGTAAATGGGCTTCACAAATAGGCTTCATGAAAGTGCTTCTCAAACCAGAACCAAAAGGTCCATATTTCCAAAAACTGAATGGATCACCATGAGGCTACTAGGGGGTCCTTGCAGATTCTACCTAAAAGAATGAAATGGTAGATACCTCAGGTGTAGGGGAGTTTTTACGAAGCCATTATGACCATAATTCATTGGTAGAGATGTTGTCAGAGAGTCAGAAGGACTATCTACTGTGCAAGAGGCTTCCTCTATACGGCTTTCGCCTAAGGGATGACGTCTTCATCCCTGAAGCGAGTAGGTATGAGACAAATTACTGCTCCAGGAGCGTGTCATGCCAGCGCCAATGGTTCAGGGTGGCTGACAGCCATTCTTGAGAGGACTTCACGCATGTCAACGTTGACTGTCTATATAATCATGTGATTAACATTGACAGGAAGGAGTTATAGCCAGCGACATCTCCCCCGCTGTACCATACTATTCTGAAGGAAGCCATGGGGAACCAGAAAAAAAGGTGGTCTGACCAGTGGGATCTGCGCCAAGGCGGCAACTTCACAGATGACTGGGTCTGGGCCAACTGGATTGGTGCCTCGTGTGAAGAATTTGGGGAAGAGCTTAGGTGAGTGGGCCTATATGAGGTGACTTGGGCCTCCCAATTCCATATCTATCAGCCGAAGCAACTGATGCGAAGTTGATTAGAAGATGGTCTTCAAGGCCCAATACCTTCCATTTTCACCATAGAGAGGTCAGCATTAGCCTATGGGATCTACATAAGATTTCAAGGGTCCCAATACTAGGGGAAATGTACAATGAATGCCTCCCTGTTGTGGGTGCGTGGGAGGATCTGGAGCAGATGTTGCCACTAGCGATGGCATTGATGGATTTGGTGCTATTAGAGGACAAGCAGTTGGTGAGGTACATCCATTTCAAATGGTGTTTCAAGCAGTTCTTGAACTTCTCGAAAAATAGGCAGTTCTCTATGAGGCCTCGGACTTGCCCGAGGGGGGCTTAAAGAGGCATTGGGTACTCATACTAGTGGCTTTTGTAGGACAGCCAATGGAAAACCTAGGGATTCATCATTAGTACCGAGAAGCAACTGGTAGTCAAGTTGGATGCATTCATTGTGGCGCTCATCTATGGTTGGATCCTTCGGGTGAGATACATGAACATGGACGTGCGACTGAGCACGTTTATCATGGTGTCCATGTTGATGATAGGGGGATGGGTCAACCTCAGGATCCTGATGCTTGCCAAGTTACAAAAGATGTTATGGAATATCAGTGAGGGGAAGAATCCACATAGGATATGCGGGCCATTCCATCTTATTTATGGGTGGATAGCGGCACATGTCAGGGGCATCTATGAATATCTAAACCCCATTTCCCCTCTAGGATCAAATTTCTGCCCATCCATTCTGAATGTTGTGGGGAGATTTCCAGCCAATCTGACCATGCAGGAAGTGCAGAACTAGGTCTGGAAGGTAGACAAGTTCAATTTCCACCCATTCCTATTTCTAACAGGTGTGTTCACTGATGACGGTCGGGGGACGGAAGAGCATCGGTCCTAACTCCAGGCCTTTCGAGGTGGAGTCCTAGTGGAGCGAGTGGACCGAGATTCCTTTTGTTATCCATACACCCTGCACCAATTTTTAAGGAAGTTTCGATGTATGTAGTGGTTGATCCCACGGGTCTATTTGCAGGTGATCCACAAGGATCAATTGTGTGTGAGGAGGTATATTTGGCTCATGTTCACAAGGGATGATGGGAAGATGGGGAACGATCTGCCTCTGCTAGGAGCCATCTTTAGGCTAGTGAAGTAATATGCCAAGAGGTTGGAGGCATCCTACCCTAGGGAGATGTTGAAGCAACCAACCATTTGGGCTAGCGACAGGGTGCCTCCCCAACCCTGAGGTCGAGGCCGAAAGGCGGTGAGGAAATCTCGTGGTGGCGAGGTTTCAGTAGTGGAGAGGCATGCACCGGTCGAAAGGGAGGCAGTAGTAGTGGACCCAGCAGTTCTAGAGGAGTAGAGACATCTAGAGGGGAGGCCACCTAGGAGTTTCTGCAGGATATCCACCTGAGCTTCAGGGAAGAGGCTACACCATAGAGAAATGATGGAGAACGTTGTCTTCCCAGAATCTTGGGACATCTGGAATGTCAACCAAAAATTCATCAACCCATCAAAGATATGGAAACACCTAAACCATCTCAGGATGAATTTTTTGAGGATCATCCATGTCAGGTCCGGCTTTGCAGTATCCTAGGTGGAGGCAGAGCAATACCTGGCCAAGTTGGAGGACTTAATTCACTTCCAGGGTGTCCAGTGTCTAATGATGGATCGGGTAAAATTATTTTTGGATCGAACATCCCCTCTATAATTATCAGTTACAAAATTGAGGGTTCAATTCCCTTTACTGAAAGAATCAGACGAATCCTATTAGGGGGAGGAGGCTGGTAGAGGGAGTCCTCTAGAGGAGGGTGAAGTTGGCGATTCAGGCCCAGAACTTGAAGAATTTGCAGAGGCTCTCGAGGGAAAACCCTAATCCATTTCCCCAGGGTCCACTTCCAGGTTACTTTGGACTCATCACTGATATTTTAACTATACAGTAGGGCCTCATATGCAGAACCCATTCTCGCCCTATTGTAGATGCATCTTCGAGGCCTTGGGGATATATGCCCGTGGCTATGGTGATTATTGCATCCAGTGGGGCTGGGACACCTAGGGTAGTTCTTCCAGATTTTTCAGATTTCCCAAAAATATATGAAGGGTAATGCCTTGGGGTCCCCATGGAAATAACCCAAGAGAGATACTAACAATTTTATATCTATAAGTATCCTTTACAAAATTCATGACTTCCAACCATTGATTAGGTTAACTAAAGCATGTACACTTCTTGGTATGCACAGTTATTCAAATTGTGTCGGCTGCCTTGGTAAGGTTGGTTGGTACTCTCATCAGTGCCTTTCCCTGGGGAATATTGGTGGTTCTGGAAGAGGGCTCACAAACTGACCATGTTATGGCACTCACAATCACTGGTGGGACTGCTAGTAGGACATATCCTGAGATCATTGAGGTGGGATCTGATGATGAAGATCAATCGGACAGCACAGTTCCTTCCATACCAAATTAGACACCAGATGCAGACCCTACTGGTGAGTTATTGGGGGTGTTTCCCACATATGAACCTGCTGAACCAGTGGATCGGGACGAGACGGACTCTGATGAGGAGGATAGAAAAATCGCTCGTCGTCGGTCATGAAAGATGATTAAGAACTTCATCGATGACACCCCTCAAGAAAAATGGATAGACCATATGGGGAGGCTTTGGTCCCAACTGCATGAACTGTGTTCCAGGGGAGTGGATGCCCATAGTCCTCACATGCTCATCTGAGATCTCATGACAGAGAAGATTCAGGAATATGATTGTGTCCTTGGTGTGGGTTGTCAGCGTAGAAAAGCGGTGAACATCAAGAGGATCTAGGATACTGAAATGAGATTCAACGACTGCAGGTCTGTGCATATGATCATTCTTCTTTCCTCACCACGTAATCAGAGATCATATCACGTCTGAAGGCCCAGCTGGAAGAGGCTGAAGAGAACATGAATCAAGACTCTAAGGAGATGACCATCATTTGAACCAACGAGGAGTGGGCCCGTATCGTGGCTGACGAACTGTGACCCATTACGGCCAAGGAGGAGTGGGAACTGAATAGGCGACAGCGAATCCTAGATGCCACAATCCAGAGGGTGGTGGAGCTATAATTCTCTTTTTACAGGGTCAACCCATCCATGGGAGGGATCGATCCTTCGGTGTTGTGATGCATGTAACTTTTGAATGTACTTTCATGATTTTTTTATTTATGTTGGATGTATGAATGAGTTTTGTTATTCTTTTTTGTTCTATTTCATTCCCATTACATTCACGGAACATCCAGTGATCAATCCCTAAGCTCACATGGGTCGAGCCCGATGTGTGAGACAAGGGATGGAAAAATTGTTATTTCATTTGAATATAAGAGTGAAAACTAAGCTTCGGGCATCTGGGGTTTGAACAACCAATCCAAATTTCCAGGAAGAAAGGGAGAGGCCTAACTTTGAGATGAAGGTCTCATAACAATCAAAGTTTCATCTTCCTAATGTGCTCTAGTGCACGAGCGGGGTAACTCCAGGGGTGTTATAATTGATCCAAATAGAGAGGAATGGGAGGTGTGAATTATGATACTGAAGATTTGGAACACTGTAGGGGTGAAGTGAAAATGAAGGTTAATTGTTGACCATGTTCAAAACATAGTATCCTTATTGTGTTAGCTTGAAATGGATATAAAAAATGAGGGCTGACCACTGACCATGTTTGAAACATGGAGCCTCACTCAAAATATTATCCATTAGTCTTCCAGAACATTGGCCCAGGATAGTAGGTGAGCCATAGGGTGAGAATCCATACTTTTAGGGGGTTCTTTTAGACTTGAAAGAGAATGAGTGTCCAAATAAAGGGAACGCAAAACATGGAGGGTGGAGTGATGGGTTGTTCGAATGGAGTCCAACACTCTTGATATTACACCACTATGGTGAAGACACATTAGGTGGGTGCATCAGTCTGATCAGGGATCATACCTACTTCTGAATAGGACCTCTCTAGTAAGGACCTGAAATTCCATGAAGTTTTACATCACACTAATAAGAACAATAGACATGTAGTTTTAAATGTTGTATAGTGAGGATGGTGCACATATTTCAAAGTTCATACTGCCTAGACTGAAATAAAGGCCGTGGGATGAAAGGGTTAATGACCCTGGGGTAGGGCCCAAGGTGAATCTATTGGGTGTCACTACGTATCCCATGAATATGGGAATCAATCCAAACATAGTTATTGAGCATGAAGTGGCCAGAGACCAACATGGATAGGGGGAATTCTCTTTGACATTGGATTTGGTGTATCCCATAGTTATTATGGGGCATCCTGAACTTGTTCAGGGTAGAGATGCAGTTTAATTTTATGTGTCGAGGACATGGATACCCAGAAAGGAAATGTGCATTGTGGTACATACCCCGGCATGAATGAGGACCATAAGATTTCACACCACACCACACGCTCTCATGATAATCCTTAGGTTGAGGGACTGAGGGTGAAGACCAGGCTGGGCCCAAGACAAGTTGTCTGGGTATTTTTACGTACCCCATGAGAATGGGACTCAAGCCATATGTAGTTCTGAGAGTGCAGTTAAACGTCATGTAGGATGATTAAAGGAATGTGTGGCATGGTTGCGCCAGTACACATCCTACCAAAACTAGTAATCCCATGTGAGTCATGCTTGATGTGGGAAGCAAGGAGTAGTGATGGGAATTTCCTAGTATTGGGAGGCACACATTAGGGGGAAAAGGATGATAAGTTAATGACATCCCAATAGTATTGACCCTACTTCTTAATCCGTATAGATGCGTGGAGGTGTAAAACTGAGTGTGTTGGAATTCCACTTGAACATAAGGGAGTGGAAAGATGTGAATCATGATTCTTGAGATTAATACCACATTGATAGTGACGTGGAGATAGAGTATAACTACTGACCATGTTTGAAACACAATATCCATTTCACGTTAGCCTGGAATGGGGACATACAAATGAGGGTTGACTGTTGACCATGTTTGAAACATAGGACATTTCGCAAATGTCATCTGAGGTCTTCAGGGGCATTGGCCCAAGATAGTAGTTGAGCCAATGTGTCATTATACTAGGCCTTAAATGGGGTACCTTTTAGACATGGAATAAGATGAGGATCCAAATAACCGGCTCACGAAAGCTTGCACCTGGAACGAGGGAATGTCCTTGTGAAAATTCCACACTTCAGGCTCTTTTTCACAATGCATCTTGGGCACGTTCATCCATCTTTTTTCAGACGATGAACATGCGCTGATTGTTGCCCCGCATTCCCGCTTTCCAAAGGTGGGTGGAATCCGCCACCTGTTCAGGGATGTTTGCTCCTTGATTGAAACAGTATGATGGGATGCCGGTTCCTCCTTCTGTGGATTCCTCCTCAGAACTCATTATATAGTCTGGGTTACCCTTATAGATTAAGACTTTATTCTTTAAACTCTTCCTAGTGTTATGTATTCATGGACACTAGTTAATTACACTACTTCTATCATTACATTCCAAGGGGTCCAGTCAGGGCAGCAACCTTCGGTCGGGGGAGTAATCACGTTGGACATCACTGGTGTTTCTGGATGATGGAACACTGGTGTGTCTAGGTTTCTTCTCCTTATTATAGGGCTTCTCGAGGGTGTGTAAGCCCAATTAATCCCACATATAATGCAGGGAATTATATTTAATAGGAATGTCTCTAAGGTTTTCCTCAGCCTCCCATGTTTGACATAGGGTATGCCGCGAGTTTAACGTCTAGCGAAGATGGATCAGACTGATCAGAACACTAACTGGAGTGGATCAGATGGGTGAAACCCCTAGAGGGAACACTGATGTTGGGGATAACACGTGGTTAGTTACCTGAGTGCTGCTAAGAGCAGTGAAGAGGTGAATTGGCATGATCTCACCAGGATGTGGTGGCCCAGGTAAGAATTAGGATGGATGATGGAGATTTGATGAAGTGGTGGGGGAATGATGTGGAACTATCATGAAGGTGACAGTAGTATTGGTCTTGATCCTCGAAGAGGCTTCCTACATATCCTCGTGGTAGGGAATCAAAGTCCGTGTAGTTAATTGAGGCGATGAGACACCTAAGGAGGCGACCTGTATGAAGGGGACTTGGAGGAAGTGGAACCTCCAGGTTTGGGCATGACCTTCCCGAAACACATAGGCTCTTGCGAAAGACCAGGATGAGACATGGGTGATGGGATTGAACCTCAGGGAGTCTTCCTACGTTCCTTGCCTTGGTAGGGATCAAAGTCCATGTAGTTCGGAATGGGGACATAGAAACATGGTGTACGCAGAGGACAGCAACCCAAAGATATATTTGGGCTTACATGTGTTTATCAGCCCAAATTGTTCTGATGCCACTGGGGAAGACCAGAGATGTGGGTCCCAACAAAAGGGATGACAATAACTTACTATTTTATAGGGGTTCACAACATCTTACTACTAAATGGGGTTGACAATGGAATACCGTTGAATGGGGTTGAACCTTAGGAAGGCTTCATACGTACCCTACCTAGGAGATGGGGATCAAGGCCCACATAGTTAAAATGGGTATAGATTAGAATCATATGGGACAAAAGGGGGAATACAGTTTAATTTCATACTAGATGGGGGTGGACCGATGTGAATTAGTCAAGACCAATGGGAGTTTGGCTTGAACCACAGGGAGGCGTCCTACATACCTTGCCATGGAAAGGATCAAAATCCAAATAGTTCATAATGGTTTTCTTGAGCCGACGTGAAGTGAATATGACCAATGGGTATTGGTCTTGAACCTCAGGGAGGCATCCTACATACCTTGCCTTCGCAAGGATCAAATTCCATGTAGTTTTTAATGGTGTAGTTGAGCCAATGTGAAGTGTTTAGGACCAATGGGTGTTGGGATTGAACCTTAGGAAGGCTTCCTACATACCCTACCTTGGTAAGGATCAAAGTCCTCGTAATTCAGAATGTGTTGGGACTTACACTCTATGGCAGCCTAAAGAGGATGTCATGGTCGATACTTTCTCTAAGCCCATGTGAGTCATGCTCAGTGTGAGAAACATGAGGAAACAAATACCATGTGATGGCATTGTTTAAGGTGTGTCCGTGGGAAGTGAAGTGGGGCTTACACATGGTTAGCATCCCAAAAGGGAAACATGGTCTTACACACGGTTCACAACCCAAATAGGAAATAGGTTCTTACGTGTGGTTAGCAGCCCAGGGAGATGAATATTGGGACTTACTCCAAGATGGAGGCCTGGGTGGTGACAAAGCCCAATGGGAGAGGGATTTTACATGAGGGAGAGGAGGGTTCTAGTGTCCATCTCCCCCTCTGGTCCTTGGAACGGAAGAATAGAGAAGGAGTAAGGGTACTAAATCCTTCAAGAAAGCTAGGGGCTTACACCAAGATGGTTTCCCTTCCCTACGGATAGACATCGCCCCAATAAAGAGGATATCATTCCATGTGAGGAAGATTTCACTCCTATGGAGACCAGTGGGAATAGATAATGTCCAAGATGTGGTGACCTATGTATGATACATGGGTCAAGGTCACAGTTTAACATCATGTGATGAGGACTAAGGCGCTTGGCAGTTTAACATCTTTCATCTCGGACGAGGCGAGTTCACTCCGCACCCCTGGGACTTACATAATCAGCATGCTTTAACCCTTGGTGAAGGGAAGGCACTGACAATGTCGTGGTGAGGGGGTGTTGTGGAGTGATCCAATGAGGGTCCCACATTAGCATGGCTATGTGAAGAATCAATATCTATTACCATTCCTATGAAAAGAATCATAAGGTGAAGCAACGCAACATGAAGCACCACCCAAGGGAATTTGAAATCACATTGTGCAAACTCGGAGGGTCGCATGAGAAAAGGGGTTGTGGAGAAAAGGGGTTCACAGGAGGAAGCCTCATGAAGCTCTGATGCTCCATTGGTGGGGGGGATTCGTGAAGGGGTATGCTTTACGAAGTGAAGTGTCCTAGACTAGTAATAGGGAATATGTGAATATGGAAGGTGCATCCTGAAGTGGAAAGGCTTTCTCGGAGTAGGGATTCACGAAGCAAGGGCACCCTATGAAGCGTAGCACTGTGAAGCGGTGTGCTTCATGAAACACAGTGACCCTGCCTTGGCATGTGGGTTACATGTGCATGGAGGATTATTCGTGAAGCATAAGTGCTCTGTGATGACCCGATTCCCCTTGGGGATCCCCTACCTTCGCGAAGGCCTGTGGGCTCCGTGAAGGGATTCCCTCTTTGAAGAGGGGTTGAACATAAGCAAAGGGAAAGGAACTTCACGATGTTAAAGTACCTTGAAGAGATCATGGTTCATAGAGTAGAAATTTCTTCACGATTTGAATGCTAAAAAGGCAAAAGGTCAGAGGATCCATCAATTGGGCTCGAGGGGAGCCTGGTATTTATAGGCAAGAGGCGCTGTGAAGTAGAGTTATCTTGGCGTGAAGACACATGGCATTCTGTCGTAATCGTGGATCCTCCCACCTCCTTGCACTGTGGTAGCTTTGTAAACATCAAATACGACCATGGAGCCTCCCACCTCCTTGATCTGCAGCATCTTCCCAAAGGGGGTATCTTCACATGGGGCATAATGATACGGGGCTCAACGAACAAGTTTCTCGAGGTAGCCTCAAAGGCTTTGTGTTTGATCTTCCTCTTTACAAATTTTGGAACCAACAAATGACCCCCCTTAGACATGGATCTGAGGAGAAAATGAGGGTCAAAGTATGAGGTTCAATCGCCAAAACTCTATGGTCAAATGTGAAGAAGGCTTGCAAATTAGGCTCGAGAAGGAGGCTCATGAAGGAGGCTCGTGAAGGAGGATTGTAAGGCAGAGAGGCGACGTGCGGGCTGAAAGCGTCGCGAAGCTCACCACAGTCAGATGCGCCGCAAATAACAAGGGTTCATCTCCTATAAATAGGGGAGTCCAACCTCTATTTTTTCCTTCATTACCTCTATGTTTTGGCATTTAGTGCTCTCGATTAACGAAGCTCTGCGTACTCTGTGATTGCTCTCCGCGAATCAGGATTTCTGCTTTGCGGCGCACAATGAGTCTTTGGCTTCGCAGTGGTGCAATATTCACCTTGTACCTGAAGGTTGGGGAAGGGCTTCATGATATCTTTTCTGGGACCGAGCTCCGTGAATGGGCTTCATGAATGGGCTTTCCGAAAGTGCTTCCTGAACCAGAACCAAAAAGGTCGAGATTTCCAAAAACTAAATGGATCACCAGGAGGTTTCCAAGGGGGTCCTTGCAGATGCTGCCCGGAGGGAGGAAATGGTGGATAGCTCTGGTATAGGGGAGTTTCTACGAAGCCATTCTGACCATAATTCACTGCTAGAGCTGCTATCAGATAGTCAGAAGGACTATCCACTATGTAAGAGGATGTCTCTATATGTATTTGGCCAAATGGATGACATATTCATCCCTGAAGCGGGCAAGGATGAGCCAGCTTACTGGTTCAGGAGAACGATGTGCCGGTACCAATGGTTCAGGGTGGCCAATGGCCATGCTTGGGAGGACTTCATGCCTGTCAACGCTTACTGTCTATACAATCATGTGAATAACATTGATAGGAAGGATCTTAATCTAGAGACATCTCCCCTACTGTACAATACTATTCTGAAGGCAGCCCTGAGGAACCCAAAAAAGGGGTGTTCTAATGAGTGGGATCTGCACCAAGGTGGAAACTTCATAGATGACTGGGTATGGGCCTACTGTTTAGGTGCCTTGTGCGAAGAATTTGGGGTAGATCTGAGGCGAGTGGGCCCTTATGAGGCGGCTTGGGCCTCCTAATTCCATATCTATCAGGTGAAGTAGTTGATGCCGGAGGTGCTAAGAAGATGGTTTTTGAGGATCAATACATTCCATTTTCACCATGGAGAGGTCGGCATTAGCCTATGGGATCTACACCAGATTTCAGGGGTCCTAATACTAGGGGAAATGTATGGTGAATTCCTCCTTGTTGTGGGTGTGTGGGAGGATCTGGAGCAGATGTCTCCTCTAGCGATGGCATTGCTGGATCTGGTTCTAAGATAGGAAAAGAAGTCAGTGAGGTGTGTCCATTTCAAACAATGATTCAAGCAGTTTTTGAACTTCCCAAAAAATAGGCAATTCCCTGTGAGGCCCCAGCCTTTCCCAAAGGGAGATCAACGAGGCAAGGATCACTCATACTGGTGACTTTTGGAGGACATCCAGTGGAAAACTTGGGGATTCAGCGTTAGTACTGAGCAACAACTGGTAGTTAGGTTTGTTGTATTCATTGTAGTGCTCATCTGTGGTTGGATCCAGCCAGTGAGAGACACGAACATGGGCGTATGACAGAGCATGTTTATTATGGCGTCTATATTGGAGATAGGGGAACGGGTCAACCTCGGGATCTTGATGCTTCCCAAGTTGTACAAGATATTGTGGAATATCAGTGAGGGGAAGAAGACACAGAGGATATGGGGTCATTCCAACTTATGTATGGGTGGATAGAGGCACATGTCAGAGGCATCTATGAATATCTGAACCCCATTTCCCCTCCAAGATCAGATTTACGCCCGTCTATTATGAATTATGTGGGGATATTTTTATCCAATATAATACTGAAAGCGGTGATAAACCTGGTCTTGAAGGTAGACGAGTTCAATTTCCACCCGTTCCCATTTCCAACAGGTGTTTTCACTGATGATGACCAGGGTATGGAAGATCATCAGTCCTACCTCTTGGCCTTTTGGGGTGGAGTCCTAGTGGCGTGGGTGGACCGCGAGTCCTTCTGTGATCCGTACACCCCACTCCGATTTTCAAGGTATTTTAGGTGTATGCAGCAGTTTACCCCATGGGTCTATTTGGGGGTGCTCCATGAGAATCACCCGTGTGTGATGAGGCAAATGTGGCTCACGTTCACACGGGGGGATGGGAAGATGCGGAATGAGCTGCCTCCTCCCACGATCATCTTCGAACTAGTGAAGGAGTACACCAAGAGATGGGAGGCATCTTACTCTAGGGATATGCTGAAGTATCCAACCATTAATGCCAACGAAGGGGTTCCTCCCCAACCTCGAGGCCAGGGTCAGAAGGCAGTGAAGACATCTCATGGTGGTGGGGTTGTAGTGGCATTGAGGCCTGTACCGGTTGAAAGGGAGTCAGTAGCGTCAAACCCAGGTGTCCCAAAGGAGCAGATTCATATGGATGGGAGGCCACCCAGGGGGTTCCGTAGGATATCCACCCAGGCTCCGGGGAAGAAGCTACGCCACATAGACATGTCAGAGAACATTGTCTTTCTGGAAGATTAGGACATCTTGGATGTGAACCCAAAATTCCACAACCCATACGATATGTGGAAACACCAGAACCATATGGGGATGTATTTTTTGGGGATCTTCCCTATCAGGGTCGTCTTTGCAGTATCCCAGGCGGAGACAGATCAATACCTGGCCGAGTTGGAGGACTTCGTGCACTCCCAGGGTGTCCAGTATCCGATGACAGATCAGGTAAAATTATTTCTGGATCAAATGGCCCCTCCGCAATTATCATTTGTGGAATTGATGTAGTGATTCCTTCTTCTGAACGAGTTGGACAAATCCTTCTTGGGAGAGGAGTCTGGTAGAGGGAGTCCTCTAAATAAGGGTGAAGTTGGTGATTCAGACCCAGAACTTGATGAATTTTCAAATTATCTCAATGTAAAACCCTAAGCCCTTTCCTTAGGGTCCACTTCTAGGTTACTTTGGACTCATCACTAATATTTGAATTATGCAGGAGGGCCTCATACGTAGAAATCCTTCCTTCCCTATAGTAGATGCAGTTGTGGGGCCATCAGGATCTACACCCACAACTATGGAGATTATTGCATCCAGCAGGGATGGGACACCTAGGGTAGTTCTTTTAGGGTTTTCATAATTCCCAACAATATACGGAGGGAAATTCCTCAGGGTCCCTGTAAAGACCCGGAAATTTCAAGGAAAATTTTTTGTTAATTTTCTTTGGAATTTTACAAGAGCGCAGTTTCAGACGGCACCTGATTCCGAGGTCCGGTGGGCCCGGAATCATCAACCGAAGTTCGGCTCGGGTACGTTCAGTAAACGAACGAGCGGGAATTTCTAACTTATGAACCGGTGCCCGGAATCAAATTCCGAGGGCACCGTTGGAACCGTAGCGCCGGTATTTGCTTAGTAACACCTGTTCCAGAGGTGCGTTCTGACGAAGGGTGATGATAAAAATTGTGGAAGATTAATTAATAATTTATCTACAATTTTTATTTTACACTAAGTGTTTTATCCATTGGGTGGAAGTTGGGTAACTCCCAACTTCCCTTTAGAGGTTATGAGGGTGGTGGGCCCACACGAACCCCACCCCCTCATATTCTCTAAACCCCGTTATCTTCCCCCCTTTAAACTCACTTAATTAATGTTATAACTCATGGTTTTTACTTGAGGAGTTATCTAACGTTATTGAAATTCAATCTATTGAATTTCAAAAGACTTAAGTTGTGTTGTGTTAAGTTTTAAGGTCATGCTTTAATTTTAATAAACTTAAGTTATAACTTAAGTTTTAATTGTGGGGAATTAAATGAAGAGGTTTGAATTTCAAACCTTTGAAATTCCAAACCCTTCTATTTAATTCAGTTTTTAGTTTCCTTTGCGGTTTTGCGTTTTGTTGTGCGGAGAGGAAAAGAGGGAGGCTTCTTGTGAGTTCTTCCTCCACGACGAAGAACGCGGCGTCCTTCTTCCACGACGTCGGACTGCAACGTGTTGGATTTCCTCCACGACGCCGCAACGCATCCTCTCCGCGACGTGCTTTCCGCGGCGAACCTACGTCCGACGCCGCAACGCACTTTCCGCGACGTGCCTCTCGCGGTGAACCCACGTCCGTCTACCGCGACGCCATAACCGCGATGCCGACGACGTCTTCTTCCGTGACGACCGACCTCCGCGACGCTCGTCCTTCGCGGATCGTTGACGATCTCCGCGAGCTTCCTTCGAGGTAGGGGTTTTATTCTGTGCTCTTGAATAACCTTTATTCAATTCTACTTGATTTTAAATAACCGACTGCTATCGGATTAACGGAAGGAGGCCGGACCGCACAAACACGGCTGACCTCCTTCCATGTGCTTGAAATCATTGTGCTTTGGTGCGGGATAACACAGTGTCGTTGCACCGCAAGAAAAGGTCGAGGACCGCAGCCGGAGTGAGTCGCGGCGGTGGCGCGCGACGCCATCGCGCCGCGCTAGAGAAATGAACCAGTGAATGACAGTGGTCGGAGTGGCCTACGGCAGAGGTGCGACGAGTCGGACAAGGTCGCGGCCATCAGACGTGGCAAGCGGTAAAGACTCTGCGGAGGAGCCGCGGCCCTACGGCCGCGGCGGAGCAGCCAGAGGCGGCCGGCCTCGCCGGCCGACGGAGAACAGAAGAGCCGCGGCCCTTGCCGCGGCAGAGAAGAAAGGGGCGGCCGGCTGTGCCGGCCGCCGGTTTGCTCGGAGGCGGGACCCGCAGGTCCCGCGGGTGGACAAACGGCCGGCTTCAATGCCGGCCGTGCTTTGATTTCCGGGGGTTTGAAACCCCCGGCAGCCGAGGAACGGGACCCCCTCACGTGGGGGGCGTTGATTGAAGTCACGGGGGGGCGGCGCCCCCCGTTTCGCGCGAAAACACGCGCTCGGCCAAGCTGGCCGAGCGGTTCTGAGCGGCCGGGCCGCGCGACCGGCCGGGCCGGGTCGCGCAGGCCGGGCCGGACCGCCCAGCCGGGCCGGGCCGAGCCAACCGGGCCGGGCCACGCTGAACCGGGCCGGACCCGGACCCGGTTTGGGCCGACCCTGATCGGACCGGTTCAGGGGGGTACTGGGCCGGGCCGGGCCCAGACCCCCCCCCCCCCCCCCCCGTTTTCGGACCTTTTCAGTCAATAGCTCATAACTTGAGCTGTAGACCTCCGAATGACGAACCGTCTGCGGCTACGCGATCCTTGGATCGAGACGGTCGTTTCGGTATATTGCACTCAAAGTTTCGGATTACTTTGAGTTCGGCCGGGTTGGTTCGTACACGAAACCAACCGGGCCCTCGGAGCGGAAACGCTCGTATCTTGAGCTACGGACGTCCGAATGGCGTGCCGTTAGTTCTGATAAGTTCCTATTAGTGAGACGAATCTTTTGATATACTCCGCCCGAGGTTTGGGTGCCGACGGAGTATGGCCGGGTTGGTTCATTCATGAAACCAACCGGGCCCTCCAAGCGGAAACGCTCATATCTTGAGTTCCGGATGTCTGATTGACGTGCCGTCGACTTTGATGGAATCCTCTAAGTGGGACGGAACTTTTGACATACTCCGCCGGAGTTTTGGATACAGTTGAGATATGGCCGGGTTTGGTTCGCTCACGAAACCAACCGGGCCCTCGGGACGAAAAGGCTAATAACTCACAGACCGGGCGTCCGATTGACGCGCCGTCTGTTGCGTTGAGACTCCTTTGACGAAGCGGACGTATGTGGCACTTCTTCGTTGGACTTTGAGATACTTGGAGTATCGACCAGTAGCTCGTGGAGTGGACCCTCCCGGAGACGAGCGGGCGGGGGAGCGCTTGGGTGTAGCGGCGGACCCGTGGTACTTGACAGTGGTGGTGCGCTTGGATGCAGCAGCAGACCCTTGGCGGTGGAGCGCTTGGTTGTAGCGGCGGACCCGCGATACTCTACGGAGTGTGTGCGCTTGGTTGTAGCGACAGACCCGCGACGGTGGAGACGTGCGTGCGGAGTACGGAGACCTTGTAGCCGACTGAGACCTGACGACTGCTTGACCGACTCGACTTGGAGTGAGTCGACTAGCCCAGTGGACGGAGCGCCCAGTAGTTGGCAGTAGACCCACGGCGGACGGAGCGCCTGGTAGTTGGCAGCAAACCCGCGGTACTCAACAGGAGGAGTACCTCAGTAGGCTATTTGGGTGAGCGCCCGGTATTTGGCGACAGACCCTCAGCGGACGGAGCGCCCGGTAGTTGGCCGCAAACCCGCAGTACTCGACAGGAGGAGTACCTCAGCAGTCTTAGGTTAGTGAGAAGTACCTCGGAGTCGTGACAGGACCATTGTACACTCTAGAGACGGAGCTCTTCAGTAGTTATGGTTTCAATAATAAAAATCCTGGTTTGAGCTGAGTCAATGATCTTTGTGTTTCCTCATGATTGAGATGGGTCGCTTGATAACTTAGGTATATGTATGGGCATATACCTGGGTAATGGTTATCCGTTGATTTCATAAACTTGTTATAAACTGTGTGGACTTATACAGTTATCCTGTGTGGATTTACTGTTTACACTTCTTTGTGGATTGGGTTGTTCTTGGGCTCGGTGTTGGAGCCGAACGGAAATTGGTGACATACGTATATGTAAGGGCATATACCTAATCAACATTGGATGTTACTTCGTGATTGTATCGTTCTTATGGTTTATCCTTTGTGGATTTCGGGAGATCTTCGAGGGTCTCGGGGTCCCTACTGAGTATCTTATACTCACCCCTGTACGGGCTATGCCTGCACTTCGTTGTGTTGGTTGCAGACGACGGACAGCGCTGACTGCGGTTGAGGCTTACGGAGTAGGTCGGTACCCGGAGGAGGACCACTGAGCGAGACGTGCTCGGAGCGGACGGTTGGACCCGAGGAGTTGTGGAGCTATCTGTACCTACCCCTCAGGTAGGATCCGTGGTGGACGATCCAGGAGCTGAGCCATCTGTACCTACCCTTCAGGTAGGAATCGAGGAGGACGTCCCAGGAGCCGCTTGTACTTTCAGTTGCTGTTTTCCCTTTCGAGTTGTACTTTACTTTACAGTTGGGCTTGTATTTCCGGCCCCTTTACTTCAGCACAGTTGTTCTAGTTTTTTGTACTGCTTTACTTCCGTTTGTTACTCTGAGGTGCTTGTTTACTTTATTAAGGCAATGCCTTCCCTTTTTACTGGGATTTTACGCCTTGGTGCTAGTCGCCAGCCCCTGGCCTATGGAAGGCAGGATTGGGGTAGTCACGGCACGGGCCCCGAGGGCGGGTCGTGACAAATTGGTATCAAAGGGGTCGGTTCTACCGCAGACTCTAATCTTTCTTCTATGTGAAGCAATAGTGTTTAGTGTATTGAGTGTGGTTATCAGTCCAGGGAGTCCAGTGTTGGTGCGGCGGCCGACGTATCCGTACACCAGGACCCTGACTTCTGATTTCCGACTTAATGCACAAAAACACTGATTGCGTGTGTGTTTCCCAAAAGGTTTAAAGTCAGCTCAAACCAGGTCAACTCACCAGGTATAAATCGTTGACCGTGACACAACTGTTCAGGATGTCACCATGCAGATAGTTAGCTGGAGTTCCGAGAGAGTTCTCGATGATGGCCCACCGAGCAGCGAGACTCCGGTGCAGGGCCCTTTTTCAGTGTTGGCACCTTCGGGTGGTGTACCAGCAGCAGCACCACCCGTTAGGCAGTAGATGCCACTAGCTGACGGTGCACGCTAGCAGAGCGCGATGCACGAGTTCCAGCAGTAGAGGCCTCTAAGGATACGAGGCGAGACAGATTTCCCAGGCAGCAGTGGACTGGATGGAGGCGGTTGCTAGAGTTCTACGCCTAGCTTGGATACTAGTAGAGAGGATGATGATCTTAGCTCCTGGTGTTTCCAGTGAGTGACCATGAGGTTGGTCCTTATAGTAATGAGGCTTCGGTACGCGAACCGATACCTGGGATAGTACCTACAGGTAGTGCGCCATCTATGTCACTACCTGTTGGTCAGCAGACACTACCGGCGGTACCGGTAGAAGAGACTCACAGGATTAGTGTCTTACATATGTTTTAGCACCAGATATCCCTCAAGTTTCGAGGTGAGCCTGACTCGTAGGCGGCTAAGGACTGGCTTGAGGAGGTGGTTGTGAGTTTTCTGGAGATAATACAGCTTCGACAGTACGACATGTCGGAAGCAGAGCACTCAACGTGGCTTACCAATCAATCTTGGTACTCGTTGGTTACGTTGTGATCAGTTCTTTAGACTCGAACTTCTGAGCGAAGTGTGTCTAAAGGACATCTGAACCATTACTTTTCGTCTATGCATTCCTACCTAAGCTAGGATGCTAGAGAGAACCTTTGTGGTTGTGAACGTTAGCAGTGAAAGGCAGGAAACTAGCGCCAGTCTCAGAGACTCGGGCGTGTAAAATGTTTAAGGAGGAGGAAGTGCTAAGGACAGATGAATCTGCAGGGTAGCAGACGTGGAAGCGGAGCTTGGAGAGCAGCATGTGGTGGTGTACATTTCGACATGTTACGACCACCTGACTTAGTAGTCCCCGCCAGGCTCAGGGAGCAGGAGGGCTGGGGAGGAGAGTAGCTGCATTGCGGTCAAGGAGTGTGACCCAGGAGCTCTAAGAATGATTCGGGGTACGAATTATGTCTACTACGAGCTGCCATATCTATAGACATAGGAACCAATCATTATACCCTTCCACGAATCATGTCCCAGACCTAGAGGTTCCGGGTAAGCCGTAGACTTGACCCTCACGTCTGGAGATACCTTTGGGAGGAGACTCGATAATCACACTTACGCCGACGGTGTGATTTGACCTCGAGACGAGAGTTTCGGTTGGAATCTCTTGGTGGCAGCGTAGAGGCCTTACGACGTTGATCTGGGTATGGTTTTGATTCACAAATCATACCCCGGTTGACTGTTTTAGGCAAACGTCGGAATGGGTTTTCCTTGGTCGGCGAAAAGGAAACCCTGGGCAGCACATGTTAAACTCAGGCATAAGAGGGTGTGACCGATCACTCTTGAGTTGGTCAACCCTACCCTTGTGGCAGCAGGAGTTTTGAGTTTCAGTTCTAACCTAAAAAGGGAAACCTCTTGAGTTCGAGGGTGACGAACACGTTCTTATACGGTCTCAACCCGATGAGGTTTCGGAGATGTGGCCGAGGCGGCATGTTATCTCCGAAGTTCGATGGACCCTTTTGGTCTTCAGTAGGGTAGGCGAGGAGGTTTACCGCTTGACCCTACCACCTCAGTCGCACCGGGTGCATAATGTCCGCCACGTGTCTCAACTGTGGAGATACGTGTATGTTTCTTCACACGTCATCGACCTCGGGGAGTTGGACGTCGATGACAGGGCGACAAGCACAGAGGTTCTAGTAGAGAACGAGGATCGACAGGAGCAGGTTCTACGTGAACGGTTGCTTCCTCTGGGGTGCTTCAGGAGTAGCACGAGATCTTCAGGTGAGCATATGGGAGCGTAAAGCTCAGTTGCGTGCTCAGTACTACTTTGTTTCCCTTAAGTGTGAGTTGAAGCTTTACGGGGACGTAAAGCCCTAAGGTGGGAGTAATGTAAAGACCCGGAAATTTCAAGGAAAATTTTTTGTTAATTTTCTTTGGAATTTTACAAGAGCTCAGTTTCAGACGGCACCTGATTCCGAGGTCCGGTGGGCCCGGAATCATCAACCGAAGTTCGGCTCGGGTACGTTCAGTAAACGAACGAGCGGGAATTTCTAACTTATGAACCGGTGCCCAGAATCAAATTCTGAGGGCACCGTTGGAACCGTAGCGCCGGTATTTGCTTAGGAACACCTGTTCCAGAGGTGCGTTCTGACGAGGGGTGATGATAAAAATTGTGGAAGATTAATTAATAATTTATCTACAATTTTTATTTTACACTAAGTGTTTTATCCATTGGGTGGAAGTTGGGTAACTCCCAACTTCCCTTTAGAGGTTATGAGGGTGGTGGGCCCACACGAACCCCACCCCCTCATATTCTCTAAACCCCCTTATCTTCCCCCCTTTAAACTCACTTAATTAATGTTATAACTCATGGTTTTTAATTGAGGAGTTATCTAACGTTATTGAAATTCAATCTATTGAATTTCAAAAGACTTAAGTTGTGTTGTGTTAAGTTTTAAGGTCATGCTTTAATTTTAATAAACTTAAGTTATAACTTAAGTTTTAATTGTGGGGAATTAAATGAAGAGGTTTGAATTTCAAACCTTTGAAATTCCAAACCCTTCTATTTAATTCAGTTTTTAGTTTCCTTTGCGGTTTTGCATTCTGCTGTGCGGAGAGGAAAAGAGGGAGGCTTCTTGTGAGTTCTTCCTCCACGACGAAGAACGCGGCGTCCTTCTTCCACGACGTCGGACTGCAACGTGTTGGATTTCCTCCACGACGCCGCAACGCATCCTCTCCGCGACGTGCTTTCCGCGGCGAACCTACGTCCGACGCCGCAACGCACTTTCCGCGACGTGCCTCTCGCGGCGAACCCACGTCCGTCTACCGCGACGCCATAACCGCGATGCCGACGACGTCTTCTTCCGTGACGACCGACCTCCGCGACGCTCGTCCTTCGCGGATCGTTGACGAGCTCCGCGAGCTTCCTTCGAGGTAGGGGTTTTATTCTGTGCTCTTGAATAACCTTTATTCAATTCTACTTGATTTTAAATAACCGACTGCTATCGGATTAACGGAAGGAGGCCGGACCGCACAAACACGGCTGATCTCCTTCCATGTGCTTGAAATCATTGTGCTTTGGTGCGGGATAACACAGTGCCGTTGCACCGCAAGAAAAGGTCGAGGACCACAGCCGGAGTGAGTCGCGGCGGTGGCGCGCGACGCCATCGCGCCGCGCCAGAGAAATGAACCAGTGAATGACAGTGGTCGGAGCGGCCTACGGCAGAGGTGCGACGAGTCGGACAAGGCCGCGGCCATCAGACGTGGCAAGCGGCAAAGACTCTGCGGAGGAGCCGCGGCCCTACGGCCGCGGCGGAGCAGCCAGAGGCGGCCGGCCTCGCCGGCCGCCGGAGAACAGAAGAGCCGCGGCCCTTGCCGCGGCAGAGAAGAAGGGGGCGGCCGGCTATGCCGGCCGCCGGTTTGCTCGGAGGCGGGACCCGCAGGTCCCGCGGGTGGACAAACGGCCGGCTTCAATGCCGGCCGTGCTTTGATTTCCGGGGGTTTGAAACCCCCGGCAGCCGAGGAACGGGACCCCCTCACGTGGGGGGCGTTGATTGAAGTCACGGGGGGGCGGCGCCCCCCGTTTCGCGTGAAACCACGCGCTCGGCCAAGCTGGCCGAGCGGTTCTGAGCGGCCGGGCCGCGCGACCGGGCCGCGCGACCGGCCGAGCCGGGTCGCGCAGGCCGGGCCGGTTTGTGCCGGCTGGGCCGGACCGCCCAGCCGGGCCGGGCCGAGCCAATCGGGCCGGGCCACGCTGAACCGGGCCGGACCCGGACCTGGTTCGGGCCGACCCGGATCGGACCGGTTCAGGGGGGTACTGGGCCGGGCCGGGCCCAGACCCCCCCCCCCCCCCCGTTTTCGGACCTTTTCAGTCAAAAGCTCATAACTTGAGCTATAGACCTCCGAATGACGAACCGTCTGCGGCTACGTGATCCTTGGATCGAGACGGTCGTTTCGGTATATCGCACTCAAAGTTTCGGATTACTTTGAGTTCGGCCGGGTTGGTTCGTACACGAAACCAACCGGGCCCTCGGAGCGGAAACGCTCGTATCTTGAGCTACGGACGTCCGAATGGCGTGCCGTTAGTTCTGATAAGTTCCTATTAGTGAGACGAATCTTTTGATATACTCCGCCCGAGGTTTGGGTGCCGACGGAGTATGGCCGGGTTGGTTCATTCATGAAACCAACCGGGCCCTCGGAGCGGAAACCCTCATATCTTGAGTTCCGGACGTCCGATTGACGTGCCGTCGACTTTGATGGAATCCTCTAAGTGGGACGGAACTTTTGACATACTCCGCTGGAGTTTTGGATAGAGTTGAGATATGGCCGGGTTTGGTTCGCTCACGAAACCAACCGGGCCCTCGGGACGAAAAGGCTAATAACTCACAGACCGGGCGTCCGATTGACGCGCCGTCTGTTGCGTTGAGACTCCTTTGACGAAGTGGACGTATGTGGCACTTCTTCGTTGGACTTTGAGATACTTGGAGTATCGACCAGTAGCTCGTGGAGTGGACCCTCCCGGAGACGAGCAGGCGGGGGAGCGCTTGGGTGTAGCGGCGGACCCGTGGTACTTGACAGTGGTGGTGCGCTTGGATGCAGCAGCAGACCCTTGGCGGTGGAGCGCTTGGTTGTAGCGGCGGACCCACGATACTCTACGGAGTGTGTGCGCTTGGTTGTAGCGACAGACCCGCGACGGTGGAGACGTGCGTGCGGAGTACGGAGACCTTGTAGCCGACTGAGACCTGACGACTGCTTGACTGACTCGACTTGGAGTGAGTCGACTAGCCCAGTGGATGGAGCGCCCAGTAGTTGGCAGCAGACCCACGGCGGACGGAGCGCCTGGTAGTTGGCAGCAAACCCGCGGTACTCGACAGGAGGAGTACCTCAGTAGGCTATTTGGGTGAGCACCCAGTATTTGGCGACAGACCCTCAGCGGACGGAGCGCCCGGTAGTTGGCCGCAAACCCGCAGTACTCGACAGGAGGAGTACCTCAGCAGTCTTAGGTTAGTGAGCAGTACCTCGGAGTCGTGACAGGACCACTGTACACTCTAGAGACTGAGCTCTTCAGTAGTTACGGTTTCGATAATAAAAATCCTGGTTTGAGCTGAGTCAATGATCTTTGTGTTTCCTCATGATTGAGATGGGTCGCTTGATAACTTAGGTATATGTATGGGCATATACCTGGGTAATGGTTATCCGTTGATTTCATAAACTTGTTATAAACTGTGTGGACTTATACTGTTATCCTGTGTGGATTTACTGTTTACACTTCTTTGTGGATTGGGTTGTTCTTGGGCTCGGTGTTGGAGCCGAACGGAAATTGGTGACATAGGTATATGTAAGGGCATATACCTAATCAACATTGGATGTTACTTCGTGATTGTATCCTTCTTATGGTTTATCCTTTGTGGATTTCGGGAGATCTTCGAGGGTCTCGGGGTCCCTACTGAGTATCTTATACTCACCCCTGCACGGGCTATGCCCGCACTTCGTTGTGTTGGTTGCAGACGACGGACAGCGCTGACTGCGGTTGAGGCTTACGGAGTAGGTCGGTACCCGGAGGAGGACCACTGAGCGGGACGTGCTCGGAGCGGACGGTTGGACCCGAGGAGTTGTGGAGCTATCTGTACCTACCCCTCAGGTAGGATCCGTGGTGGACGATCCAGGAGCTGAGCCATCTGTACCTACCCTTCAGGTAGGAATCGAGGAGGACGTCCCAGGAGCCGCTTGTACTTTCAGTTGCTGTTTTCCCTTTCGAGTTGTACTTTACTTTACAGTTGGGCTTGTATTTCCGGCCCCTTTACTTCAGCACAGTTGTTCTAGTTTTGTGTACTGCTTTACTTTCGTTTGTTACTCTGAGGTGCTTGTTTACTTTATTAAGGCAATGCCTTCCCTTTTTACTGGGATTTTACGCCTTGGTGCTAGTCGCCAGCCCCTGGCCTATGGAAGGCGGGCTTGGGGTAGTCACGGCACGGGCCCCGAGGGCGGGTCGTGACAGTCCCCATGGAAATAACCCAGGATCGATTCTAACAATTTGAACTCTGTAATTCTCCATTACAAAATTCATGACTGCCACCCATTGATCAGGTTAACTGATGTATGTGAACTTCTTGGTATGTACAGTGCTTCAAATGGCGTAAGCTGCCTTGGAAAGGTTGGTTGGTACTCCCGGTGGCACTTTTCCCCGGGGAATTTTAGTGGTTGTGGAAGTGGGCGTCCAAACTGACCAAGTTGTGGCGTTCTCGATCACTAGTGGGACTACTAGCAGGATAGAGCCTGAGATCATTGAGGTGGGATCCGATGATGAAGATCGATCGAACAGCATGGGTCCTTCCATACATGATTAGACACTAGATGCAGACCCTGCTAACGAGTTCTTGGGGGCGTTTCCCACATATGAACCTGCTGACCCAGTGGATCGGGATGAGGCGACCTTCGATGAGGAGGATATCAAAATCACTCGTTTCGGGTCATGGAAGATAATTAAGCGCTTTATCAATGAAAGACCTCAAGAAAAATGGATAGACCATATAGGGAGGCTTCGATCCCAGCTATGTGAACTGTGCGTTGGGGGAGTGGATGATCAGCGTCCTCACATGCTCATCCGAGATCTCATGGTGGATAAGATTCAGGAATACAATTGTGTCCTTGGTGTGGGTTGGAAGCAGAGAAAATAGGTGAACATCAAGAGGCTCCAGGAGGCTGAAAATTAGATTCAACAGCTACAGGTCTAGGAAAATGAGCATTCTTATTTCCTCACCGTGCAATCAAAGATCATATCATGTCTGAAGTCCCAGCTGGCAGAGGCCGAAGAGTGCATGAATTAAGCCTCCTAGGAGATGACCGTCATCCGAACCAACAAGAAGTGGACCCAGATCGCGGCTGAGGAACTGCACCCCATTGTTGTCGAGGATGAGCGGTAATTGAACATGTGACAATGAATCCTTGATGCCACAAGCCAAAGGGTGGTAGAGCTACAATGCTTTTTTGACGGGTTCAACCCATCCATGGGAGGGGTCGATCATCGGGTGCTATGATGCATGTAACTTTTGAACGTACATTCATGCGTTGATTATTCATGTTGGATGTATCCATGAGTTTTGTTGTTCGTTTTTGGTCTATTACATTCCCGTTACATTTGTGGAACATCCAGCAATCAATCCCTAAGCTCACATGGGTCGGGCCTGATGTGAGAAACAAGGGATGACCACCTTGTTATTCCATATAAATATAAGAGTGAAAACCCAGCTTCGAGCATTCGGGGTTTGAAAAACCAATCCGTATTTCTGAGAAGAAAGGGAGTGGCCTTACTTGGAGAATGAAGGTCTCAGAAAAATCGAAGTGCCATCTTCCCAATGTGCTCTAGTACACAAGCGGGGTAACATCAGGGAAATTATAATCGATCCGAAGAGAGGGGAATGGGAGGTGTGAATTATGATACCCAAGATTCAGAACACTGTAGGGGTGAGTTGACAATAAAGGGTAACTATTGACCATTTTCGAAACACAATATCCTTATTGTGTTAGCCTGAAATGGGTGTAACAAATTAGGTCTGACCAATGACCATGTTCAAAACATGGGGCCTGACTCAAAATACTATCCATTGGACTTCCAAAACATCGGCCCAAGATAGTAGGTGAGCTATAGGATGAGCATCCATACTATTAGGGGGTTCTTTTAGATGTTAAAGAGGATGAGGGTACAAATAAAGGGCACGCAAAACATGGAGGGTGAAGTGATGGGTCATTCGAATGGAGTCCAACACTCTTGAAATTATGCCACTGTGTTGAAGACACGTTAGGTTGGTGCATCGGTCTGATCAGGGAACATACCTACTTATGAACAGGACCTCTCTAGTAAGGACCTAGAATGAATTGTATTTTTACATCATACTAATAAGGATGAAAGACACGTAGTTTTAAACATCATACGGTGAGGATGGTGCACATAGTTTAAAGGTCATACTTCTTGGACCAAAATCAAGTCCAAGGGACCAGAAGGGTTAATGACCTTGGGGCTAGGACCAAGGAAAATCGTCTGGGCATCGCTACATGTCCCATGAAGTTGGGAATCAATCCAAACGTAGTTCTTGAGAACGGTGTGGCTAGAGACCAATGCGGATAGGGGGGAATTCTCTCTGAAAAGGGATCTAGTGCATCCCATAGTTATTATGGGGCATCTTGAACTTTTTTAGGGTAGATATGTAGTTTAATGTCATGTTTCGAGTACATGGATTCCTATAAAGAAAATGTGTGGTGCGATACATACCCTGATGTGAATGAGGACCATAAGAGTTCACGCCACACCACACGCTCTCATGAGAATCCATAGGTTGAGGTACTGAAGGTGAATACTAGGCTGGGCCCGAGACAGGTTGTCTGGGCATTTCTATATACCCCATGAGAATGGGACTCAATCCATAAGTAGTTTTGTGAGTGAAGTTTAACGTCATGTGGGATGATGAAAGGCATGTGTGGCATGGTTACGCTAGTACATGTCCTACCAAAACTACTAAGCCCGCATGAGTCGTGCTCGATGTGGGAAACAAGGAGTAGTGATGGTACTTTCCTAGTACTGGGAGGCACGCATTAGGGGAAATGGGATTCTAATTGAATGACATCCCAATAGTATTGACCCACCTTCTTAATGCGCATAGATTCATAGAGGTGTAAAACCGAGTGTGTTGGAATTCCACTTGAACATAAGGGAATGGAAATATGTGAATCATAATGCTTGAGATTTGGACCACAATGATAGTGACATGGTGATAGAGGATAACTGATGACCAAGTCTGAAACAAAGTATCTATTTCACGTTAGCCTAGAATGGGGACAGAAAAATGAGGGTCGACTGCTGACCATGTTTGAAACATGGGACCTATCGCAAATGTTGTCTGAGGTCTTCAGGGGCGTTGGCCTAGAATGGTAGGTAAGCTAGTGTTGCATGAGACCAGGTCGTAAAGGGGGTCCCTTTTAGACGTGTAAGAGGATGAGGATCCAAATAACGGGATCACGAAGCATGGACATGTAGGATTGAAAGAATTAATGTAGATGATCAATATACAAGAGGGGGGTGAATTTGATACTTTAAAAAATTCCTTAGGAACTTTTAAAGATGGTAATGTTTAACAAAGTTAAACAAGGTAAATTCACAATACCTATTAGTTCTAAAAACTTTCTTGATTCTGGAACTGTGGTTCCAGAAATGAAACTTAAGAAAAGTTTATAAAGATCAAGATTCTACCTTAAAGAGTATAGAATCTTACTAATTAGAGTACAAGTATAAGAAATTATAAGATAGTTATACTTTACTTAATAACCAAAATGCAGTGTAAAACAAACTTGAAACAATAAAAGTAACAAGTAGTAAATCATTTAACCCAAAGATAAGGGTATCCAACAACCTTGTATAAAGGTCCCTTGATTTATACTTTCAATAATGTCTCTCTTACCCACACCAGGGTAAGCCCTCTATATGAATATCGGATTCTGTCTTTCTATCCCCGTAAGCCCTCAAACTTCAAGGTAGTTGGCACCTATGTCTTCCTATCCCAGGAATCCCTCGAATGTACTCAACAACATTCGGAGTCGCACAAATCAATTATGAACAAGATGTTTAATATGCAAAAAGCAATAAAGTCTCTCTCTCTATATCTCTATAAATCACTTCAGCAGCATGTAACCTCTAGATCAATCAACTATTTTCAAAAGTTATGATCTCTTTCAAATGAGATCCTATTTATAGGAACATCTTCAATGGTCGTCTCCCTCCTCCAACGGTCATAATTCTCCTTGAATTTTGAAGGGACCTGTACATGTGTCACTCAAACAATGGTTAGTGAATAAAAGAATGTGAGACATTGTTTTATAACAAGGTAAGTAAAAATATGGTTCTTGATCAAATCCATTTTTCATATTCTAAGGAAATAAAAGTTTGGAGTCTAACCAAAAACCATTCAGTGTCTATAATACATGAATATTCAGATTCTATCTTCAAAAAAATTCGGAACCTAAATTCTATAGAATTCCAGAGTCTGAATTTCGGAGTCTGAATTCATAAGAATTCGGAGTCTGAAATCATATAATTTGGAGTCTGAATTCATAATGTTCGGAGTTTGAATTCAGATAATTCGGAGTCTGAACTCAGAATGTTCAGAGTCTAAATTCAGAGAATTTGGAGTCTAAAATCAGAAAGTTCAGAGTCTGAATTTAAAGAATTCAGAGTCTGAACTCAGAAAGTTTGCAGTCTGAATTCATAGAATTCGGAGACTAAATTCAGAAAGTTAGGATTCTGAATTCAGAGAATTTGTAACTTGAATTCATATCCTGAAAATAGAATTCTCTATATCTAAGTATTTATAAGATTCTGAGGTTTTAGATACGAAACTAAATTTTATACTTAGAAATAAAATGATTTAGGTTTAGATAAATTATGATATGAACAATTAAAACATGATAAGGATAAATTTTCCTTGGGGAAGGAAAATTTTACTTATTAAGATAAAACATAGGGGAAAAAGTTCCTTAAGATATAGTGTTTGTGATTTTCAAAACATTAAGGAATGGAAAAGTCATAAGGAAGGCTTATTGACTCAACAATCTCTCTCTTTTTGGAAAGCATAAACATCCTTATGAAAAAGAATATAAGGACTTGGAAAATATTTTTCTGGACTTTGAAAATAAAACTTATCTCCCTTAACACATGGGAAATGTTGAATATGACTAACTCCCCCTTAGGATTTGGAAACACTAAGGATTGTATTCTTGATTTCTAGATTGATACTTAGCATTTTATTGCATACAAAAATCTTCTTGGATAAGAACTCCCCCTTAGATGAACTCCCCCTTACTTAGGGAAATTTATTCTTTTACTTTTTATTCTTTTTTAGCATTCCTTTCTCCCCCTTTGTAATTTTCAAAAAGGATCAAAGGGAATGGAAAAGAAAATATGGTACCTGAAATACTAGTACTAAACAACCAAAAGAAGAGCAACAAAAAATTTCATTAGGATTGGAAAATTTTATACAACGAAGAAATACAAAAAAAGATCGGAATTGAACAATATTATCCTTCCTTCTCCTTCAGCGTAAAATTCTTCACTCTGGTTTTGAGCTTCTTGATTTCCTTGTGATCCTAATCTGCACATTTGAGAAGCTGATCCTAATCTTCTGTTTTCTTCTTTAATTCTTTGATTTTTTCTTCCTGATCCTTAAGAGATTATGCCTGACCCTTTAGAACTTCTTCTTGCTTAGCTAATTTTTCCCCAATTTTGATTCTAAGATCTCTTTCCCTCTTCCAACTCTAAGAAACTGAATATAATTCACCATTCAGATCTTTCACAACCTGCATCTGATAATTAATAGTATTTACTATCACTATAATTGGCATTCAAAGATACATTGGTTATAGATTCAACTTTATGTACCTTTTCTGTTAAAGAATGATTTTCAATAGGTAGTCTGGCTATTAGACCAAGATTCTTTTATCCAGAAGATTCGTAATCTGAAGATTCATCCGAAGAGTCTCCACCAATAGCACTCCAAATGTCATTATATTTCAAAACTTTATTAGCTTTAAATTTGTATTACTTATTTCTATTCCTCTTATAATGATTTTCCTTTCTATCTTTTCTCTTAAGCATGGGACAATCTGGCCTTATATGTCTAGCACTTTTGCATTCATAAAAAGTGACTCCAGAGTCTTTATTATCCTTTCTTTATCTCTTCTTGTATCTATACTGAAATTATTTATTCCCAACTATCTTGTTTATTCTTCAAGAAAGATTAGCTATTTCATTATCAGAATGTTCACTTTCACTTGATTCAGATAAAACAGTGACCTTCTTAGACTTAGATCTTGAAACTCTCTCAAGAGTCTTGGATTTCATATGATTTGAAGTAGTTTTAGAAGCAACACTTCCATTTTCATTATTTTTCTTAACATTTTCAGCATCTCTCTTAATTCTAGTATCATGTTGAAGAAGAGTTCCAAAAAGTTCATCAAGAGTAATCTATGAGACTTTCCTATTCTCATCTATAGCTAGTCTCTTTGATTCTCACTCATTAGGCATGATGTCTATAATCTTCTCTATAAGTGCCTCATAATCCAAACCTTTTTCACCCATGGATTTCAAGTTGTTGACAATATTCATAAATATCTTTTCTACCTTACATATAGGATCTCAATAATAAAAGCAAAAAACCATGGTACTCAGCTCTAAGAATAGCTCTTATAGTTTCAATAACTTTGGAGTACCAAAATGTGTAACTTCAAGCTTCTTCCAAATACAATTTGCTGCTTCACAAGAAGAAATCTAGATATATATATTCTTGGTCATGGAACACAACAAAGTATTGCATACCTTGTACTTTAGTTGATATTCTGACTTCTCTTGATTAGTAAAAGTTCAGACTTCCTTATCATGAATCTTATAATCTCCAGTAAGCATAAAAAAGTTATCCACTCAAGTTTTAATGAAAAAAGTCTTCATACAATCTCTTCAATATTTTTAATCATTCCCATCAAAATATATGGTCTAGTAGGATTAATATTTTCAATTGAAGCAACATTCATTCCTGTCATCTTAAAAGAAAAACATCTTTCCACAAAACTTGTTAGTACTAAAATTTTGTAAAAAAGGATAAAAATATCCTAAGCAAGGAAAATATATAACAATAAAAAAACTTGAGCAAGAAAACTTATATGTGAATAAAAGTATTTTAGATACCTCCTCTAATACCAATTGTAGGATCGAAAAAATGAATGTAGATGCTCAATATACAAGAGGGGGGTGAATTGTATACTTTAAAAAATTCCTTAGGAACTTTTAAAGATGGTAATGTTTAACAAAGTTAAATAAGGTAAATTCACAAGACCTCTTAGTTCTACAAACTTTCTTGATTCCAGAAATGTGGTTCAAGAAATGAAACTTAAGAAAAGTTTACAAAGATCAAGATTCTACCTTAAAGCGTATAGAATCTTACTAATCAGAGTACAAGTGTAAGAAAGTATAAGATAGTTTTACTTTCCTTAACAACCAAAATTCCATGGAAAACAAACTTGAAATAATACAAGTAACAAGTAGTAAATCTTTTAACCCAAAGAGAAGGGTATCCAACAAACTTGGATAAAGGTCCTTTGATTTGTACTTTCAAAAAAGTATGTCTTACCCACACCAGGGTAAGCCCTAGATATGAATATCGAAGTCTGTCTTTCTATCCCTACAAGACCTCTAACTTCAAGGTAGTTAGAACCTCTGTCTTCATATCCCCAAAATCCATCGAATTTACTCAGCAATATTCAGAGTCTGAATTCAGAGAATTCGGAGTCTGAACTCAGAAAGTTCAGAGTCTAAATTCAGATAATTCAGAACATGAACTCAGAAATTTCAGAGTATGATAGGAAGTCTACTTTACTGGAGGGATATTCGTCCAAAATTAATGTTCTCAGTATTATTATGTGAAATATATCAATCCAATCCTAAGGAACATCATTTAAAGGCAGTGAAAATAATTTTTTGCTATTTAAAGGGAACCATGGATCTAGGACTCTTTTACACTTCTGGAAAAGATTTTGTTTTGTAAAGTTTTTTAGATGATGACTTTGGTAGATGTAGAATGGATAGGAAAAGTACATCCAGAAATTGTCATTTCATAGGAGATTCATTAGTTTTTTGGTCATGAAAAAATCAACACTCAGTAGCACTTTCCACTGCTGAAGCAGAATATGTAGCAGCTGGAAGTTGTTGTGCTCAAGTGTTGTGGATGCAACACACACTCACAAACTATGGCATAAGTTTTACCAAAACACAAATTTTGTGTGATAATACTAGTGTCATTGCCTTAATTAAAAACCATTCACATCACTTTCATGCAAAACACATAGATATTAGTCAACACTTTCTTAGGGATCACACACAAAAAGAAGATGTCATTCTTCAATTTATTGGAACACAAGATCAACTTACTGATATTTTCACAAAATCTTTACCCTCTAATAGATTTGAATACACTAAAAAGAAGTTAGGAATGATAACCATAAGTTAATATTCCATGATAAATTATTGTTGAAACCAATCTCCTTACAGTAAGGAACTTCTTTTCATAGGGGGGGTACATTTGTTTGTTAGATTTCTAAAAAAAGTTCGTAGTCTAAAATTTTTTTGTAGTCTAAAATTTTTTCATAGTCTAAAATTTTTCATAGTCTAAAAATTTTTTCATACCCAAATTTTTTTTCATACTTAAAATTTTTATAATGAATATTTTCGTACTTAAAATTTTCATAATGAAGATTTTCATACTTAAGATTTTCATAATGAAGATTTTTATACTTAAAATTTGCGTAATGGAGATTTTCATATTCAAAATTTTCGTAATCAAAATTTTCAAAATCTAAAGTTCTTCAAGAAGAATTTTCCTCATTACGAATAATCTTCCTAGCAATTCGAAAGGTATGTTTCCTTTCTTAAATTTTCGTAATCATATTTTACTTGTTGGTATTTTCATATTTTACTTGTTGTTATTTTCATCTATTTTACTTGTTGGTATTCTCTGTTCTTAAATATTCGTAATAATCTTTTACTTGTTCGTATTCTCTTTTCCTTGAATCCGACTGTTTTTATTAAAAAACCTTAAAAGATCAGAATCCATCAAAATCCTTATTTAGTCATTTTTTAAGCTGTCAGATCTAATCAGAAGGGTTTTCAACCATTGTATTGATTATGGAAGTTGAACTTTCACCTCAAATGCTTATATAAAAGATCCTTAATAGTTGTACCACATCGAAACTCAAGCCTTCACATGTTGAAGCTCTAACCATCCTATATAAGCTTGTTCCGGATCTTCAAGGTTTCCTCTAATCTGAATGTCTGTTGAATCTTCGTCTCAAAAAGAAATGTCGTCCATAAAGGAAATATCTAAATAGAAGGTTTACAGAGAAAGTTTGGTTCATCCGAATTTCTTTACTAAGTATGATTCCATTATCTCTAAGAATATAAAGCTGAATGGATGGGAGAGTGTTTTCATTTTGAAATTGAAAGCACAGGATCCAGTGTATCTGGAGTTGCTGATTGAATTCTACGAGACAATAACTTTTTTCAAGGAAGAAGGCAGGAGAAAGTTTTCTTTCAAGTGTTACAGGAAGACATATTCTCTTTCATATACCAGGGCTGCTATTTTGATTGAAATTCCTTATAAAGGAGAAGCAGAGTTCTTCTCACACAAGCTGCCTGATGTTCAAAGAAGTTTTATTAAAGAAAAATATGTGGCTTTTCTTGGTATTTTAGAGGTAAAGACTCTGAAGATTCTTCACCTATCTACAAATTTTCAGATTCTTGAATTATGGGTTCAAGGATTCATCATTCCAAGAAAAGGTGATAAGGACACATTAAATAAGAGTGACATCTACATTCTGTATTTTTTGGTAAACTTAAGAAAGATAAACTTGGTTAAGCATATCTTGGTTATGATTGAGAACATAAAGAATGGAAATATGAAGGCTCATATTATTATGTATCCATCCATTCAATCAAATATGATTGTTCAGTGTTTAGAATCCTTCAAAATTCCTTACAAATATAAGTCAAGAAATTGCAAAGTCATGTTGCTGAGTGTTGATACCTTGAAAAAGATGAAATTTGGTTTTCCCAAAGAATTCGAAGAATACTATGATTTTCCTAAAGAGGAAGTTGAAGCTCTTTCAAAGAAATAGGAGGTGGCTGAAACATCTAAAAAGGGTGGAAGGAAAAGGAAGGTAAAGGAAGTGGAAGAGAAGGAAAAACCCCCAATAGCAATGGAAACTCAATCTGCACCACCAAATACAAAGAAACAAAAATCTTATCCTAATGAGGTTGTAGCTAAGTAGAGGGAATACAAGAAAAATCAGAAATAAGGAAATCCTATGTTTGGATTGGACCTTTTTGGGGAAAAATATTTGAAGGAAATGGCGGTTGAAGAGCTTGAGAAGCAAGAGAAAGAAAAGAAGCAGAAGAAAAAGTTGTCTGAGGCAGAGATAGTCCAATCACTTCTGAAGTATGTTGAGAAATCATCCGAGAATATTCTGGTACCAAAATCCTTTCTGATAGAATCATTACCAGAGACTCTGGAAAAAAAATTTAGGACTCCGGAAAAAGTCCAAGGAAAAAAAGTAGAAGAAAAATAAGTAGAAGAAGAAGAAAAAGGCAATGATGATACTGAAGATTTGATAAAGAAAGTAGAGGATTTTCATAAGAAGGAAATCCCTTCTAAAAAATTATCATTTCGAACCTCTGAAGTTGAGTCTTCAAAACTTGCTACCCCAGGGAAAGATGAGAAGAGTAAAGAAGAATTAAACAAAGTTTTTGAAGAAGAAATCTCCAACCATGATTTCATTCATCCAGAGGATGCTAAGTTAAGATCTTAGAAGGAAGAGGTAGATGAAGATAAAATTGTGCAACTATCTGATAGTGAACACTAATCACCCAATCAAGAATAAGTAATACAAAAATCTGATAAGTGAAAATAGGTGTTTGTTGATACACCTAGAAGAGCAGTGGTGAAGAATAAAGAAGTGGGTTCTTTATTAAAGAGGAAAGCTGCTGATATTGAAAAAGAATCCTCACCAAGAAAAATCTCTAATTTGGAATCGTCCTCTCTTGGACATGATTTTCTTGTCCAATCTTTGAAAAATCTTTTTGTAACTATCCTTCTATTTCCAATCATAGACTCTAGATTCCAGATGCTTCAGTATTCCTTAAATAAAAAATCGGATTTAGTATCCATAGTGATAGATAAGTGCATCAAAATTGAGACTGATTTCACAACATTTTTCATAAACTACGAATCCCACAAAAGATCTTTCAAAAAGATGACAAGATGGTCAAGGAAGATAATATAAGAGATAAGAATCCTTGATGAATTCCAAGAAATTTTCAAGGATGCATTTGACACCGAAGATGTGAAGATCAAGGATCTCGCAAATAATTTTGAGGAAAAGCTTACTCTGGAACAGAATTCTCAGATGAAAGAATTGAAAGATCTAAATGGTAAATTATATTCAGTTGCTCAGAGTTGGAAGAGGTAAAGAGATCTTAGAATTAAACTTGATAAAAAAATTTCTAAAAAAGAAGAAGTTCTAAAGGTTTGGGCAGAATCTCTTAAGGCTCGGGAAGAAAAAATCAAAGCCTTAGAGAAGAAAATAGAAGATCCGGATTAGCTTCTCAAACATGCAGAGGAGGATCACAAGGAACTCAAGAAGCTCAAAACCATAGTGAAGAAGTTTATGCCTAAAGATAAGTAAGGATAATCTTATTCAATTCTGATCTTTTTTTGTATTTATTACTTGTATAAATTTTTATAATCCTAATGAAATTTTTGGTTGTTCATCTTTTGGTTGTTTAGTACTAATATTTCAAGTACCATATTTTCTTTTACATTCCCTTTAATCCATTTTGAAAATCACAAAGGGGGAGAAACGAATGTTAAAAAAGAATACAAAGTAAAAGAATAAATTTCCCTAAGGGGGAGTTAATCTAACGGGGAGTTCTTATCCAAGAAGATTTTTTATGCAATAAAATGCTAAGTATCAATCCAGAAATCAAGAATAAAATCCTTAGTGTTTCCAAAGCCTAAGGGGGAGTTAGTCATATTCATCATTTCCCATGTGTTAAGATAGATAAGTTTTATTTTCAAATTCTAGAAAAATATTTTCTAATTCCTTATTTTCATTTTCATAAGGATGTTTGTGCTTTCCAAAAAGGGGGATATTGTTGAGTCAATAAGGTTTCCTTACGAATTTTCCATTCCTTCATGTTTTGAAAATCACAAACACTCTATCTTAAGGAAAATTTATTTTCCCCTATGTTTTATCTTAATAAGGAAAATTTTCATTCCCCAAGGAAAATTTATCCTTATCATGTTTTCATTGTTCATATCATAATTTCTCTAAACCTAACTCATTTTATTTCTATGTATAAAATTCGGTTTCGTATCTAAAACCTCAGAATCCTATAAATACTTAGATATAGATCATTCTATTTTCATGATCTGAATTTAGGTTCTGAATTATCTAAATTCAGACTCAGTACTTTCTGAGTTCAGATTCCGAATTCTCTGAATTCAGACTCCGAACTTTCTGAGTTCAGTTTCCAAATTCTATGAATTCAGACTCCGAAATTTTTGAGTTCAGACTCCGAATTCTCTGAATTCAGACTCTGAATGTTCCTAAGTACATTCGAGGGCTTCCAGGGATAGGAAGACAGAGCTATCGACTACCTTGAAGTTCGAGGGCTTCCAGGGATAGAAAGACAAACTCCGATATTCGTATAGAGGGTTTACCCTGGTGTGGGTAAGACAAACTTTCTTGAAAGTATAAATCAAGGGACCTTTATCCAAGGTTGTTAGATACCCTTATCTTTGGCTTAAAATATTTACTACTTGTTACTTGTATTGTTTCAAGATTATTTTCCGCTGAATTTTGGTAGTTAAGGAAATTGTAACTATCTTATACTTTCTTCTACTTGTACTCAGATTAGTAAGATTCTATATGCTTTAAGGTAGAATATTGTTCTTTGTAAACATTTCTTAAGTTTCATTTTTGGAACCACATTTCTGGAATCAAGAAAGTTTGTAGAACTAATAGGTCTTGTGAATTTATCTTGTTTAACTTTGTTAAACATTACCATATTTAAAAGTTCATAAGGAATTTTTTAAAGTATACAATTCACCCCCCTCTTGTATATTGAGAATCTACATTCATTTTTTCGATCCTACAGGACATGGAACAGGGGAATATCCTTGTTAAAATTCCACACTTCGGGTTCTTTGTCACAACGCATCTGAGTACGACAATAAGATGTATCAGATAGAGGGAGTCGAGTCCCTTTCCAAGGATAAGGGTCCCAGGGTCGCACGCTTCCAGCTTAAGGTCGTAGGGTGGACCATTAATGGGTACTTGATTTAATGGACTGTTCATGGGGAGGTGAAGCAACCAAACCCAATGTGTAGTTCCCATAGAGAGATCTTAGTTTAAGGTCATAGAACTCAAACCATATTAGGAAAAGACAAGGGAGGCAGATGGTGCAGCTGTTGAAAAACCCAACGTGAATGAGAACCCAAGGGGTACTCTACACACCACATGTTCCCAAAAGATTTTGGGCCAAGGGGACAAAAAATAGTGGGCATGATTTAAGATTCATGGGGTTGGACCTGAAGACAAGATGCTTGGGTGCTCCTACGTATCTCGTGAGGATGGGAATCAAGCCATAAGTAGTTCTAAAAGATGGCGTGCAGTTTAAAATCTTGCGGCAAGGACACAGAGTGGTCTTAGTTTATGGTCATAGAGCTCAGAACATATATGGAACTGAGGGAGGGAGACACGTGGTGAGGTAATTATTAAACCCGATGGGAATAAGGATAGCAGGAGTCTGTATCACCACAATGTGCTCCCCAAAAAACTTTTAGGTCGAGGGATCAAAAGTGAAAGTTAGGATGGGCCAGAGGCAAAGTGCCTGGGTGTTCCTACATACCCCTTGAGAATGGGAATCAAGCCATATATAGTTCTAGAGATATCATGGTAATGTACCAGTTTCAGGGATAGGTCGTGTGGGTCTAGCCCTCGCACCAAAAGAAGGGGTATTTGATAGATCTTGTTTGTCCTTTATGATAGATGTGTGTCTTTTATGAAGCGATAAACCTAGGATAGATAATATTGGTATCGCTACAAGAATCAATCCATATGTAGTCATTGACAAATGGTATGGTGGATAACTGATACCCTTCATGATGTCCCCTCGAGTGAGGACACCATGATGCAGTGTTGTTTTTGTCATGTGGCCAGGATAATAATGTCACAGTTTAAGGTTGTGTGGTAGGACCAACCATGAATTTTAATGTTTTGCAACAAATACACAACATTTTAAAGTCATGTGAGACCATAGGTGGAATGCGCATGATGTGATAAAGAATACCCGATGTGAATGAGGACGAGGTCCACATCACACCATACACGATTCTGAAGAAGAAACCTCGAGCCGAGGGGCCAGAAGAGGTCAGAAAATAAGGGGATGGACTTGTAGACAAAACATCCAAGTGTTCCTATGTATCCCATGAGGATGGGAATCGAGACACATGTAGTTCTAAGCAGAGGGCGTATAAAGAGATCTTAGTTTAAGGTCTGAGAGCCCTGACCATAAATAAGCAAAACTCTTCCAAGTCAGAACATACCTTGATCTAATCCCTAAGCCCACATGAGTCATACTCGGAGTGGGAAACAAGGGCGGAATAGGTCTTTGAAACACATGGGATACACATAAAGGGGAAATTGGTGCAGATGCCTGAATGACACCTTACTACAGTTTTTCCCTTCTAACATGAAAATCCACACCAAGGGATAGTGCCAAGAGTGTAGAAATTCTGCTTGGACGTGATGGGGTGGAAGATGATGTGAATCATGGAACTAAAATTTAAGGATTGATGGGGTTGGAGTGAAGATGGAGGATAACTGTTGACCATGTTTGAAACACAGTATCCATATCGTGTGACCTAGAATGGGAACAACAAATTATTTTCAACCGCTGAACATATTCACAACATGGGACTTGTATCAATTTATTGTTCAAAACCCTCAAGGACTTTGGCCCGTAATGGTAGGAGATCCCTTGGGCCGAACATCCATGCCATTTTGGGGTCCCTTTATATGTGAAATATAATGAAATCCCAAAATGAAGGGGAACACGAAGACTGAAAATGGGTGAAAGAATGTCCAGGTAGAATCCGACACTCTAGGTTTTGAACCAGAGTACTCCTGGGCACATTGGTGAATCACTGAAGAGGGTTAAGGGGCCCAACATAAGAGAATCCAACTAGAAAATATGAGTGTAGGGAAAGGGAGTGAAGTTAAATCATTAGAGAGAGGTACATAGTGTGGTTTTTACAAACCTGACGTGAATGAGGACATAATCTCATACCACACTGCGTACCCCTCCCCTGGAAGGACTTGGGCCAAGAAGCCAGAATAATAAGGAGGTTTCTAAGAGACAGAGCTAGACCCGAATACTAGATGTTTGGGTGGTCCTACATATACCATGAGGATAGGAATCAAGCCGCATGTAGTTCTGAGGAAGGTTGTTGTGCAGTTTAATGTCATGCAACAAGGATGTAAATAGGGGAAAGGTACCCCAATGAGGGATGTGTATGGCACAGTGAGGGGCCTAAGGTAAATGAGGGAATAATCTCCTACCACATCATAAAATCCTGAATTAACACTTGGGCCGAGGGGCCTAAAAGGTTAAGGGACCTGAAATGAGAAGTCCCAACTAGTTTGCAGTTTAACATCTTGCGGCGAGGATGATGATGCTCTTAGTTTAAGGTCATAGGGCTTAGATCGTAGATGCCTAGTTTAATTTCATATGCATAGGAATATTGAGTAAAGATGGAAAATCATCGCGCTCTTGGAAAACCACAAAATGAAAAATATGATATAGGATAATTGTTTACCCTGTTCGCAACATAGTATCTCTATTTGTGTGACCATGATTTGGGGCAGATAATTGAGCATCAACCGTTGACCGTATTCGCAACACAGGACTTGTATAAATTTTTTGCTCGAAATACTTAGGGACGTTGTCCTGAAATGTTAGGAGAGCCCTTGGTCCAAGTATCTATGATGTTCAGGGGTCCTTTTGGATATAAAAGATAATGGAAACACAAATGATGGGGCACGCGAAGCATGGTGGGGCCTATGCTTGCAAAAAGGAAAATAGACGAAGGAGAGATGTATCAAGGGGATATGTGTGGCATGGTAAAATAGCACGATGTGAATGAGGATTTGAGTCCATAACACACCACACAATCCTAGATGAGAACCTAGGACAGGGGACCAAAAGGGTAGAGGGACCTGAGGCTAGAAATTCTGGAGCCATATGACCCCTCATGCAGGTATTTCCTTACCATAGATCTTAAGCCCGCGTGAGCAATTCTTGGTGTGGGAAACAAGGAGTAGGATCGGGCTCTCCCAAGAATATAAGGGTCTGACAGCTGGACTCACACTCCTGCCCGAGGAAGACTGAAGCTTGAAGAGACAGTGGGATAGAATGAACCACTCAATCAATATTTAAGATATATGGGGGTGGTGACAACGAAAAAGGACAGTTGTTGTCCAGGTTCAAAACACATCATCCATATCATGTGACCTGAAATGGGAATAACAAATGGGCACCGACCACTGGCCTATTCCCAACATGGTACTTATATCAACTTGTTGTTCGAGGTCCTCCAGGGTGTTGTCCCGAAATGATAGAAGATCCCTTAGGCTAAGTATCCATACTGTTCGGGGGTCCTCTTGGATGTGAAATATGATGGAGTTCCAATTAAAGGGAGTGTGTGGAGCATAAATGTTCCCGTGAAATTTAACATCAATGAGGATGGTGAAATAGGTGGAGATCTACAAAGGAGGGGATATATGGTGTGGTCATGATGAATTCGACTTAAAGGAGGAAAAAAGCCAGCACCATGCCAATTTTTTTGACCCGAGGGGAGATTTTAAAGTTGGGGCTAGTCCAACAGACAAAATGTCCAAGAATTCCTACGCATCCCATAAGGATGGAAATCAATCCATACATAGTTCATTAAGTTCATGCATTTTAACATTATGTGGTGAGGACATGGGAGAATAGAAGAACGAGGAGGAGAGCACATGGTGAGATCATCGTAATCATGACATGAGTGGGGCCAAAGAATCCTACATGACACCATATGGGATCTTCCAAGATAACTATACCTAGGGAGTAGTCAAAGAGGAAACTGTGTTTGTACTCAAGATGAAGTGTCTGAGCGTTCCTATGTATCCCATGAGGATGGGAATCAATCCATACATAATTATTGTAGTTTAACATCTTGCAGGATGACATACAGTGTAATGTCATGCAGGACATAACAGTTTTAGGTCGTGCAGGACCGGATACAATGTATGGACCTACGGGATGACGTATAATTTAATATCATGTAGGACCAGACAGTTTAAGATCATGTAGGAATGGATAGTTTAAGGTCGTGTAGGACCTGACAGTTTAATGTCATGTAGGACTGGATAGTTTAAGGTCATGTAGGACTGAGTTTTCTCAGGCAAAGTATTGCGTGAGTAACTTGGCATTGGTGGGAGGAGTTATATGCTCGCCATCCATGGTAGCCAAGGAGTATGCATCATTGGGACAAACCTTATGAATAACGTAATGTAATTCCCAATTGGGCGCCAACTTAGGTGGTTTTCGTCCAGGTATCATTGGTGCTCTCAAGGAAAACACCAAGTCACCTTGCAAGAAAGAGCAGAGGAAAAATTTCTTATCGAAATCTCTAGTTATCTTATTCTGATACCTCTCCAGATTGTGCAGGGCACACAGGATGTTCTCATCAAGTGCTTCCAATTCATCCAGATAGATTTCAACTACTTTATATAGTTCTTGATGATCATAGACAGTCTTGTGTAATGAAGGCAATTAAATCTCTATGGGTAGGATATCCTCTGTTCCATACACTAGGAAGTATGGGGTCACCTACGTGGAATTATGAGTTGTCATCCGCTAATCCCAGAGAGCACTGGGAAGCTTGCCCATCCAACTCTTCTTGTTCTGGCCAACCATTTTTTGTAGAATGTTAGAGAGGTTTTTACTGAACACCTCAATCTGTCCATTTTCTTGCGCATGGTAGCAGGAGGTATGGTCATAACGGATGTCGTACTTGGCGTACAACTTCTTAAACTATGTTTCCCATAAGTTAGTGTCATTATCAGTGAGGAAGGTTTGAGGGAATCCAAACCGGTAGATGATTTTGGAGCTCACAAAGTCAATGATGGAATGGGATTTGACCTCCTTGAGTGGAACTGCCTCTACCCACTTGGAGAAGAAATCCTTTGTGGTCCAGATGAACCTGCATTGGCATGCTGTTGCCGGTGGATATGGTCTCATGACATCGAGTCCCCAGACCTCAAAGGGCCAAGAGTACTTGGTAGTGTGGAGAGGCTCTAGTGGCTGATGCGCAAATATGGCATGAATTTGGCACGCATGGAACCTCTTAGAAAACTCAATGCATTCATGGATCATATTGGGCCAAAAATACCCTCGTCTCCAGATCTGGTGAGATAGTTTCAGCCCGGTCTAATGAGCCCCGTAGGAACCGGCATGAACCTTCTGCATGACCTGAGAAATCTCAACTCCTTGAATGTAATAGAGGATAACTCCATCAGAACCAGGCTTTTAGAGGATCTTCTCAAGACTAGGACCACTCTGTAGGGTAAACTACAGTGCGCGGTATCAGATTTTCTCACGCTTGGATCAATCTGTCGGGATATTATCATGCTGGAGGTACTCAACAAAGGAGTTTATCTAGTTGGGAATCACTTTAATCACTGCATCTGAGGGACCCGGAGGTCCTGATGTGGGGGCTTCGGTGGTAAGGTGGATTACCTATGGGTTGTCATCATCATCTAGAGTGATGTGAGAAATGACTCTCTGGTGCGCTATGTGGATAATCAAATCATCCTATTCTGGCTCTGCAAGTGATGCAGCTAGGCTAGACAAGGCATCAACTTGATCATTATCAGATTGAGGGATGTGAGAAACTTCTGGCCGAGATGGGAACTGGTCCATCAAATAGAGGGTGAATTTTTACAGTGGTATGAGCTCTAGATTTCTGATGACATATTCATTGTTGATCTTATTGATGAATAGTTCAGAGTCCCCTTTCACATGAAACTGGGGAACGTCAATCTCAAGGGCTGGCTTGAGGCCAGTAATGAGAGCCTGGTATTCCGCCTCATTATTGGTGCATCCTTCTAACAATAGGAATGAATAGGGTAGAACAAATTGCTCTGAAGTGATGAAGATTATACCCAAGCCTACTCTATTGAGCCTAGGGTCATTGAGACTTCTACTATTGGGGCTCTGGGAGGCACCATAAAAGTGAATTTTCCAACATGGGATGTCTTGGTTTACTGAGAGAATTTCCTCATCGGGAAAATGAAGGTCCAGGGACTGGTCCGCAGGAGCTAGATGGGTGACAAGAAAGTTTTCCAATGCTTTCCCCTTGATATCCTTATAAGGAACAAACCTGATATCAAACTATTGTAGAATCACTACCCACCGGTCTAGACAACCTGTCAATATGGGGCGGTTTAGGATGTACTTTATCGGATCTACCTAGGACACCAGTTGTACCTCATGGTGCTGTAAGTAATGTCACAATTTCTGTACAATGAATACCAGTGCGAGGTAGATCTTCTCGATAGGGGATTATATGGTATTTGTATCGAGGAGCATGCAGTTACAATAGTAGAGACTATTATCTGTTTCATCATTGTTCTTATGGGTGAGAAGGGCGCCTAGAGATCATTCTAGGGCGGCCACATAAAGGACCAGCAACTTTCTGGAGATAGGTGGAATTAAGACCAGAGGTTGGAGCATATACTGCTTGATTTCCTTGAAAGCAGTCTGACATTATTTATCCCATTAATAAATAGTGCTTTTTTCATGAGTTGAGAAAAGGGCTTACACTTTCCAAAAAAATCACAATAAATCAGCGTATGTAGGAAAAGTGGCCTTTGAAAACTTGAAGCTACTGGAGGTTGCTTAGGGGAGAAATCTGGATGATGGCCCTGATCTTTCTCGGGTCAATTTCAATTCCCTGATATCTAACAATGAAACCAAGAAACTTTCTAGAGGTGACCCTGAAGGCACACTTTAATGGATTCATCTTCAGGTGGTGGGAACGAATGAAGCCGAACACTTTTTCATGTTCTTTGAGATGGTCCGGACGCTGGTGAAATTTGACCACCAGATGGTCCATGCAGCATGTCACGACCCGACCCAACGGGGTTTGAGCCGCGACTCTCCAAGCATGCCTCCAATAGGCCAGGGGCTGGAGTCTAGCACTGAGTAGGCTATCACACACAAGGGAGTCATTAGCCTAAGGTACCTGTACACACGCACCAACATACACCTCCATGAAACAGTGTAGAGATATAAAAAACTGAAAAGAAAATGTATGCATACATCTATCCCAAACCAGAGTGCAACAGCAGTTCAAAAATGGAAAAATAGGGCCAACCAAAGGAAAACTACAAATGCGTCCAACCTTCTCGGAAGAAGGGGTATGCTTCCAAAAGCACCACCAGAAACCTCCTCAGCATAGCTCCGGTAAGACTCCATGGTCAGTCCCGCTCACTCAACTCTGCCTACTCCGGGTCCTCCTAGGACTCCGTCAAAAGGAATGTAGTCTGCACAAGACACAAACATGTGCGGGCAAAGCCCATGTAGGGGTGAATATAACAATACTCAGTAGGCACCCCAAAAACCCAAAACAAAAGGGAGCAGCTAAAAGGAAGCAGTCCGCTCATCCCAGCCAGAGGGAACCCAGACGATAGAGAAACTCCATCTTATGACCATCTTTGGCTAAACACAACTAGTCAACTTAACTCAGGTGTATTCCCATACATATACCATGAACAACCAGATATACTCAGCTCACGCACCAAGCCACTTGAGGTACCGAACTCATCACCAGCAACGGTTCACAACCAGGAGAGCACACTCCATGATCACTGTCATCTTAGATGACACTCTTCTGAGAGATACACTCCATCGGGTCCCACACAAACATCTCAGACACTCACCCAAGAGATCACACTCTTCAGATGTCGTCATTGAGGAAACCTCGTTGAAACAACATAAACACCAAACTCCTTGGATAGGGGATCGCTCCAAGGGTCCGCTATGGGATACCAAAACCCACACCGGTATACGAAGATCTCACAGATATGGGATCACTCCCAGGGTCCGCTGGGGGATACCACAACCCGATCTGGCATTCGTAGATCTCACAGATAGGGGATCACTCCCAGGATCCACTGGGGGATACCACAACCCGATCTGGCACTCAATAGAAACACGTCACTCAGATAGAGGATCATAACCCTTGTCATGGTAGTCACGATGATACCAAAACCTTATCTAGTACATCTCGCGTTGTAGGGGATCGAACTGACGATGTCGCAACCCTACTGACACCACGTGCTGAGTAGGAGATCGTATAACCAACGATACTGCAACCCTACTATAATCTTCATGTTGAGTAGGGGATCGTATACCCGATAATCCCACAACCCTACTGAGCACGGCCCACTACATAGGGGATCATATTCTTGATGATTCCATAAACCCTACGGGGATAACTTGCTAGATAGAGGATCGTCGCCTGTGGATAAGCAGTCACAGCTATACCAAGAACCCGATCTAGGGAAACAATGCTAGAGGATCCCACTCTGGGCCCACCGGAGGGATGCCATAACTCTAATAGATTAAACATCCCATCGAGAGGATCAAAAAACTATATTAGGTTTGTGATACCGTGTGAACCCTCATAGGAACGAACCAAGGGAGTACCCTCAACCACTGCTGGTCCAAACGTCGCTAACCCGAGCGACCCGCAACAACACCACACTACGCACCACCAAGGCAACCATCGCGATCTACGTGGAAAAACATGCAGGATAGGCAGTTTACTCGCCCGAAATGGAAAACTGGTGGAAAAGACATTATTCACCATAGCTAGCCCATGTGGGGCCCACACAAAGATCATGAAACTCATTAAGAGGATCATACCACTATGATCCCCTCGGAAAAACATGCAGAATCGACTACTCGATCATCCCAAACAGACACCCGGTGAAAACGGTATTATTCACCAAAACCAGCCTGGGGGGCCCACACCTCAATCCCAAAACTCATCAAACGGATTACGCCATTGAGATACTCTCGAAAAAACACACAGGATTGACTATTCATCCGCCAAAATCGGACTCCTGGTGTGAAAGTTGTGTTTCTCCGTAAACGCCCAAACCCGGCCTCTGCACCCCAAACTCGGTCCCAACACTCAGAAACCAATAAGAAAAGTCTTTTGTATCATCAGGGCCTCAACTCCACTGACGTCACGTCAATCAGACACTCCGGGTAGAAGATAAAATGGCCCAAAGTCGAATAATATTAAAATATTAATATTTTATTCGACGTTTCAAGATCCCGGGCCACGATCCTGAAACTTAAAACTCTTGAACCCACACCAAAGGGTTTGACTCGTTTCCGGGGTCACATTTCCACAGATGGCACATGAATCTGACCTCTGGATTACAAGAAACGGGGGTTTTAAAACCCCCGTGTACTATGAGGGGCCCGACCAGCGGACCGCGCCGCTGCGGCGTGGTGCAGCGCACGCGCGGCCGATACCCGAAGTGGGGATGCCGCTAATTGGCATCGGACCGCTGCAGGGGGTGGCAGTCCGATCTTCTTCCTGCGGCCCGCCGCTACCGGCGGACCTTCCTAGGGACGTCGAGGGCACCCCAGGTGTCCAAACGCGCATATGAAGACATATGCGCGCGCCCCAGGACTGGATCTACACATCTTCAGGCTCAAAACAAAGAAAAACCAACTAGATTGGGATCTAGGATTTTAAAACTCAAAACGTCTACCTGTTGGTGGATCTTCAAAGCTTCGGGTGCAGAACGACACCTGCGACGCACTGGAGCTCGATCTGCTAACGATCGACGCTGAAAACGGATGCCCAGGGCTCGATTCAGTGAATAACGGATGAGGGAGGAGGGAGGAGACGTCACCTTCAGGAGAGGAATTGGGGGGGAGGTGATTTATTTTATTTTATTTTAATTGAAAACTTCATTTCATCTCCCCGCCAACCCGCCTCCGACTTGGAACCCGAAGCCGACTAAAACTATGTCACGCCTAGGGTAAACACAGTGTTATGAATGCAACGACGCACTCAGAATTCCAATCTGAGACTCCTTTTAGGAGTTATTCGAGCCGACGCTCATAAATAATCTTTTCCATTTATTTATGAAAAATCCCCTGGTGGCTTTTCTCCACAGCAGGCTCGCACCCGCAAAGTTTACACCTCGTCTAGGGTAAACAGCACGCTCCAGGCGCAACTGTACCCTAAGATTCCCATTCCGAGCTACCATTTAGGAGAAAACACACCCCCGCCACGTGCATAGAATAAAAATACTTAATATTTTTATAAAAGTTATTCCGGGCACACCGGGCCTGGGAATCTCACGCCATCTTCGTGCCTAGCTCTGGAATTATTCATAGGAATATTCCAAAGTATGACAGAGCCAAAACCAGACTCGCTACATCCTCCCCACCTTAGAAATTTTTGTCCTCGAAAATCATAAGCACAAGGAAAGCGACTGAACTCTCAATTGGGTCTCCCACGTCAGTGAGTTCGCCAACAAACACCCCTGTCTGAACGCATAAATCAGAGGAACTCATCCACCACACCTCAACACTATCCGTTTTGGGAGCCACTGTCTCCCCCGCACGGTTTTAATCTCATCACAAAAACATGTCTCAGTGGGGGAAGGATCCATCTTCCTCATGCATTTGAAGCACTTCGAACAACACCCACACATGGTTCTACCAACGCCCTGAACAAACCATGATCAAGAAATGGAAAGGATAGAGTATCGCTACATAGTGTCTATGAAAACTACTACAAAAAATAGAAAAGACATCAGGTGTACCTCGATCCATCCACGAAGCCTCTGGGTCAACAGCCTCTAGGGAATGCAGTTGTCCTCACCCTCATCCCCCAGCACCCTAAGCTTGGTGCGGACCACCTGGGGGTGGGGGTGGTGGAAACTGATACCACCTACCACCTCCTACTACTGCACTAGCTCTGTCGCCACGCCCGCCACCCTACGGACCTCCTTGCTCGAGATGCTACCTCTGCCAAGGCGGTCTATCGACTGGCTCCCTCTCAGCAGCACGATGGGTCGGACAATCTCTAGCAAGATGTCCCCAACCATCGCAAGCGTAGAACCACCTCTCCTACGGCTGACCAAAACTAGCATGCGAGCCCTGTGAGCCCTGAGCCTCAGATCCTCCATCCTGGGGTCACCTCCTGAAATGTCAGTCATGTCCAGACCCTTTCACCTGACACCGGCTACCAGTTGCTGACGTCTCAGCTGCCACATGCCCAACACTAACAGGTGGGATCTACTCAGCCAGAAAGCTCTCTACCACCAATTCTTGCTCGAGCACTCCAGCATAGGTGGGAAAACACAAAGAAACCATAGCTGACCAAATGTCCATGTGTAGGCCTTAATCAAAGTTCTGAGCCCTAAAGAACGGGTCACAAACCATATCCAGGGAGTATCACGATAGGTCTGTAAACCACGCTGAGTACTCCGAAATGGTCATGCCCTCCTGTCGAAGCTGCATAAGCTCCTGGATCCGCACTGACCTCAGTGTCACCAGATAGAACTCTTCCCTGAAGAGCTACTCAAACTCTGCCCACGTGAGCGTCTCCTCATCATGGGACTGCATCACCAAACTCCACCATCGCCCGGCCAAACCATGCATAAGGCTCGCCACTAGGACCACCATCTGATCTGGGGGTGTCCTCATCAGGCGGAAGACTCAAGTGACTGCTTCGAGCATGTCACCAGCTGCCTAAGGGTCTGGATCACCCTGGAACCTCAGAGGTCGCTGCCTCTGGAACTCGTGCAGCGCACTCAGCCTACGCACAACCTCATCCTGCACTCCCGGCACAACTAGTTGCTCGACAGGTGGTGGCTCAACTGGAAGACCACCTGGATATGCAGCCTCAGAACCTGCACCCTGGTCTACAACCTCTACAAGGGGCGGATCGTCACCACAATCCTGTTGCGGAACCCTCACTGGCTATCGTCATGGAGTAATCCTGAAATACAATCAAGACACTCTATGGTCCAAGAGTATATCTAGAGAGATGACTCAAGAAGGACAAGGAAAACCCCAAAAGCCAGTCCTATATTATGCAAGCACCATTATGTACCTGCGACTAGTGTCCAAACATCCCGAGTTAAAAGGCAGGTTATCAGAGTCCTGGTGTATGGATACGTCAGTCGTTGCACCAACACTGGAGTTTTTGGACTGAAAGCTGAGCTCGAAACATCATAACACTGCTGCTATGCAACCCAAACCAAACTCACAGCTAGACCAACTACGCACTGAGATCCCAAAGGTGGAACCTCCTCTGATACCACTCTGTCACGACCCGACCCAATGGGGCTCGAGCCATGACTCCCCAAGCCCACCTCCAATAGGCCAGGGGCTGGCATCTATCGCCGAGTAGGATATCACATACAAGGGAGGCATTAGCCTAAGGTACCTTTATACACGCACCCACATAAACCTCCATGAAACAGTGCAGAGATATATAAAAATGAAAATAAAATGCATGCATACATTTATCCCAAACCAGAGTGCAACAGTAGTTCAAAAAAGGAAAAATAGGGCCCACCAAAGGAAAACTAAAAAAGTGTCCAACCTGCTCGGAAGAAGGGGTACGCTGCCAAAAGTACCACCAGAAAGCTCCTCGGCACAGCTCCGGTAAGACTCCACGGTCAGTCCCGCTCACTTAGCTCTGCCTGCTCCGGGTCCTCCTAGGACTCCGTCGAAAGGCATGTGGTCTGCTCAAGATACAAACATGTGTGGGCAAAGCCCTTGAAGGGGTGAGTATAACAATACTCAATAGGCACCCCAAAAACCCAAAACAAAAGAGAGCAGTTGAAAGGAAATAGTCCGCTCATCCCAGCCAGAGGGAACCCAGAGTAGAGAGAAACTCCATCTCATGACCATCCTCGGCTAAACACAACTAGTCATCTCATCTCAGGAGTATGCCCATACATATACCATGAACAACCAGAAATACTCATATCATGCACCAAGCCACATGAGTTACCGACCTCATCACTAGCAATAGTTCACAACTAGGAGAGCACACTCCATGATCACTTTCTTCCCAGATGACACTCGTCTGAGAGATACACTCCATCGGGTCCCACACAAACATCTCAGATGCTCACCCGAGAGATCACACTCCTCTGATGTTTTCACTGAGGAAATCTCACTGAAACAACATAAACACCAAAATCCTCAGATAGGGGATCGTTCCTAAGGTCCGCTAGGGGATACCAGATCCCACACCAGTATACGAAGATCTCACATATAGGGGATCACTCACAGGGTCCGCCGGGGGATACCACAACCCGAACTGGCATTCGTAGGTCTCACAGATAGGGGATCACTCCCAGGATCCGCTGGGGGATACCAAAACCTGATATGGCGCTCAACAGAAATACGTCACTCAGATAGAGGATCGTCACCTCTGTCACGACGGTCACGAAAATACCAAAACCCTATCTCGTACATCTCACGATGTAGGGGATCGAACTGACGATGCCGCAACCCTACCGACACCACGTGCTGAGTAGGGGATCATATAACCAATGATACCGCAACCCTACTATAATCCTCATGCTGAGTAGGGGATCGCATACCCGACAATGCCAGAACACTACTGAGCATGGCCCACATGTAGGGGATCATATTCCCAATGATACCAAAAAACCTACGGGGCTAACCTGTTAGATATGGGATCTCCGCCTGTGGATAAGCAGTCGTAGTGATACCAAGAACCCGATCTAGGGGAACGATGCTAGAGGATCCCGCTCCAGGCCAACCGGAGGGATGCCACAAATCCAACAGATTAAACATCCCATTGAGAGGATCACAAACCTATATTTGGGTTATGATGCCGCGTGAACCATCATAGGAATGAATTGAGGGAGTACCCTCAACCACTATTGTTCTAAAAGTTGTATTGCCCGAGAGACCCGCAATAATACCACACTGTGCACCCCCAACGCTGATACTGAGGCCACAATCACGATCTACATGGTAAAACACGCAGGATAGGTAGTTTACTCGCCCGAAACGGAAAACTGGTGGAAAAGGCACTATTCACCGTAGCTAGCCTGTGCGAGGCCCACACAACGATCCTGAAACTCATCAAGCAGATCATACCACTGCGATACCCTCGGAAAAACATGCGAAATCGACTACTCGATTGTCCTAAATGGACACCTGGTAAAAAAAGGTACAATTCACCGAAGCCAGCCCAAGTGGGGGCCACACCTCAATCCCAAAACTCATCAAATGGATTGCATCATTGCGATCTTCTCAGAGAAACACACAGTATCAACTATTCATCCGCCAAAATCAGACTCCTGGTGCGAAAGTTGTGTTTCTCCGTAAATGCCCAAACCCAGCCTCGTGGGGCTCGCACCCCAAAATCGGTCCCAACACCCGAAAACCAACAAGAAATTTCAGTCGTATCATCAGGGCCTCAACGCCACTAACGGCACGTCAATCGGACGCTCCGAGTAGAAGATACAATGGCCCAAATTCGAATAATACTAAATTATTAATATTTTATTCGACATTTCAAGCTCTCGGGCCACGATCCTGAAACTTAAAACTCTTGAACCCACCCCCAAAGGTTCGCGTCGTTGCCGGGGTTGCATCACCATAGATAGCACGCGAATCCGACCCTTGTATTGCAAGAAACCGGGGTTTTAAAACCCCCATGTACCAAGAGGGGTCGGACCGGGCTGAACCGGCTGGTCCGGCCGGCGGACCGTGTCGCTGCGGCATGGCATATCACGCACGCAGCCGACCCCCAAAGTGGGGTTTCCATTAATTGGCGCTAGACAGCCACAGGGGCGGTGGTCCGATCTCCTTTCCGTGGCCTGCCGCCGCCGGTGGACCTTCTGAGGGCCGCCGGAGGCACCCCAGGGGTGCAAACGCTCATCTGAAAACATCTGCGCACCCCCCAGGATCGGATCTACACATCTGCAGGCTCAAAACATAGAAAACTCAACAAAATTGGGATCCATGATTTTAAAACTCAAAACTCCAACCTGGTGGCGGATCGCTGAAGCTTCGGGTGCAGAACGATGCCTGCAGCGCGCTGGAGCTCGATCAGCTGACGATCAGCGCTGAAAACGGACGCCCGAGGCTCGATTCAGCGAAGAACGTCCGAGGGAGGAGTGAGGAGACATCTCCTGTGGTAGAGTAATTGTTGGGGAGAGGTGATTGATTTTCTTTTTCTTTTTTTAATTAAAAACTTCATTTCATCTCCCCACCAACCGCCTCCAACCTGGCACCCGACACCGACTAAAACTATATCGTGCCTAGGGTAAACACAGCTTTCTAAATGCAACAACGCACTCAGAATTGCGATCTGAGACTCCTTTCACGAGTTATTCAAGCTGACGCTCATAAATAAACTTTTACATTTATTTACGAAAACACCCCTGGTGTTTTTTCTCCACAACAGGCCCGCGTCCGCAAAGCTTACACCCTGCCTAGGGTAAATGGAATGCTTTGGATGCAACCTTACCCTCAGATTACCATTTTGAGATACCTTTTAGGAGATAACACACCCCCACCATGTTCATAGTATAAAAATACTTAATATTTTTATAAAATTCATTCCGAGCACACTGGGCCTTGGAATCGCACTCCGTCTTCGCGCCTAGCTCAGTAATTATTCATAAGAATATTCCAAAGTCTGACAGGGCCAAAACCATAGTTGCTACAAAACATTCCACCAGTGTCCTAAGGATTGGCTTAAATATGCGATTCAAAGCCAGTTGATAGGTGGCCCCTATATTCTTTAGGCCTAAGGGCATAAATTGGTAACATAAAGAACCTTGTGGTGCCCTAAAGGTCATATACTTCTCATCCTTGGGAGACATCCAGATCTAATTATACCCATAATATCCATCCATTAAGGAGAGGTCCTAGAACTCAGTTTTAGCATCAATCAACAATTCCTTCATAGGAAGGGGAAAATCATCCTTCGAGCAATGATTGTTGAGATCCCGAAAGTCAATGTAGACTCTGATATGTCTATTCTTTTTCCTAAATGACACAATGTTGGATTTCCATTTGGGGTACTATAACTCCTTGATGAAATTTTCTCTGATGAGCTTATCAAATTTGGCATCGACCATGGCACCATGAGAAGGGTGCATCTTTATGGGTGGTTGCTTAAACCCATGGTGGTTTGTAGGGAGACTGAGGCAGTGGACGGCTACCTAAGGATATAGTCCTGGAATCTCGTCATAACTCTAGGAAAATACATCACAGTTCTATTTGAGGAAGTCCACATACTATTATTTCTCCTTGAGGGGAATAGCATCACTGATCAATGTGGGTTTCAGGTCCGCCTCGCTACCGAGGTTCACTTGTACCAATTCATCGATCGTGGTGGATATGCCCTCTTCAAAGATAGGGGTAGTATCCTCTAAATCCTCTTCTTCACTAATGAAGGAGGTATCCTCAGTGAGACGAGTTTTCTCTGAGTCGATGGATCCATATGGGAGGCTGGTACCAGCCTGAGCGGTAGTAGACACTACATCAGGGGACTCATGTTCTACCGAAACCAAATCGATGAAGGATGTTCATCTGATCTTATCTGGTCTTCGGCCCATGGGGCCATGCTTGATGATATAAAAGCACTAGTGTCATGTCATCTTGAGTCGGTTTGTCCCAACCTGATGAAACAAGCAAGTATGATGTATTGTCATCTCCATGGGGTGGATATCCCGATACCTTATGGGTGTAGGGGGATCCGGGATTACCCAAGCCAGATTCGTGTAGGAGTATGAGGTGATCTTATGACATCACATAGACTTGGGAATGTGCTCCCCCTTAATTCCAAAAATAAAGAAGAATTTTCCCATGTCTGAGGTTGTCGCCTCCAATCGGTGGATTCGAAAGATGTAGGCATCATCCAGATCTATCCACGGGTTGGTCGCATCCATATCATGCTCAACCTCGTTAGACTGAATCTTCTTGTCCATGCTCTTATAATAGTCAGCATCCAGATAGCAGGATTCACAAGAGGCAAATAAATATGTGTCACCTTGATGTATTCCCACTAGACTATTAAGGGAGTGCTTGAGGAACTGATGATATGAAAAAGGAATCGCTATATGTAGGTGGAGCCATGGCCTACCCATCAATGTGTTGAAAGCAGTGTCCTGCGAAACAACCATGAACTCAGTGCTGGAAACTAGGCCACTAAACTAGGTTTTTAGGTAGATATTGTCAACCGGTGTCTATTTTGTCCTATCATAACCTTGAATTTTCAGGTCAGAGGGACTCATATCATCCTTGGACAAACCCATTTTTTGCAAGGTCCGAGTTGGGATTAGGTTGATCCCAGATCCTTTGTTGACAAGATAGCGATGAATATCTATGCCATTAAACTGGTTGGTGATGTACAGTGGGAGAATGTTCCCCTATATAGGGGAGCCTTCATCTTCTACAGATAATGAGATGATGGATTGGCATTTAGCATGCTCGACCACCTTAATATGGAAGGCTTCTGTAGCTGCTACCTCCATCTCAAACTGAAGGGGGCTTCTTAAAGCTTCGGTGAGGGCCTCACGCACATCTGCTGATAAGAGAATGGCCTCAAGGATGGAGATCCTTGCTGGAATTCTAGCAAGATTTTTTAGGACATCATACTTCTGTGTCAGGCGTGAGCTTCTGCTTACTGGAGGTCACTCTGTGACAGGAGGTATGGAGGGCCCTGCTGACTGGACCGGCGGCTGATTGGTGCTGGGAATATCCCATTATTCACTAGTTGAAGCCTATGGAGTGACTACTAGATGAGGTCCAGATGACTGAGACTGGTCTGTAGTAGATCGTGACTGATCATGACACGGTCTAGGTGGCTCTGCCTAATCAAGCAACACAAACAGGGTTAAAGGCAGATCTGATGACACCTGATGAGAAGGATGCGCATGCTGAGCTCTACACTGGGAATGCTATCTGGTTTTGATAGCATGCACATCCTGTCTTGAAATACTGACTGAAGCACTCCGATGACTCATATTTCTGCATCTCCATCGACACTGGCGATGGCTGGGAACATTGGGAGGATCCTCCTGGCACTCTTCGCTGTCAGTAATCATTTAGGGGTTTACTAGATCTATGGTGTTAATTGAGGCATACCCTTGACTGTCACTTGAATAATCATCAACTACTGGACGGATCCTGGGAAGAATCTCCATCTCTGGGGGCATGAAGTTTCTAAGAGTACCAGATGATGACAGCATTAGAGGGGGACTTTGTTTTCCCTTGCGTTTTCAATGCTTTCTCTTCTAGGAAGAGGACGGTTGAGCCGTTGATGCAGAGGTAATAGTTGCGGGTAAAATGGAATCAACTGAAGGTTAGGGTTTATTCAAGCGTGCACAGATAATACCTTGGTCATGGGTGACTGCCTTATGATCCATCCAGTCATCGAACTTTTGGGACACGAGGTTAGAAACTTTATGTCACTCGCCTTCACTATCACTGCTGCTATCGGGCTTCACGAATACACATGCCACGTGTGCCGGAGTTGGGACAAACATAAATACATTGTTCTAGACCTGGTCTCTAATCCATTCCTTAAACACATATCACTATTTAAGGGTGTTCCCTAGGATCTGGTGATAGGGGCAGTAGTTGGGGTGATCAGTGAAATCTGCCACTTCTGGTCTCCTGCATTCAAGAAAACGTGAAATTCCCTATTCCTGGGCACTGTGGAAATAACCGAGGACATGAGCCTCACTAAAAGAGTAGGTCTGGTTTCTTCTATCTAGGAAGGGGGATTTGAGATCCTAACCCTAACGAGAGATTGGAGGAGCTTGTCAAGGATGAGGATCCTATTTATCTCTCCTGGGCGGTGGCGACACATAATCCATAGGCTCCTGCTGGTTCTGAGGTGGGCATTGTTGGGCCGGAGGCTGCGCTTGATGTGGAGGCCCTCTACAAGGCTGTGGAGGCGGCTCCACTGGTAACAAATATAGTTTCCTAGGGGCCTCTATTTGTACCACCGCGGTGGGCTCAGTCTTAGCGGCCCTTCTTGCGAGAATCGTAGGAGGCAATGGGTGTTCCTGCTTGTCCTGTTGTAAGGATTCCTCTAGGTGCTAAGCCTTATTAGAGAAGTATTGAAATCCCCCAGGGTAGTTATGGGTGATCATAAAGGGGACCAGTTCCATCTTGACATTCCCCACACACATCATCAGTAGTTATTCCTATGTCAGTGGCATGTCAAGGGAGTATGTGATATCTTTCCACTGGGAAACAAAGTCTGTGATGCGCTCATCAGTCCTCTGCTTTCACTTAAATAGGTTTGCAATACTATTCTTCCATGTAGTGGAACTGAGCTGGTAAATAAATTTCTTATGAAGATCTTTCCAGTTAGCTATTGTTTCGATGGGTAGCTTGCTATACTAGACAAATGTAGGCCCTTCCAATTTTTGTACGAAGCATCGGAGTTTGGAATATTCCTGCTATGTTGGGGTTCCCAGCATGGGTTCACACCTTGTAATGAAATGGGTCAGATTCTACACTGGGTCACCCATCCCATTAAAGAGAGAGAAGGTGGTATTTCCAAAACCTAGGGGTGCTGGCATGTCATCCACCCATGCTGGATATGAATTTACATCAGGAGGGATTTCCATTTTTCGCATATCCAATGCCTCGAGGTAGGCAATGAGTGCCATCATGGGATCATCTGGGTGGGGGTTCCAATCTTGATGGGGATCCCTGACCACCAATGTATTGGAAGGTTATTCAACGTGATAAGTAGGCTCAAAGGCTTATGGATTGGCCGGTAGGATGATCTGCAGAGAAGTTGGGGAAACCTAAGCTGGGTACCGGGGATTGTCATGACGCTCAAGTAGATTTGGTGACACATACCACGCCCTATTGCCATAATTTCCTGCCTCAACCTTAACTGCGTGGGCAGGATGGTGAGGATCACCTAGAGGAAATTCTTCAGGGGAAGTTGTGCCTTCCCCTGCTGACCTGGCTGAGGATCTCTATATTCTAGTCGTTGCTCCACAGCACACTCAGAAAGGAGGTCATCGACCATTTTCTTATGCTCCATGAGCTTTTGATGCTACATAGCTTTCTCGATATCATCCTCTGTCTTTTGTACTGAGCCATATGGGTCAAAGGGTTTAGCGGCTCTGAGGTTCTCCTTACCCTTGTTGAGATTTCGGCTGAGGACCAACACCTCGGTGGGTATGGTAAGACCCAGTAGATTTATTTGTTGGCAAGTGAACATACCTGATGGGTCCAAAAGTTGTGGCACTCCCCCAGGGGGTAAGTTTTCCCAAAGGAGTTATGCTTCCATCTCTTCCTATGATATATCATCCATGTTAACCACGACTCTTTGTGGAGTCATATCCTCAATATCACCTGGCATGCCAGGCTGGTGCTGGATGGAACTAAAGTGAAGTGATTCATACTACCCCCATCCATGGATCTACATGTGGGGGGAAGCTTCCTTGATAATCTTGCAGAACACTTTAAAGTTCAGGGTGCATCTTTGTTGTAGGGTCCTATGGTGGCCTAGTGACTCAAGGCACTGGGCCAAGGGGAGTATGGCCAGATCAACCTGACAGCATTTTTGTCCAATGTATTTGAAGTGCACCTAGATCTTGGGTAGGCCACTTGTTGATGATGAAGATAGAAATGCATCACCTAGAGGGTCTGGAGAAATCATCCAACTTACTTTTGTGTGAGAGATTCTGGTGCACTGAAGTTTGGTGTTGCGACTGGACAAAAAATCTCTAGGAAATGTTCTGCCTCAAGAATGTCCCACAAGCTCCTCATCTAGGATTCAGGGTATATCCCTTCATTTCCCCACTCATCAATTGGAGGTGGCTGGGGAACCAATAGCGACACTGAATCATATCACTGAGATGGTAGGCTGGTTGGTGGAGAATATGGTGAGCAGGATGACAAGCCAATGCATCTTGAGATATCCTTTGAATAGTGTAGTGAATTGGCCACCACATCACGATAAGATGGGAAGGTGACAGTAGTTTTTGGTGCAGGGACTATGGTTGCTGGCGGTGGACCATGTTGTTTCTCATTTGCCATCGGCCCCCAGAATAACTTTTCATGATCTATGGTTGAGGTAGAGAATGATCCTGGTGATGATGGTGGTGATTTCATGATCGGACCCTAAAGAGATGCCAAAACTTCATCCTCATAGATGTATCTATAAAGGGAGGAAAGGATATGGTGGACCTCATATTCTGGAAGTATGGGTCCAATGTGCCTTGTTCCTACCCCAGCCCTTAAAATGGACGATCGAGGTGAGGGTTCCATTAATGAATCACATTCTTCCTCAGAATATGAGAAGAAAACATATTTAATCTTGGTATGAATATTCATGGAATTCTTTTGTGGTAGTGATGACCTTCCTTCCTACCCCAGGATGGCTCTTTGAGACAGGGTAGATTTTTGGATCGAGGAGGTCCTTCAGCCAAGATGGTGTTGGGGCAGAGAGAACTTCCACCTGAATGAGCCAGGGTGTGTGGAGCACCTGGACAGATGTCAAATGGAACACGAGGAGGACCTTTGTATCCATTGGATGACACGTGAATAGGATATACACGATAAGTGATGGAGTAGGTAGGAGCATGGGTAGGACCTCCATGCTTATTTCCCCTGGTTGCATCAATGTGAGGAGGGTCCTCATACTAGTCAATCTGAACACGAGTAGGACCTCGGTGTTGGGTGCCAATGAAGTGAGTTTTACCTTCACTCCTCTAGTTTTTGGGGTGAGGATTACCTTCATCGACTGCTATAAGGACATGGGGAAGGCCCACATGCTGAATATTGACTGGATGTGTGACATCTCCACGTCGACGGCCTGTGGTAGGAGGAATGACTTCATACCCAATGTCATGAGTGCGGAAGAGGCTACTATACTGAGTGTCACCACCATTGGGAGGGCCCTCGTTTGGATTAAAGGTGGCATGGGGAGGACCTCCATGCTGAGCTTGGAAGTCAGGAGGACACACATTCTCAGTGGTGGAAATACGGGGAGGACCTCTGTACTGGGTGTCGTTGTTGTGGGTTGGCCCGAGGCAGGCGTTACATGTGCCGGCAATCAAGAGATTTGACCCAACCTGCTTGTGGGGTGGTTGGGGCCTCGATCTGGGCTGGGTGTATGAGTTATCCTATTCAACATAGATCAGGGGATGATGGTATACGTTAGTGGTGGAATGGTCCACATTAGTCGTTGATGTTGATGCCCCTTGGAGGGCGTCCTCCTCGACCTACGCCCGACGCTGGTGTCGGGTCAGCCGAACTGGGGCCGGCGGTGTAGGCGCATAGCATACCTGGTCCTTGACCCATGGGGCCGGGTGGTGGCGCTAGCATGTCCTAGTGGGGGCCCTCCATAGGAGCCCCTAGAATGGGATCCCAGCTAGGATGGCTCAGACATCCCCTACCTCATTGGCATAGGTAAGGGAGTTATCGAAGCGTTTTGGGGAGAGGCTCTTGAAACGGTTGTGCATCGGAGTGGGGAGCAATGGATCCCTGCATGTCCCTTGGGGGAAATAGTGGTGATGATTCATAGATGACTCTAGGTACTGGAGGGCCATATCTCAAGTTGGGATAATCCCCTCTTTCTCATATTGGCGGACGAGGTCGTTTATCATCCTTCACTAAATGAATTTGGATGGGGAGATGGGGCGTGGGCACCCAGAAGTTATGGACATGAAGACTATCATAGAAGTGGTGGAGCCACATGGGGTTGTCATGTTGAAATTTCCCCTACCCCAATGTCGGTGGATGCGTGGTGATCAGTTTCCTGTTACGGCAGCTTGGGTCCTTGAAAGGCAGGGAGATTAAACCATTAGTTTTGAAACAAGTAAATCGACATCCAGTTCCCTAGTGTTTTTCCATCTTCCATGGCTGGTAAGAAGGATCCACACTGAGAATGTCACAGACTGGGATTTCCAAAGTTCCCCTACCCCAACTCCTAGTGAGTTTCACGCGAGGCCCACTAATTTCTTGGAGGGATCTGGTGCCAGATTCATGGATTCTGTGACATGCTAGTCCACTAATGTCTCGAACACTACTAACATCTATATTGAGGAGAATAACTTCACATCGGGTTAATCATTTCTGTTTTTGATGATTTCATTGGGGTGCACACATCTGTATTTTTCAAAGGACGAGAAAAAGCTGACTATTTCCCCACATTCCCACTTTCCAAAGGTAGGTAGCATTCATTACCTCTTTAGGGATGTTTTCTCCTTGAACAAAATGGGATGATGGGATGTCGGTTCCTCCTTCCATGGATTCCTCCTCAGAAATCATTACCTAGTCGGGGTCTCCCTTATAGATTAAGATGTTGTTTTTTAAACTCTTACCAGTTCCATGTCGTCATGGATGCTGGTTAATTACACTGCTTCTGTCAGGACATTCCAAGGGGTCCGGTCAGGGCAGCAACCTTCGGTCAGGAGAGTAGTCACGCTAGACATCGCTGGCGTGTCTGGATGCTGGAACACTGGTGCATCTGGTTTTCTTCCCCTTATTATAGGTCTTATCAAGGGTGAATAAGCCTGAGAAATCCCATGTCAAATGTGGGGAATTATATTCCATTGAAATGTCTCTGTGGTTTTCCTCAGCTTCTCATGTTTGACATCGGGTATTCTGCGAGTTTAACATCTACCGGAGACAGATCAGATTGATCAGAACACTGACTGGAGTGGATTAGATGGGTGCAACCCCTAGAGGGAACACTGATGTTGGGGATAACACATGGTTAGTTACCCAAGTGCTACTAAGAGCATTGAAGATTTGAATTGGCATGATCTCACTAGGATGTGGCAGCCTGGGTAAGAATCATGATTGATGATGGAGAGTTGAATGAAGTGGTGGTGGAATGAGACGGAACCGTCATGAAGGTGATAATAGTATTGGTCTTGAGCCTCAAAGATACTTTCTACATATCCCCATGGTAGGGAATCAAAGTACACGTAATTCAGTGAGGCGATGGGACACCTAAGGAGGCAACTCGTTTGAAGGGGACCTGGAGGAAGTGGAACCTATAGGTTGGGGAATGACCTACCCAAAACACATAGGCTCGAGGGAAAGACCAGTATGAGACATGGGTGATGGTCTTGAACCTCAGGGGGGATTCCTACGTACCATTCCTTGGTAAGGATCAAAGTCCACATAGTTCAGAATGGTGTATAGGATTCGGGTGTGCACAGGGGACAACGACCCGATGACATATTGGGGCTTATGTGTGGTTGGTATCCTAAGATTGGTCTAACGCTTGAGGGCTGACAAGAGATGTGGGTCCAAAAAAATTGGACTATAATGTATTATCATTGATTGGTGAACACGATGTCTTATCATAGATTGGTGTTGACAAATTCTTATCGTTGATTAGGGTTGACAACGGCTTATCGTTGATTGGGGTTGACAATGGCTTACTGTTGATTGGGGGATAGTTTAGTGTCATGCGCGACAAAAGGGGAATACATTTTAATGTCATGCAGGACAAGGGTGGACCTATGTGAAGTAGTCGGGACTAATGGGTGTTGGTCTTGAACATCAGGTAGGATTCCTATGTATCTTTCCTTGGAAAGTATCAAAGTCCCCATAGTTTAGGATGGTGTTGGGGAACCAACATGAAGTGGTCGGGACCAATGGGTGTTGGGCTTGAACCTCAGGGAGGCTTCCTACATACCTTTCCTTAGTAAGGATCAAAGTCTTCATAGTTTGGGATAGTGTTGGTGAACCGACGTGAAGTGGTCGGGACCAATGGGTGTTGGTCTTGAACCTCAGTGAGGCTTCCTACGTACCTTGCCTTGGCAATTATCAAAGTCCATGTAGTTCAAGAAGTGTTTGGTGGACCGAATTGAAGTGGTCAGGACCAATGGTTGTTGGGATTGAACCTTAGGGAGGCTTCCTACGTACCTTACCTTGCCAAGGATCAAACTCCATGTAGTTTTGGATGGTGTTGGTGAACCTATGTGAAGTAGTCGGGACCAATGGGTGTTGGGATTGAATCTCAGGGAGGCTTCCTACGTACCTTGCTTTGGAAAATATCAAATTCCTCATAGTTCAAGATGGTGTTGGTGAACCAACGTAAAGTGGTCGGGATGAATGGGTGTTGGGATTGAACCTCAGGGCGGCTTCATACATACCTTGTCTCAGCAAGGATCACAACCCACATAGTTCGGGATGTGTTTGGTGGACCAGCATGAAGTGGTCGGGACCAGTGGGTGTTGGGCATGAACCTCAAGGACGCTTCCTACATACCTTGACTTGTAAAGTATTAAAGTTCACATAGTTCGGGAATATGTTGGGACTTACACTCTAGGGTGACCCAAAGATGATTTCATGGTCGATACTTACTCTAATACCACATGATTCATGCTCGGTGTGAGAAACAAGAGGCAGCAAAGACCAGGTGATCACGTCGCGAAAGGTGCGTCTGTGGGATGTGAAGTGGGGCTTACACATGGTTAGCTTCCCAAAAAGGAAACAGGGGATTACATGTGGTTCGCATCCCAAAGAGGAAACAAGGGATTATGCGTGGTTAGCAGACCAAAGAGGAAATAAGTTATTACATGTAGTTAGCAGTCCAAATAGGAAATAGGGGCTTATGCATGGCTATCAGCCCAGGGAGATGAATATTGGGACTTACTCTAGGATGGAGGCTCGGGTGGCGACAAATCCCAACGGGAGAGGGATTTGGAACGGAATAGAGGAGGGTTCTGGTTCCCATCCCCCCTCTGGTTTTGGTACTGAATAATAAAGGAGAAGAAAGGGTGTTGCCTCCAACAAGAAAGGCTTGGGGATTACACCAGGGTGGTTTCCCTTCCCTACGGATAGACTCCACTCCAAAAAAGAGGATTTAATTCCATGTGAGGATGGTTTCACTCCCATGGAGACCAGTGGGTGTAGATAATGTTCAAGACAGGGTGCCCCACGTATGATTCATGGGGAAAGGTCATAGTTTAACACCATGTGTTGAGGATGATGGTGCTTGGCAGTTTAATGTCTTGAATCTCAGATGAGGTGGGTTCACTCTGCACCCCTAGGAATTACATAACTGGCATTCTTTAACCCTTGGTGAAGGGAAGGCACCAACAATTCCATGGTGAGGGGGTGTTGTGGAGTGATCCACTAAGGGGCCCACGTTAGCATGGATATGTGAAGAAGCAATAGTCATTAGAACACCTATGCGAAGAAGCATAAGGCGAAGCAATGAAACATGAAGAACTGCCCAAGGGACTTTGAAATAACTTCATTCAAACTTGGAGGGTCACACAGGAAAAGGGGTTGTGGAGCAAATGGGTTCATAGGATGAATCCTTGTGAAGATTTGATGCTCCATACAGTGGAGGGGCTTCGCGAAGGGGTCTGCTTCACGAAGTGAAGTGTCCTAGCCTAGGAATAGGGCATAGGTTCATATGGAAGGTTCTTTGTAAAGTGTAAATGCTTTTGCATAGCAGGGTTTCACAAAGCAAAGGTGTCATATGAAGCGTAGCACTGCGAAGCAGTGTGCTTCATGAAGCATAGTGACCCTACCTTAGAATGTGGGTTACATGTGAATGGAGGATACTTTGTGAAGCATAAGTGCTCTACAAATACCAAAGTCCCCATGGGGATCCCCATCCTTTGTGAAGGATCTTGGGCTCCGCAAAGGGAATCCCTCTTTAAAGAGGGGTTGAAATCAAGCAAAGGGAAATGAAATTCAATTTGTTAAAGTTCCTTGAAGAGCTCATGGTTCGCATAGTAGAAATTGCTTCGTAATTTGAGAGCTAAGAAGGAGAAAGATTGTAGGATATGTCTGTTGGGCTTAAGGGGATGTCGATATTTATAGGCAAGAGGCACCACGAAGCAATGTTCTCTTAGTGTGAAGACACGTGGAATTTTTTCATAACCGCAGTGCCTTCTGCCTCCTTGCACTACAGCGGCTTTGCAAATGTCGAATTCAATCATGGAGCCTCCCACCTCCTTACTCTGCGATAGAGTCTCGAACATCAAATCTTATTGTGGATCCTCATGCCTCCTTGCTCCATGGAAGCTTTTCAAAGGGGGTAGCTTCACACCAGTCGTGGTGCTACGGGGCTCCGCGAACAAGCTTCATAAGGCAGCCTTAAAGGATTTGTGTTTTCTCTTCCTCTTTCCAAATTTTGGTTCCAACAATATTAATATAATTATTTACATTACTACTTTCAAGTATATTCTAAATTCTTATAGGATAGAGTGACATTCACTTTATTACTGTAGTTAAATATAACCCTTTACATTTATATTTACCACCATACCCTAAAATTATTTTAGGATAATAAGTGAAATTCACTTTTAATTTTAACTCACATAATCCTTTAGGAAATAATGATATTCACTTTTCACGATAACTCAATGTAAATATTTTCATTTATCTTTTTCATCACATATCCTAAACTATTTAGGATATTAAGTGAAAATAAATTAATTTTAGACTTTTATAATCTTTTATTTGTTAAATTTGAACTTCTATAATTCAAATATACTCCAACTATCCTCTTAGATATTATATTCCATTTATAATATCAATCTAAGATACAAAAAATCCTTTGTGTAAGAAAATAACACTTATTTTCTTTCAGTGGGAATATTTAACAAATAAACTATTGATTCCATATAATTATGGTATTTTATGTGTTTAGAGTTTTTTTCTTCAAAATAGAACTTTATTATTTAAAATATACCACTTATGGGTGGAAGTATCACTATTACTCAAACTTTAACAAGCATTTGGATAAATCACTTTTATCTTGGATAAAATGTTTTAGCCATGTATCCTTTTTAAAATGTGTTATAGAACTTGATAAATCATAAACCATGTGTATATAATTCATTATCATATATTATTAATAACAAATATTTGTTAGTAAACAACTATTATTATCATATAAGAGAAATTAGATAACTATAAACATCCTTTACTTGGATCCAGTTGAGTTTTATATTCCTTATACATTCAAAACTTTGATGTATAAACTATTTGTTTCATTACTTTAATGAAAACTATAATCTCAATCAATTATTCCCTTGATTTTAAACTCTTTTATATTTAAAACACTTGTACAATATAAATTTGGAATCACTTACCCTTAAAAAATAAATGTTAAATTTCTGTAACATTGATACCCAATATAGATATTTTGTAGATTTTCACAATCCTCTTTAGGTATTCTGAACAATTTTATCATATGGAATCATTAATAATTCATTATGATAACACCTTTAGGATTCTATAACCTTGAATGTATAATTAATGAATCCTTTTTGGACTCTCCAATTAACTTTTTATTCTTTCAATTTGAACATTTACCCACTTGTGTAGCCAATACAACACCAAAACCTAGAAATCACTTTCATAGTTCATTTATTCTCAATAATTGAGAATATAGAGTAAAATATTCCTAAATTAATTAATCATTTAAAAAATCATAGATGATTTTATATGAATTCCTTTACTTGAATATACCTTAAAGAAACCTCTAGTCTCTCCAAGTCATTAGTATACTCAATCATATTGAGTATCATTTGACACACACGGTCATATTGAGTATATAAGAGTAAAATAAATCAGGAAATTTTTCATCAAATTCCTATGAAACCATAACTAAATCATTATATGATTCTCCTAATCATATTGATTCACCTATTTAACAACTTTAATACTTGGTTAGTTGGAAAGGAATTTATCTAATATATAGATTTTCTTCTTAATAGCTTTTATTAAGTTATCAGTCTTTGAAGTTTCTTGTATTAATCTTCTATAGGATTGATATCAAAACTAAGTCTAATGATTTTGATTCTATTTATCTATAAAAAATATTTTATCAGATGAATGTCTTTTTTTATTAACATTTAATAAGGACTGTTATTAAAAGGGATCCTACTAAAATGATGACCCATTTAGAAATCCATCATATCCATTAGTGTTCCAAGATCTATATTCCATTATGAATTACACTAGGTGTCACATAAATAATCCATGAATATATCTGGTAGAAAACTATTTTCAATCATGTCATATTTGACACTTGGATAGCTGAGTAGATAACCCTTTATCCAAATCTATCATATGGATAAAAACTCTGTTCCATTATTCTAGTACCATAACATGTAGGGTTTCTGATCTAAGTATAACCCAAATAAAATTTCTAGAATAAAGAACCTAACTATTATGGTCACATTATTATGTGTTTTCCTTATATAAGATAATTTGTAGGCACTAAACCATTAGGGTCACCCATACTAAATGATCAAGGTCATGAAAAGTCCCTCTATGGATAGAATCTGACACTTAGTATTTTAAAGGATATTTAACATCATCATCATATCTCATGTTATTTCCTTTATGTATGCATGATTCTTTTTATTTAGTTTGAAATCAAGTTCTTTCCAATAATTCAATATGTTCAAACCATATTGATGTGCAACTCTTTCCACAACCCATGATTTTTGTTACTCACCCAAAAATAGAATCCAAACATATTTACAAAAATCTAAATGTATCCTATTTATAAGTTATATGAACCTATAATATAAAGGTTTAAAATTATATGAAATTGAAAATCCCCTCATGAGTAAGTTCAAAGCCACAGATAGATAACCTCTACATTTCTAGAATAAGGCATAAGCCTCTAGGGCAGTAGGATGTCTGACCCAAAGTCCCTCTACTGGTGAATAATTTACTCAAGAGAGATTTCAATTCATCATAACTATAAAAAAAATATATGTATAAACTATATTCAATAGCCAAATTCAATCTAATAACTTTAACTACAAAACAAATTCAAGTAAAATGTAAAATAAATCAATTATCATACCTAGAATGTAACTCCTTGTATGAATGTATGATAATATCTATAAGTAGTTTAACACTTTAAACTAAAGCATACACATATTCATGTTATAAAAAAATTATATCCATGAATAATAATTAAGGTAATGACTTTCAAATAAATGAAAAATTAAAATATTTGAACATGAGATAAAAATTTATGAACAATTCCTAAACTAAAATCTATTTATAAACACATTATAATTTTAGTTATTTATTATATAAATTCCATAACATTGAATATAAACACTTTACATTCATTTTATAATATAAACTCCTTTATATTATCAATTATATATCATTTCACTTTAAATATATGATATTTCATAGCATATAAACATTTGTATATTTCAATTTATATTATGTAAACTATTTACATAATATAAATATGACATACCTAGAATTATTTAAACCTTTATCAAATTAATCATCAAATATCTTTTTATGAGGTCCAAATAATATCCCAAATAAGGACCTCAATTTGAAAAATTCAAATTAATTATTACAAAAAAATAAAAAACTTACATTATAAGAACTATATATTTATCCTTTTTTGTAATTTATAAACACTTTATAAATTACCCTTAAAATTTATAAATAAAAACTATATTTATAACTCATAAGGTATTCTATACAATTTTTTAAAATTTATTTTAATATTAACACTTAATCTTATGGAATATTTGTTAATAAATGTTCCATAAACATTTAATTAATTTATTATAAAATATTTATAATTAATTAATTTATAAACACTTTATAAATTAATAATTGTCATAAAATACCTTTTATCATTTTTTATAAATAAAATAATTCAATTTATAATTTAATATAAAGAAAAAAATTCCAAAAAATCATATTTTATGATCTAGGCTTAATAAAAGGCTACAATAGAAATTTTATTTAATAATCTAGGGGAATTCATAAGATATGATCAATAGGCTAGTGATGAATGCTATTAATCATATTTTATGACTAATAGTCATGTCATCTCCTATAATATCACATATTATCCTAAACTCCCAAAGGCCTTATTTTTTATTAATTTTTTATAATCCCATTTTTAAAGGTTGAGGGGTAACCTTTACATAGTGTGTAGACCCAAAGGCACTAAGCCTTAATACATAGCCATTTCAGGCCTGAATACCAAACACCCAATAGTAATCCCTACCCAACTGATGCTAATTTTTTCTCCAAAGTGATCGGCCAGAAAAGTTACTCAACAAGTAATCTCAATTCAATAATGCATGGGCCTGATACTGATTAAAAAGTTATACCATATCATTCATCTAAATATGAGAGGATTTTTAGTGGTTTCTCCTTGCTCTGACCTTGTCTTGGACTGCACCTCAATATCTAGCCCAAATTTTTACTGTATTAAAACCCATCCATCAAATCCTGAATCGTCATATCCATCAAGACTCCTCCACTATAGTTTTTTCCCGCTGACCTACCACATTCCTCTCGACCACATCTTGCACCGACCCTCTGTCACTATTGCCCAAGTCGATCACCTTGCCTCCACCATCTTCCCAGCCCCATCGCCCTCTCTTCATTGACCCAACTGGATTCCCAACCCTTGATACCATTCCACTAAATAGTTCCACCTTCTAGGATGATGCTTCCATGAGCCTCGTCGTGGATGTCTATATCGCCTGCTTGCATCAAGGACATGATAACCTTGATGACTGCCCCCATCATCAGTTATTTTTGACCATCATTGATACCCTCCTGAAGTGTCTAGTCCATTTTAATCACTTACACAGCATTCACAACAGTTTAGGACCAAAAATCTCTAAATTTGAGGCTATCAGGGATTGAACCCTAGTTGGTCCAGGATTATAGGGTAGCCTAAACCATTAGGATAGGACACCAACATCTACAATATCACATATTGTATTTTATGATTCGCATCAATATCATATGAGAGATATGATTATAAGTTTTTTTATAAACATGACACATCCATTCATAAGGTATGAAAATCGGGATTTGTACATTATGACTAGTATAATACTGCAGGTTTTATACTAAATCACTACTTACAATATCCCATATCATAAGTTGTGACTCATCCAAGGAGAATAAAAAGTTCATTCATACTTTAGGATTGGAATTACGATAAGTAAAAGAATTTCAAAAACCTTCATTTCTCAGCATGATTTTAATAATATTAAGGTGTGGAAAATTTTTATACTGTTATTAGGTTTTTTAGGATCTAATAAGAATTTTTAGTCAGAGTGGAAGCAATTAATGAAACCCAAACCAAGATCACAATCCTAACTAAATGATATCATTCATACTATAAATGAAGAAACTAGTGATTGTGTACTTTATATCATTTTTATTATTTCACCATAATCAACCATTTTTATATGGGCTTGATTAATATCACTAAGTGTAATTTGAATGATGTCCCTCCTCTGAAGGTATCCATGGTCTACTGAATCACTTATCATATGAGTGATATTTTTAATCCACTGTGACATGATAGTGCCTCATTAGTAAAAGAGGTTGTATAAGAGAGATTTAAAGTGATTAATAAGGATTTAATCCCATCACATGGTATTATACCCCTTTAAATATCCCTAGATTATTCTCCTTGGGTGAGCTATGATTTACTCATGTGTTATGATGCATGAGTAAATGCATCATCTAGTTCATGCATTCATCGCATGAATGCATATCCCCCATGTGTTTCATATTTTTAAATGACTCACTTAATTGTATTAAATGTGTAAGATCTCTCAAACATTACCAATTAATGTTTGTCCACCAAAAAATATAAGAGTGTTTCTTGACTTATGATATAGAAAAGAATATTCTATGACTTGCATGGGCAATGGCACCGTGAAACGTGGCCAATCATACTATATGACTTTTCTATGTAACCATATTATAATATCTTTATATCATAGGGTATTAAGTGCATTGGAATTAGTATGAAAAATTTATTTATGATATCCCCTTGTAACATAATAATATATTTCCAATTTACATCTAATGTAAATAGGATTTATGGAATATCTCCTTTTGGTAGTGTTGTGTGTATTAGTGTTTTTTAGCACATTCATGTCTAAGAGAAGGCCTAGGAGTGGAAATCAGATATGTGGGGCTTTTAGTCAAATATATATAGCAAGAAACCCTAGAGACACTTATCAAGGATGATAAACCATCAAGGGTGAGTTAGTATATCACCTCAAATTTCAAGGTGTATTTTTTAAAATAATTATCAAATATTGTATATTTTGATGGGTTCAGGATATTTTAAATGTTATCCTGGATCAAGATTTGGGGAATCAGTCAGATATGAGAATTATGCAACTAGAGGGGGATCATGGTGCAACACTAAGGGTTGTGATGTGGTGAAACCTTGTGTGTGATTAAAATTTATAGTTCTATAGTGGATCATGGTACAATTCTAAGGGTTGCATTGTAAATTATCCATAAATAAGATTAAATTTAGGTTTTGGGATGGATCACATTAAAAATAGGTTAGATACTCCATTAATTAGTCATGATGTGGGCTATTGTGGTGTAAGAAAAAGGTTTCAATCATAATTGTAATGTCCTCGTCCTAGTTCCCCCTCACATGACTAAGATAGGTCACCATAAGGCCTCAAGAGTGACTCCCCATAAGTAAGAGGCTATCGACTAATAGTGAGGGTATAATATATATAGTGGGGAGACTATAACCTATGGTAAAGAATAAAAATAACAGTGGAAATATGATAAAAAAAATAATAAAATCAACACCAAGAGATAAAAAAGAAAATTCCAAATAAATTTAACATGATCAAATATTACAATATCATACTAAATTTCATACAAAATTTCATACAAGAAAAATAACTAATGGAATAATATAGGAATAAAGACTCCTAAAATTTGTGTTCAACCCTATGATTGGCCCCATCTTCAAGCTCTAGTCCTATCTAGAAAATCAACCAATCAAGTACAGGGTCCCTTTCCCTTGTCCAATCTAGCATCCATGAAGTCTTCACGGTTATCAAATGGAGGCCCGAACAAGGTGTGAGTAAAACTAAGTTGGCCACCATCAATGGAATCTAAACAAATTAAGTTTAATTAATAGTGTATACAGTAGTATGATAAATATAAAATGAATTACAAATTAAACTCATAACATCTAAATAAACCTACTGACCCTAAAACTCCAGTCTAACACCCAAGGTCAACCATACCTGCTATGGAATGATGTCATATGTATCTATCTAAACCTAAAAATAGTTCTAGTACCAGTATCTATAATATCCATATATGATACCATAATTCACAACCAACCTAAGGTTAATTCCCATTCCAGTAGTTAATTACAAATTCAACTCACATATGACCCAAGGTGAATTTTCATGCTATAGATTAACTAAATATTTTATTCACAATGGATCCAAGGTGAATTCACATGTCAATTCCAATTACATGTTCCATTTATCAACTAAAACCAAGATCTAATTATTACCAAATTTTCCAAAAAATTCCAAACATTTTAGTTATATGCCTCTTTGGATGATTCATTTTCCAATTACAGTTACATGACAGTATTCCATTATGCTAAATACCAATTTCATGTCAATTATCCAATACAAACTAATTAATCCACATTAATTTCCAATTCAAAAATTAATCCATTCTAATAAACCAATTTCCCAATCCCTAGGGTAACAAATTTTCAAAAGGTTTAATCTAGGGATCAATCAATTGTTCTACAATTTAGTTATAAGGACATGATGTTATAAATTCTAGCTTCCAAACTAGGGTTAAAGGTAGACACACCTCACAGTGCCCATAAGTACAAGGTCTAAATCACCAATAAACCTAAAATGATCCAAATTATGTATAGGTAAATCATGTTAGGTCGGAATGATTATGATAAAGACATAAGGGGTGAATTGTGATCCTTTAATAAATTTAACATATTCTAAATTTTCATCCTGACATGAAGTGAATATTTTCTTCTATCTTAAAGATAAGTAATAAGTGTAAATAAATAAATAAAATAAAATAGAGATGTATAGTGGTTCATGAAACAAAGATTCCCTAGTCTACTCCACCAACACTCTCCCCACGAGCATGGTGATTTTCACTAATATGTAATTTTAAAACGGACATCTATAACTGAGTATAGATAGTTGATAACTTTACAATAAGGATTTTACAAGACCTTTTGGTTCTTTTACAAGGAACCATAAATCCATAGTTTAGTCTGAGAATCTGATACTACTTCACCACCATGACTGAGTCAAAGCATCCGATTCTCCAATACATCAATAGAGATTGATTTGATTTAGAACAAAAAAGAATTAGAGTTGAAAAAAAAACTAATATATGTACATTATCTTCAATATTACACACTAGTAGCAGAATAATCTTAAATTTAACTTCGGATTTGGTTAAATAGCTATTGATAAAACACCAAGATAGATAAATAAACAAGTATGTCTCAAAGTGTAACTCTGAAAAATGATTTTTCAAACTAAAAAAGAGGATTTAACAATAAGATACAATAATAACAATAGAAACATCAGTGAGTTCTTCAACTAGATAAAAACATGTATGCCACTAAAGTGTTGCTATGAAGGAAACTAAACACTTATATTTACAAGAACACGTCTCTTTCTTTTATAAGATTTTTTGTATATTCATAAGAATAATATCTCTGTATTTATTTTGACAGTCGAACAGATTTATGTAACAAAACTCCATAAATACATCATATGAAATCATGAATATTTGAATTAAAATAATTCAAAGAGATTCATAAAATCTATTAGTAATAGGAATTATTTCAAACATTGAGTATGAACCTTTAAATTAGTCATAAAAACGCATTAAAGAGATATTTAATTCTAGTGCGACCATTATAGAACACACATAAAATATCTTGAATTTAAAACTCCTTCATTAACCAAGTAAAATGTAAGGTTTCTTCATATAGTGACAAACTTAAAAATTAATATTGAAAATATATGCTAACTTACAAAAGTAGGGTTGATGAACCATACGTTTGTTCCTCAAACGTAGGGTTTCTTCTAAACATATGGTTATTGATCCATACTTTTCCAACAATGTAGGTTTCATGATCCACACATTTTATTCCAAACCTAGGGTTCCCAAAATATACTTTCTTCTTACAAATGTAGGGTATGAATAGTGTTTCCATGTTACTTTCAAACACATCCAGAATACTTAATCAAATATCATCCCATGGATTAAAAACTTGTGAAAAATTCTAGAATAAAAATAAATATTCTAATGATTATCATCTTCCAAAAATTCACTTAAAGGAAAATTTATTATTAACATAAATGAGGATATTTGTGAGAATCAAAATCAAAAATAAATTAATGAAATTGTTGAATCAACACACGGTCATCAATATCCCCCTTTTTGATGGTCACAAAACCCATATAATAAGTATTAATGTTAAAATTAATAATAGATGAAATTTATAAAATATTTAATAAATAAATTACAAGAAATTTTCTTCCCATTTTCAAATATAATTTTTGGGGATATTTCTCCCTATTTTTTAAAAAATATATCCAAAAAAATTATAAATTTCTCATGAATAAAGAATAAATTTCTCATAAATTTATCCCCATTTTTGGGACATCAAAAAGAAATTAAGAAATAATTTATCACAATTTTTACTAATCATGAAAAATAATAAAAAATTAAACAAAAATATATATTGTAATATTGACTTTGAGTAAACTAAAAAGATTAAGAAAATTTAGGGTGTTAGGAAGGGATAAACAGATCATGTAAACTTTCTAAACTTATAAATTTTTCAATTAAACCAGTTAAAAATCTTGATAGTTATTCTATTCTACTTTTCACATCTGAAGATATTTGATATGGTGAAGAAGATGAAATTTTTTTGACCAAAAAAATTTTTAACTCATCAAAATATAACTTATTAATAGCTTATCTTCTGACTAAATACATCTAACTTATCATCTCAACATTAAATTCTTCAAAGTATTCTTTAGAAAATGAAATTTATTTTACATTTTGATACTCTATTTGAAGAGTATAAAAAAATATTACTTAAATAGATTAATTTTTCAATTTTTAATACAACTTATTAGATTCATTTAGATCAACATCCATATTTACTATTTCTTCATTTAAAGTACTAGACTTTAATAAAATATCTTCAGAATACATCTCACCTTTAACCATTTTATTGATGAAACTTTTAGTCTTTCAAAAACACAAACTTCCCTATATTTTTTAAAATATTTTTCAAACAAATCCTTAATAAAATATATTGACTATTCTTTAAATAGATCAGAAGAAGGATTAACTTTCATTTTCTTTTGAGAAAGAATTTTATTTGAACATGAAGTTCTTGATCTCTTTATTTTTCTTTATAATAGTTTTTTATAAGTCTTTGAAAATAATATTTTGAAGAGGAAGGATAAACAATTTAAGTGGTTTCAAGAATAATATTTTATGGTTCTAAAAGAGCGATATGATACATTTCATTCTGAAAATTTTCAAAATACACTTCATATTATAGAGCCAAAAATATAGATTAATCATTTCAAATATTAAATTTCATAAAAGAAATTTTATATAAGAATACTATTCTGAAATAAAACATCATGTAAATGAATAAAATTTCTAAGAACGCAAAATTAAAATTCAATGATATGTTGAAAGATTAAACAAACAATATAACTTTTTTTAAACCTATTTCTATAATTAAAAAAAGTTCTCTAAAGATTATTTTTTAAGTTTTTTTATGAAAAAAGTATATAAAACAATGTGTATAGAAATTTTAATAGTTTATAAATTTTTTCTATAATTAAATTTCAATTATATAAACTAAGATTTAATATCTTTATTAAAAGTTTCAGAAAATATTTCATAATTAAGTATAACATATTTCTCTCCCCCTATGTAAAATATTTGATGAAATTAAGTCAAAGATGGTAATGAAACATTTCATGGATTATTCATTCCAGTTCTAAGGACTTTTTGTAACAAAATACTTCATAGTTGATCACTCCTTTTTTTAAATAGATATATTCATATACCTTTTAAATGAACACTTAATGATTTAATTATGTATTTTAGTGGTGTATTCCTACAAAACATCAAGTACAGGTTAATTTTAGTACCCATATTCTTTTTGGGTTTGGAGGTGTTAGAAAATAAAGTTTTAAGTAACCAAATATGTTTATTTTTTTATAGATTATACTATCAAAGTTAGATAATTATTTTGAACAATAAACATATTTAACACCAAAAAAATTGAGGTTTTCTAAATTAATGGTCATTTACATAATTTTCTTTAATACCGCAATAAAATCATTAAACAGTTTACATGATTTTTTTATTTAATCCAAGAACAAAATAATTCTTACATAATTTTATTCTTTCAACATTACTACAAATTCCAATTTTTCATTTGTGAATTTTATTATTACCAATAATTTGAATTAAATGATTTTATACTTTGATAAGAATACTAGAATCTTAATTTAAAGTATTTAATTAATTAAATAATTCTTTAATTTAATTTCTTTTGGATCACAAGAAATTTTATAACAGTTAAATTTTAAATATATAATTTGTTTTGAAAAAAATTCTTTATCTAATAAAATAGAATCATAATTATAACACCCCAAACATTTTATGGTATGCTTCTATTAAGTACATTCCATTCATATCCTATATGTCATAAATCATTATGTTTCTTTGAAACAACACTTGTTTATTTATGAGATAGTCAAAACCTATCCATTAAACATAAATTCTCCACTTCTATGTTTTGAATTTCAAAAAAAGGTCATCTAGAGTTGTGACCAGTAAGTCATTTGGAGTCTGATAGAACCAACTTGATTTTTTGATGAATAGTAACATACCCTTATGAATAGTAATATGACCCTTATAAATAGTAAATAATGATAATATTTTATTTTCTTAAGGTAATAATATAATTAGAAGTTAATTAATATTTCAATGTAATACACAACTAATTATACCTTTAATTTTTTATTTTTTAAATTAACTATGATTTTATGTAAAAATTAAATTAAAAATACTTATAAAATTATTCTCAAAAAATGGAGTTCATTTTTTAATTTTACACATTAAAAAATGGTTATGGGAAAGTTTTGGGATTTTTCTAAAATACTTGAAATTTTCATGAATAGTAAAAATACAGTTTTGAGTTTTCGGTAGTTTAATGACATCATAATGAAATAATAAGTAAAATAAAAGGCTGGTCGACTTTTTTACAGTAACATATGACATGAGTTGTCCCAAGTGGGATATACCATGTGCAAATACCATGGGAAAGCCCATGGTCTGGCAAAAAAACTACTAATGAGGTGTCCCTTTTAAATTATTAAAAACTACCTCTCTTTTTCTATAAATACCCACTCATCCATTAGTTTTATTTCATTCCAAATCCCTCATACTCAAATATCTGGTGTTTTTTACTCCCTAGGAGTCCTCTAAATGTGTCCTCAAACCCCCAAGGTCCCAACCTTTATGTTTTAGGAGTTACACTACAAGGTAATAGAATCAACCACCCTTCTCTTTTCTTAAAGCTTTCATTTATGCTTTCTCTTTTATTTTCAGTTGGACTATGCTGGGATATGTCATTGCATATTCCCCTTACTTACCATATTATTTATGAGTGATGAGATACCACTTTTCTATCATCAAAATATTTTATGTAATTTTAGGTGACGTCGTTAGGCTACCGAATTTTCGTAAGAGATTTCTCAATTTTTTTCTTATTTTGAGTTCCTTTCTTTTATACTTATTTCCTCACCTCACTTCATCCAAATTATATGATAATTCCAGTACCTTAAATTAACTGGAATTATATTATGCTAATGGAATATTTCATCATAATCTCTCTTTCCCCCTACTCTTATACTAAAAATGAAAACACCGTTCAAGATGTGTTAATTTATCACACTCAAGGATGACGAGTTCTCAATTTTCATTACCATGTCCAATTCTGGTCATGAAACCATTTTTATGTTTGAACCAGATCAGAATATATTTATTTCACCTCATTAATTTTCTAGAATCTCTACACACTCATAATATGAAATAATAATATAAAATAAGTTCATTGTTCACAGAACCGCCAAACTTAATCCAAGCATTTATCAATAACTTTTAACTAATGATTCATCCTCAAGTATATAACCCAGAATCATTATAAGATAATTTTTATCTATTTAATTTCAAAAAAATATATATTAACAATTTTTTATATTTGACCACATTTCAAATGAACTTCCATTCATGAAAGCAAGTAAACAAATCATGAAAACCAAGGAAGAAAATGATCCCAAAACATTACAATTGAACCTATTAAACCCATTAAAAGAGCCATGAATGAACCTAATAAGGTTATAATAAATATTTTACATGTATATAAGGTTCTTTAATTATTAATTAATTGATATAAATTTGATTTTTCAGGTCATTAAAACAAACGAAGAACGCACTCGAGCAAAAGGTAAGGGGCTTCTCATCTCACTTTTAATTCTGTGAGATTTCCATTATTCGCCACTTATTTTGTGCATGTGGTATACGTGTACTTCAATTTGATATATAATAAAATTATTCTCTTTATATTCATGTTATTAAATGATTCATTTGATGATTATTAAGTTTTGGTCATATGATTCGACTGATTACATTGTGGTAAGGGACTTTGTCTCAACAACTATTTTATTTTGACTAACTTTGTATTGTGCACCTAATAATCCTTATGTGGTGTAACTACTTCTCATTTGAGATCAATTTTCATTTGAAATTATATTTTTATTACATATCCATAATCTCATATCATGGATATGTTTGTTTTCTAAACCATATACCATTTTGCATACGGTGTTTATTTGGAAAGTTATTTTAACTATGGAAATATTAATGAATCTGTATACCCTACTCTATACAGATATTGAAGAAGAATAATTATCTTGTATTGAATCAATTTATAAAGAATGGTTTGGACATGAATTGTTGGGTGGGGCCCACTATATACCCTCTATGTATCGGTAGGTCTCATGAGACAAATCAGTTGGTGACAAACCCTTCGAGTTTGTTTCCAAAAAATCAGACGGGTTTTTACCCACATAACTAAACCATTTTAACAATATCATGGTATCATGTTACAGATACATGATGTAAAATTAATAAGAATTATATTTATTCATTATTATTTATCACTATCCATGAGGTTTTCACTGTGGCAAAATCTATGGATGCAGTTTCATTCCCAGTTTATTAATGGCGTGAGTTTTTCATTTATTCACCATGCCATGTTTATTATGTCAAATTGTTTACAATTAAGTTATTATTGATTCATGATTACGCTATTTGTAACTCTTACTAATCATTTTAGATCACCCCTTTCATTTTATACCTTCAAAAGGTGATGAAGATGAGATCATTTATTGAGTTCTTGTGGATGCAGTTTTTAGTTTTTGTTATGTATTGTATTTTGCAACCTTTTACAATGTAATTTGAGTTACATTTATGTATCTAGATTCTTCAAGACAACTAAAATGATCATTACTTCATGATTTTAATTCCTTCTAACCATGCCAATATAACAATTAATGCACCGGCTCGGGTATAGAGGGGTCGGAGTGTTACAATAATATTTTTTAAGATTTTTATGATCTTTCTTTAAGTATTAAAATTTATCCTGAACCAAAAAAGCTATACTTCTTGATTTTATCCTAAGAATGTTTTTCAAATTTATAGTTTTGGTAGTAAGAATATTTTACCACATCATTATGATCCATAATACATACCATTTTATTTTTATGATTATCCTCAGAGTTTTAGAAGATTCGTCATTTAAACCAGAATAATCACTCCAAAGAGCCTTCATAATTTTTTTCATTTTATTTTATAATTGAATTTCCTTTGATCTTTGAGAAAAGGATAATTAAATTTTGTGTGAAATTTATATTTTCATTCACATCATTTATCTTCTTTAATTCCTTTCTTTATTTTGTATATTTTTTCAAACCTTTTAGAAATATTTGATAAATATTTAGTTGAATCTAGATAGATTGAATCAAATGTTTCATCCATAGTATTTTTGAGAGAATATTCTTTTTAATTGATATGATTTTTAACTTTTAATTTCATCTCATATCCATACATCATCATAGTTCCAATCAGTTCTTTCATTTTAATTCTTTACCTAGTGTAGATTATTGTATAGAAATATATATTCCATTCCACTTAGGAGGTAAAAATCTAAGTAATTTCAATTACTTTTCTGGTTCTGGTATTGATTCTCCCAGGGCAACAACATTATTGACGATTTTGGTCCACCTCCCACTCATTTTAGAGATGTTATAATCTTCATTAATTCTGAAAATATCAAAATTTAACATTGAAATATTGTATCTTAGTTGTTTGATATTATCAGTTCCTTCATTGGTAGAAGAAATAGTCTCTCACATCTCATATGTAGTAGCACATTGAGAAACATTATTGAACTCATCAATCTCTAAACCACAAATAATAAAATTCATTACTTTTCAATTAAGATCATATTATTTATCTATATGATCATTACATTTTTTCAAATCATCCTTATAACTTTTAAAAGGATTGGAAACCTTTAAATAAACTTGTATTCTATGTTTTTTCAAATAAATAATCATGCGATATTTCCAGCATCCACAATTATCAACATTAAAGTAAGGATAAAAAAACATTTACATGACTTCTCTAAAATCATCCATTTCAAAAAAAAATCTTTGTCTAAATCTATAACTCGGGCCTTTTAGAGCCAAAATATACCTTTGATATTACACAAGATCACAAACTTTTGATTCACTTGAATAGTATCGAACAAAATAATCAAGGTTTTCCAAAAAGGAATTTAGTAATAGAGAACAATATTTGATATTGCTTTTTGGTATCTAATAGTAATAAAATATACTTTCAAGGATTTTAAAATGAGAAACATATCCAAAAATTCCAACCTTTGATACCACTTGTTAGTTCAGAATTTTTATGAAAAAGACATGAGAGGGGAGGTAGATTTTGATCCTTTAAAAACTTTAATGGATTCAAAACGTCCCCCTAATATGTAGTGATTATTTTCTTATATCTTAAATATAAGTAAGAAATGGAAATAAATAAATAAAATAACATAATGATGTATAGCGGTTCAGGGCACAAAGATCCCCTAGTCCACTCCACCAACACTCTCTCCACATGATTGGTGATTTTCACAAGTAAGTCCTTTTACCATGGACTTATACAACTAATTACAGGTGATTGATACCTTTATAATAATTCTTTTACAAGTCCTTCTAGTTCTTTCACAAGGAAACCAAAATCCATAGCTTAGTCGGATAAGTTGATACTGCTTCACCACCATGAATTAGTCTGAGCAGCTGATACTTCATTAAATCAATAGATATTTATTTGACTGAGAACATAGATTTTTATTATAGTTACAACAGAAATTGAAAGATTTATTTGATCTTCAATAACACACAACATCAAAAAACTAATCTTCAATGTTTCATAGGATTCCTTTAAACCATGTTTGAGAAAACACCTAGACATATGAATAAACATGTATGTATCTAAAGTTTAACTCTAAAAAATGATTTGTCTAACTATAGAAAAATATTTGACAATAAGATATAGTAATAGGAACAATAAAAATAGTGGGTTTATCAAAAATATCAAAACATTTATATCTCCAAAGTGTAACTCTGAAGGCAATGACACACTTTTTTTTATAAGAACATGGCTCTTTCTTTTCTAAGAATATCTATATATTCAGAAGAAAAATATCTTAGTATTTATCCTATTAGTCAAATAGATTTAGGTCAAAATATCTCTAGAAATACCACATATAAAATCATGAATATTTGAATTGAAATCATCCAAATATAGTCATAACAACCCTTATAAATAGTAATGATTTAAACCATTGAGTATGAGCCTTCAAATCGGTCATAAAATAGCTTTAAATATATATTTACTTTTGGTGGGACCATTTCAGAACACACAAAAAATATATTGAATTTAAAACTCCTTTGTTGACCAAGTGAAATGTATGGTTTATTCACATAGTGATAAAATCCAAGTATGGTTAACAACATATGGTTTCTTACAAAAGTATGGTTGATAAACCATAAATTTTTTCCTCAAACATAGGGTTTCTTTCCAACATAGGTTTGTTGATCCATAATTTTCCAACACGATAGGGTTCATGATCCATATGTTTTATTCCAAACATATATTTCAAAAACCATACGTTCCACTTTAAAAATTTGGGTATAAAAAATGTTTCTTGATTACTTTCAAACACGTCCAAAATACCTAATAAAATATCTTTCCATGGATTAACGACTTGTGAATGCTTCTAGAATAAAAATAAATATTCTAAAAAATGTTATCTTCCTAAAATTCACATAAATGATACTTTATTAGTAACATAAATGTGGGTTTTTTTATGAGCATCAAAACCAAAAATAAATTAACAAAATTTCATAATCAACATATACTCGAAAAATTATTTATGAAAATATTAGTGGATTACAATTTAAATAGGTCACATGCATGGTGTTCAGGTGAGATCACACATGTCACACATACTATAAATAAAAAGAATCCCATAGGGAGATGCTTAAACCACCTAACTCAAAATCAATGAAGAATAATTTCAATAATCAAGCATCTAGTTCAATGTAAAATACCATAATTCATTATATACAATGATAAAATCATCCTTCTAAGGATAAAAGAAGAAGATTTCTGAAAAAACAATAGGAATTCACCAAATCCAGGAAGAACTTACCAAAATTGGACATTGGAATCAAATAATAGATTAATGGATCAAAGGAAGATGTTGGAGAAGTCATTGAATCCCTAGATAACCCTTCAATATCATTAATCATGAATTAGTTTTGAAAGGGGAGATTATGAAACATAAATTAGGACGATGAGTGGAATTAAGGGGTTGCGCCTAGTTAAAATATTGATAAGCCCCACCAGCTGGCCGGTGCAATCCCACAGGCTAGCTGATGCGATATTACCTTCTAGTTGGGGACTCTTATAGCCCAGTGTGGTAATTCTCAGTCCAACAACTAGCTGGTGGCACTTCAATAGTTCCCCTACTACATGCCACCACTAACTCTTACTAGTTTGTCCCCTCTGATCACCCTGAGTACCTTGTGGCCACCTTTTAGACCATAACTGATTCTTAATTAATTAAATTAAATATATTCAGCTAAAATTTATAATAGATAAGTACCTAGATAATTTTTGGGTCTTACAATATCCCCACTATATAACATCTAATCCTCAATTTGTGATCTAATGCATCACTGAGAGATATCGATGAATGACTCGGTTCATTGCACACACATATTAGAATTCCTCCCCTGGGTATCCTCCTGAACACGTCCATGATACCACTACACTCATACTAGGGGAATGGTCTTTCCTTATAGATTCTACTCACTATGGTCTATTATATGGATCAGATGCTCCCCAAAGGATACCTCGACATGAAGCTCAACATCATTGATATTTATTGTGTGAGAAGGATTGGGGTGATATCTTTAAATCTATGAAACATGAAACATATCATGAATCACATGGTATCACTATGGAAGATCGAATTGGTGTCCCACTAGTCTGATTCTTTGTATTATCTCAAATAGCCTGACAAACTTGGATGCTATATTCCCATGCTTCCCAATGCGGTGTTTCCCCAATCTAGGTGACACCCAAAAAAACCTAGTGACCAACCTAGAATCCAATAGGTTTTCTCTGATGGTCATTATAATATTTTTTAATGTTATACATGGTTTTAAACTACTTTTTTATCAACTAAACCTTCTTATATGTCTCCCACATGATATTAGGTCCAATGAGAACAGACTCTCCCACCTATAACCATCAAAAAGAAAAACAGTATAGTCCTCCATATAATTCTTCAAAATGATCCATTTGGAATGTTTCTTGGAATCTATTATTACTGTAAAACTTTATAATATCCAAATGTTTCTCTCAGGAACCAAAGAATTCTAGAAAATATGCTCACAACATGTCCTTTCGATTTTGAATCATCCATTCAAATTGGCCATCAGTCTAAGGATGATAGGATGTGATCTGAAGAACTTGTGATCTCAGTACATTATAAAGGACCTACCAGAAACATGACATAAAATAGAGATATTAGTCTAAAGTGATTCTCTATAGAACACCATGCAACCAAATTATCTCCTACATGTAGATCTTACTCAAGTCATCAATGGTGAAGGTATCTTTGATAGGAAATAAATGGGATATCTTCATCAGTTGATCCAAAACCATTTACACTGAATCAGTTTTTTGAGGTATACTAGGTAAAACTATCATGAAATCCATATTGATATCATCCCACTTTAATTACAAAATGGGTAGTGGTTGAAACAACCCAATAGGCCACTGATACTTGGACTTCACCTTCTGACAGGTGTAGCATCGCACCATGAAGATTTTTATCTCATTCTTCATCCTTGTAAACTAATAATAACTACAGAGGTCATGATATATATTTTTAAAACTATGATGCACCACCCATTTTGAATCATTTAATTCCCTCATCATCTCCCCGCTCATACTCGTAAGAACCCAGATATGACCCTGAACATGAATAATTTCATCATTATCCATAACCCAATAAGCTGGTATATCCCCACCATTTATGTTTTCCCTCAAGTATAAATCCTATGAATTAGATATATGTCACCTATTGATCTGATTCAGAATCAGGGGAATAATAGAGTTTGATATCAGTGTTTCTCTCCCCTGAGACTCCTAAACATCCAGATGCATATACACAAAAAGCACCATCCACCACCAATCATCACAAGATTCCCACACTGTCTGAGTTTGTGTCTTTCTACTCAATTCATAAGAAAAAAAATTTCCCTTTCTAGGAGTATATACTGAATTAGTTTTGAAATACTATAGATACTTGAGCCACCTCATAAATTGGAGGATCAGTTCCTGATGCTAAAAGATATACTTCAAGCTCTTGTGATATGTGAAAACCATGAATCTTGCACCTAATAGATAATGTTGTCAGTATCTCAGATCATGAACCAACAAAAAAATCTAGGTTATGATTAGAATAATTCTTCTCATGTGGCCTTAACTATCAAGATCCATAAGATACAACATGATCCTACTATATTAGAACTACTTTGATCCTGACTCCTAACATTTCGCAATACATGGTATACTCCTTACTCGCCTCAGGTAAGGTTGGGATCAATGTTGAGATTATCCTTCACTTTAATTCATATAAATACATCTTAAAATAATCTTACCAAAAAAACCTCACCCCTTTCATGGTCAGACCATAAATAAGTATTTCTTAATGGGAGAAGTCTTGGATGAATCACAAATCACAGCCAGTTAAACCTAGAAATCTATAAATCTTGAATAATTTGTTGGGTCTCGCCCAAGATACCACAATAGCCACTTTGTATGGGTCCAATGACACTCCAACTCCTAAGATAATTTTTCCCAAGAAGTATACTTGGTCAATCTAGATATGACATTTAGATAGCTTGTTGTATAGATAATTATCTCTCAACATACTCTAGATGATTTCAAGATGTTAGGAATGATCATATCTAGAGTGGGATCACACCAAGATGTAATTGATGAATATAACCACAACCTAATATAGATATGAATGGATTATTTGATTCATCAAGCTGATAAATACTTCTAGTAAATTCTTCAGACCAAATAGAAGTACCACAAACTCATACAAGCTATACATGATCCTAAAATCAGTCTAGGGTATATCAAACGGTCGCACCATAAACTGATGGTACCTTAACCTCGATTAAATATTATAAAATATCTATTCACCTCTAAAATGATCAAATATATCATTGATTCATGGAAGGGGATAATGGTTCTTAGTTTTCATCTAGTTTAGACTCTAGTAAGCTACACATAAATACAAGGTTCCATATTTTTTCTTGAAAAACAACAAAGGGTAACCCCTAGGTGATGTACTAGGACATTTTAATACATTTCCTTCCATATCCTCCCACAAAAATTCAAAAAATTAAATATATACTATTTTCATACTTGGAGTGGGAAATAAATAGTTTTAGATCTTGGTACCAACTTTATAATGAACTTGATCTCCTACTCAGATGGTAAGTTGAAGAACTCTTCAAAAAAGACATCCTGAAAGTAGTCCACCACTACAAGAAAGGTACTCTACTATGAATTTAAATCATCTATACTAAGGACTTCTACCTGGTCTATAAAAAAATACAATCTATATTTAATTGGTCATGCATGATCATCCTTAAGATCTCATTCACCTTGATAGACATATATGTCCCCTTTGGGATATTGAAAGTTTACTCTCCTCTAATAATAGTAAATATGATATTGGTACTGAACTAGACAATTCATATGGATAATCAAGTAAAATCCCTACATTTCTAGCATAAATATGTCCTAGAGAAAATGCTAGCCACCAATTTCAAAAGAACACACCTTACAGCATCTGATACCCTGTGATCACACCACTTACATCATATTGATGGTCATAACCTCATCCGTATTTTCTATATAAAAAAAAGATATATTGATGAATTAAGAAAATATAAAGGAATTTGATTCTATTGTATCTAACAAAACAAAATCAAGTTTAGATACTAAAAATGATACCTCTAATAGTAGAAGGACATGAATCCAAACTAGTAGGTGTAGACTACATGGTATGCAACTGACTCACCCCTATGCCCTAAACTCCAACATGAATCCCCTGAAATGATCCTTTATACTAATACTACTACTCCTGTATAGATGTATCATATCACAAACCCAAACCTGATCGATTAGTGGAACTATAGATACCTATTTGCTGAGGGGTAGGTGAGTCCCTCCCAGACTTTTGTTCCTACCATGATCCTCAGTCATCTCTAATTTATAAGGTGCCCCTGCAGAACTTTAGCAGGTGACACATCTTACCAAAAAATCTATAATCCACTGTAGGGAAAGGAAATATCATGTTCTTATAGCCATCCCTAGCACAATAATATAATTTCACCTAGCTATGGTCTTGAGATAGCGTCCACTCCCATGGATACTCTACCCACCGCTGCCCTGGTGTAAATTCTCAAAGTGGAACTTCTTGCTACCTAAAGAGGAACTCCTCATTAATCTTACTTAAACTACTTTCATACTACTCAAGGGATCCTTCATGTTTCCTTTGGTGATTATATCCTGATTCACCATGTTAGAGAAGTTTTTTAGGTTGAAAACATTCACCAGTGACTTTATTTCATATTGAAGTCCATCATAGAAGTACCTTTCCCTTACTATATCATCTCCTATGAAAGATGGATCAAACCACTATAGGTTCATGAAGTAGCTAGCTTATTCCATCATAATAACTATCCCCTATGTCATGAGGATGACCTTTTAATCCCTTTCATCCCTTGAAATCATAGGGTATAAGTGACTCAGAAACTTATCCTCGAAGACCTTCCAGGTTAGTTCGTCATGTTATCCATACATTGTTATAATTTCCCACTATTGTTTGGATAGTCCCCATAGTATATAGGTAGTAATATTAATCCTCCTCTTCATGGGTGTCTCCAAATTACTAAATATTATTTGGAATAACTCAATCTAAGAACTATTCTACCTAAGGGACTCCCTCCACAGAAATCATGGGTGGGTGTTGTAGCTAGAACTCCCTCCTCAGATTAGACATAAATGGAATGTTTTTATTATTATCCCTCTCCATGGATCACATGACCCATGGGAAACTATCACAGAGCTGGTCATCCATTAGATTACTCGGAGTCGTAAGAATTTATGGTTCCACTTCATGAGGTGAGTGCTTATTACCACTCTCCTACTGATCAACTGAAGGATGACATAGCTGTATTTCTCTATAAGGGTTAACATACAACTCAAATCATAGGGTTCATAAAATGATCAAAATCGAAAGGAAAATGAGGAAATAGATAACCATAGATATAATTTCACTTCAAATATTATCTTAACAAGTTAATTAATGTGTTATAATATATTAGTTTATTCCTATTATCAGATACATAAACCAATTTAAACACAATTTAAATAGGTTGAATTATATGAAATAAATAATTCCTTAGTATGATAAATGCATGATAATGTGACTTCTAATGTGCATACTATGATTTATTCATACAGACTTCATTATATACTAGCCCATGAGTAAAATCTCATAAACTAATAACATAAGTGTATTACCCAAAGTGAAATAACATCACAATTGTAATAAGATAACCTCAAGAAAAACAATATCATCCCTAAAAACATGGGTTTTCCCCCATGCATGGGTCAGCTAATCTCATGCCTGAGCTCATTACCAAGCCCCAACACAACCTAGTCTCCCATATACCTTTCTCAAATAGAAAATAAAAAATAAAATACCATGTCTGATACCACTTGGTAACATCCCTAGCCCGATTCTCCCTCATATGATCAATACGGGTCACCATGAGACCTCAAGTGTGCCTCCCCATAGGAAAGAGATTTTCTACTAGTAGAGAGGGTATAATAAATATAGTGGGGAGATTGTACCCCCTTATACAAAATAAAAATCACATTGAAAATATGATAAACAAAGTGGTTCAATCAAATTCAGTAGATAAAAAAACAAATTCCAAATCAATAAAATATGATCAGACCATGAAATTTCTTACTAAATGTTATATTAAATATCGTACAAGAAACCAACTAAAATAAAAGATCCAAAAATAAAGATTTCAAAAAAAATATTGAACCCCATGCTCATTCACATCTCTAAGCTCCAAACTCAGCTAACAAACCAACCAATCAAGAACAGGGTCCCTTTCCCTTGTCTAGTATTGCATCTATGAAGTATTCCCATGTACCAAATAGTATCCCAAATGGGGTGTGAGTCAAACTTAGTATAACACCACCAATATTTTCTAAAAAAAACCAGTCTAAGTAACATTGCCGGAAATAGTATGATAAAAATTAATTAACTAAAAATTAAATGAAAAACATCTAAATAAACCCACTAACCCTCGATATCTAAATTGAAACTTTGGTCATCCATACATACTATAACATGATTCCATGTATCTCTATTTATACCAAAAAATGGGTCTATTACTAGTATTTATAATATCCATATATGATATTATAATTTAAAATATAATTAAGGTGAGTTCACATGCCATGGGTTAATTAAATATTCAATTCACCCCAATTCCCATGCAAGAGTGATCCCTTGGACTTGAGTTAGGAATTATTTACCATGTTATATCATTTATATGTGGTTGTACGGAATTATTTTCATACAGTTGTGTGAGTAGTCCCTATAATTCTGTATTTTTAGTATTAAAATGGTTGGGTGGGTCTAAAAAGATTCAATTGACCCCTTATAGGGTATTTGATATTGAAATGGCTTGTGTATAGTGAAACCTCACCTTATTCTATGGATAGATTTAAGGATATCCACTTGGGTAAATGAGGTTTAGAGTGAGTTTTCCGAGATCTATTAATTCTTAAGTGACTTAATATGTTATTATTTGGTCTCAGGTAAAGAATAATTAAATTGTGAAGGTTTTGAGTGCATGAACATATTTAGTATGGGTAACCTCAAAGGTTAGTTTAGGATAATCTTGTGGAATATCTCTACGGTGTTTTCATGCTTGGTATGTTCTATTGGGATAGTGGTTAATAAATTCACATTTCGTGATATTTTAATATTCTTGTGTCTTTATTATTTATATATCATGAATTATGGTTATGAAATTATCCAAAGTGAGAATATAGTGGGTTTTAATATGATGGGATGGGATTGTGGATGTTGAGGGTTCCCTGAGTGAGACGATTGAGCCTTGAGATGATGATGTGTGACCAACACTGAGTGAAAGGTTTTTGTTTGGGACTTAATGTGTGACCTCCCCATAATGATATGGGATAGTTTTATACTTGATTTGTTACCTCCCCTGGGTGAGTGGGGATAGTTCGGGACTTGATATGTTATCAAACATGAGTGAGAGGGTGTGTTTGAGGACTTAGAATGGGACTTGATATGTGATAATCCCTGAGTGAGAGGGTGTGGTTGAGGACTTGATTCAGACCATAACTTAAGTGAGAAGATACCAATAATGATTTTGGTTATTTCTTGGTATGATTTGAATCTTCCATTAGCATCTAGTTTAAGTGAGTATGCATGGGGTTCATGATAATATTTTTAGTGCATGGTGACCCAATATAGATGTATGCATGTTTGTTCACCTATTCCAATTAGTGTATACACTCTCATATATCTGTTACGCTTATGATAAGGACATGTTGGTGGTGTCATGTTAGTTTTATTACTCAAACCCTACATTGGTACCCCAATATATTTACAAACATTATTATCAGGGACCAGTCAAGGGTAAGGGCCCTCTGTTAGGTTGTTGAGAATATTGATTTGGTTGGGTATTTAAAGTGATTTCAAAACACACCCTAGGATATTTTATTATTGTGCCTCTGAAATTATTTAATTATTTAATTTATTACATATATTGATCCATTATATGTGTATATACTTTTTGACTTGGATGTGTGATTGATTGTACCACATTTTTATATAACATGTGATATTATTACCTTTTGAATTTCATTGTTCTTCCCTTATCATTTTTTATTTTTTATTACTTCTTATTTTATGTTTTTATTAATGGTTTATTGAAATAAAGGGAATAATCTCTCCACTATAAGACTTAGGCCCTCACCATTAATCAGATACCTCCTATATATAGGGAGGAGTGCATGGGGCCTTGTTTCACTCCGACTCAAACCCAATGATTCAAGCTAGTGTGCTCTATGATTGGAAGATTATATCCCTTTTCATAGAGATATAAATCTATGTATATAAGTAATAAATTTTTATTGTTCTATAAACCTTGACCACCACTTAATATTTTACAACAAAATTTAAAGAATTTTAGAGTTTTAATTTTGAGTGTTGGGGTTTTTAAGATAAAATTTATGTTAGGGAGAAAACTCCTAAATTAAATCTTGATGGTAATTATCTCTTGTATTTCCAGGGGTGGTTTTTTGTTTTTATATATTAATGAAAGGATTTAATGATTAGTTTTAATATATTTGTATGGTAATTTTATCATCTTTAGACCAAAATAAACTATAGTGTTTGAAAACCCTTTTGTGGACATGTACGAAATGGGACATAGATGGTTTAGTTTTTGATATAGTTCATTTATCATATGGTGAAAGCTGAACATCAAAGGCCAATAGGTAAGCTTAAATAATTACCCATTCTAGAATGGAACTGGAAGTGAATTAAAAATGAATTTCATGATAAGTTTTCCAAGATCATGAAAAGTGATGGATGTAATTTGGGTTATCATTGATTGAATAACTAAAGTTACACATTTTATTTTAATTAGAGATATTAAAGTAGTTATGGAACTTGGGAAGATTTATATCGTAGAAATTCATATAATTCACAAAATTCACAATATCGTTATATTTAATCATGATTTGAGTTTTTCATATCAATTCTGGTAAGTCTTATAAAATTATTTGGGTTCTCAAGTGAAGATAAGTATGGGTTATCAACCATAAACAGACTATTAATTTGAGTATATTATGTAGATTATTGATGATATTATTTATATATATATATTATTGACTTTAGTGGTGTATAATAAAATCATGTGATCTTGGTAGAGTTTTTTTATAATAGAAACTATCAAATATATATTATGATGTATCCATTTATGGCTTTATATGAAAGGTCATGTCGATCTACCTTGTATAAGATAAAATTTGGTGAGGAATATTTCTTTGGATATAGATTAGAAAAAGATACTTCTAATCAAATGAAAATTATTAGATAAATATTAGTATGTAGAAGTCATATGTTGATTATAGGTTCTATCCTGTTTTGTTTGATGTTAGAGATCATGTTTTTCTTTATCTATCACCTCGGTTGGGATATCGATGATTGGGAAAGCAAGGGAAGTTTGATCTATGGATTATTATACCATTATATAATTTTGAAAGGGTTTGATATTTTTCTTATCATTTATCATTGCATATAATGTATAGTAAAATGAATGATGTATTTTATGTGTTGAAAATATGGAAATATGAACTATATCTATATCATATATTTTAGCTTGAAGATGTAGAGTTTAATCCAGATGCATCTTTTATATATAGATCAGTCTTTGTTGTTAATTGTAGTGAGTTAAGATTACATGGAAAAGTTATTCCATGTGTATTTTTTTTATAGAATCATGGATGTGTTCAATAGGAGACTTGTGAAAGTGAAGTGAAGATTGATTCTCAATATCCGTGGTTATTTATTAGATATGATCAATGATGCTTCTTGATGATTAAAACCCTCATATTAGGTACTTTATAATGGATCTAGGATTTTGGTATCTTTTAGTTTTAGTTTTTTATTTTTTTATTTAATTTGACATATTTTTATTTAAATTTTGAGGGTTTTGAGTGAAATTAGAATAAATAAAGGGAGAGGTGGAATTTATAAAATATATAATAAAGACCATAAGGTTCCAAGTGATAGGGTACTAGGTATATGATAGAAGGTTAAATAAGAAGGTGCTTCTGGACCAACCACCAGGTGACCGGTGAAAAGTCACCATATACCCAATGTGTCAGAGATTTATTTTTTTGAATAGGGGTATTTATAGATTTTTATTATTATAGGATCTGGATTAAATAGTGTTTTTATATTTCAAGAAGGTCAGGTTTTTATCCAATACACTCTAAGAGGGGAGGGGTGAATCAGAGTGTCAACTTTCTCTTTTGATTTAAAGTATATTGTCCCCACATTGGTAATAACTCATTAAACCTATCAGGTTGTATCTCACATACACAAATCATAGAAGTGAAAAAATGAAAAATAGAATACAGTAAATTTTTACTTAGTTCACCACTAAAGGCTAGTCCAGGTTGCATATACCAACAATTTTTCAGTCATACCAAAACCCATAATGATTTATTATATTTTGTGGATTACAATTGTTCAACGATTTTCACTCTATGCAAGGTTCACTACCTTTATAATGAATTCAGGGAATTCTCAATACCTACCTATAATCACTTCCATATACTCCCATGATCTTAGTGTGTTTGATGAATTATTCCTCATTTTAACAACTCACAAGTTTCTCTTTCATCATCGTATATTTAACAAATATATTTCATCATGAATTTTAGAATATTATAATCCTCCTCAATCTTCAGAATAATCACTAGATATAGAAGTGAAAAATACTAGATCCAATAACCACCAAGTATTAAGAGCTACATGGTTTACTGTTTACCATATACTATGCTATGTGAAGCAGGATCTATGTTCTGTAGAGATACCTATACTTCACGATACAGGACTTCACAAACTAGATTTTTTATGTGGTTTATCCTTACTATGTGAATCACCAATGTTATGAGAACAACCTTTCTATGAGAATCAATAATACTATGTGAATAACCATTACTATGCGGTCGACCTGACTTCTTCGATCTTCTATTGATTTTCAGATCTTCTTAAACTTTGAATTGATGCCAAATGATGGTATTAATGAGTCATTTTATAAGAAAACCTATATAAAAAACTTGATAATCATTGAAATTCTAGTTAATACCCTTTATGAACCAGCATAAATGCTACCAGTCTATGCTTTATGGTCCTACCAAAAACACCACCTCTAACTGAAAATGATCTCAATACCACATAGGAGTTTTTAATTTATATAATTACAAGAATCAACACCTTTACATTGTAAATTAATCCACTTTCTAGCCTTAACATAAAACACTATATGGGATTATTACCTTTGTGAATCTCTAGAAATCACTACCTCTCTGAAAATGAATCTTCTTCCATTATGAACTACAATTTGAACTATGTTGTCTCCACGAACTACTATAGATGCTATGTATAAAAATTTCCTTTTTCAAAAATTATATATTATTTCACATAATTATATGTATAAAATAACCCTTTAGATCCAATCCTTCATGTTACTTTCCTGAAAACTCCATATTTTCATTCCCAACATTTTAGAAAACACTAAGAATCATCACTATTAGAAAATAGCTTTCAATATTCCATTTTCCTATAAACAATATTCCATTAGAACCCAAAAAAATTAACCAACATAGAAAGGATTCACAATAAAAACATTAAACCATAAACATCCATCACATGCCACATTTGTTCCAATATTATCCCCCTTTGAGTTTTTTGGCAATCCAAAGTGAAATTAAATTATGCATTCATTCTCCAATTTCTCTAGATAGTTATATAACAACTCATCCATTACTATAAGACTATGTGATCAATGATAAGTGTAAAAAATAGATCAAATGAGTATTCAATTCCTTGTGACATTCATAATTCTAGAAATTATTTTATCTTTATGATCATGTAGCTTTTATTCTACACACAACTTGTATTTCTCCAAGAATAGTATCTCCCCCTAACTTTCACACCATATGACTTGAATTTCAAACACTTTTTTACCCCTTTAATAGTATATCCAAAGAGAAAGAGAACCTTTTAATCATGAAAAAATGTAAATTAATATATAAAATGGGAATAGGGGGAGTTTCCAAACCCCCTCAAGATAAGGGAAATAGATAAACACCAAGGTTCAACAAATGCTTCTCAAAAATAGGATTAGATGATGGTTTAGTCATGACTTATACCACTTTTTAATTAGTTCTAACATATTCTAACATAAACATATCTTGATCAACATTTTCTTTAATGAAGTGATACCTGATTTCAATATTCTTAGTATGAGAGTGTTATACTGGGTTTTTTGTAGATCAATACCAATTTTGTTATCTTATAAAATCACCATCAGTTGCTTTGCCTCTTCACTAATATCCATAATTTGTTTCTTTATCACTAAAAGTTGAGTGAATCACTTTGTCATTAAGTGATAAGTATCCATTACAAATCACATTAAGGCTATGTGAGAACTAGTAAGAAGGAACCACCACTCATGGATTTTCAATCCACCACATCACCAGCCCATTTGGTGTCATAAAATGCTAAAAATTCATGATTCTTTCATATATAAAAGATAAAGCCAAATGCGAGAGTACCATAGATATAACTCATAATTTTTTTAACTACCAATAGATTATCTTCCTTCGTATTACTCCAGAAACAAGTCTCTAAACATGTTTCAAAGACAATATCTGGCCATGTTGCAGTCAAAAAAATAATCTTCTAATTATCTTATTATACAATATGGTATCCATAGAGATTTCATCCTCAAGATTTCCAAGATTTGTTCCAACCATGATTAGAGTTTACTTTATTTTATAATCTTGAATTTTAAACTTCTTCAGTAAATATCTTATATATTTTTTCCAATATATGAAATTGTATTACTTATTTTATATCACTTATAACATCATAAAGTATGTGATCTTTCCAATCATATATATTTCAAATTACAATTTCATGTGATTATAAAATTCTACAATTTTTTTTGATTTTCTTCCCCCAAAAAAAGATATCATCCACATAAACAAGCAACATAATCTAGTCTTCCTTGGATGTCTTCACATAGAGATTCTAGTCAAAATTTAACTTTTAAATTTTAGTTTTTTTAAATATGATTCCAATAGAGTATACCATAATCTTGGTGCCTAATTTAGACTATTAGATATTTCTTCAATATAAAAACCTTTTTTCCATCATTTCTAATTTTAAATCCCATTTTTTGTTCAATGTAAACTTATTCTAGAAGAATTACATTTAAGAATGTTTTTTTGAAATCCATCTGATAAAATTTATATCATATTTGAATTTTTATAGCCAGAAAAACCATGATTGACTATACATGAGTTACTAGAGAAAAAAATTTTAAACTTCAATGGATTTAATTTGTGAATGGCCTTTACAAACCAAGTGTGCCTTGTTAATGATCATATTACCATGATTATCAAAAAATTTCTTTAATATAGTATCTATTCTAATAACATTGTGATTTTCTTACCTTTCAACAAGCTAACAAGTCCATTTTTTACAAACCCGATCTAATTCTTAATTCATGGATTTAATACATGACTTATATTTCACTAATTCCTCAAATGAGGTTAGATTTATTATAGGAAATAAAGAAGCATGCTCTATATTCTTTATCCTCCTTATTTAAGTTGGAACATATCAATCCCTAATAATTTAAGATAAATAAACCTATACTATTATATTTCTTCTTTGTGGTGAAAGATGAATTTCTTTAATAATAGTTTGCTCCTCTGATTCAGCCTCTAAATATTTATCATATGGGGATTTCTAAACATTTGGTGAATCTTATACTATATCAGTATTCGCACCAATCTCATGTTTATATTCATCTTATTCTTCACCAAACACACTAGAAATTATATTTATAGTGTTACTAATAACATTATACTCAATGATATTAATATCATTACCCTCTAAAAAATCTTCTCCTATTTTTATAGCATGTTTTAGGCCTTACTTTCCATAGAGAATACAAGAAATACTCCTTCATCTATTTCATCTTCATACTTTCTCTGGTTTCCTTCATTGTTTCTGATATAACATTGGGTTCTAAAAATATTAAATTGCTTTATTAAAGGATTCCTCCCATTCCAAATTTCATACAGTTTCCTATCTTCTCTTAGACTTAGCACTCTCTAGTTTTGAGTGTAAACTACAACTTGAATAGCCTCTTTTCATTAGTGATGAAAAAACTACTCTTAATCAGAATAGTTTTAGCCATATTATTCACATGTATATTTCTTCATTAAACAAACTCATTTTTTGGGGGGTTCTAACTGGATAAACCTCATGTTTAATACCATCATTCTTGATATAGCTATCAAACTCAATGGATGAGCACTATTTTCAATTCTCAAATTGAAGAATTTTAATAGTGTGCTTTGTCTCATTTTTAACTCTACCTAAATCTCCCTTTATACAACCCATGACCTCTCAATTTATTTACATGAACATTAAATGTTCCATTTTGATGTATTCGTTAATAAATATAATGGAATATATTTCTCCAAATTTTCTAGAAATTTTCATTAGACCACATACATCAGTGTAAAGTAGATCGAGCAGAATCGATGCCCTTCTATTCTTTGATTGATATTGATTTTAGACCGTTTATCTCCACATATAATTATCACACATAATATCATGATCATATTTAAAAAATTTAAGATATATTTTAAAATTTATCTTATATAAGTTTTCCATTATTTGTTGGTGAAAGTGTATAATCCTCTGATTCCACAAGTTGTTCTCTTATTCAACTATCAGATGACAAGTGTTCTCTTTATTTCCCTCTTGGTACTGATAATTGTTAGTCATCCATAATTTAATTATAGAGTTTCAAAATTTTCCTTTAATTATGCATCCATTTATATTTAATGCGACTTCAAGTCCTAAGTCATATATTTTCCTTACACTCAATATTTTTTTTTCAATACATCCACATATAGAACTTCTATTCAATTTTGTTCATTTCTACCTAACTAAGTATTTACACTACCATAAAGAATCATAATTTCAATGTTTATTTTTCTTCAATAAATATTAGATTAATAGAATTTTATACATATAAAATTAAACTAAAAAAAGTGTGATATGTTAAAATAAAATTTTATCGTTATAATATATCCATTAAATTAGTGGGTACAAAAGGATGTAACCATATTAGAAAATATGTTGAGGAAATAAATATCATATATTATTAGAATTATTCCTTATGAATATCATTTATCTAAGATTGGGAAGGAGGTAGATTATCTAGGGCTTTATCTATACCAACCCCAAGTTGAACACAAATAATTATAGTATGAGATAAATCATATACAAGAGAAATTCAAGCTTTTGCAAATTGTTAAATATTTATATTAGTGGAATCACCACCCTCAACTACCACTAAATCATACCATATGTTTATATATTATGAAAATATATTAAAGAGATATTTAACTAGAAATTAAGATGATATAAACTTGTAATTGTTAATTTAATAAGCTATTTATCATATTTATTTTATATATTTCTCATTTTCACTCTAAAATAAAAAAAATAGTTTCTATAAAAATAGTTTTTTATATTTCATATTTACAAATTAAATTTAAAATTTTTAAATTTTAATTTAATTAAATGAAATTTATTTTAAAATTAATCATTTTAACATACCCTTAGGGTGAACTTCTGACTTTTTTTTCAAAAATAATTTATTTTTAAGTGAATATTGAAAAATATAGTTTTTTAACAAAATTGTAAATTTTATGACTTCATAAGAAAAACCTATAAGTGTATAAAACATTTTAATTGGTAAAATATTTATTTAACTAGTAAAAATATACATTTTAAAAATATTTTATTCAATTTATAAAACCTTTGATTAACATTTTAGGAACTTGAGTAGTATTTTCTATTAAAAACTATTTTTGGCATTTTATTTTAATTAAAAATATTTTGGTTAAATTTGGTTTTGGATTGATTTAAAATATATATAAAAATTATTTTTTTATAATAAACCAATTTATATCATAAAAATAAAATACATGGATAATTTTAACCTACGCATAAATTATAAGCATAAAAATACACATTTTCAAAAAATGGGTTTTTACATGTTACATAAGCTAATGTTAAAATTAATTTTTCTTACACATATAAATTCAATCTAATAAAATGAATTTTATATTTTTAATTATTATTTAAAAATTATTTAATAATGTTCATTTATTTTTAGGCATAAAAATGATCTAATTGAGTAAATAAAGTTACCAAAATAAAACCAAAAATGGTAAAAGTGAAAATTAAATGAGTAAATGAGTTAAAAATATTTAAAACATGTTTTAAAATGAATTTTTGAGGTATTTTAGACATTATATCATCCCCCATTCCATTATTTTCTATTTTTTTGGGCCACTTAACATGTTTAAAATGTGATCCTTTATATTAAGTAATTATAATTATAAAAATGGAATTCTCACCACTTATAAAAGGATCCTCTCACCACCCCTTCAAGACAACTAAAAAAATTTGGTTTCTTATTGAAACTCTTAAAATTTCCTTACTATATAATCCTATGTCACTCTAATAATATTTTTTTCATAATAGACTATCCAAATTCTCCCATTTCTGATAAGAACTTAAAGAGAAAGTTAAAATCTCAAAGTACTTCTCACTCTCTAGTATTTTTTTGTCTATATATTTTTTATTTAAACATAAATTACCCATTATGAGATGATAGAATAATTATTAAAAATCTTATAAAAAATTATGTTTATGGTATACACATTTTCTTCCTTTTACCCTCTTCCCTTAAGAAAATAGAAAATTAAAATCGTGTGTATGTGTGGACTACTACCTCCATGAAGCAATGTGTTTAATTTTCCTTCACCACCTAACAAGGTTGTTACAAAAGGGTAATTTAGTAAAAATAGTATGATATAGATATAATTTTTATAATTATTAAATGATAAACCATATTTTTTCTTTTCCTTATTCTATGGAAAATGAAATCATTATCCATACATACATACAAACTACCGCCTCCAAAGAATGATTCATTCCATTTTTCATTAACACCATTAACATAGGGTTATAAGAATGAGTTTAATGTATAAATATTATTTCTATGAAATTATAAATGTTTTATTAATTCAAATCCCACAACCTGGTAATAATATAAGCAACAAATATCATTGTAAATTCAACCGTTTAAAATGAGTGTACTAAGAGTAAAAACTATTTTTTATATTGTGTAATATTTTTGTATAAATAACCTACTATTTTAATACTTTTAATTTTGATATATCACACTAATAAATACTAAATAATATCATTATTCTTTTGTTATAGTGATATAACAACTAAACCACTTTATAATCATCTATTAAATTATGGTACGTTCATGTTTGGGTCAGTTTGACCACCCACTTAAACAATGCTATAAAATAATATCATAGAATACTATGAAAAATTGACTAATAATAATATATTATATAAAAATAAAATGATGTTTTTATTTTATATCTATAATTTTAATACTAAAATTAAACTCATTCAGTAAGATACCACCGCTCGTTTGTAAAAAATCACTGAAACATGCTCATCGTTGAGTTCATTTTCAATAATAATAATCAAAACCTCCATAGAATGAAAGTATATATTTATAAATAATTATTAATAACAAATTATATTAACTTGAATGATATCTTAATGATGAACTTTGGGAGAATAATGAATACCAACAATATTATTCTTAATTAATATAATAATGTTTTTTATATAGTTTATTAGAGTGTGTTTGATGAAATTGAGATAAAAGGTGAGGGTTTTTGTCTCTATCATACTTTATTGAGTCATGCTTTGATATTATACATTAAAATTATATTTTATAGTGTAACTAATAAAATTTAAATTCTAATATCTTAAATTATTTTTTATCTCTGAATTTATACTTACATTCATTATCTTCTTTACTTTGGACTATGATTGATATATTCCTAAAATATAAGGCATTTTCATAACTCGATCCGCTTTCTTGAGTAATAATGTTTCAATTTGAATTTCTTATTTTATTTAATATGGTATACCCTATTTTTATCTTGGTAGATCTATTATTATTCTGATAATCCTTATTTATAAATCCAATTCTTTTTTAAAATTATATTATGTAAATAATAGTTCGCATCCTCTTAAATAATAGTTTATCACCCACACCCATTTTTTCCTCTTCCCATCAATGTTTTAATATCTTATTTTGAAACCATATTATGTATTATATCTTGTGAATATCATATTTTCATTTAACTATTTTCAAATTAAAGTTCTATTACCCCTTTTTATTATTTGGGTTTTCAACCAATGTATTTTTTTAAGTATCAAAATATTTTTTCCTTCCATGATCAAATGTTTTATCTTCTAAAACACATTTCCATTAGATACCTTTATATATTTTTAAATGATGAATTATTGGATATTCTTTTCAAATTAAAATTATTTAAATTTTTCACTTTAATATTTTGTAAAGGACTTTCAAAATTGACCTATAATATTTTCATTTACAATAATGTTAAAAACTTTTTCTAAAACTCTTTTACAATTTCTATTTAATTTTAATTTTAATTTTAAAAAAGTATTTACCTTCTTGGGATTATTGTTTCATGATTTACCCCCTATATAAATTTATTATTTGAGGTATTAGACTCATTGTATCAAACAATTCAATTATTCATCCCTTATTTTGTGATACCTTCTAAAGATTTATTTTCGAAATGGTGTTTTTTCATCTATGTTAACATCCTTATAAGTTTCTTTTATTAAATAGGGATAATTTATTTTTTAACCATTGAATTTATTTCTATTAATGGTTTATAGTCATGATTTTTGGAAATAATCATGAAACCCATTTCATTATCAAGTTAATAATTCTTAAATGAATTTATATATGTTTTTCTATGTGGTATACTTGTTCATGTACATAATATAATGAGACAGGTGGGGAAAAAAGTATATATCCCTATAATGCATTGAATAATGTTATCATCTCATGAAATATCATGTATGGTTCATGGGTGATTAGACTAAGTACACTATGTTAGATGATGAGTGGGCTCAAAATTATATGGCCCTCCAATACATTTAGTAAAGCTCTATATCTCATGATATGTTATATATGGTATTTGAGAGTAGACCTAATCCACTATGGGACTTTGTCCACTATGTGATGGTGGTATTGGGAGGTTACTTTTATTGATTCTAATAATTTCATGCATTATGTTGTGGTCATAATCTTATGATTCCAAGATCCTTTTAAATCGGTTTCTTTATGATAAAGACTTATGCTATAATTATTAGCTTACGATCTATGTTTTATTTGGTAGGAATTCCATATATTATGTTCACATTCTATGTTTTCACTCCCATGCCCATATGATCATTTTATTCTCACTTATGATCTTTTATATTTATCTCTTATGCTTACCCTTGTTGAGCAATTGATCACACCCCTTCTTATGTTTACATTTTCACTGATAATGAAAAAAAATAAATATATATGTTATGTAAAGAAGATTATTTTGTATAAAAAAATTGTGGGAGATGTTGAAGACTGATTATAGTTTAACCAGTTATTAGTATAGTAAAAAATTTCCTTTAGATTAGAAAGACAAGGGTTTTTATTAGCTAAAGGTTTTTTCTTCCCTAATTATTATGAAGACACTAGAACTTTTGATTCTCATGTTTTATTCATTAAGTAATTTTATATATAAAATAATGTAATTCCACATGCAAGGGGATTGGGTCTCTATAGTTGGTATGAAAGTAGGGTATAATTATTTTTAGAGAATAGGATAAGCGAACATTATAGAAAACCCTAGGAATAAGTGTAAGTATAGGATAACATCTTGAAGTTTTAGTAAAATAGATGTTTTATAGTTATCATAGAAAAAACATACCTTTCTGGATAATACGAGTGGATACAAGCTATAGAACATATGTACATAGGGATAATAACCCTGAAAATGGCATGTTGGGAATCAACTCAATCACCACCTAGTGCATGATAAAGAGGCCTAATTATATACATGGTTTGATAATACTAGGGGCTTTTCTTTGGTGGATCACATTATCTTTATAATATGTTATAGAGAATTTATTTTGATAAGTAGTTAGGATAATAAGTATGAGAGATCCCAACCTAAAGAAACATAGATTAAACCAAGTGTGATTTAGGATTGAACTAAAATCTAATGTGATGGTTTCAAAGAGTATGACATTTCGAGGTTGATTTTTTCATGAGATATTTTAAATAATTAAATTATGATGTTAATTATTAATAACTCATGTTAACCTATTCTAGTTTTAGTAATGAATGAAAACTGGAGTAACTAACTTAACGATGGGTTCCATGCAACATGTGAATATTTTCCCAATGAGAAACCAAATGGTGTAGGATCTAGAATAAGAAATATTATGATTATGACAAACCATTTATAAAGAATTATGATTAACAACATGGACTTATTTGAGTTTCCAAACACACCAAAGAAATTATGGTTGGAGTCTTGTGGAATTTTAGGTGACGAAGATGATGGAGGAAAGAATATTCAATCTTCTTTATGTAAAAAATGTTAGAAAATAAACCTAGTGTAATGTCTCAAAAGAACTATAAGATGGTTATCCTGTGATAAAGAAGGGTATCAAGCAGAAATATGTCAAGGAAAATTAGTAGTTTAGTTAACATGATGGGGGAAAATAATATTCTTCTTAAGTATTCACTAGCAATTTGGGGTTTTAGATGTGAGTAATTTTGGAACTATTCAAACAAGTGCACTAATCTAAGAGAATAAGATAGAAATCAACACCAAAAACTTTTAAGGACATGGGAACAAGGGAAATCCTATGCAACCACAACTAATGATGTATGTTCTTAAAATAATTTAGACTGAGGAATATTGATCATCAACTCATGAATTGTGAAGTGTTCTATTTGTATCCTATTCTACCCAATTGGTTGTATCTATAATGTTTACTAAGTACATAAAATTTTCACCTTGATGAAATAATTTTGATTTATTAATAACATACTTTAGTGGTATGGTTATTATATCTCAAGTAAATAACTCCTCTATAATATATTATTTTAGTAATATGTTTCCCATAAAATCCCTTTATCCTTTATTTAGTCAAATTTGATTCCATATTAAGAAGGGATTAGACCTCTATATATAGAGACCATGATAATTTCCAAGATTGTAAAAACAAATTTAAAATCCTAAATCAACCCATGATCACCTATTGGTGAAAGGTTTATTACATTTTCCCTTTAAATCATTACTTCCATTATATTGGGGTATTCAGAACAAATGGTTAGAGAAAAAGTTCAACTTTAGTTATATCCCTATTATAAGGTGAAAATGAGTTCACTAGTCAAACTTATGATAGTGTGGATGAAACCTCACTATGAATAAAATATTAATCCATTTCTATATTTTATATACCCTTATCTATTTTCATTAGTGAGTAGAAATTAGAATTATGAGGAGTCGTTTTTTGAGGTGGGAGATTGTAACGACCCGAAATTCCACTTAGTATTTTCCTTAAATAAATATTATGTTAATAGTTTGTTCTATATGAAAAACTAAACTAAAATGGAATTTTGATCTATTAAAATAAAATTTTACTATTATAATAATGTTTTTAAATTAGCAGGTTTAAAAGGATGTAACCATATTACAAAATATATGAATAAAATAAGTTGAAACGAGTAGTGGATGTATCCCTTATGAAACTCAATTATATAATGTTTTTAAGGAGGTATATTCTCTAGGGTTTTTTATAGAATATTTCTAAGTTAAACTCAAAAAAATATTGTATGATTTAAATCAAGTTTCATAGAAATTAAAACTTGTCAAAATTTCCATGAAATCTATGTAAGTAGAATCACTGCCCTCGACTACCACCATTGTGTAACTTATACTTAGATCTAATGAAAATATCTTAAGGGGATATTTAACAGTAAATTAGAATGATATAAACATGTAATTATTAATTTAACATGATATTTATTACGTTTATTTTACATATTTTTCATTTTGACTCATAAAGAAAATGAATGTTTATTTTTCAATAAAAATATATTTTTTATTTCATACATAAAAGATAAATTTAAAAAAAAATTAACTTTAATTTGATTAAATTAACTTATTTTTAAAATTAATCACATCAATATAATCATAGAGTGAATTTTTGATATTTTTCTAAAATAATTGATTTTTATATGAATTGTGAAAAATGTAATTATTACCAAAACTGTAAATTTTATGAATTTAAAATAAAGGCCAAAAAGTGTTTAAAAATTTTTAATTGGTAAAATATATATTTAATAGGTAAAACTATACATATTAAGAATATTTTTTAAAATTTAGAAAACATATCATTAACATTTTAGGAACTTAAATAATATTTTCCAATAAAAATTGTGTTTGGTCTTTTCTTTTAATTAAATAATATTTTGGTAAATTTTGGTTATGGATTGATTTGAAAGAATATTTTATTTTATTTTTTTATAATAAACCAATTTATATCATGAAAATAAAATGTATGGATAATTAACCCTGTACATAAATTTTAATATTAAAAATACATGTTTTCTAAAAAGAGGTTTTTATGTGTTACATGTGATAATGTTAAAATTAATTTTTCTTATACATATAAATTTTATCTAATAAAATTAATTTCATATTTTGAATTAGTAGGTACAAATTATGTAATAATTTCCATTTTTTAAGGCATAAAAAACAATTTACTTAGGTAAAAACTAGTTACCACGGTAAAACCAAAAATGGTAAAAGTTATAACTTTAAGAGTAAAGACCTTAAAAGCATGTTTAAAATGAATTTTTTAGGTATTAATACCCTCATATAATTACCCAATACATTATTTATCATTTTTTATCCACTTGAAATTTTTAACATGTGATCGCTTTATATTAAGTGATTATAATTACAAAAAAATATCATTCTCATCGCTTATAAATGGGGCCTCTCAGCACCCCTTAAAGACCACTAAAAAACATGATTTTACCTTTAAAATTTTCCCTTAATACTTACCATATAATCATATTTCACCCTAAAAATCTTCTGGTTATAATATATTTACCAAATTCCCCCATTTCCAAGAAGAACTTCAAGATAATGTTCAAAATCTCAAAGTACTTCTCACTCTCTATTCTTTTTTTCATATCTATATTTTTCCTTGAAACATACATTACACATTATAAAATTATAAAATAAGAATTATATATATAATCTAATATTTTATGTTTATGATATACACATTATCTACCCTTTCCCTTCTTAAGAAAAGAAAAAACATCCATCGTGTGTATATGTGGATTACCACCACCACGAAGCAACATGTTTCAATTTACTTCACCACATAACATGGATGATATAAAAGGAGAATTTAGTATATAATTATATATATATATATATATATAATTTTTAATTTTATTAAATTATAAATCATATTACTCCTATATAGAAAATGAAATCATCATCCATGCATATGTTCGGACTACCGCCTCCATAGAATGATGCATTCCATTTGTCAATATCACCTTTAAATGATGGTTTTAAGAATGGTTTAAAAGCATAAATATTATGTTTATGAAATTATTAAGTTTATGGTAAGTCAAATTTTACAATCTCGTGATAATATAAGAAACATTGATTGTTTTAAATTCAATCATTTAAAACAAGTTTACTAAGAGGGAAAACAGTTTATTAATACTATGAAATAGTTTTGTATCCATTACCTATTATTATAATAATATTTAATTTGGATATACGACAAAAATAAACACTAAATAAGTTCATTATTATTCTTTTATAGTTATATTACAACTAAATCACTTCATAATCATCCATTAAATTATGGTACATTCGTGTCAGATCAGTTTGACCACCTACTTGAACAATGTTGAAAAATAATATCATGGATGAATATGAGAACATTAATAATGATAATATAGAATATAAATAATTAAATAATGTTTTTATTTTGGTTATTTAATTTAAATACTAAAATTAAACTCATTCACTAAGATGCCACCGCTTGTTTGCTAAAAATCATTGAAACATGCTAATCGTTGAGTTCATCTTCAATGATCATAAATGAAATCCCCATAGAATGAAATTATATATTTATACATAATTATAAATAAAAAATTCTAGTTCCTTTAATGATATCATAATGATTTATTTTTTGATAATAATGAATAATGACAACACTATCACGAAACTAGTTCAAAATAATCAAGATTACTCACACCAAATATTGAAAATAGAGGATAAATGATTAATATAAACATAAATAATGATTATAATTTAGTAAAATAAATGATAATAGTTATGAATAAGATTCTAAAATAATTAATTAATATATTTATGTTATTTATATAGAATTTTATAGTGTGTTAGAGGAAATCAAGATAAAGGGTAAGGGTTTTCATCTCTATCATCTTTCATTGAGGAATGTTTTAATATTATGCATCAATATTATTTTGTGTGGTGTAACTAAAACCCCTTTACTTATAATATCTTAAATTATTTTTGATATTTTAATCTTAACTTACATTTATTATATTCCTTGAATTGTACTATGATTGATATATAATGGTTTTTCATAACTCAATATGCTTTCTTAAGTTATAATGATTCTCCTTGAGACTCATCTTTAATTTCATATGGTATAATCTATTTATATCTTGGGAGATAAATTTTTATTTAAATATTATTTATTTATGAATTATATTCCTTCTTGAAAATTAAATTATGCAAAGAATAATTCACATCCTCCAATATGACAGTTTATCACCCATGTCTATGTTTTCTTCTTTCTACTAATGGTTTCCTTTCCTATTTTGAAACCCAAATTTGTATTAAATATTGTGACTATTATATTTTCCTTTAAAAATATTAATAAGTTTGTTATATTAAATCTTTAACTTATGTGGGTAGTAAACCAATGTATTCTCTAAAAACTATCAAAAATGTTTTTCCTTCCATAATCAAATGTTTTATCTTCCAGATATCATTTCCATCAGATATATTTATATGTTTTTCAATGATCTATTATTGGATTTTTTTCAAATTAAATGCTTTTAAATTTTCCACTTAAATATTTTGTAATTTAATTTTTAAATTGACCCATAATATTGTCTTTTATGACAATGTTAAAAACATTTTTAAAACCTCTTTTACAATTTCTCATCCATTTTTCTTTTCATTTTAAAAAAAGATTTACCTTCATATAATTCATGTTTAATGATTTAAACATTATTTAAATTTATCCTTTGGGGATTATACTCATTGTATTAAACAATCCAATTCTTGATCCCTTCTTATGTGGTGTTTTTTGAAGAATTCTTTTTGCAAGGGTGTTTTTCATCTGTGTCAGCATCCTTATAAGTTTCTTTTTGTTAACTAGGGATATATTTTTTCAACTATCCACCTTATTTCACAAGAAGGTTTATGGTTTTTTTAAATAATCATGAAAATAATTTATTTTTAAGGTTAATTATGATTTGATGAATTTATGTATGTTTTTCTATATTTCATGCTTATGTATGTGTATAATATGATGTGGTTGGTGGGTCCAGAATTATATAGCCCTCCAATGCATTGGGTAATGTTTCCATGTCATGAGATACCATGTATGGTTCATGGATGGTTATACTAATAACACTATGTTATGTGATGGTTGGGACCATAATTATATATCCCTCTAATTAATTGGGTAAAGATTTATATCTCATGAGATGTTATGTATAGGATTAGGTAATGAACCTAATACACTATGGGAATTTTTCCACTATGTGGTGATGGTCTTGGGAGTGAAACTTGACATATGATAATGATTTCATGTTTTATGTTTTTTTCACAATATTATCATGCCCATAACACCATAATATATTAAAATAAGAACATTACATTTGATAGCATATATGACATGCAACACCGAGCTTAAACGACCCACAAAATATTATTATTTAAATATTATTGTTATAAACTAGTCGTTAAATTAGAGGATATGAATAGAATTAATTAATTTATAAAATAAATATATAATTACAAATCAATATAAATTTATTAATAAATTATAATTAAATAATCACTCAGCTTTTAGAAAAGTTGTTTTATGTTTTAAAAATATGTTTTCTTAAAAAATGATTTTTATTACTTTTGTGAGAGAATATTATAATTAATTTATAGAAAGTATTTAACGAGTATTTTATAAAAAAATGATATTATTTTTTAAATAATTATATTAAAAATCATGGATTTAAATTTTGGAATTTTCTGGAAATGACTGATTTTTTAGTGAATAGTGAAAATTACCAATTTTTAAAATACTATCATTTATTTTCATTAAATCAAGTAATTTAAAAGTATCATTTTATTTTGGATTTTATATTAAATTTTAATATGAAAATTTTGATTTATAATAAATTAATTTAATTTTAATCATCAATTTTAATGATTTTGGTATAAGTTTAATTTTATGTTTAAAAACATAGTTTTCTGAAAACTATTTTTTAAGTGAATAAAGTTTATCCAAGTTAATTAAGTAAAATAACCCCTAATAAAGAAATATTTAAATTAAATTTATATATTATATATCTGTTTATATTAATTAGGAATCAAATAATTATTATTTCTTATCATAGATTTAATATAAGATCATATTATACTTGAAAATACATTTATTGAAAAACATTTTTCAAAATGTTTTATAGGTTTATTTTTAAATGAAATTATTCTAATTATATGAATTTAATTTGATAAAAATTATTAAATATTTGTAATAATAATAATTAATATTAGTTAATATGTTGAACTTTTTTTTGTCATAATAAATAGTTAGAACAGCAAAAAAATAATTATCATGGTTAAAGTTAAAACTTGGTTCTTCATATTCTATATGCTTTTGTTAAAATTAAATTTCCAAGTAGGTAGTAATTTTATTTGATAAATTTTATTTAATATTTATAATCATTGGGTCCAAATTAAATAATAATTATCATTTTATTTTTCATCTTAAAAGATAAATTACCTAGGTAAAAAAACTAGTTACTATGGTGAAAACTAAAATGATAAAAGTGAGTAACCTTATTGGTAAACGGAATAAAAAGTTTAAAACATGTTTATTTCTTAATTCTAGAGGTTTTTATTAACCTTATATTCCCTATAATATATTAGTTTTCAATTTTTGAGGTATTTGGCTTGTGAGTGACTGCCCATTATTGAATAGTTTTTGGTATTTACAAAAAAATGCCACTCCTTTTAACTTACAAAAGACCACCTCCTCTCCTTGTTTATTAAGAATTAAAAAAAATTGGTTTAGAAAATCACTACCAAAAAACATTCCTTACTTATCCATATCCTAGAATCATTTTTTTATTATAAAACCCTCATAGGAAGGCTTTTGGTGCAAACCTAAAGAGGTTTTCCAAAGAAGAAGTATCATTCTTAGCCGAGTGTTTTTGTTTTATTTTTTCTTCCACCTACTTAAAATATTATTCAACCATGCTGATATAATAAAATCAGTATATACCATATACTGAAATTTTATTATGTTAATTTCATAGCCTACATCCATCTCATCTTCCATGGAATGGGAAAAGAAACCATCATTTGGGTGTACGGTAGACTACCGCCTCGCAAACCGATGTAATTCCTTTTCCATCATCGCCTCTTATGGAAATTTATAATAATGAATTTAATATATATTTATTATATTCATGAAATATTTAACATTCTATAAAATTAATATATCATATACTTTATTACCTTTCTATTCATTAAAATATGATAATTTCATTTGTGCGTACGTGTGGATTACTACCTCCACGAAGCGATGTGATTCATTTTTCATTATCACATCACATGGATGGTAAATATAAGTTTATTTAAAGAAATAATATGATATTTATTATATAATTATCATTATATAAATCAAAAATAACACTTACCTTATTTTCATCATGATCATTGAAAAATGGAAATGTTACTCATGTGTATGTATGGTCTACCATCTCCATGATTGCAATGTATTTCATTTTTCATAACCTTATTTCATGGATGGTTTTAAAAGAATAATTTATGTATATAAATGATAATTATGTCATTATTATTATTCTAGATATGATTATATAATAATATCTTTTACCTTATTCAACTTACCAATGTGATTTTGGATATATAAATTGAATATCGTTAAGACATCTGACATGAACCTAAATGATTAAGAAATTGAATATAGCATGATAATAAATAGAATAAAAATAATAATAAACTTGAAAATATTCTTAATAAAGTAAATAATTAACATATGTTTATTATTCAATAATATTAATAACATATGTGATGAGTTGAACTCGAGATAAGGGGATTTTCTTTAAAAACCTCTTTCAAAGTTTCTCTTCCAACTCATTTCTTCCATGTATATATTATTATAAATGTTTCAAGAAAATTTTTATTTATGATTAAATTAATGATAAAGGTAGTTTTTTACCATATTTTAATTTCTTTATAATTTTTTTAAAAAATAATCTTTTTTAGGTTTTATGTAAGGAACAAATTACTTTAAAAACCTTATTTTAAAGGTTTTAAAGATTTATTTTATAAATATTTCCCTTCTATGTACACATTCTTAAAATTATTTAATTAATGTATTTAAATGTAAATAAATTAATTATAAATTAAATTTTATTTATATTTTTAATTTCCTTCAAAGGTTTTTTGAAACACATTTTTTATGTATTTTATAAGGAATATTTTGAGTTTCTTTATAAAAGATAAAAGTAATTTTTTATTTTAAAGCACTCCCCATAAATGGATTTTCTCACCCTCTTAACCATTATTTTATATTTTTATTTCTTTATAATAATTATTTTTTTATTCAAAAAAAATATCATTTACTTTTTTCTAATTATTTTCATAAAAGAGTTTTAAATGGAATGGATATTTTTTATAACTAGAAATGTTTTTATTATGGCTATAAGGGGTCTCTCTAAACCACCCTTTTTAGTTTATGACCATTATTTATCTAAATCATTTTATCTCTCAATTTAATGTTTTTTAGTGAGTATAAATTATATATATATGTATCTCATATATAAACCTAGCTTATTATCCCTCGCGTTTATGGGTAAATACAAGCCTTGTGTTCATTTTTCAAATTCCTTTATTAGTAAATTTCTTTTGATTATGATATGTGGAAAGATTATGTAACCTATTTTATTTCCATGGTTAATTCTTATGTTTATTAATTGTTATTGATTTTATTTTTATAGAACACATAATCATGAACATGTTATGATGGTTGTTCCTATATAGCACTATAATTTATTGGGTAAATTTTTTTTCTCATGAGACATTATGTATGGGATTGGGGAGTAAAACTAATCCGCCAAGGGACTATATCTACAATGTGATGTTGTCTTGGTAGTTTTCCATGGAATATGTTTATGTCATTTTTTATGTTGCTTTCACATTTTATATATATCCATGATCTTATTATAACATTTTCTTATGTCATTCTCCCATGTGATTACTTATGAGCTTATGTTTAAAGGAAGGTATTTTCTACTTCTTAAGGGTGAAATGTATAGCTTTTAGAAACGTTTTTATGAATTTTTCATGATTTAAAAGAAGCCTTTATAAATTTTATTTTACCTTTAATACTTATTAATATTTTTTTATGAAAATATTTGGAATGTTAAATTGATTTCTTGGGTAAGAAAATGTTTATTTTAAGGCCAGACATTATTTTGAAAATTGTAATTTTTTATGATTGTTCATGGGCTGATGATTTTTTTCCCGTTACTGAGATTTTTCTTCACTCATACCACATTTTAAAATGTTTTTCATATTATTTTAAGTATGAATATTGATAACGATGATATCAAGATAAAAATTGTGAATATGTGTCATGAAAATAAAACTTATTGTATCTTAAAAGTTTTTTTGTGGGGGAAATGGATACTAAGTTGAAGTTTCCACATTTTAATGTAATATTTATTTATGTAAGGGTGATGAACTAATTATATAAAACTATAAACCTAAAAGATATTTAGGAATTAAAGAAAATTAATCTCTTTATAAATACACTATATTAGGTAATGTTTAAGTTCGGGTATTTATAGTTAGTATCAGAGCTGGGTTTAGACAACTTTGAAGATTAAGAGTTTTTTATGAGAAGTTATCTTAAGGGTTATAGATACCACTATGGTTTTGTGATTTTAAGGTTAAAAATAATTTAAAAGTATTAGAAACGCCTTTTAGTTTTTAATTTATGGTATTTTAAGGTAATTAATGATATTTTTTGGAGACTTTTTGTTAGGTTGAGGTATATGTAACTCTTAAGTTTAACATGAATTATTATTTGACAAACAATTCATTTACATTTTTAGACATAAGTTTAAATGTATTGATAAAATTTTGGGTTTATATTTTATTTTATATTGAGTTAATTATGTAACATATGTTTTATCATATAGATAACCCTGGGAGTGAAAATTTATTTGGTGATTAAGTGAAGTTCTGAATAAGATCACTATATTTTTTTTGGGGGAACATTATATAATTAAGGTAAATGGGATCTTATGGGATTCTATTTTAGGATTAATGGTTTAATTATCTTTTGTAATAATATATTATTTTAATGGGTCCTTATATTTATTTGAGTAATTTATGGAAATGATTATCATATTTTGGAGATTAAATGATTAGATCATATAAATTTTTGGGTATATTGCTTTTTGAGTGACTAATGTTGAATGGATCTAAATGTTAAATTTATCTTGAAATAATATGTGATCAATCATTATAATCTTTGGTATTAAATCTTAGTTGTATATATTTTGAATAATTTAAGTATAGTTATTTATAGAATAATTTAGTTTGAAATTTGATTATTATTGTTCCATTTCGAAGATTAATATATTATTTATTAGTATGAAGGATTATTTATTTTGGGAATTATCATGTCTCATGCTAACATTTTGGGTTTTGGATAATTTATAAATATAGGAGTAATTGGTTTTTATCCTTTTTCTGATCATATGATTCAATGTAAGTTGATTTACTTCCTTAGGAATAAAAAATCATCTTGAATAATTAGAGTTTGGAATTAAAGATGAGATTGTGGTGTAAATTGATTAAAGGATGAATTTATACTTGTAAGGTAATATTATTTATTAATTTTATCATTATATATGGTAAATTAATTCCTAAAATTTAGTAAAAATTTATTGAAACAAAAATGTTACCATATTACCTTTATTTATGATGAATTTATGGTTCTTTTCACACCTCATTAATTCACAGTTATTAACTTTCTCTTAATCATTCACCTTATTGTGATCAATGATCTCTATTAATATCCCAAATTATTTGGAAATTATATTTCACCTCTATGTACATATTTTCACTTCTCACTAATGTTCACCTATTTGAAAACATAGTTATTTATTATTCAAGATGACCCTTGTATTTATTTTTCCAACTTTTCAAGAGGATGTTTTATTAAATCTTTTTATGATGTGAGATTTCAACAAATGTATTTTTATATGTAAAAACCTTGATTAATGGGGTAAAGTATAAATTTTTAGGATGAAATTTATTAAAGGGGCTAAGAATGTAACACCCAGATATTTTAAAATAAGAACATTATATTTGATATCATACATAACACGCAACACCCAGCTTAAAAAATCATAAAATATTATTATTTAAATATGACCATTATAAACTAAATATTTAATTGAATTGTATTAATAGGATTAACTAATTTATGAATTATTTATATAATACCAACTCAATGTCAATTTATTGATAAATTATTACTAAATAATCACTCAACTTTTAGTAAAGTCTTTTTATTATTCAAAAATATATTTTCTTCAAAAATATTTTTATTGATTTTTGGGAGTGAATATTATAATTAATTTATGTAAATTATAGAAATTTTATTTTGTTAAAATTATATCATTTTTAACTTAGGGTTAATTTTTTGTATTTCTCTGAAATGTTTTATTTTTAGTGAATAGTGAAAATTATTGATTTTTCAAATACTATCATTTATTTTCATTAAATAAAGTAATTTAAACATACCATTATAATTTAAATTTTTTATTAAATATAAATATGAACCATTTTATTTATAATAAATTATTTTATTTTAATTATATATTTTTATAATTTTGGTATAATTTAATTTTATGTTTAAAAATACGGTTTTCTAAAAACTATTTTTAAGTGCATAAATTGTATCCCTGATAATTAATTAAAATAACCCCTAATAAGGAAATATTTAAATTTAATTTATATATTATATATATATATATATATGAATTTAAATTCTTATAATTATTATTTTTAGTTATATAGTAAATATAAGATCGTATTATGCTTCAAAAATGCATTTCTCGAAAACCTTTTTTCTACACATTTTGTTGGTTTATTTTTAAATTAAATTCTGCCAATTCTATGAATTGAATTTAATAAAATGGATTAAATATTTTTTATCATAATAATTAATATTATTTAATAATTTCAACTTAATTTTTTTCATTATTATCAGTAAAAAATAGTGAAAATTTAATTACAGTGGTTAAGGTTAAAACGAGGTTTTGCACGTTACATACACTTATGTTAAATTTAATTTTCCACACACAGATAAAATTTATTTGATAAATTAGATATTATATTTATAAAAAAATATCCAAATTATATAATAAGTATTATTTTATTTCTATTCTTAAATTATAAATTACATTGGTAAAAATCTAGTTATCATGGTGAAAACTAAAATTGTAAAAGTGAGTAACCTTAGAGGTAAAGGGAATAAAATGTTTAAAACATGTTTATTTATTAATTGTGGAGGTTTTTATTGACCTTATATTCAATACACTCTATTATTTGTCAATTTTGGAGGCCCTAGGTTTGATACTAACTTCCCATTATTAAATATTTTTTGGTATTTACAAAAAATATCACTCCTTATCACTTATAAAATGACACTTACTCTCCTCTTTTATTCACACTTCAAAATATTTTTGGTTCAAAATTTCCTACCAAAATACCTTAATTACTTACCTACACATGTCTGGTAATCCTATTTTTTATTATAAAACCCTCCTAGGAACGATTTTGGTGAAAACCTAAAATGGTTTTCTGAAGATGAGGTATCGTTCGTAACCAAGCATTTTTTTTATTTCATGTTACACCTCCTTCAAATATTATTCAACCATGATAATATAATAGAAAAAAATATCTCCCATATACCTAGAAATTGTTATTTTAACTACATAACCTACATCCATCTCATATTCCATTAAATGGAAAAAAACTATCGTCCGTGCATGCGGCAGACTACTACCTCGCGAGCTGATGTAATTTTTTTTCCATCATCATCTCTCAAAAAAGTTTATGATGATATATTTAATGTCTATATATTATATTAATGACATATTTACAATTATTTATAATTAATATATCATGTATTTTATTACCTTTACATTCATTAAAATATTATAATGTCATCCATGCGCACATGTGGATTACCACCTCCATGAAGCAATGTGATTTTATTTTCATTACCACATCAAATAGATGGTATATATAAGTGTAATTAAAGAAATAATATTATATTTATGATATAATGATCATTATGGAAATATAAAATAACACTTACATTCTTTTAATCATGATCATTGAAAAAAGGAAATGTTACTCATGCGTACGTATAGAGTATTGTCTTCATGATTTTAATGTAGTTGATGAAATAATAATCACTTTGACCTTAATATACTTACCATAGTGATTTTTTACATATAATATGAATACCATAAAAATGCCTGATATGAACCTAAATGATTAATTAATTAAATATAACATGATAATAAATATAATAAAAAGTAAAATAAACATGAAAAAGGTTATTAATCAATTAAATAATTAACATAATTTTATTATTCAAGAAGATAAAAAATATATGTAATGATTCAGACTCAAGCTAAGGGACTTTATTTTTTTAAACCATATTTTAAAGTACCCATTACAACTCTTTTTCTTTCATTTCCTTATTTTCCTAAATTTCTAAAAAAATATTTATTCTTAAAGGCATTATAAAGGTTATTTATTGCCATATTTAACTTTATTTATAATGTTTTTAAAAAGGAATATTTGTAATGTTTTATGTAAGTCATGTTTTACTTTAAGAAAATCATTTTAAAGGTTTTGAAGATTTATTTTTTAAATATTTTCCTTCCATTTACATATTCTTAAAATTATTTTATTAATGTATTTATATGGAAATAAATTAATTATAAAAGACATTTTATGTCTCTTTTGAATTTATTTAAAAGGATTTAAAAATGAATCTTTTTATTTATTTTATATGGAATGTTTTGAATTTGTTTACAAATAATAAAATGAATGTTTTATTTTAACGTATATGGAAACAACAAATTCTCCCAACACCACAACCATTATTTTATATTTATATTTCTTTATAAGATCCCTTATTTTCTTCAAAGAAAAACTCAATTTAATTTTATTATATGTATTTTTAGAAAATGGTTTTAAATGGAATGGATATTTTGATATCTGGAAATTTTTTTCTGTATGGGTGTAAGGGATCTCTCTAAACCACCTTTGTGTGGGTTATGAACATTACCTCTCTAAATCACTTTCTCTCTCTATTTAAAGTTATGTAATTATTATAAATTATGTATATATGTCTCTAACATATATACCTAGATTATTATCCCTTACTTTTATGGGAAAATACATGACTTATTTTCATTTCTCAAATACCTTTATTATGATATTTTATTTGATTATGATATGAGGAAAGATTATACAACCCATTTTATTTCTATATGAAATTATTATGTTTATTCCTTATGATCGATTTCATTTTTATGGTGAAAATAATCATGACCATGTTATGATGGGTTTTCCCAAATAGTGATATAAAGCATTGGGTAAATATTTTTTTTCATGAGACGTTATGTATGGGATTAGGGAGTAAACCTAATACACCATGGGACTTTGTCCACCATGTGATATTGTCTTGGAAGTTTTTCTTAACTTATTCTTATGTCATGTTTTATATTATTTTCACATTTCCTATATAGTAATTATCTTACAATACCATGTTATTTATGTTATGCACCCATGTGATTACTCATAAGCTTATGTTTAAAGAAAATTATTTTCTACTTGTTAAGGGTGAAGTGTATAAATTTGGAAAAAATATGATTTTTTTCATGATTTCAAAGAAACATTTATGAGTTTTATTTTAACTTTAATACTTATTATAAAATGTTTTATGAAAATATTTCATAATAGAAGTTGACTTTTTGGGTAATAAAATGTTTATTTGGGGCCAAATATTATTTTGAAAATGGAAATTTTTATGAGTGTTCATGTACTAATGATCTTCTTTATTTATTTTTATGCCCCTTAATGATATTTTTGCATTAATCCCACATTTTAATTTTTTTTCATTTGGTTTTAAGGATAATTAGGGAAAATTATGAGATCAATATATAAATTGTGAATATGATTAATAAAAATAAAACTTTTCATATCTTAAAATTTTTGTTTTGTGGGAATAATGGATACTAAGTAAAATTATAAAATTTGTGATGTAATAGTTATTAATGTAAGGGTGATGACCTAAATATCTAAAACTCTAAACCTAAAAGATCTTTGGGAATATAAGAAAATGAATTCCTTTCTAAACACACTATATTATGTAATGTTTAAGTTCAAGTCCTTAACAATGACAAGATCCATTTAAATTGGTTTATTTATAAGAAATCCTATGTTATGATTCTTATCTTATGATTATTGTTTTATTTTGTATGAATTTATTATATTGTTGTCATGTTACTTATTTAAACATTCAAACCCATGTGTTCATCTTATAATCATTTATGATCTTTGATTATTATCACTTATGCTTACACTTATTGAGCATTTTAGCTCACCCCTTCTTATGTTTCCATTTTCCTAGGTAATGAAGAAAAGTAATATGTGTCATATTTCTAAAATATTATCTTTTGTATAAAATTTATGGTAGATTTTAAAGACTAATTATGGTTTATCCAATCCTTAGTATAGTTAAAATGTCAATTATATAATAAAGGAATGGGTTTTTTTTAGCTAAAGGTTCTTGTTTTTTTCTAATTCATTCAAAGACACTAGACCTTTGAATTATCTGGATATATTATTTAAGGAATTTTATGTGTAAAATAATGTAGTATCATGTGAATAAGTCTTGGTTCAATATAACTATATTTTATTTTCAAGGCCCCTTCATTCCCAAATCACATTGTTCCATCAGCTATTACCTTTACATTATTTATAAGATTCCTATTTCTAGTTATATGAAATGAGAACCCACTATCAATAATCTAGGTGGTGATGTTATTCATTAATTTAAGATAAATTCCTATTATATTTTCCTTCTTAATCTTCTTCTTTTCCTTCCATGATATACCAAGTCGAGTAAAGGTATAATATTCCCTCTTTAAATTTTCCTCAGTATATGTGGTGAAATAATGACCATATTATTTTTCCAATGGAGAGTGCCTAATTTTAAAATGGATTTTACTTGATTGCCTTATATTAATTTTCATTTGAACTCTATAGTTAATTTTCCCACTTCCTATTTTCCTTGAATAAAAAATTAATTCCCAATGGTGGAACAATGAAAACAATATCCATATAAATTATTTCTTCTCTATGATGCAAGATATATCCATATTATCTTTTGCTAACTTCATGTTACTTCCCTATTTAGATAGTTCCTTGCATCTTCCTAGTAGAACATGGTTTGTCCAAGAATTACATAGAATTAAAATTTCATGAGAGGAAATATCTCCTCTACTTCATTCCTCCACATGTCCCCATAATTCTTAAAATTTTGTGATTATCATTGGTTAACTCTTAAGAATTGAGGATTATTTTCTTCTCTTTGATTTCATTTGAAATGAGTTTCCTTTTTCTGAACAACTTATGTTTTATATTCGATGCTACTAGTTCCAAAATTATGCTTCACTTTGTTCAAATATGTTGTAATTGATGCTTTTAAAGTTTAGCAATCATATATTATTCCCCCTTTTACCTATAAATATGGGTCTTTGTTCATCTAGAATGTTGTTGACACATTCAAAGCCTCACTTTACTCTTTTCATCAGTTCTCCATCTATGAACCTCCCAAAATAAATTTTCTTAGGTAGATCACTTGATTTCATTTATGTATTATATTTTGTTTCTTAGAGTAATAACCTCTTATTCCAAGGATTCTACCTTATTTGTTCATTATTGTAAACAATAATTAAGTTCATAAATCACCTTAGTCAATTCTTCAATATTTAACTTTAAATTCATGACATATTTTAAATTTAATTAACTAGAAAACTACTTATCTTACTCTTCTTAAAACCAAAAAATCTCTAATTTTAGATGATCCGCATATTCATAATATTATTTCAATAGTCTATTAACCTTACTATTTTTCATTCTTTATATATTTAGTTCTTCAAGAGCTCCTATAATTTCCACATTCAGATCAACTACACCTTTTAGATAATTATATTCTTGTTTTTTGGGTTCTTCCTTTTAAATTATAGTCATCATATAATTTTCAATATCATATTTTAATTAACTTTAAACTTCATCTATATAGTATTTATTATCATTTTCTTCTTTGATCATAAATATCTTCCTTTGAAGTTTATTTCCAAATGAACTATCTATTTTATATGTGAGTATTCTTTATGGATTCTATAAAATTTATTCTTCACTTTCTTCATCATAAAATCTCCTCAAACACCTTATTGCAACATGCCTAACTTTTTTACATCAAAAGAATACAAGAGGTAGTTTTCCATTGAATATACATTTTTCCTCTTTTGGATTTTATAGCCACCATTGATGGATTCTTTTCTTCCATATCTTATCCATTTTCATCTTTATTAACATTCAACTTATCCATGGCCTGGAATTTCATTTCCTTACTAGTATGGTTTGAAGTATATTCTATTTTAATACATATTTAATAACCACAAGACTACTTAGAAGGCCATACAGAGATAGTTTAGTTAAATCCATTTTTTCAAGAGTTGAAAATTTCATATTGTGCTAGAGTTTTATCCACCATAAGATCCTTTTAACAATGTAAATATATTTTATTTATTCCAAAATTCTCCATATATCTTCAACAAACTCTGTGATTTGATTAAATAAACTATCTAAATTTTTATTTGGATTCATTTTGAGATCATCAAACTTGTTGTGCAACACCTATATCTCCACTTCCTGCACTTTAATATACCCTTCATATATATTGGATAATTTATCCAACATGGACTTATCCCTAGTTAATATCATTACTTTGATATATATATATATATATATATATATGATCTAAAGATGCTCTAATTAAAGAACTTAGAGTCTTAGCATTAGCATCCAATAGTTTTTATCAGTTTCAGTCAAATAAAGTGTTATTACATCACTGAATTGAACACAATTTAAAGAAAAAAACTTCTATATAAATAGAATTAATATGTGACTTCATTATATATTTTCATATCTAATAGGTACTCATATAAAGGATAATTATTCCTCTTATATTGGAAATTTTCTTCATGCAATCAGACTTTAGAACACATATTTAACACTGAAACCTTTCCTTTGATACCACTCATTATACCCTAGTACACCTTAAGAGGGGGGGTGAATCTAGGTGTAAAATTTTTATTTTTATTTAATTCATGTTTTCCCCATATTGGTAAGAAATATTTAAACCTATCAGATTGTATTGCATATACACCAATCACAGAAATCCATAAATGAAAAAATAGCATGGAAATTTTTTTACTTAGTTTTCCACTAAGGGTTATTACAATGAGAATATGCCAATGATTTATCAGTAATACCTGAATCCACTATGATTAACTTCATTTTAGGGATTAAAATTAGTTTTAAATAGTTAATCTATGTCAGGAACACTTCCATTATAATGAATTTATGGAATACACACTACCACCCTCAAGTCACTTCCATTGAATGCCCCTTTCTCACTCTATTGGAAAATTATTTATTAGTTTGATGACTTGTAGGTCACTCCCTAATCATCGGAAATTTTTTAAATATGTTTAATCATGAATTTTATAATATTATTCTCCAATGTAATCATCATTATTCATAGTAATCAATAGATATATCTATAAAAAATACTAGATCCAAAAATTACCAAGTATTAAGAGTTACATGGTTTACTGTTTACTGTGAACTGTAATACATGGAGCAGGATCTATGATATGCGTTCAACCCTATGATTTATGATATAGTAACTCATGAACTCACTTTGGTATTTGGTCTATACTTTCTATATTAATCACTAATTCTATACGAACAACCTTGCTATGTAAATCACAAAATGTGAATGACCCTTTTTATGTGGTTGGCCTAACTTATCTAATCTATCTAAAAAACTATAGATCTTATTAAACATATCTTAGATTAAAAATGATGGGATTAGTGAGGTATTTGTAGGAAAACATATCCACAAAACTCAGTAATCACTAAAATTCCACTTAATCCCCATTGTGAACCATCATAAATACTACATGGTTGATCCTCCATGATCCTCCCAAAAACTCCACCTCCTATCGTAAATGAAATCAATGCCATATAGGATTTTTAACTTTGTGGAACTTCAAAAAACCCTACCTTTCCATCACAAATGGATATCCTTTTCAGACTTTTTATACTATTAACACTATGTTAAATTATTTTATTTATGAATCTCTATAAATCATTGTCTCTCCACAAATGACTCTTCTTCTATCATGAAATACCTTTTGAATTATGTTGTCTCTATGAAATTCTTTAGAATATATATATAAATCCTTCCTTTTCCAAAAAATCTATTCAGTTTTTTATAAATGCAATATGGAAAATCCTCCTTTAGTTATACTCCTTCATGAAACTTGAAAAAAAACTCCATATTTCTATGCCTTCAAATTTAGAAAACACTAATAAATGTCATGATTAACAAAAAGATTCTAAGATTCAATTTTCCTGTAAATAATATTCCCTTAGAGATCATACTCATTTGCCAACCTAGAACATATTAATAATAAATAAAATATACCACTAATCTATAGAACATATCACCTTGGTTTTAACAGGTCATTTAGATGAATTTATTACTCTATAATATTTCTCTTTCCCTCTTTACCTTATTGTGGTTATGTATTATATATCTCTTGGAAAAAACCATGATTCATGGATGGTGTTGCCTCATCTCGGTAAGAGATTCAAAATACCTATCTTATTATGTGAACCTGTTAAGGTTTAGTTTATTTTTCACTCTAATTATATTTATATACTTCTTATTTAGTTATTTTGTGTATTATTTGTTTTTTAAGAGGAATTGAGTCTTTTATCTTGGTGTAGATTGTTTATCTATTGTAATTTAGTTAACCTCTTAAATTATTTGGGGTTTAATTGTGTGATTTTCTATGAAATAGGAAATATTTTTATGATTTAATGATTTGGGTGAGCCAAGTTCCATTAAAATTTATTTTAATTGGTTAATAATGATTTTTCATGTATTGTTAAGTGGTGGATATATTTTTATAAATATATTTATGGATTAAAATATATAATAAAATGATAAAAATATATTTTACATGGGAGAAAAGGTGAAATGGTTCATAAATGTGATATTATCATTTTTATAGTATTTAATAATAAATTTATATGGTCTGGAATTAATATTTTAATGTAATGTGGTATTTTTAAAGTGATGTTTTCTACTACTTAAATTCATGTTACTATTGTATATGTTAAATTTAATTATTATGAAACAATTTTTTAAGGATTTGTGTGTTTGTATTGGGTTTTTATACTATAATAAATTTATTTTTTTGTGATAATATATATTTAATGGGATAAACACATATAAATTAACTAAAGAAATTTTATACGCATTTTAGTGATTATTATGATGAAAATATTTAGTTGCAGGGTGATGTGTTCTTTTGAAAAATTACATTTGGGATAATTTAAAATGACAAATAATTGGACCCCCAACTTTGGATGAGGTGGTATAGGTGGGTTGGGTATTGGGGTATGGTTGCGGGGTCAAGTCCTTGGGCCAGCGATTTACATATATTTTCTTCCTTGCGCGTGGGCTGTATTTTTTGTTGTACACAATTTAGAAAAAATGAAAAATAATTGGGTAAATTATTTCTCAAAAATTACTTTGTTGAAAAGTGGATTTAAATATATTGAAATGGTGGTTTTAATGTGAAACATGATTACCATAAATTATGAATCAAATATTAAAAGAGGTTTTAGAATTAAAAGTTTTTGCATGTGATTTTTCAAAGTGGATGTACTATTCATATATAAATATTGTGATGAAAATAAAGTTGTGTTTAGAATATTTTTACAAAAATCTTATTTTGAAAAGTGTCATAAATTTGGTTTCTTGAAAGGTGCTTTGAGCTAGGCAATAATATGAGATATTGATATATAATTCATGGGTTTTGTCAAGCCTTGTGTTAGGATTAGGGGTTATAAGTTTTCATGTTTTTATTATAATATGGGTTTGAGCTATGTATTTGGATACTTTTTTCCATAGATGATATCAGATTTATTCATGAATTAGCAGAAGTTGGCAAAGATTTTTTAGTTGATTTGGTTAGCACCTAAGACTTTAGATTTCATGTTGTAAATGATATTATTAAATCATTTAATAGATTTACTATAACACCCCGGGTTTTAGGTATTTTCATATTTTATTGTATATTTATAAGTTACGAATAGATGGAAGTTGTATTTAAGACTTTTCATAAGATTTTGAGATGTTTTGGAGGGGTTCAAGATGGTACGTAGTTGGTGTATGATTAGGGTAAACTATATAGATTCCCCAGGTAACTGTGTGATGTAAAAAAGGGATCCCTAAGACAATCACATATTTGGTGCATTGTTTGGGTAAACCATGCAGCAACCATGTGACTCTAGAATTTTCAAGATAGTGACTATTTATATAGTTATCTTAAATTTCTTTAAACCATGTGACTCAACCATGTGAAGGAATTAATTAAGTCTAAAAAATATTTTTTAAACTTTATTTATTCCCCAAAACCCTCATTCTTCCTCTAATGACTAGGGATTTTTAACCTTAAGGATCCTTTGGGGAATTTTGGTAATTAATTTCCTTTCAGAGTATGATCTCTTGGAATATAGGAGTATTGGTCCTTTTAATCAAAGTTGTGATCCCCATTTATACTCATATTCCTTATACTTCTTTATTTATCTTAAGATAAACTATAGATGAGGTATTTTGTACCTAGATCATTGGTTGAGGATGGATTTTAATGGGAATTCATTATAGTAGGGTGCTAAAACGATGGTTTTATGTGATTGTGGTGTGATATTTGGGATGAGCATGTTGGAGGTATGTGGATTCTCTTATATTATACTCTTTATATAACTATAAGGGTTTATTTTTCTAAAACATAAATATTATTTTTCAAATGTAAAATAAATATATATTTGATTTTAGAAAACCACTTGTGGTGTGTCTTGGAAAATAAAGTTTGTGGGTGTCTCCCACTTCATATATGATAAAATTTATAAATTATATTTTTATTTTTTAAAAAAAAATAGGTGTGAGAACTTGTAGTAGACTTAGGTGAGTGATTTCATGATGAATATTGGGGTTTTGTTAGTTTAGACTTGGATGTCGGTGCTAGAGTTGGGGAAAATTAAATTATACCACTAAGTGATGACTAGGGTTTGGAGGGATGGGTACTTATCACAAGTATGGACTATTAAAAGAAAATGTTTCATGGAATTAATTTATTGGGTTCTTGTATGGGTGTGTGCATTCACAACATGGGATACCATTATAGTGTGGGTTTTTTCACTGATTTTTCATTGTACCTTATTTTTTGGTTTTGGTATCCTCATTTTTTATATAAATAATTATTATTATAAGCTAATATATTACCATATTATTGTCATTTTTGGGGATTCCTTGGGATTACCTATTGGGTTTCATACTCATCCCTTTCATATGCACCTCGGTGCATATGAAAACATTATTTATCATGATATAGGTCAGGGGAATATTTCATACTTTTATATCAGACCATCTTAATGCTGCATTCATAACCTATAGAAATTGGATCTTGGAGATTGTCTTAAAGTGGAGTTGGTATTAGTTCCACATTGGTTCCTTGGCGTCTCTCAGTGTTTTCGGGTTTTTTGGACTTATTGGTGTCTATTTTATCACTACAGCTCTAATTTTTTTTATTTTATATCATTTAGGTTTTGGCTGGTTTCATATCTTAATAACCTAGAAAAATAAAAAACATAAGGTATTATCTCATATTCTTATTAAGGGTAAACATAATTGATAACAATCTAATATCATTGTTGAGTATAATATTATCATATGGGTATAATCAAGATACATAAGAAACTTATACCCAACAAAGCATAGATCATGCATAATGGAATAAATATTGGCATAACATAATATATGAATGAGTTGATAAAAATGATCCATGAGATCATGAAATAATAATCATAATAAACATAAAATTTTGACTTCATTCAGATTTGGAATAAACATTAGTATTGGGAAACATTACATTCATGATCCACACCATCAATGCCCATGCTTATGAGCAACTAAAATGTACTCGTGGATACTTATCTAATAAGATGTAAAATTTTAACTAATTCACTGTACAGAGATATAGAACCCCAATTATCATTCATCTATGCTTACGTGCTCCACTTGAAATTCATTCCCTTATCACATCATAAAAACCCCACATAAATAAAGTGGGTTTCACAAAACTCTCTAATGAAAATCATTCATTTTTTATATAACAAAGAACCCATCTAAGGAAAATGGATTTTTTTTAAACACGTCATAAAGAATCCATGGAATGAAAATGGGTTTCATACACTTTTAAAATTGATTCACATAAGGAAATAATTAATAATTCCATCAATAATCCAAACATGATAAACCTACGAAAAATAAATGGGTATCCAATGACATTAAGTAACTTTATATGTAAATACCACTCAATCAAGATAATAAATCATATAGTGTTTTAACTATATAGATAACGGTTATATGGGTTATAAAATAATTTACTCAATCAATTTATGTATATAACCTAGTTGAACACTCCTTAATCAGAGGAAAGAAATTCATAGTGTTCATAAAGTAAAAACATTGGAAGATGGATCATATTTATACACATTAGATAATTAGGAAAGAAAAAATAAGTTATAGATAATTCCTCTAAAAGTGAGGGAAACTATATAATCTATACAGATAAATAAGGTGGATAGTATCATTTTAATAATTTCCTTGATCAAGTATAATATATGTCAAAGAACAATGACTTAGATGAAAAATGATTTTTTTGTTTTAGAAAAAAAATTGGAAAAGAGAAATATTCTTGATCTTTTGAAATAATTTTAAAAGAAATATTTTATAAAACTAGAAGAAAAATAATTTATTTAAAAACATTTAAAACATATATAGAAATGTTTATATAAAATTACAAAGGCATTATAATTAAATGTTCACACATAAATGTTAAAATGAGAATATTTTCACATTTTGATGAAAATAACCCATGCAGAAAACATTAAAATCTATTTAATAATTTTAAAATCAAGTCATGTAGTATGAAATTATCTTAATTAATTATTTAATCATAGATAAGGACACTTGAAAATCATACCATTAATACATATATGTAAAAAGTTAGGTTCCCAACTGAGAATAAGATATGGGGTCAGTTTCACTTACAAGAATCACTACAGGTTAAATATGAGTCTACGGGAAATAAAATTTTGAGGGTAAATGTAAAAACCAATGAATATCCAATAATAATGATGAATGTTATTAGAAATAATAAAAAAATTTCTAGATGTATTATCTTTCTGAAACAATCTTGATTTGAAAATAATATTGGAAATCAAAACCCTTATGGTTTAAGTAACATTTTAATCAAAACCCCTTTCAACTTTGATATCTTTTGAATAGAAGGATATTTAAAGAAATAAAATGATATATTTATTCAAACTCCATGAAAATGGTAAAATAAATTCATTATTCATTAATTAAACCATATTAAATCTATCATGGTAAACATTAATAAATGTGTCTCGGGAAATTAAATTTGATCTAAAGAACCATTTACCTTATTTCCCCATATAGTCAAATAACAAACATAAATATCTTAATAACCTATTTTAGAACCATATTAATATACATAACCTTTTATAAACTTAATTTATAATTATTCTCTACTTTTATACTATTTTTTTAGTCTATTTTCAATTTCGGGTGTGTGTAATATTGATCATTTTGAAGTAGTTTCATAATAGTAGTGTTATTATTTTTTATTCTACCATATTTCATAACTATTAAACAATTAATGGTAATTTAATTAATTTTTATTTTTATTTATGAAGTTATAATTTCATTATATGGTATTTTTCGACTATGATCCTTGAAGGTGAAATTGATGATGAGCATATTTCGGAGATTTTTAACGATGAATGGCGGTATCTTAGTTAATAAGATTAATATTAATGATTTCATTCAAGAAACAAAAAATAATAACTATATTGTTATTTATATTATATATTATCATTAATTTAATCCTTATATTCATCCATGATATTATTTCCTAGCATTGTTTAAGTTGGTGGTCAAACTGAACTAAATAAAAACATACCATAATTTAATAGATGATTATGATGCAGTTAAGTTGTAATATCACTATAATAGAAGAATAATGATGTTATTTAGTATTTATTAGTGTGATATATCATAATTTTAAATAATTATAATGATAATATAATTTATATAAATTTATTACTTAGAATGAAAAGATCATTTTCCTCTTCGTGTGCTTATTTTAAGATGGTTAATTTTAAAATAATTGTTTATTATTCATATCATTAATAGGTTATTAAAATTTTCTTGAAATAAAATTAATAATTACATATTTATCATATTTATATTTTCACTCATTCATAAATCCATCCATGAAAGGCATTGATGAAAAATTTAACATACAGTTCCATGGAGGCGATAGTCCGCACATATACATGGATGGTGTTTGCTTTTTATTTAGAACAAGAGAGATGGGTAATATAGTTTAACATTTTAGAATATTAAATAAGTTTTATATTTAATAATTATATATTAAATTATATTTTTAAACCATCCATGTTATTTAGTGAAGGAAAATGAACACATTACTTTGTGGATATGGTAGCTTGCACATACGAACGATTCATGTTTTCATTTTTCATAATGGAAAAGGGAAAGCTGGTTAATAATTTTAAAATCATTATAATAACATAACAATATACTAATGATACTTATTTCATCATTTTAATATATTTTAATATAATTTTAGGAAGAATAATTGAACTTAAAGAAATAAAAATTAGAAAGTAGTGGTTAGAAATTTATACCTCACTTCTTGGATTATCTCTTTTGCGAAGGGGGTTAAGCCTTTGAGGTCACTTGAGAATACTAAAACCTATTAAAGGTATATATGAGTTTTTAGGATATGTTTTTTAGATGTTGTTTTGAACTAAGTAGTTTTTTTGTGTGAGGATAATTGAGGAGAGAAGTTCCCATTTTATAAGTGAAAAGGGATGGCATATTTGTAAATACCCAAAACTTTTTAATAATGGGAGGTCACTATCAAGGAAATTATCTCCGATATTAAGAAATGATGGATAGGGTAAGAGAGAAGTTCAATATAGGACTCAAAAACCCATTCCCAAACATTTTTTAGACATGTTTTATACTCATTTCCATTCTATTTTTTTACTTTTACTATTTTAGCTTTTACCGTGGTAACTATTTTTTAGCTAAGATAACTTATCTTTTATTACCAAAAATAAAATAAAAATTATTAAATAATTTAGACCTAATAATTCCAGATTTTAAATACATTTTATTTGATTCAATTTATAAAAGTGATAAAATTAATTTTAAATACTAGATGTATAATGTAATAAAAACAATTATTCAAAAAATATAACTTAAGTTATAAAATGTCACATATGAGTTTGTAAACTAAAAAAATTATAAATTTATAAATTAAATTTTAAAATACATATTTAGTCTTATAAAATGTTTAATTAATTTTTAATTCATGCTTATATAATAATAATTTCATAAAAGTAAAGTTATTTATAAAAATGGTATTTTTCAATATTCACCTAAAATAAATATTTTAGAAAAACATCAAAAATTCATATTAAACTAATATTGAAATTATAAATTCTAAATTTATTTTAATTTTTAAAATTAAATTTCTACAAATTTCTATTTTAACTTTTAAATAAAATCATAAAATACAATGATAAATATTTTATAGGAAAATAACTTTTTAAAAATACTAGTTGTTCTTATTATTAATTTCTATAAAACACTAATAAAGCTATAATTAATAAATATATATTATATTTTTATTAAATTCATATTTTAAAAATAATATTCTTATTTTTTTAATAAAAATTACAGTGCATGAAAAAATAGATTCGTAGACGCAATAATAAATTAAGTAAATTTGTATAAAATAACATTTATATATATATATATATATATATATATTCATAATTAAATTACTCTTATTCATACCTACTAATTAAATGGATAAGTTTTAAATATCTAAACATATCATGGTTTCATTTTAGTTCAGTGTTGCATGTGGATAAAGCTATCAAAAACATTATTTATTTAAGGAAAATGTACAATGAAATTTCAAATCATTACAGGAATGGTAAGTGTGGAGATAGGATGTATCAAGACTTGAAATGTATAATATAAAAAGGCACAACTATGCGGTGATCGTTGGGACGTCGAATATAGCGTTGAATCTCCGCGCTAGCACCCGGAGTTCGACGATCGGCGTTCCCGTGGATTTTTGAGGCACGTGTGGATGATTTAGAGAGATCCTGCTATGGATCCTTCGTGCAACGATCGCCGTCGACAAGTAGCGGTCGACAACGGCTTCAAATATGCAACGGGTATGTTTTCATTTTATTTTTGTGCTCTTTACAATCTACGCAAGATCCTCGGACCTCTCTGGGGCTCGGATCATCAGCGACGACAAGTACCGTCATTGCACCGACGAAAATTTTAAAATCCCCAGCCCACCGGCTCCCGCTACGACAGTGGTATCAGAGCGATCGGGTAGATTTTCTGATCCAAATAAAATTAATTTTCATAAGATGAAGTAGAGGGTTCAAAAACGGTCCCAGCGGTTCAAACCGCGCTTCAATCTGATCTCAAACGGCCAAGATACGGTCATCTTAATTTTTCGGATTGGATCGAATATGCAGTTTAATCTCGGGTACTAATTTTATTTCATCCAACGGAACCGATCAAGTTGAGATTGGTTCAATTGATGTAATTAAAATTTTGAAAATTATAATTTGTCAAATTAAATAATTTTCACAATAATTATATTATTTTAATAATAATTATTTTATTATTAGAATAATGTAATAATAATAAAATTATTATTTTATTATAATAATTTTATTATTATTTAATCTTAAAGGCTATATAGCCTTTAGAAAATTTTGGAGGAGACTTGACTCTTTAAAAAAAATGTGTTGAATTTGTAAAAGGGGGAAAAACTTAAAAAATAAGTCTTTCTTTGAAAAAAAATGGGAAAGGGAGGCCGGCTATGCGGTCAAGCATAGCACAGCAAAAAAAGAAAAAAAAAATGTCCTTGTGCGTGGAAAACAAAAACAGCAAGCAAAAAAAAGAGGAAAATGTCCCTCGTGCTGCGCATGCAGCGCCGCGCTGCATTTCCTCCCCAGGCGGCGCACAACAGTGCTACCGGATCCCCTCCTCTCGCGCGCCCCATGCAGACCTGCACGCTGCGCAGCCGGCCTGCTGCTAGTCGGCCCTCCTCCGCACAGCCTGCAACTCGGCTGCCCGCATCCCTTCTCCCGTGTGTTGCAGCCGGTACGCCGCAGGAAGCATCCACCGCGGTTGTGCCTCCCCTGCCCAGCAAACACCAGCGTCAGCCCTCTCTCCTGCCGCAGTGCCAGCACCCCGGGAGCCCACCGCCGGTGCCTCACCTCCTGCACAGGGCCACTGCACACCTTCGTCATCGCAGCACAGTCCGCCGCTGGCCCTCACCCTACTGCCCAGCTCCTCTGCACACGGACAGCCGAGGGACCATGCCCCGACCACCTAAGGTACCTCCTCTGGTCTTCCCCAAGCAGGCGCGGCCACCCTGGACCGTTTCTCCTGCTCCACCTCCCGTTGGCGCATGCGGACAGCCCCCCGTCACCTCCATGCGGCGGCCCCAAGCACAAAACCAGGAGGCGGCTGAACCTCCGCCGCTATGCCAGGCCTCGCCAGACCACCTGTCACAGGCCTTCGGCCGCTCTTCGGTCCCAGTAGTTCCCCGCTACCAAGCCACCGATAGCAGATCGTGGTCTCTTCTCCCGACCGCACACTGTAATTCAGACCACCCCGCACAGCAGGTTCCCTAGTGTGAAGCCCCGCGATCTACCGAGAGAGGTGCCGCCTCCAGCAGTGGTAGACCATGCACCGTCTCCTCCCCGGGAGCACCCTGGCCAAGGTTACTCAGTCGCCGCCCTGTCCTCCTAGCGGACAGGTAACCCCTTGGGTTAATATAAATCAATTAATATAATTAATTAAATTAATTAATATATTAATTTTAGTGAAATAATTTTTTTAATACCCGATAAGAATTAATTTAATTTAGATATTAAATTAAATTAATTAGATGACCGATAATTAATTAAATTATCTGAATTTATTAATTCATTTAATTTAATTAAATTAAAAACCCTCGTACTTAATTATTGCATTTTAATTTTTATCGTGCAATATTTTAAATTACCTGTCATCTGGTCTTGAGCATCGACCTTTGTATGTCTGCTTTAAATTTTTATTTAATTAATTATTTAAACTGCATGCAATTTGTGTAATTAATTAAATGGACGGTATGCGCATCGTCTTTCTTTTTCGGTTAAAATGTATAAGGGCCTGTGTGCCCAATTATATGATGTACATTTATTCCCGAGTCCCCCTCACCTGCGCGCGAGTACCTTTGTACTTCGGACGAAGATGATGAGCGACGTCGACCCCGCCAAGATGAGGCGGAGCGCGTTGATCAAGACAATTCGAGAGAACACATGGACTACGCCAAGACGAGGCAGTAATCTGAGATGTGACGTGGACTTCGCCAAGATGAGGTGATGAGAAGCAGACATACAGAATGGGAAATCTGCATCAAGATTCAAGTATACGACTCAGGTATGATGCGCCTTAGGTCATTTAGATGCTCAAGACCAGTCGGGTAGTAGTTTTTCCTTTATGTATTTATTAATTATTTTATGCATTTTTAGAACAGCGGGAAAAATACATAAAATGATAAATAATAAAATGCATAAAGAAGCGACGTTTGATTTCTATTAAAGTCCAGTTGTGAGCGCGACAACATAGATGAACAAGATTAATAGAAATGGATTACATTCGTCGAGAGAGAAACAGAAAACCCTCAAAGAAAATATTAAGTCACAAACAGCCTTCCATCATTCAAGTTTGAACAAAACTGGGTGTTCGAGGTGCTGGTTCATGCCTTAGCTGAGGGTGCCTCTTACTACCGGGGAGTTCTTATTTGTGTGGTGGGTCAACTTAACTAAAATTGCAGCAAGGATATAGCCTTAGCAAGTTTGTTGTAATTTTAGAGGTAAGCGTTGAGTAAATTAGTAAATGGTTTTTGAAGTTGGGACTTCACTCAACAGATCAAGGAACCACGAGCTAATGCGGTTGGCCAGCCAAAAACCTACCTTGGACCCTCCGAGTAGTGGTGTAGCCCTAGCTTGTAGACTATGAGGGAGGTTCAGGGATCCTTGCCACTAGAATACTCAAGAGTATTCCGATTTTAGTATAGAGGGTTCCTAGAATTGAAAAATTAATGGGAGACATTTAATGATTAAATAATCAATAATTTCATATTAGGTAATCACATAAAAGTACAATTTGCTAAAGAATATTTGTAGATAATGGCAAGTAATACCACAATATAACTGCGATAAATATTAGACAAATTTAATGTCTAAACTAAGCGCTAATTTCCTAAATGTAGTATAGTCGCTTGTGCACATTACTACTACAATGAAAATTCAAGGTGCTTCTGTCCCAACCTGTTAAGCCACCTAAGGAAGCGAGGGTGTAAAACTGCTTATAGGAGACTCATGAATCAAGCATATAATGGTTCTGTCATAATGTTATCATCAACGCCCGATGTTAGTTGTGGTCTCTACATCAAGACTAAGATGATGATCACATGTAGTCTCATCTCCAAGATCCTTTCAAGGAGAAAGTGAAGCAAGATTTGAATGTGATGGACGCACTCGGTATGTGTAAAGTGAAATAAGGTTCACAATCTTTCATGCCATCCCATTTATTATACCTTTTACACCCAATTACTCTAGTTTCATTTAAGGATATAAACGAACCGTATAGAGTAAGTGCTTCATTTCCGTTAAGGAAACATTCACCAAGTAATAAGAATATTAGTGATAATGCCATCTTTTATTCTTATAGAGAATACATTGAATGAAAAGGCAAAAAGGCCTATGGAAAGTTACTCCAAAGGCACCTTCTTCATGTCCTTCAAAGAAAAGTGGTTGGATATTTAACATGATGTTATTTTCATAACATAATGAAATGAATTCATGGAAGTTTAAAAACTGAAATAATAGAAGCAAGTACCCACTTCTTGTTCAGTTAATATTCATCAAATTAAGGTATTTTTTTCTCGAATACTTCTTGGGTATTAAAATACAATATTATTTTCACATATATGTATTGAAATTCAATAACCATGTAAGTCAAGAAACATTACTAGATGTAAAGTGTCTTCTTCAAGCAGCTGAGAAAGGGTGATTCCTAAGTCAGTGGGGAGAAACACATAACTTCTAATTGCCATGTGATTGATTCAAATTGAACAAGTTGTGGAGTATAATCAAAAACATTTATCTCATGTTCCCATTTGGACATGATGAGACATTATCCCATGTTTTGGAATCAATTTTGTTTAAGGTGACATACTCAACAAATAGTTCACTACTATTTGAATCAATGGAAAAACATGATGAATATAAAATGTAAGACCTACCCAGTTGTGTAAATATGATTCTTTGTCAATTAAAACTAAGAGAGAACGTCAACTATATACCCATTATGGTATTTAGGCTCGTCACAGCTAAACACATAAGGTATTATTGACACCCTTAGTTTAGACAAAGAAACCTTTTGAAATAAAGGTACGCCACAAAGCTTCTGAGGTTAGTTCAACACGAGAGAGTGAACTGTTCCAAAGAAATCTAGAGGTAAAGATACTTCATCACATTCCTTTAAGTCATTCAGGAATGTACCAATGAAGTATAAGTTTTGTTCAGAAGATATGAGTTGCTTCGGATCAACAGGCCAAAGAATATCTTGACCAAACAATCATCGATCATGATAATGTAGTGTGGAGAAATTACTAAACGCATGTTACCTTATCTACATCACCGTATTGATGTTCATAAGGAGGATTGATGATGAGTCTTAGATTTTAACATTGATCAACAAATATGTAGCGTGGAGCAATTCCTAAACGCATATGTTACACGTCAAAGTTATGATGTAAGTTCTATCAATGTTGCAACTTGCAGAAACTTCCATCATATTTCAAAATGTGATCTGAAAATAACAGATTAATCCCATAACTAATATGCCAAATATTATGACAAATGGATATCATACGAGTCATAGTATGATGGAAAATCCATTATTTCATAAGATGTGTTTATATGAAAAGTGTTTGTTAGGATTTAAACAAGCATGCATCAAGTCAAACACATTGTGCATCAAAGGTAATTATCCTAACAGTTTCTTAAGATATTACCTAAATCCATAAGATAGAAAATATGTAGTAAAGTATTAGACTACATTTCTATAAAAGGGTTCACATATCTATTAGATATAGTGGGAGCTTAATTGACTTGTACTTAGTCAATGCTCGAGATGCACAATTAGTTGGAATATAGAAGAAGTTCCACAAGTACATGTGGAATAGGAATGTTCCAGTGACACATACTGCATAGGAAGAATAAAACCATGGTGACGGTTTTATAGTCACCGCGATCGGTGATATATTATTCATTAAGAATAATAAATCCTATAAGTAAGAAGTATAAGCCAACGAGATAAGATTGACAAGATCAACTAAAATTAAATAATAGATTCCATGTATCAAATTGCAAAGGGGATTATAAATTTAATACTACGGTTGGTATTCAAATGAAATGATACATGGATGGTACACGTATGGTACCAATAAGGCTCGATTGGTTATACCAAGTCGGTATGCCTAAATCTATTAGAATTTTACTTGTCATATCCAAAATTATAAGATCTTTTTATTGTTCATTTGATGTCAAGTTCATCTTTCGTGGAAGGTGTCTATACGACGCAACCAGAAAGAGATGATGACATCAAATGATTCCAATAAGGGTTGCAAGTTACTGAAATCCAAGTCTGGATTAAAGTAAGCAACAAAATCTTAGAGCATTCATTATAAATGAATCTTTTCCTTGTGTCTACCAAAGTTTAGTGGGAGTTCCAATGTTTTCCAAGTGATATATGTTCGGAAACATATGGAAAAAATATCTTGATCTTACAGTTAGATAAGATCAGGTTAAAAGTAATTCTCCAATGATTGACTTCAAGTAGAAACCTAAGTTCTAGGGAATAGGATCCACTGAGGTAGATCCAAAGGTTGCTTGGTCCTAGTCAATCGTACATATAGTGAAAGTGTTGGAATAATTCAAGTTCAGAATTGTTTCCTATGTCACATGGCTTAATCTTTCCAGGTTAACATGTTTGGAGAATGTGTAGAGATTAAAGTTTTGAATTGATACCATATGCTTTAGCGATGGATCAATCACATATTCCATAATATGTACAATAATTGATATTGCTAGGAAATAATTTCTTATAGGCAGATATCAATTATTTTCAGGAGCACTGCAAGTGATGCAGTCAGAACTATCAATTTGTACTTTGGTGAGTACAAATGATATGTACCTGAAATATGGAGAGGAATCTATACTAGTTTTGGTGGGACACGTACTAGTAGTCCTTAGATCAATTTGATCTGGTATCTCAGTTAGGCAAAGGAGATGAGTGAGTCAAGCTCATAAAATCTTGTGGTAGCCATACCTACAAATACCGAGTATGTTGCAGCTTCTAAAGCATCTAAGAAGTAGTTATAAATTGCAACGAGTTGTCCCAGTTCTTGGATTCGCACCTAGTGAGAAAAGTATTATCATAATGATAATTATGATATTCTTACTAGCCAAGTTGTCAAGTTATGAAAATGGACAAAAATAATATACTCGGGGATACCCTGTCTTGAGAAGTTTTACTCAAGTCGATGAGGTTGCATATAGCAGATATGCCACGCAGCAAAAACGTGGAAAGCCCAGCAGTTAAAGCCATTACTCAGAAGAAGCATGGTGTTTATCATGTGAGTAGCTAACAAGTTCAGTTAGCAAGTTGGATTTAGTGCAAGTGGGAGTGTTGAAATAGTGGGTGCCCTAGACCCAACTATGTAGTACTTTTGATTTCTGTATCATGTGTACAGTTAGATATGCATGATGATTTCGTACCATTATAGTGCAGACTTTGGTGTGTCCACTATAATAATGGTAATGTCTAAAGGTTAGTTGTCGTGTCAAGAGGTTATAGCAGATCTCAGGCTATAATGAGAACCTCAAGATAGAATGACATTGACCTTAAATATATGTTCTATTGTCTAGATACATCTTACTGACTGGACACAGTAGATGTCTGACTATCAGGTGCTGGGGGATCATAAGCATTGAGACTTCTTCTCATGAAGTTTGCACTTTTTGATCTCTAGTAGTGAGATCATGAGGACAAACCTGCCAATAGGAACACTATATGTTTTGGGTGTCATTGGTTGTTCCTATCTATGGATATGTGTATTGCTCTCCTGACTTGATACCATTACCAATGTATATTATTTAATTACGTACTTTGATGAAAATCGAAAACCATGGCATTAATTTCGTGTTGAGGTAGTTTGTGTCGGGTGCGTCATTAGTGGTATGACGTTGGTTGAATGGTCAAGAAAGGATTTGTCACTTCCAAGTTTAGGAAGTTATGTATCTCAGGCCTGGTTGATCAGGATGGTGCCGCCTTCATAAGTCTTTGGCCAAAGCAGTAGAAAGGCGAATCCATCTGGATAGATCAAAAAATAATAAAGCAAGATAAGGATGATGACATAAGAGTGCTTCCTTCTTTATGAGATATTTAATGACAAAGAGACTATAGTACACAGTCAGTGTTCGTAGGATGATAGTTGTTGCTATGACTATCCTTATCTCTTTAGGGTCCATGATGGGTTGCTAGACCCCGCTCTTGGTCTATGAATTTTATTCACTGCTATCGAGATAAGGGCCTAGAGGGTCACAGACAACAGCATATTCAAGAATCCTCACCTATTCAGTGGAATAGGAATATGGACATAGTGGGCCCTGCCATGGGGTCTGAGCTTTGTCCAAATTTTTAATCACCAAAAGAATTAAATAAATTAAATAATATTCAAGTTATGAATATTTGGGATTGAATTTATTTAATGTATTTATGAGTTTAATAAATACGATAAAATTTTAATCGAATGAATATTATTTTAATATTCAAGGTTCATTTAATATTAAGCGGGACAACGAGTTGAGTTAAATGGCTCAGATTTTATCACGTAATATATTTTATATATATTACAAGTATGTGATAAAATAATAAATAATATTGTCGCAGTTAAGTTCGTCGAAATTATTTATATGGATGTTGAAATATATTGGGGTCGGGGAACCCAACCGGGTATTTCTCAACGTATCTATAAATAAGAGAGGAGGCTCTCTCTCTTTGGTGTGCACGTCACTATTCATTCTTTTATGGAATGAAATTTGAGAGCCTCTCTCTCCTCCCGCTTCCTAGAGAGAGAAGCTGAAGATCCAAGAGCTCAGATAAAGTATCTCCTCACGCATCGAAAGATTGACGATGCGGTGATCGTCGGGACGTCGAAGATATCATTGAATTACCGCGCTAGCACTCGGAGTTTGACGATCGGCATTCCCGCGGATTTTTGAGGCGCGTGTGGATGATCTAGATGGATCCTGCTATGGATCCTTCATGAAACGATCGTCATTGAAAAGTAGAAGTTGACACCGACTTCTGATATGCAACAGGTATGTTTTTGTTTTATTTTTGTGATCTTTACAATCTACTCAAGATCCTCATACCTCTCCAGGGCTCGGATCGTCGGTGACGACAAGTACCATCGTTGCGCCGATGAAAATTTTAAAATCCCCGGCCCACCGGCTTCCGCGGCGGGCCCCGGAAACCCAACACCTCCAATGATATATTCCCACCTAGCCACTAATATATCAACAAAGTGAAGGAGCCCACCAAGCTTACTTATTCATCTAATATTGTTCCAGAGAATAATTTAGATGCTAGGTTGGATAATTTTCTCCAGGATCTAGGGGTTACAAGAGGCTTACAACAAATCTTATGTCTGGTAATCACTCGAGATGTGATAATACCAAAAGGGACCTATTATCTTCTCTAGTTGGGCACTCATTCCTTATTATCTAGGTGCCAAAATTTGAACCATGTGGACCCACATATCTGATTAGGGAAGAAGCCAGGGGTTATAGAAAATGACTAAGATATGATTCTCTCACTTCGTCTGAGTAGCACGCTTATCCACCTAGATATCAAGGAAATGCATCCTCCCAGACTGATGATCCAGTCAAAGCATTATTGACCACAAATACTCACCAAGATTATTTGACATCTCCTCTCACTTCCCATCTTGAAGCTTTGGAAATGAGAAAGTTGTCAACTATACCTAATGGAAAGTTGTATTCGATATGGGTAGACTAGATGTGTTTGCCACCAGAATTCAGAAACCTAAGTTTCACCACATTAAATGGTATGAGTGGTTTTCTGAAACATATGTCCCACTTTTTCTCAAGGTGTGGCTCAATTTGGGGGAATCTAGAATAGTAAAAAACTTCTAATCTTTGATGTTTTTTCCAAACCCTGGAAGGACAGACATTTATGTGGTATATCCAACTGGTCCTATGGTCCATTATGGGATGGGAGGATCTTTGAAAATATTTCTTCTAATAGTTCAACTCCACCTCATGCAATACAATCATTGTTAATCTCTCCAAATAAAAACAGAGGTCTTGTGATCAAGTCATTGATTTCATTTTCTAGTGTAAGGGACTCATTTACTCACTAGACATGTCATTTTCTTAGGAACATTATCTCATGATGTGTATAGAGAATTTCAAATATGATTTGGTCCCTACCCACATTAATATGAATTATTTAGGTGGATTTCTAGAGTTCTCCAAAAATGATAAGTGTTTGGAAGAATCCTTATAGCGAACCAATCAATGATTGTATCCATTACCCCTTTCAACCCCCATGAGAAGGCCCATAAAAGAAAAGATAGTTATTTTCATGCATGAAAAGGATACTAATCTAGTTCATCTATTGGAACATTTACCATATAAACCCCACCAAGTGTATCCCTTCCAAGAACAGACTTCCCAGTTCAGCCTCATCATACACATGAATATCCTCAAAAAGAGAATGTTTCCTCAACCCCTCATTAGAGCTAGGAACCTAGGGTTCCTTTCACAGAAAAAAGGAACATGAATTACTTCTTTAAGGATAAATAATTCCTAGTTCATTTCATCCGTTCCCTAGAAAAATGGATTCTGAAGCTACCAAAATGCAATAGACCCCATGAGGTTAAACTCACTGATCTCACCAATCACTTCATGTATTATAGGATCCTTGGACACACCATAAAATAATGATTTTTATTCAAAGATTAGCTCCAATACTAAGTGTATTATTTCTTATTCAAGTGGATTGGAACAAGTATTACATGTCTCTACTAACCATGATATTGACAGCAAAGACTTTGGTGAGTAGAAACAATCCCCCACTACAAAACTCATAAGTACAATGACTAGTTGACTTGCAAGAGAGTCATTTATTCTAGCCATGGTATCATCTATCATAGCTTGAGCAAGCTAGAACCTCTTATAGTTACCGTGCCTCATCTATCTACTGCATCCATGTCTATACCATAGACTTCTAAGTCTTGGAATATAAGAAATTGATATCCCAATAGTAATCAGTGTCCCCTACCAGTACCAAAACTAGACCACACCCTCAGTGATTTCATGCCTTATGAATTGAGAGTTGTTCCCAGGGTTCATCAAGTCTTGGAATATTCCAATTATGAGGAGAAATGATATTCCTCTATGAATTATATTGAAGTGGTGGACCATTATGTGATACTCAATGATGAGGGACGACATGCGACCCCCTCAGGTTCCTCCATCCAACATCATTGAAGGAGAGGTAAAGGCTTCACTAGTAGATTGAACACTTAGGTTGACATATTAGATAATATTTTTCATGCCACTAAAACCATATATAACTATTCACATTGAAATCATAAAGCATATCCCCCTCAAACCGCTATGTCGGGTACAGCTCCACAGCAGACCGTATTGGTTGACTACACGACTTAGTCAGGACCACACTGTGGTTTTCCACATCCATCCAGGGCCTGACCTCAACCATATGGTACCCAACCATAATATGTTTATAGAAAACTATGTAACAAACAAAATAATATCTCTAGCACTATATAATCCACAGTGCCTCAGATAATGGTGTCTGCTACACTCACTATTAAATAACATCATTCTACAGACAAAAACAGGCCCCTCACCTAGAAGTATGATGTGTTGAAGCACCTCTATAGTATACCTGTGAGGCTCTCGATCCTAAAGTATCTCCAATTTTCAAAGGAAATTCATGAATACCTCATTAAGTATTTGAATATCCCCCTTTAGTTTGATATGGTGGTAGCTTCTGCCAAGGCTTATTACACAAAAGAGTTCTAATAAGAGGAATATTAGGCCATCATCTCGTTTTTTGAAGAAGAAGAGGGTGTTACTATTTAGGGAAACATATTCCCATTGTATGTCATAGTACAATTCAATGGAATGGAAATATACCATTTCCTCATGGATACTGGCTCTGGGATCAACCTCATCCTGACCTAGATGCTCTACAAACTCAGGCTTATGGAAGCAGATTTGACTCCCCCTCACCTAAAAATTCAAGGGTATGATAAGAGTAAGAAGAATATGTATAGAAATATTCAACCACAAAATAAGTTTTGTGTCTTGGTATCAGGCACTATATTTTTTGTAGTCTCACATGATACTTTCTACAACACGTTGTTGGGAAGGATCTAGGTTCATTTTCGTGTAGTGGTCCCCTCTTCATACAACCAATGCCTCAAATACTCTCTTAATAGATATGTTGGGGTAGTATAAGGTGACACATCCCCCTTTCACTCCTATGAGGCTCATTATCTAGACATTGGATACTAAAAAGTGAGGTAAAAAATATTTCCTAATGGGTTTAAGTGCGTAAATATCCCTAATGATCTGACGGTTACCATAGTAGATCCTTGGATAGACTTGAAGGACATATTTTTTCTCCCAATTCATCAGTTGGAAACCTTAACACAAGACATCGGATATTTTTTCATAGTCTAAAAAAAAGTTTTTGTCATTAATTACCTCAAACTCCTACACTGAACAGGCCTGTACAATACTAGAATACCCTACCCCTATAAAGTATCAAGAAGTTTTCCCCATGGCCACTGATCCACATTACTCCTGCATGTTCCACAAAATGGGGCAGACTCAATGGAAGTTGACCCATCATAATTACATTGATATTAAGAGTGTAACGCATGGTTGAAAACCACACAAGGATGGATCATCATCATTTTTCATTTTAGTCTCTATGGAGTAAGAGTTCCTTATTTAACACTCTTTTCTAATCATATTAGGTTTTGATATTGTCTCAAGGTCTGCAATTTCAGGAGAGTTACAACCTTCCTCTGATCATCATATCTTAGATGACGAAAAAGGATCTAAAATATGTCCCTAATACATTTAAAGAGGGTGTCCCCACCACCATTGATGATTTTAATTAGGTGAATCTTATCACTGAGGAAGAACTAAGGCTGACACTGATTAGTACTACCATATCACTAGAGGAAAAATAGTATCATGTGAATTTCTTAAAATAGAACCATGAAGTGTTTTTATAGAGCTATGATGAGATTCTATGGATTGAATCTTAGATTTGTGTTCATATCCTTGGCCAATCAATGGGGAATTTTGAGTTTAAACAGCCTCCTATAAAGATGCACCCCTCTCATGGCTCCATGGTTGTAACCATGGTTGACAAGATTCTTAAATCCAACTTTGGTAGAGAGGTCCAGTACCTCATAGGGATAGCCATTATTGTCCCATTCAATAAGAATAATGGTCATATTAGAGTCTTTATTGAATTTTGGGACCTCAACCACCATTGTTTAAAGGATTACTTTTCCCTTCTTGTGATAGAGTTTTTGATTGATGTTATGACTAGGATATAGGTAATATTCTTCATAGATGGATATTTTGGGCACAATTATATCTCAATGGCCCCTGAGGATGATAATTATACTACCTTTAGGTCACCCCAAATAAATTTTTTCTACCAAGTTATTCCTTTTATCCTGAAATATTTTTGATCCACTTACCATTGCACCATGCACTGTATCTTTAAACTGCTCCTTAGGATGTTGGTGGAGTGTTATGTAGATGATATAGTGGTTAAATCATAATAGCACCACAAACATATCATAAATCTTAATAAAGTGTTCAGCTTATTCCATTCCCACCACTTAAATATCAACCCTCTAAAGTGTGAATATGTGGTTACCTCCAGAAATTTTCTAATATTCATTGTTAGATACCAAGGAATTGAGATTGATCTTAAGAAAATAAATTCCTCCAACCAAATACCTCTTTTACTCAACCTCTGATAATTATGGGGCCTACAATACTACTTATCCAATATTCACTGGTTTATTTAAAATCTAGTGGGAAAATATAATCCCTTTTCAAAGATCATGAAAAAAAGTATTGTTTACCAGTGGGATAAGGACTTATAAAACTAACTTTGAGGACATTAATTAGTAACAATTAAATCCTCTGACTTTGATGTCACCCCTCTCAAGAAAGACTCTAGTACTCTATGTGACCACTTGCGAACATTATTTTGGTTCTCTATTATCCCATAAGAACAGTGGGGGAAGGGAGAATATCTTATACTATCTCATCCACAAGATCCTTAACATGGAATCAAGATACTACCCCATCGATGAGTTACCTCACAAAGGTCTTAGAAATACACAAGTTGGGACATTATTTTCAACACCGTAAGATATAGCTTATGTCATGAGTGGACCCACTGAAGTACATCCTCAATCTCCCCATGCTGAATGGGAGATTCATGAGCTAGGGGTAATCCTCCAACAATTAGACATCAGGTTTTTCCCACATAAATCCATCAAAAACCAAGCACTAGTAGACTTCAAAGCCATGAACTAGACCCGTAAAGAACTTCCCCAGGATGTCAATTTCCTAGATGAATATACTCTATTAGTGGGTAAGTTTGTTTTTTGTTGGTATATACATTTCGATGGTTCCTCTTGGAGTCCAACCAATATAAGGCTCAACAAACCATAACTCAACAAAGTGGACCTGGGGATTGTATTCATCACTCTGGCATAGGTCATCCTTTCATACTCATTCTTGTTATCGAAAGGTTGTGTAAACAATGTGGTAGAGTTCAAGAACCTCATCACTAATATTGAATTGGACCTTGATGTTAATTTCCCTTGTATACATATTAATGGATTCTCTGAGTTAGTTAACAAATAGATCAAGGATGAAAACATCATCAGAAATACATAGCTTGTAACCATTTTGGAATAGACTCAAAATCTAATGTCCTAGTTCCCATCTAAGGAAAAGGTAACACATGTTTAGTTATCACAAAATGGTAGAGTAGATGCTTTGTAAATATTACTTGTATCCCTTATAGAACCTAATCAGGATGACTTGATCATTTATGTGGCACACTAGAGGGTCATTTCCCCCACCACTTTAGATAATAGAAATGAATACTTATACCAGCTGGTTTCTAGGTCTTCCTCTCTAGGGACCTAAGATCCCCCCATGATCATGGATATGTCTGGTTGGATGAATAAATTCATCAGTTATCTCCAATATGACATCCTCCTACCAGGACAAGCTAAGAATGAGTGAATTATTTGGAGTGTATCACAGTTTACCCTCCATAGTGGGAAGTCTCTCTATAGGAATGGGTTTGATTGAATTATTATCCATTGTATCCAAGGAGATGAGATACCTCAGGTCATGAAAGTGGTTCATGTTGGGTTCTATGGATCCTATTATATGGGATTGAATCTCTCTCACCAAATTCAAAGATTGTATTAATTCTATCCCATCATGGTTCATGACTACACTGAGTTCTCTAATAGGTTTTATACATTCTATATCCATGAAAAGTTTTGTACACCAACCACTGGAGCTTCTCCACACCACTAAATAATCTTAGAAATTCATAATTTGGGAACTCAACATTGTGGTTACTTACCCACTAGTGATGGATCAATAGTGTAGGATCATTTTGACCACAATAGACTTCTTCTCAAAGTGAGAAGAAAAAGTACCCCTCAAAGAAGTTAAAACTCGGTTCGTGATCAAATTTTTGAACTCTTATATCATTCACTAGTTTAGGGTTCCTCGCACCATTCTCACAAACAATGTCACTAATTTTTGGTTTGTCAAGATGAATAAATTTTACACCAATTAAAAGTTTTGGTGAAAATACACTTCCTTTTTCCATGAACAAGTGAATAGACATATCAAGGCATTAAACAAAACCCGTATCTAACATCTTACAGAAGATAGTGGGAAAAAACAAAAAAAATCGGCCCAATAAACACTCTAATTACCTTTGGACCTAAATGATGAAAACTTAGAATTTCACCGAGGCAGCCCCATGATCCTTAGTGTATGGAGCATATAAGGTTTTCCCTATTCAGGTTCAGTTATCATCGTTCTGAATGGTTATTTGTGACCAGAAGATTCTAGATATACTAGCAGAAGTTCACCTAGATGAGTAGGAATATCTTGAATAAAATAGGCTTCAAGAATTTTACAACTTAGAGAGGCAACAGAATAGGGTAGCATGAGCATTCAACAAGAGGGTCTGCCTCCACTCCTTTCTTTAGGGTGACATGGTATTGACTCTTAGAACGTCGATGATACATGGTAAAAAATCAACCAAAGATGGAACCCAAATTGGAAGGACCTTATATTATCCATAAGTTCCATTACAATATATCATTATCTTTAATCACCATGTATGGGGATCATATCACGCCTCCCACCAATTCCAAGATTCTTAAATGGTACTTCATATAAATGTTCGTGGTAAAAGCACTACAACCTTAAACTGCAGCAACCTGGGTCCAAGCATTATGATGTTAAATAGTTTACAACCATGGTCCAAGATCTATGACCTAAAACTAGTATCTAAACCCTTGGTCCAAGATATATAACCATAAACTAGAAATAGATTTATTTTAAGTTGTATGACTCAAAACTACAAATCCCAACATACACAGCTCATGACATAAAATTGTATCCTTACCTTGTATTAAAAATATGTTATTCCTCATATAAAAAATATGAGATGGCCAAAACCAACATCCTTAAAACACTAAATTAAACTATTGACTTACCTTGTATGAAAAATATAGGATGTCTCATATAAAAAATATGTGATGACCAAAACCAATATTCTCAACACACGATATTAAATTGTAGCCTTACCCTATATGATAAATATGATATTCCTCATATGAAAAATATGAGATGACCAAAACCAACATCCTCATCACATGAAATTAAATTATAGACCTAACCTATGTGATGAACATAGGATGCCTCATATAAAAAATATGAGATGATTCAATGTTCTCACCATAGAGGATATCACCCCTTTGGCATCAGTCTTTTACCATGTTGTGTTCTAGAACTACATATGGATTGATTCTTGTGCCTGATGGGATACGTAGGGACACCTAGATCCAACACCTCAAGTATAACCTTAGAACCAACCTATTTTTGGTTCCAAACCCTGGTCCAATCCTCATGAACCTAAAACTACGTGTAACTAGATTCAAAATTACATTGTGTGGTGAAAAGACCCCTTATCTCCTTCTTAAAGTTAGGCTTTAACTCTTTTTCACTACCTGAATATCCTTCAGTTCCAAGCATTATGAACTTAAACTCTATGAATATGGCCCCTTGTAGAACCTCATTCACATAGTTTCTTAATCCTTGGTGTTTCGGAAAACCAATACCCCCATCTCTTTCTCATCACATCCTCACTCAAAAGGACATCACCCTACTGACATCAGTCTCCTACCACACCGCATTCTAGAACTATGTATGGATTGATTCCCATTACCATGGGATATGTAATTACACTTAGATCTAATATCCTATGTCCATACCCCACCGTTAACTCAACGCAAGATATTTCCTCCATCGGTACCATGATTTCAGATTATATGAAATTTGTCTTGGAATTTTATGTGGAAACAGATCTCTTTGAACCTCCCTATTCATGTCATTTTGTCACTCTTTCATACCACATAAGTCTCTTAAGGACACCCACACCATTTTTTCTAAGATATATGACCTTAAACTAGTAGTATCCATAGTTTTTTCTATATGAATTTAAACTATAAAGCCTAACATCCTCATCACATGATGTTAAATTATAATAATACCTTGTGTGATGAACATAGGATGCCTCATATAATAAGTATGAGAAGAAAAAAAACCAAATTCCTCGTCACATGATGTTAAACTATATCCTTACCCCATATAAAACCAGGATGCCTCATGTGATAAATATGGGATGACCAAAGATGATGTCCTCAGCACATGACATTAAACTATAGGCTTACTCTGTGTGACTAAAATAGGATAACTCACATGAAAAATGTGAGATGAACCAAAATCAACATCCTCAGTACATGATGTTAAACTATATCCTTACCCTATGTAATGAACTTAGGATGCCTCACATAAAAATGTGAGATGAACCAAAACTAATTTCCTCAGAACACAACATTAAAATGTATCCTTACCCTATGTGATTTTTATAGGATGTATCACATGAAAAATGTGAGATGAAGCAAAACCAGAATCCTCATCACATGACATTAAACTATATCCTTACCCCGTGTGATGAACATAGGATTCCCCACATAATAAATGTGATAGAAAAAATCCATTGTCCTCATCACATGACATTAAATTGTATCCTTACCCCGTATAAACTCAGGATGCCTCATATGACTAATATGAGATAATTCAATTTCCTCTCTAGACAGGACGTCTCCTTTCCATCATTCGTCTTCTACCATGTCATGTTCAATAACTACATGTAGCTTGATTCACATTTACATGGGATATGTAGTGATGACAGAGCCTTTTATTCTAGGCATATCCCAACCACTAACTCATTTTGAGGACTTTACCCTCTAGGTTAGGATTGATCCATTCCTATATACATGATAATACAATTCAGTTGACCATGTGGCGGGATAGCTCCCAAGGAACTCAACATCCCATAAGGTTATTCCCCACATCCATTTTCACACTTTATGTTTCCATTGATTTGGATCCTCATCATCCCCTCAATATGAATAGGCCCCCTAATAGCAACAGTTTCTGGACACACAGGATGACCTACCATCCTAGCCAAATAACTCAAAGGGTCCCTAGTAACATATGGTGTTTACCATGTTTTTAACAATTTCATTGGTCAATCTTGCATTTTTTTTCTCCTCATCCTTATCTAGTGTGGGTGTGGAACCTGTGTTTTGAACACGGTCAGTGGTTGGTCCAAACCCATCATCCATCCTATTTTTACCATGAAAGTCTTGGAATTCACGATTTACCTTCCCTTCCATTTCCCCATACACATGTGTATGGTGACTAATAAAATGATGCCTTTTGGGAATTCCACATGTCATAAACTTTGGCCCCTTATTGTGTTCTCCCCTAAAAACAATGGGAACTTTGTATAACTCTTTATTTATCACATTGATCATAGCTCACATGGGATTAGGAGTTAAAGAGGAATTTCCCTCAGTAAGGTTGGGATGTACTAGTTCTCCTTAAATAGAGCATCATATCTTGGGTCTGAACCCTAAGACCTTAAACTAGGAGTTCATGTCCAAAAATTATGTCCTTAAACTGTGTATAAAGTTTCTCATAGATGTTCCATGTGGAATTGGTCCACATTATCCCTCAATTTTCATTGTTTTACCTCTCTTATATTCCATGCACACTCCCTTGAGAAACCCCCATGGTCTAATTATTATGACCTTGAACTATTTACAAACCTATGTTCTAAGTATTATGACCTTAAAACTATTTTCAACCTCATGGTCCAAGAATTATGACCTTAAACTATTTTCAACTTTTTGGTCCAATTGGTATAACCTTAAAACCCTACCAAGGAAAGAGGGACATGTGTCTATCAGGTTGAAAACTCATAGGGGAAACCTAATAAAAATCTATACCCACTCTTTACAAGTCACTTTCATGACTTGGGAAAAATGAGGTTGTAAATAAAAAGGTAGAAATCCAGTAAGACCCACCATGGGCCTTGATAAAAAAAATGGATGTGCTCGCTAAACCCATCAGTTCAGAAAAAATTTATAGCCATATTTATATTCCCCTTCCCTCACATACTCCTATATGAGGTGTCACCCATTGTATTTTTTATTTTTTCACCCCACTACCATGAATGAATAGGATTTATTCCTGTTATTCCAAACCTATTAGTCAAAAGATGCTAAATTATGCTTTGAATATCCTAATCATGTGATGTTAAATTGTATACCACATTGTACTCACTTTATAAGATTAAATTGAATGTTCATTACCCTTATCAAAATACATTAAAATTTATTCCCTTCATCCTCATGGAATGATATAAAACTACGAAACATCTCATCCCCTTGCCTGAGAATCCATTTTCCCCCTTTGTTGTTAGTCACCATCCACACCATTCATGTTCCTTTATCATCACCCATTATCCAAGATGATGCTCCCCTTGGAAGAAAATTCTAGCCTTTATTTATATTGATATGCTTACCAAGTGTACTCAAGGCCATAGTGGCATAATTATATGATTTTTGAACTCCATTTGAATATTCCATAAATTCATCCCCACCCTTTATGTTCTCTTGGATTTGGATCTCTATCATCTTTCATGTCTAAACGAGCCCTATTTTCAATGGTTTCTAGACACACTAGATCAACTTCTATCTTGGGAACATTCTTTGAAATGCTTTTGACAACATTTTGGCAGGTCTCATGTTTCGAATATGTTCAATGGTCTATCCTCATTTTTTTGTCCCCATACTCAAAAAAATGATAATGGAGTTTGTGTTTTGAACATGGTTAGTAGTCATCCTATATCATCACATCACCCCTCCCCCCCTTGTGTTCCAAATACTAGGCATCACTATTCACTCACTCTATCACTACCCTTTTTTCATGTAGAATTCAACACCCCTGTAATTACCCCATTTTTGCACTAATTCACATTGGGAAAGTGAATTAGCTATGTAGAGAGTCTCATTCTCTAGCCAAAATATTATTGGTCAAGACACTACTGATGGTAATAAACAAGTTTGGACCCCAATTTTCTATCCCTTAACTAGTACTCTCATATAAATGAGAAATATTATATTTTTCCCTTATTTCCCACACTAATCATGACTCATGTGGGCGTAGGGATTTATTTTTGGTTGTCTCATTGATATGATTGAGATACAACATAAAGAACATAGTGAAGAATATGAGAAATTTAAACAAACCATTTCAAAAGTTTTTGTAGGGTCATCCACATGTTGTATTCTCTCCTTTATTTCAAATTGAGATAAATTCTATAAGGCTCATCCCTGGTGAATGATCACTCTAGCTCAGTCAACCTCTATCAAGTAGCCTATAGGGTCTGATGTCGCTCAACTAGCCTATCCACTTTCTCCTTGGTAGTAGGTTGGACCTCACACATGTGAATTTTTTCTCATTCCTACCCATATTGACACTCATACATCATAGATTTTGCCTCCACTACCCTAGACTTAGCCACCACTAATTGATCCCTCAATTGGTTGATGATATCTATTTAAGTAATGAAAAGAGCTATAATATATCATGTCTACTCTTTTTGATGAGTAATATCCTCTCCAGTCACATGGATCACCTAGGTTCCCTCAAACTTATTGTGCCAGATAATGTATAACTCCTTTCACTCAACACATTCCTTCTTGATAATAAATTCTTGAACTATTTCATAGAGGTCTCTAGAATCCACCCCACTAGTCCCCAGGATGACTAACCAATATCGAATGGATCCCACCAGATTTGGTAGATTATCCAAGGAGTTTGAGTGATGAAATTTTTTACACTCCTCTGCATCTTGTGTTAGATGACCCGGTTCTCAATAGCAATGTAAGATCTAGAATCCTTGAATTCCTCAGGTGGTGCTTGATTGTACTGAGGGAACACCACCAACACATCAATGGTGAGATCATCTATATGAATGTCCTTAGGTGGGATAAGCCCCAAATCTAGGAGGAACACATCCTCATTAGATCATTCACCCATAATAGGAGCTTCCCCAACCCCTTACAAAACTTTCGAGATAAGCTCAGCAACCATAGCCTCCTCGCCCATCTTCATAAATGGAATGATCTCAACCACCTTTTTTGAGACCTTAGCTTCAATAATAACTTTATGAGGAACTCCTATGGTAGTCCTAGCCACTAAATATTCCTCTACCACCTCCAATAAAGGTATATCCTCCTTTTCTATATCTTTTGGGACAACAACATCCTCTGCCATAGCCTCATCAACAAGCTTAACTTACTTGAGTGTCTCTGCAGGTGGATGATCTCTAAAAACGATTTTAACTACCATTTAAAGAGTGGTTTTAACCAAGCATAATTTTTGGGAGGTAAAAAAGAAAAAAATATTAAAATGGGAGAAGGATTTCAAGAGAGGTATAGTCCAACCAGAAACTCAAAAAGGTTCATGATAAATACATGTGGTGATAGAATCCCCCTGATAGTCAATAACCTAGCTATCAAAAGTTTCCCTTTGGATAGATGTGTTGACTCTCTCTAGAAGAAAACAAACAAGTCAAAAAAAATTCAAGTGTAGATCCTTGAATCTATACCAGGATAGAAGAAGGGTTGCCAAGAAGAACTTGGGACTGTTGATCCATTAACCCAGTCATTGGCACCACTTCAATATTTTTTTTTCACCTATGACCACAACATTAGGGAGAGGTCCCACACCCTCCCCCTCAAGTTTTGGGTATCCATAATTTTATGCTTTAGATTCATTGTGAACCTCCCATTCCTTAGTGTTTTTTATTCTTTCACAAGACAAAAAATAGTTATGAATAAATATTAGAGGTTTGATATTTTTTAAGATATGAAAGGTTAGAAGATTTACCTAATAATTGTAAGGATTTACATCCTTAGGGGAGTCCTAATAGGAATTTATTCCCCCAATAATCCTCCTCCAACCCATCACCCCTAACCACACTGGCAGCCAATCGGTCCACAGGAAGATCTAGAGAAGAAGGCATGCCTAGTAACACCTTCACTCAACTGGTTAGAGGATACGTGATGTTATGAGAGTGGACCAATTATTCCAACTTTAGAATGTATTATAGTGCCTCGGCTCAAGGGACATGAAAATATACCCTTACATGAACCAACCAGTTAATGTATATCACCTTGAAGATGAGATGTTTTCATATCCCATGAAGAGATTTTATTTTTTTTTAAATCCCCCAACTCTCCTAGGAATTATTATTGGGGACATATGGGTGATGAAATCACTTTTTCAGACCCTATACTTGTTCCTTTAGAACTACTATAGATTTTCTACCTTCCTCTCAAAGCTTATTTCTAGGTAGAATTGAACCTATTACTACTCCTCTCCCTGAAACTTCTGCCTATGCAGGACTAGGAATTGCATAATCTCCAACTTCTACTCTACCTATTGGTCTAAATCTACCTCCAAATCATGTCTTAACCACCTCCTTCTATCAACCCCATGGTTTTAGGGACCCTTACACCTCATTCAACCAATTTACCAGTCACCTAAGAATTTCTTTAGTATATGAAACCTCCCATCTTAGCTTGTATTCATGGATGATTCCATAAGTGGAAGTAGGTACGGGCATCTCATTCCATCCCCTCTCATCATCAGGTACAAACATGCACTATGTATACCAAAGGGATAAGGGGTGGTTCTCACTATATACCCTCATATACACCTTCATAGTGATCCTCTAGAGTCACTAAAACATCTGTGAAAAATATTGTGGGGTGCACAGATCACAAATCAACTTACAATCCACTTGGACCACTAATACATTACCTCAAAAATTCAAGAGGTATGATCACTACTTTATGGTCCTAATTCCATAATTTTTCACCATTCCCATGAGAAGGGGTAACATATGGAAAAAAATAATTATATAATCTCTATTATCTCCAACACATCAACTGAACCCAAGTCAAGAGGTCGAATCTCGGCGATGTTGAGGATCAATTGTTAGAAGTTCATTCTAGGAAGGGATATTGGGATTGGGTATTCATATCCCCCCATGTGTGTTGAAACCTAACTATATAGAAAATAGAAGTCTTGCACACACTAAAGGGAGTCTTTCACTAACTGATGCGGCACAACACCTTGTATAACTTTTCCAACACGGAGACTGCTAAGTTGATGAATTTCCCCATAGTTAGAATTACCTCCATAATGAGGGTGATTCAACACACCCCCCATGAGAGAATCCCAAACTAGAATCATCCACCTGCAGATCAGTACGGTAATAAATCTTGACAACCTGACTATGGTAGCCTTTTACTTCACACTATATCCCCACAGTTTCTATTGGATCTCTTCTAGGATCCTCTAATATGAATTATCCTTACCTCTCATTAATTAATTTGGACATTTTCATGGATTTATAGACATATTTATAACTTATTCATTCATGAAATATCCAAACCATTTTTTGAAAATGATATCCTTCATCCCCAATTTTTTCTCACTCTTCTCCTATACCAAGAATAGAAGAACCCTCACAATCATAGGAATATTCTCTTTTCCATCCCAAACATCCTCATATGGGAGAAAACCATCATAAATATCCCCTTGTATGGGGATCCATGCAATATAGTAGAGGTCCAAATAATTTATGTTGGCCTACCCATGATATAGGTGAAACATATTTGTCCTCAGTGAACACATTATCAATATCTATGTCATGATATCCTGGTGATTGTAAACATGAAATTTTGAGGAACATGTTGCCTCATAAATTCCAACCCACTTCAACTCCACCTCAAATTCATATCAGGATAAGAATACCCAATATTCCCAATCCCAATCATTTATAAAGTTATCACCCTAGCGCAGGTCTTGTCCCTCGGTCCCGCCCTAGTGATGGTCCATCAAACCAACATTAAGAATGATCTCATATTGAGGGGGATCTTCTTCCTCTACTACCTCTCGATTAATGTTTTTCACATGTTTCCATAAAGTGTTAGTTGGGAGAGATGTGTATTCATTCATGATGTGACCTATAATAGTCATGTGTCATTGGTACTACCCAAGAGTGCTCCTAAACTAGTAAGTGGGTTCGTCTTGATTGGCACTCGGGATAAATACATTGTCACTTAGACCAAAACCATATAGTGGTAGACTCTTACATATAAGGTATTCTCATTGCACCTCCTTTAGAAATGTAGTGAGTGTATCGTGACCTGACTCACACTAGAATATCTTCCCAATCATTCCCAACCATCTCCCTTCATTGAGTTGTAGCAGTATATGTACCTTCGGTAGCCATAGCTCAAGACTTTAAAAGTTTTTAGAAGCTAGTTTATGGTGGTCAGTTTGAAAAGGTAAATTTTGTGAAAGTTTAGAATATTTTGAAAGTCTGGTATATTCATTTAGAATTTATCATGAGGGCCTCTGAGCGGTGTCTATCCCTCCCCTCATGGATCTAGGGTTTTCAATCGGCGTCAATCTGGAGGGGGAGGCTCGATCGCTGTCTTCAGCATTGAATTGGAGGGATTATCCAGTGTCATCTCCCCCTACTCCTTCTTTCGGCATGGTCTGTTGTCGATGCAGGTTCTCAAGACCATGTGAGGTTATCATTCTGGTGTCACCATCCCTTGAAGATTTCTGAACCTGCTGTCGCCTTCTTGGTCACTAGTGTGAAGTGATCTGTGCTTCTTCTCTGTTGAATACAAATTAATTTTGGTTTCAAATCTGAGATGTGGGAGTCCCTTTACCATGGTGGTTGTTGATTTAATCCCTAAGTAGCTTTGGTGCGGACATCTTCTGGAATGCCCTTCAAGGAGCCGATGTCACCTCGTCTTCCGATGAGGGATTCAGATGGAACTTCTTCTGCAGAGGAGGTGCCCACTGTCAAGGATTATTTGGAAAAATCTGAGCTACTTTGGTTTTGAAATCTGAAGGTACACTTCTTTTCATTCCATTTTCTTGAGGTTTTGAGATCCGTGAGTTCCGGTCTGGATTCGTGAGAACTGAATGAGATGTGTTTTGAGATAATCAGCGGCACTTCGGACATGATCTAATTATTGGTCTTTGTTTGAGATTTCCAAGTGTGGTCATGTGTTGATTTTTCTTACTGGATTTATCGGTGTGTTTTTTTCTGATGATGATGGAATGAAGCTGCGGTTGGATCCTATAATTTTTATTGGTGGTATTGAGGGGTTGACAGGTATTGGATTCATCATGTCTCACTCTGGAGGTTCTCTCCACTATTACCCTACTCTGGATTCCAGGTCCATTGCTCCTCTCCAGATCGGTTGGGTGTGATGGGTTCCAATGAGGTTTTGCGATGTGCTTGTGAGTGGTAGGGTGTTCCAGGAGGCATGACATGCCATCACCTTCTACTTTTGGTTTTTTATTTTCAATTTGAACTTTTGGGGGGTCTTGGATATGGGCTCTATTAAGGGCCTTGGCTACGCGTTCCTCTTCTCTTGCTTCAAGTTTTTGTCACTCTCTATGAGGCAGATTCGAGTGGTGGTCTTCTTCGTGCTTTGGGATGTGAGGGCAATTGATTGTTGTTGTCTTATGGTGGCTCTGTCTCTATTGGCTCTCAGTGATTCTCTTGAAGGTTCTAAGGAGTCTGTTATGTTCGAGGATGAAAAGGTGGTCCTTTTGACTTTGATTTTTACATTTTAAGCCTACTCGTGCATGGCTCTTCATGGTTTGCATCGACATGCTTGGTCTTTTTTGATTTTGTGATTTTGGTATGTGAAAGCTTCTCGATAAGATACAAGGATCTACTTCAGATGAGGTTTCAGAGCAGGAAGAATTCACCAGAGTTTGTCCATCTAGATTTGGGATAATAAGAGGGTATGGATTTTTCCATCGGTACCAGGCTCATGCAACCCTGCACGGGACAGCTAGAAGAGTTTCCATGAAATGGTGGAGGCTTGACATACTGATGTAATCACTGGGGAGGGGTGTTTCTTGTGGTCTTTTTCTGGTTTTTCTTTCATTTTAATGGTTTTTATTGTGTGAAGTTGTTAGGGTTCACACTTATCCTTTAAAAGTGTTATTTGAAAATACAAAAAAAATGGATTCTGGCTATGGAAAGTTTGGTCATAAGAGGTTTGTTCACCCAAGAGGAAAGTTTCATGAGTAGTGAGGATATAGATTACAAAATCTTCATGAAAGTGTTGAGTTTCATGAAAAGATATCACAAGCTTATTTTTATTAAAATGTTGTGGTCCTATAAGGGACCCACGCCCCTATTTATAGGCATAGGTTCTAACGGAGTTTTGCGAACAGATTCCATCAAATGCCAATTTTTTATGGTTTTATCCTATAATAAATCCTTATTCTCCCTTGATGGATTCAATTATGAGGGGGGAATATGTTAATGTTGAAACACTTGTTTCATGGGAGATGTTGAGGAAGTAATGACCAATTAAAAAAATTCATATTGAAATGGATCCAAAACTCACCTAAGGGGTTATGTTCATGAAGGTTTTAACCTTCATGAACGTGCATCTCCTTTCAAAGGTAGACTATCCATGCGGGGGTAAAGGTGATTACCTCTATGCAACGAAACTCTAATTTATGAATGTGGGTGTTCCATGTGGAATTTGAGATGATAACATTTTCGTAGTATATGTTTGTTCATAGAGCTCCCCTAACATCATAAAGGTCATAATATTTCATAAAGAACCCTATTTTCCGTGAAATAAATGTCCCCGCCTCTGTTGAGGCTATAAATACCTCCCTATTTATAACTTGTAAGGGGATGTGACCTTTGGGATTTTGGCCAAAGATCAAATTTTTTGGAAGTCTAATATTTGCGATCCAGTGAGGAGAAGGATTTATCAAGGTAGATATCTTTCACAAAACTAACTCCCATGGGTTTTTGAGAACCTCAACCCATTGTAGGGATACCTTTTGTGAAGTTCTATGGTCTTAACATAAGAATAAATCAATTTGTGTCTCTTGGGTATTTTTTGAGGTAATTTTCCTTCATGAAACCAACCCCATAAGAACAAAGACTTCATTCTGAGGTAGGTTAACCCTATTTCACAAAACATTCACTTTCACAAAACCCTTTTCCTTCATGAATCCCTCAAATTTCAGAAACTCCAACCTTCAAAAAAACCATCCACCATTACTCTCTATGGTGACTCCTGTCATCCAACAACCTTTCATGAAATTTGAGTTCCCAAGACCCTTGTACCTATCCAAAACCAGTTCTTCTGCACCCCAAATTCCCATGTGACTAGTATCATCAACCCTTGTATCTTCCCCTTTCACTTAAAGAATATCTTAGACTATTATCTTTCTTTTATCCTAATCATGGGTACCTTAATTCCTATTAATAATCAGAATAAACACCCAAACATCATTACCCCTAATTTCCACTCCTCTGTAGAATTGTTTATACCATGCCCCACCCATAGGCACTTGAGAAGTAGACACCTAATCCCCAAAGGTGGAATCGTCATGGGAAACTATCGATATTTCTTGGTAGAGAGGAATTTTTTATATATTTTTCTCCCGCTTTGAAATGGTCTCTATGGTTGTAGGTCCTACCAATATCCAATCTTCATGATGTAAAACTACATAGTCTGAAATCCTAGTCATACAAAATTAAATTGCACAAAAATGAACACAAAACATGAAGTTAAACAATAGTATTACCCTATGTGATGAACATAGGATTCCTCATGTACAATTATCATGGGATTCCACCTTCTCCCCCACCCTAGGATGATACTTTCTATTTGGGTAGCTTTCATGCATAAACCTTACACCATCCATCGTTGATGCTCCTTCCGTGACAAGATAATCCTTATTATAAGAGGTTAAACTGCATGGACTGTTCCTATCACACGACCTTAGATTGTGGCATAAAACTACATGGGTTTTGATCCTATTAAACTAACAAGGTATGTTGGACACCACCATGAGGTTCAATATCAATATCTCAATAAATATGAGACACCTCCATGAGATTTAATTGTAAAATCTAGATACACATGGTATACCACCATGAGGCTCAACCCTGACACCCCAACATCGACACAAAATCCCAAGTGTGAAATCTTCCCCCCTAAGGACATACTTAACCAAATCTCAATTATGAAATACTCTCCCATGGGGATACACTTAACCAAATCCCAAGTGTGAAATATTTTCCCTCTGGGACACACTTAACCAAACCCTAAAGTGTAAGCATCTTCCCACCTAGGGACACACTTAACCACCCACCTATGTTAAACTTGTGGCCCACCTAAATGGAATCTTTACCACATATAATAAATATTGGATACCTATGGTAAAAATACTTATATTTCATATGTCCTTATAATTAAATACCACATCATTGGCATGGGATGAATTAGGTTATGTGCCTATGATTCCTTGCATGAAAGATTCCCCATAATAGAGGAACACATTTTAGATACCCAACATGCCCAATTTTCATAGATGTCCAAACATGACAAATGTTACTATTTACTATAATAGAAGGTTGCTTCCCTATTGAAATATAATCATCTTAATTAACCATAATCCACCTCAAGAGAGCACTGGGAATGATTTTCATGAAAATGAATTAAATATTTGAGAGAGAACCAGAGTAAGAAATGATATCCTATTAGGAATCCATGGAAGGAGGAACTAACATCTCATCATTCAATTTTGATCAGAGAGATAACATTTCCAACCGTGTTTATGGAATCTTCCCACCTTTGGAAAGTAGTAATGCATGGAAAGAAAATCACATGATCATCCCAACACAAAGCCCAGAAGGAAGGTATAAAAAATAGTTACATTTCCTATCAGTTGGATTTACCTCAAAGGTTTATCAATGTTCATAATTTATTTCAGGTATCTTAATTAAATAAGTATCAGACCAATCTTGATCATTTAATTTGTTGGGATCATGTTAATATTGAACCATATGTTACATTGATTCAAGACCTGATGTATATTCTTTATAGGAAATTAAAATACTAAGAGGAATATGTTTTCCCTTAGTATGAATATTATGGAATCATGGTCACATTCAAGAGGAGACTTGGGAGAGATAAAATTTCATGCTAAAGAAATGGACATAGCTCTTCCAAGACACTACCAACCTCCATATTTCTGGAGATGTAAATGCCAGTGGTGGGAAAAATCTAACACCGTATTCTGAATTATTTATCTATTTTATTGTATATTTATAAATTATGAAGGGATGGGGGTTAGTTCTGGGAGTTTATATAAAGTTTTGGGATGTTTTTAAGGGGTTTTAGAGGATGTGTGGTTGATGAATGGTTAGGGAAAACTGTGAAAATTACCCCAAGTAATCATGTGATGTGAAAAGGGTTCCATAGAATAGGTGCATGGTTGCCACACAGTTTGGGCAAACTGTGTGGTAACCATGAAACTTTTGAATTTTTGGGACAATGATGGTTCACACTGAATTATACCACCAAGTGACAACTTGGGTTTGGACGAATGGGTACCGCTCGTGAGAATGAATTGTTCAGAGTACAAGTTATATGGAATTAATTTGTTGGGTACTTTTATAGGTGTGTAATTTCATGATATGGGATAACTTAATAATTTGGTTTATTTTTACTGATTCTTAATTATACCTAATTTGATGTTTTTGATATCCAATTTTATTATATACATAGTTATTGTTATGAGTTAACTCATTATTGTCTTAGTGGTGTGTGTCTGGGGTCTTGGGGATTTTCTACTAGGATGCATACTCACCTCATGCATATTTACCTCAATGCATATACTGAAGTTTTTTACTATAATAAAGGTAAGGGAAAATTTTCATACTTTTTAATGGATTATCTTGATGTCGTAGTCATGTCCTATGGGAGTTGGATCTTTGATATTGTATTGTAGTGGGTTTGGTCATGGTGTTTCATCATTTCCTCATTTTCTCTTAATGTATTTAGGTCTTATATACTTTTTTTGTGTCTGTTTTACTACTAAGACTTTGATTCTATTTATTTTATGACATTCAGGTTTTGTTTGGTTTTATATCATGTTTCATGTTTATGTATACAATTTTAGTTTTTTATTGTAGTTTATATTATATATGTAAGTTAAAATCATCCCCCCTAATTGGGTAATTCCCATGGAATTTATTCCCAACCTTTAGTGTCTAGGGGATATCACTAAAGGTTAGTGGCATCTCAGTCCTGCCCTAATATAGTGAGTCAAGTCAGGATATTACATTGAAACCTTTTTTATATGATCACATTATATCCAATGGATTACTATGGTTGTGGTGGTTTTGGCATATGATTTATTCTTACTCCATGTATATACACACCTTGTATGCATAAATATTATATACATTATGTTTCAAGTAAAGATAAGAGGCCTCAGTAACTACAAGATGATGCTAGGAGACATCATGAAGCTATTTATGTATATATTTGGAGTCGTGTGGAAGGTTTTCCCATAATTTATTTTATTTCTATTTCTAGTGGTATTATTCATGTATTGGTAATTGAGATTTATTTTAAAATATTTTTTAATTGTATGAATCATATATACAATATGAGATATTTTCTTAACTTTATCAAGCATGATATTATTGATTTTTACTACTTATCTTTAATGTATTGTTTATTTTTTATTTTTTTGATGGACCATTAGAGAATAAATAACTCCTAAAAAATATCTTTAAACCCTTTGCACTGGTTTCTAGCCTCTATAGAACAGGTAGTGCACTTCAAACTATGAGACATTTCATATTGACTACACAATTATGTTAGGGGAGGATGTTACACAAAGGTTATATGTTATAAGATCTAAAAGAATAGAATAATGTTCCATTAATATGATGAAGTGAGGAGATCAAGTGATGAATGGAGAAAATGAAGCTGGTAGTCATACATGAAAACTATACTTGATTAAATAAATAAGGTATTGACATATATACAGGTCAATAATTTTTAAGGAGACTATAGGACATTATCATTATTCCATTATATTTTTAGAGTTTGTATTGTGATAATTATAAGACCATGAGAACATGTATTTAAGCAACCATGGTGATCACATGAATTATATGGAAAAAGAAAGATGAAAATTATCTAATCATGTTAAGTCTAAGGTGGATTATTTTAAAGATATTTATATTAATTGAAGAATAATGAATCTCAATTTGGTTCTAATGGAATTGATGATGAGATAGAATTGTTTATTCTAGATTATTATGTAATTAGAAGATGTATGAGCATGATTAAAGGAACTTGGAGAAGTCTGAAAGAAATTTGGTGTGGATGGATCCAACCATGTAATAATATGATATGAATGCATTATGATCTATTATAACATAATTAGTTCATCATGAGATTATGTGTTTTTATGGTCCTATTTTGAATTGAAATTTGGAGATATCCTTGTATATAATGAGGAAGCCAAAAAAATTGTCGTTGTGGTTGTGGATTAAGAAAAAATGAGTCATTGCTCATGGTATAAAATAATTATCATCATGGTTTGTTAGTATAATGTAAAATGGTATGATTAGGGGTGAAAATTAATTTAATTTAGTTGTGGTCGTGATGATTGGTTGAATCAAGCAAAAATAATGAGTTAGTCATGGTTCGGGGTAGATTTTGATCATATTATTCATGTATGTTTGAGGTAAGGGTTGACGAATTTTCATATGGTTTAGTGGATATCATTTTGGTGTGTTGGGTGTTTTATAGTTATTTCTAAAATGGATTGTATAGGATAAAATAAGCATTTAAAGTGAAAAGTTTTTTGAAAATAGGCAATTTGGTCATGGTTCACATCATGGTGATCAGAAATTTTTTGAGTAGAATCTATAGATTTGTGGTAATATAAAAACATTACATGGTTGGTAAAGGATTACATGGTAGTGTGTTTAGATATAGAAATTAAAATTTGAAAAAATTATCATAATTTTTAGAATCTAAATATATAAAAGGCGTGGTTTTTAGAGTCAAAGTATTGCCCAGATGATACCATGTTGCAGTAGAGGAATAAAACATCATGGTTTAAGTGATATATATATATATATATATATATATATATATATATATATTAAAGATTCGGTTTTAATTAAAATAGAAGATATATGTCTCAATATTTGGATGTTTGAATCAATGAAATTTTATGAATTTTATCACACTAATTCATGTGGGATGCATAGAATGATTATAGAGAGTTAAAATAACATGGATTGATTAAAACTGTTAGTTTAAGGGTTTGTACATTTAAATTTATATATCATACAAATACATAATTTGATAGAGTGAAAAAATTCACAAAAAGATCCATTTCATAGAGAAAAATAAGAATTTGTAGAGAGATAGTTAGTAAAGTTTTCTTGATACATTTCATTCATGAGATAATAAGATCATTCTTTATAGAGTTTCAATGATTAAATTTGACAATATATTTTGAGAATAAGATAGAGTAAAATAAATATAATTCCTTTTTTATAATTGATCATATTTATATTTTCATTAGAGTGAGGTTGATGTTGCAGCAGTGATCAGTTGGTGTGAAAAAATTCAACTCTATTAATAAGGAGTTGATCATACTTGTCTTATAGAATAAGGTGGTGGTAGGGTGAATATTAATTCAAAATAAATTATAGATTTTATTTTATATAGTTTATATTAGTTTCTTATACTGGTTTGAAAAATACCTACAAGTCAATAAACTAATTCCTTTATTGAAATAATGCATGGAAGAGGAATAAAATAGTGTAACATTAGGTGATCGGTTAGTTTTTACTAAATATATTATAAGGTTAGTTCACCTTGACATAGATTAATCACATTTTAAACATTATTTACACTAAACAGTGTGTTAATAGTGGATTTTAGTACATCGACACATCGTTGTTTGAAATATCCTTTAATGTATCCCAATGCGGGTAAACTAAGTAAAATACTTGTGTTCTCATGTGCTTTAATTTTTCATATGTGTTTGATATTAAGTGTGAGTATGATTGAGGGAGTGATAAATTAAACATTTTTCATACCAACATAAGAGAAATATTTTATTAGTGGTGAGGGTTAACTAATAAAATATTAAATTGGTCATTACCCAAATTCACCCCCACCCGCCCATAGAGTTCCTTAGGTCTTGTATCATAACCTGTCGACCCCAACAAGTGTGTTAGATATTATAGGTTCTGGATTTTTCTTTCATATATTAATTATTTTGGGATTTTTTTCATATATAGATTCATTTTTTTGAAAACCTATTGGATTTGGATTCATTTATAGTTAAGGAATATTTATAATTAAGTATTAGATTACAATGGGGGAGAACATTGATAAGTAATCAAAGGTTTTATATTGGAATATTATATAAAATATGATAAAGATAATGAAGTGATGAGACATGGTTATTCATAGATAAATATAAAGGTAGTATTCATAGATAGAAACTATACTTAGTAGAAAATAAAAGATCTTGACGTATACATGGGTTAAGAAGTGTGAAGGATAATGCAAGACAATTTCATTCATGGTATTGAATTTTTGGAGTTTTTATTATGATACATGGAAGACCATGATAACATGTATTTAAGTGATCATAGTGACCACATAAATTATATAGAGAATAAAAGTTTAAGAGTATATTAGCACATCAGGGATAAGGTAGAGTGTTGAGAAGAGATAGAGATTAATTGAAGAATAATATATCACTATCTAGTTTTTATGGAATATATGATGGGGTAACATTATTTATTTAGGCTTATTATGGCATTGAAATAATCATGATCATGGTTAAAGGTACTTTGAGAAGGATGGAATCAATTTTGTATGGAGAGATCCAGTCATGATGTAATATGAAATGATTATTTGATGATCTATTGTAACACGATAAATTCCCCATGGTTGAAGGTTTTTTTATGACCATGGTTTAAATTAAAATTTAGATAGATCCTTTTATACCATGGGGAATCTATAAATGGTCATAGTTATTATTGTGTTTATTTTAGTTAGACATAGCCTATTATGGGTGAACTGAGTAAAATCCTTATGTTCTCTTGTGCTTTAATGTATGTGTATGTGATTGATGTTAAATATGAATTTGATTTAGGGACTGATATATTGGAAACCTTTTTCTTTTATATAATATGGGTCTAATAATAGGAGAGGTTTAATTATAAAAAGTTTAAATTAATCACCTCCCTGATGCACCCCCCCCCCCCCACTCCCACCCAGGGTACCTTAGGCCTCATATCATAACCTGATATTTCCAACTAGTGGTATTGGAAACTATAAAATTTGACTTAGTATTCTATATATCAAATATAATTTTGGATTTTGTTTCACACATGGACTTCATTATGAGACCTCTTATTAAAGATAGATTTTTTTAAAGTTAAAAAAGGTTTTTAATTAAGAATAAAAATAAAAAGTGGAAAATGTTGAAAAGTAATCAAAGGTTTTATATTGGATGATCATAAAAAAATACTAAAATGTTTCCACCATGAATATAAATAAGTGAGTAGACATGGTGATGCATGGATAGAGATGAAGATTAAAATTAAACCTAGAAATTATACTTTCTAGAAGAAATAATTTATTGACATATACATGGGTCAAGAATGAAATACATTATAATTCATGGAATTAGATTTTTAGAGTTTTTATTATAATAATTATAAGACCAATATAACATGTATTAAAGTAATAATGATGACTACATAGAGTATATGAAGTAGTTAAGTTGAAAAGTCTCTTAGCATGTCAAGTCTAAGTTTGAGTATTGAGAAGACATGGATATTTCTTTAAGAATAATGGATTACTATTTAATTCGATGGAAGAGATAATGTGGTAAAATTATTTATTATAGATTATTATGTAATTGAAGAAGTTTGAGCTTGATTTAAGGTACTTGGAGAAGGTTGGAATAAATTTTGTGCGGATAGACCCATTCATTATATAATGTGATATGATCACATAGTGATCTATTATAACATGAGAAGTTCTTCATGTTGGCAAGTGTTTTGATGAATATGGTTTGAAGTGAAATCTATAGAAACCTATGTATACCTCAAGTAAGACAAAAATGATTGTATTTGTGGTAATGGATCAAGTAAAAACAATTTTTTTCCCATAGTTGAGGGGAAATTTTAACATGGATCGTTGATTTGAAGGAAAATGGGATAATCATATGTGCCACATCATTTTCACTGGTTATGGTTTTGATAATTTAATAAAGTATGCTAAAATGGGATTTAGTTGTGATTCATATAATAATATGATCATTACATTCACATATGATTTAAAAATTGTAATATTAAGTTTCCCAAAACATAGTGGATATTATGGTTGTATATTATAAGTTTAAGAGTTATTTCTAAATTAGATTATAAAGGATGAAATGGGAATTTCAAGTAACAATTTTCTAAAAAATGGAAAATTTAGTTATGGTGCATATCGCGGTGATTGATTTTTTTATAGGTATAATATCTGGTGGTAAAACACAACATTGACATTATGCATGTTGATAAAAATATATATGATAGTTTTATTGGAACTTTGTTAGACATAAAAGGAAATACAAAAGATGGATTACATGTAAGATTGAAATTAATATCCATGGGAATGAATTTGGAGTTAAATCTCACTATGAAATGAAATATAACATATTTACCTTTGTATTTTCACTTATTAATCAAGAGTGAGAGGATAAATTTTTTTAATGATTGTATGGTATTAAAGTAACTAGTGGGTTTTCCTCAAATTTGAAATATTTGGTATCATTAAAGGATTTAAAATTAATAATCACGGAATCTCATGATTTTTATTTATTTATGCAATGAATGCTACCAGTTATACTATGTAGCATATATTCTATACCTATCAAAAATTGTATCATCAGATTGTGTTACTTTTTCAATTCCATTTACTGTAAAGTCATAGATCCAAATTAGTTAGACATATTGGAGAATAAAGCTTTCATCATACTTTATCAACTATAAATATATTTTCTACCATTATTTTATGATATAATGGTTCATCTGATGATTCATTTAGTGTGAGATATAAGAATATTTGGGCATATTTGTTTACATTAGATGTATTCTTTTGAAATATATATGAATATTTTAAAGTTGTATGTTAAAAATTTTCACAAACCATAGGACTCTATTATTAAAAAATATATATCAGGAGAGGTGATTGAGTTTTGTACAAATTATTTGTATGAAATGGAGCATGTTATTCTCCCTATATCTCAATATTTTATAGTTTATAGTGAAGGTAAAGGGATATGTGTCCTAAAGGTAAAGTTAATTCCTTATGATGAAGTGATACAAGCACATTTATACATTTTGAACAATATAGATGAGGTTAAACCATATATATCATCACATATTGTAGGATTAATGGTATTATATTTGAAAATAAATGAAAATTGGTTGATGAATGAACATAAAAATTTATTTATTTCATGGTATAAGGAGAAAGTCAACACTGGTTTATCTATATCAGAAACATTGAAATGGTTAATAGAAGGACCAAGTGTTAATTTGATAACATGGTCTAGTTTAATATTTATGGTTATACATTTTACACACACAAAATAGGATGATAAGGGTACTATTAAAAATAATGGAATAATGGTTATCACAAAATCACTATATTTTTTTAGTGTTAAAGACAAAAACCTAATTTCTACATAAACAACACATTTTAGAGTTTTTAAGGATAAATGAGAGATTAATTATACAAAAATTTAAGTTCCATTGTTTAAGTTTAACTAAGCTAGCAGTAACAGTGATGTGAAACATGATTATTTTGGATTTAAACTCATTGATTTGAAAACATTTAGTATTAAAGAGGGATTATTTATCTAGGAAACACATGTAAAGTAGATGTTTTTTTTTACTGGACCATTAAATAATTAGTGGTCTTTTATTCTATAAGGGAAAAAATTAATTTCGGTTATGATGATGTTGATTATGTTATGGACTTATGAATTATTTCTTCACTAATTACATTATGATCTAATGATAAAAATTTCTAAAATACAAACATAGTCAATACTATAAAAAATGATCATATTAGAGGAATATGGGGAAACACTCAGTTACTCTTCTAATTATTCAGGTAAATTTTTATTTTCATTTTTTAGAAATTTACACATGAAAAAACTCTACCTTTTTAACTTGGATTTTTAAATATATATATTTTTATCATTTCTGTTATTTGTTGTTAGATTTTATAGTCATCGATTTTGGTTAAAAAATCATTGAATAAACCTAACATCATTATTTTTTATTAAATTTAAATATATAAAAACTAATTCTTTAATTTTAATATTTAAATACATATATTCTAATCACTTCTGCCTATTTTGAGTTAATTTTTATATTTACAAGTTTTAGTTACACATTTTTTGGTTAACAATCCTGACATCATTATTATTATTATTATTATTGAAATGTACACATGTAATCACACAAGTTGTTTACTTAGATATATTTTAATTCATTATTTTTAGATACTCACTTTTATTTAACCATATTAGTTATCATAATAGATATAACTTTTATATTGTTATTAAAAATAAAAAATTTAACTTTTAAAAATCATATTATTCTAATAATATGAAAGTGTATATAATTTCCTTACATTTGTCTATTTAAATTACTAAAACAGATACAGAAGAATATTTACCATGGTATGTGTTAATTTTTATATTAATATATATTTAATAAATTAAATATTAAATGAAATTAAACTTTTGTATGTCAAAATTATATTCATCACTACTGGTGAGCCTCCTGGGGTAGAGTCTTCTTATTCTTCTCTATAGAAGGTGATACCTAGAGTTAGTAGACATGGGATTACACATTTACCAAAACTTTCACTTTCTTGTGGATAACTAAGGATACAAATTGAATTTTATTATAATTATAACCCAAGGGGTCATATAAAAATAACTTAAGAGTTACATGGTTGTATAGAGCCACTATTGGATTAACATTTTATATCGTCATTGAAAGAGTAACAACGTGGAAGTGAAAGATTATTTGTGGAAGTCTGTGTTGGTAAAAAATATCAACTAGTTTATTTTTTTATCCAATTATTAAAATATTATTTATTTCCCATGACTAATATTTAATATATTCAATTATATATGTCACTAAAATTTTACAAAACAAAAGACATTAATAAGATGCGGAAATATTTTTCTTTGGTCAGATAGATATATTTAAAATAAAATTCACCAAATTTTTTTCTTTTTGGAAGATATAGAATCAAAAATCATACATCAAGTATGGGTTTTTAAATGCAAATACATTGGAGAAATTTATCTCCAGATATAGTAATAAAGCCTTTATGGTATGATAATTATTTATATAAAATCAAATTGTAAAATTATGTGTTTATTACCTAATAAATTATTTTTTATTATTATATAAATTTCCTTTAGGAGATCTCACCAATATATCTAGTTATATAATGTATACCCTAATGCTTTATCATGTGGAGGGTATCATTTACCAAAGGATAAAATCATGGCTGAAAAGTTTGATTCATTAATAGTTAAATCTAGTAGTGTCTCTAAAGAGGTTCAGTTCATCCCTTTATCTCCCCCCGATTTCTATGAAAAAATTAAAAGGGTGAGGATGAAAAAAAAAGAATGTTTCTTATGGATCCATCAAGAGAACTAGCTAAGAAAATTATAAGAAATTGATTATAATTTTTCTTGAATATTAGTATTTTATAAATTCATAAATAATATAACATTTTAATATATTATTTCAGGATTCCCTTTAAGAACAAGTGATATATAGGACTTTTATCCCTAAGGGTGGGATGAAAATTCTAGTTACTACTTTAAGAAAGTAAGAACATTGGGACCGCATAAGAGGATATGAGGTGGGTGTCAATATTAGAAAAGTTTTTATTCATATTAGTTGGAATCGAGGGAGACAGAATATATGGGAGAAATAACTTCCTTGAAGGTTGGGATTCAAGTGATTAAATCATTGATATATTATTGAATTAAATCATCTATAAAGGTTATGCTGGTATATTATATGAGATAGGTACAACCTCTATATTCTTCCTACTCAAATCCTTCACCTCCTCATTTATACATGAACTTGTATTGTGAGTTACATGTTGGGGATACCCGTATACATATTATAGAGTACAAAATCATACATAATTTAAGAGATTATGTACATCATAATTTTATATAGCCAGGTAAGATAAGAGTAATAGTGCATGATATTATTGATCATATTTCTTTAGTTTCATTACATACCAAATAGGTGGCCTTATTTGGAGATAGTATAGGTTATTTTTTACTCTTGTTATCTATCCTTCTTCATCAACTAACATATGAGGTATGTGTTGTTTTTTAATTTATATTTACTTTTAATTTAAAATTATTTATAAAGTTTTATTACATTTACCGTATATATGTTTTTATTGAATCAAAGGAATTAGGGAAAAAGAAACAAATGTTACATGAATCATCACCTTTAGATACTTTTAATGTTATGGACAGGTTAACAAAATTATCTTAGAAATATTCTATATTGGAGTTATATTATGATTTTTTGATGACCTATGATGTTTTTAGGAGATACTATACATTAATATTATTTCAAAAAGATATCATGGATCTTATTAATGGTGAGGATATCTCTTTACCTGTGTTTTAGTTGTTTCCATATAAGTAGATTTCTATTTTTATTTCTATTTTTTAAAATAAATATAACTTATAGTGAATTAATTTATTACTTATCAAATTAGGTATCTATAAGGTCTTTGTATACAAAATGAGAGAAATTCTATTTATATATTTATAGATATATATTATATTTAAATAGATACAAAATATTTGAGTGATATGTTAAAGTTAATTATATATGTGAAATATTACCAAATATAGATATTGGGTGTTGGTTTACTCCATTACTTGATAGGTAATAATTTTATAATATGATTATGAAATAATATTCAGTATAATTTAATTAATGTTGAACTTTTTATATTGTAGTAGTCATTGAATTTTATATGTATTTTATCCACATGAATGCAAGAAATGTTGGTTATGCTCTTTACTGGCTGGAGTTCATAGAAGTTTAACAAAAATAATGGATTCAAAAGTTTTATTAAATTTTATTAGTTCTTTAATCTTATATCTTTCTTATTATACATGTTTTAGTAATTTATATATGAAATTATATTTCATAGAAAAGTTTTAAAAAAATTATTTTACCGATAAAGTATCCAAATAAAATTGACTATGTGAAATTATAGGTGGATAACTTTTACATTAGTTAATAATTATTTTGTCTTATATATATAATGTTTCTTATTTTCAAATAATTATTTCATAACCATAGTTTCATTGTCAAAAAGTATAATTTTAATGTGGTTATTATATTTTAAGATTAATTTTTGAGATTATCATGACTGGAATGATGACATATTTTCATAAGGTTAGTTTCTTTATAAATATTATATTTTACGCCAATATGTTTGATTGTTAACTATATAACATCCACTTTTTTATAGTTTTTTTATGATTTTACATCATATATGAATGAATAATTAAACTATATTTGAAGATTAATTTCAAACTATTTTTTAGGTATGATTAATTTTTATATTTTCATTTAAAAGTTCCATGTATCTTTATTTATCTAGTGGTAAGAGTTTAAAAAAAGTATTTCATTACTCCTTTTCTTGTTTTTTGTTATTGTACTCTACTATTTTATATATAAAATTTCATGTTATAGGCTTTGTATTTATATATTATAAATTTTTTAAAATATATATATATATATATATAATTTTTTTACATTGTTTTTTTTAATCAATATTCAAAGATTGTTTTAAAATAGATTTATACAAAAATGAAATTAAAAATGTTAAAAATTGATTTTTTCAGTTTCAATGTTGGTTTTTGTATAAACTAGTGTTAAAATTATCTTTCAACATTTATTTTAAAAAATGATGTTGAAACTCTAAAAAAATATTTTTTTTACACTTTCATCATCATTTTTTATAAAAATTTATGTGGAAAATATATTTCAATGTCAATTTTAAATAAAAAATGTTAAAACTAAACTTTTTAACATTGAATGAATCAACGTTACTTTTTAACCGATGTTAAAAATAAAAAAACAATATTAAAGCACTTATTTCCACTAGTGAACCTATTAAAGTTTGATCCACTCAAATATAAATTCTCAACCTCACTCATGTATATAGAAAATGAAAGAGAAATGAACACGAGAATTTTTATAAGGTTTGGCCCCCTCGTAGGAATACTACTCTTTATCATGGATAATTAGTTTCCCCAACCATGGATTATTCATTATAAGAACAATAGTTTAAAATGTTATAAAATTAGAATAGAATCATATTATGCTTGTCTAGAGTCACACCAGACTGAGCAGATTCACACAACTAACACACCGAAATTGTAACTAGAATGAGAAAGACCACTTTGAGGGTATGATTACTTTAGTAATAGTAGATGAATATCTTTCTCCACAAGCCTTCAGAATATTAAAGAAAAAATTGATCACTTAATTAATAATAAGATAATGTTTTAATCCTAAATACTCATACTCATATTTTATCCAGCTAAATGCATGAGCTTAAACTGATGTATATGATTTTTTATGAACTTAGGTATTTAATCTCTCTTTTTCTATCCATATTTAAATGATCTATTTTTCTATAAATCACTGCTAATTTATTAACATCCCTATCTTTGATATCTCCTCATATTAAAAAAATTCTAAACGCCCAAATTAAATTAATTTAGAATAAAATCAATTTTAGCTCAGAATTCTTAAAACTTATTTCTACATAATTGTACAACACGATCCTCCTCTATTTTCGCATTCAGTTAGGTGAAAAAAAAGAACCATATAACATCATCAATCTAAATTTAAGCCTTTGTTTAAGTTTTTTTACCTTTAAGTGTGTAGTTAAATGAATTGAGGCTTGTTATGGGAGTTTGGAGAAGGAAATAACTCAAAGGCTAGAATTTGGATACAGAAGCAGTTCACACCATGAATGGATATTCACAATGTGAATGGTTTCTTGGAAAAATCCAGGAATATTTATTCAAGTAATGAAGGAATTTCATTGTGTCATGGGGAATTCATGACATGAATAGGGGTTTGGGGGATTTTAATCCAAAGAAATTTTATTTTTAGTATATTGGATTTCCCAAAAGTTTATGACATGAATCGATAATTCACATCATGAAAATAACTAGTTCTGGTAAATTAAATGATCCAGTACTCTTTTACTTTAAAATTTTCCTCCTTTCTTACTAATCTAATCCCTGGTCTCTCTCCAAGAATTTTTTGACTCTCCTATCCCCTTATAACTCCTCTATTCAATGTCTGAATACCCCTTTGGTCATGTACATCCAATCTAGTAAGTTCTCCTTTGATCATGATCGATTATCTCCTATTATCCTTGATCAAAATAAATTATATATTCTATTTATTGTTTAGATATAATGTTTTTTTTATAATACAATGAGGTTTTTTTATAATTGTTGATAGAATCAGAATTTGGATTCAATTATTTAGCTTCTATATAATGTTTGGATCAAACCCTTGTCGAAAGAAGACCTTCCTTAGTGATTTAGTAATGTTCTAACATTTTTGGGTGTGTTTCCACTTCTAACACAATCCTATAGTTCTAAAAATGTCAAACCAAGAATGGTTCTAGGATCTGGTGGTTCTTATAGATTTTTAAGGAGACCATTTCCTTAGTCTCCATTATTTCACCTAAGGTAGGAATCACTTGACTTTAGCACATGTTTTATATGGGTTATTGTAATGATTATTATCATGTATATCTAGACCTAAAGGTCTATGTTTTATGCTTTATCACATGTGGTGTGAATTCATATCCCTGGGAGACCTATGCTTGTATTGATTTCATGTGGATTGTTATGGTTATGAGGATTTTTTGTTTGATATGATTTTTGACCAATCATTTGTATCTTGTATCATATTTTGTTGTTATTATGTCTTACAGATGATAATGTAGAATGATCCTCAAGGACTATTCTCCTAGGGTGATGTTTCAGATGCCTATTCAGTGTGCTTTGGGATATCCCTTTAAGAGGGAAATGTCAGAAATATTTTTGAACTATCCTGTCAAGGGGGGTTTTGCAAGAGTTTGATCGTTGTTCCTTCTAGCATAGTGCGAAAGTGGGTAGAGTTGGTATCTAAGGACCCATCATATGTTTGTTCTTATGTGATATATTGTTGTTTATATATGTACTATGTTTATTTTCATGTCATGAACCTATATTTCTTATGCACTTATGTTAAGGGTTTTCAGTGGTGTCCTACTAAGTCTTGTACTCCCACCCTACTCAAGAATTTCAGGGTGCTTGTAGATTTCATGCTTAGGGATCTAGAAAAGGGTGAGGGCCTTGTTATGTAAAGTTGAGTAGGTTATTAGGAGGATAAAGATGATGTTATATGGAACTTGGGTTGGATGTTTCTAATTTTATTATTAGCTTACCCATACATTGGATCCTTTTGTTTGGTTTTGGTTTATTTACCTCACATGCCATACTTATACTGCATTTATTGGATTTCATTTGTATTTTATAATACTTTTATGGTTATTTTTTTATTTATTATTTATTGATTTATTTTTTATCACTTACTTTATCATACTCTGATGTTACTTGGTACTGAGGGAATAGTCTCCCCATGTTGTTCCATAGGCCCTAGCCACTAGTCAGAAACATATTACATGAGGGGAGGCGCGCATGAGGTCATGTGGTACTCCTAACTCAGACCCAATGGTTTAGGTTAGGTGTTACAAAATGGTATTGGGGGAGGTTCACTAACTTTTTTCTTCTCTTTTACAAGATTTAGATAGGGTAGACAAGAGATAATGGTTGGGACTCGGGCATGGAAACTATTTCAATGCCTAACCATCGATGTGTAGTGGACCTATGAGTTTCCATAAAGTGTGTATATATATATTATGATTTCATTAATTAAATTCACCTTGGGTGATGCACATGATGTTGATATATTTATTTATTAGATATGGTGTGTATTTATACATCATGCTAGGTGTGTATGTTTGCATGCCATATATACTTGATAGAGCCCAAATAATTAAATTCCTATTGAAATTTTGATATATTCTTGTTGCATTATTCCTTGAAATATTTTATTTGAGCATGTTTTATTCTATGCTTTAGTATATATGTTTATTTGTGACTAAGGTACAGGTAGTAAAGGATTAACTTGGGTTTTGGGCCATTCTTAAGGGGTTATGACTTATTCTTATGGGTATCCACTTAGGTTGAACCTTGTTTTAATCCCCTGTGTGTTCCTATGAACTATTAATGGTCTTATTTTTCTATTCCTTTACTTAAGTTTTTTGTATTTCTATAAGGATTATTCTAAAATTTCAGATAGATTCCTTGCGTAGCCAACTACACCACCTATTAAGTAGGAGGATGAAAACAATAATGCTCCCTTAATTGTACTAATAATTCCAGAAATAGAACTGGTCCAACCAAGACTCTTTCGGTTGGTATATGTTCAAGGTGGAGAAGTCTTTAAGGGTGGGATGACAATGATCGAATATACTTGTGACTTTTAGATCCAGCACCCCCTTTCCTTCTAGGGCATAAGAGGCCCCTAGGATTTGGGGCACTAGATACAATCCATAGAGATTATTTTTGATTTGGTATAGACCGTAGAAGATCTAAAGGTTAAGATTGAGACCTTTATGCTTCAAGGCATAGTTGTATGATGGTGGGATCCCATGTTATAGGCTGGTGGATGAGAATGGATAACATGGGACACCTTTACATGCATATTCTTCAATGAGTTCTTCCCTAATGCATTGAAAATGAACTATGATCAAGAGTTCATGGAACTTCAGTAAGGGTTCATAATGATGCCAACCTATTCAGCACGCTTCATAAATTTAGTCTACTTTGCACTACTTCTAGTAAGAAACGAGATGCAAAAAGCTAAAAATTTTGAGATCAGTCTTTGCCCAGAGATTTGATGATGGGTTAGGAACTTCGATCTAATGAACTATGCTAAAGTTCTTCTCAAGGCATTGACGATAGAGAAGGGAATTGAGGAAGATAGAGTTGTTGGCCTTATTTATTCTATCAATGGATTGATTGGCTCTCACATAGACCCAGTTCTTCATCTTAAGAGAAAGAAAATGAATTTAGAATATGGAAACCAAGGTAGTGGTTTAAATTCAAATCATAGTTGAGCTTCTACGACTCCTTCTATGGGGATCAACTCTAATAGATGATATAATTATGTGGGAAAGGACACTTTCTCATGGATTGTCTTATTTTTCTCAATAAATTTCATCAATTTAGAATGAATGGTCATCGATGTATCATGAATGGTCATCTGAATTAGTTCTATTCCAAGGATTCATAGTTTCACATAGCTAAATCAATTTTGGTGCAAGTATAAGACATCAGACACAGGTGTAGATCCCACAAGGGTTGGTGAACAAGGTGACTCATGAGCCTATAGGGCATTATAAAGTGGTGAATGGTAGGGAATATGTGGTTGATTATGATTTATCTGATAGTTTAGAGGGGCCTTATACAATTTAAAGCATGGTCGTGATCACTTATACTCAATCTACTACTTTTTTTAACATAGGATCATCCCATTCATTTATATCTTCTCAAGTGGTTGTTGGGTTATACTTTCTAGTTAAATACTCCTATAACTTACTATATATTGATACCCCCTTAGGAATAAAGTATATCATCCTAATATATGTCAAGAATTTCCAATAGTGGTTTCTAGCCTTGATAATGTTTTTATTTTTATAATTTTGGAGATGAAAGTATTCGATGTGATTCTGGCCACGGAGTGGTTAACCATCTACCCTAAACAAATTGATTGTTATAAAAAATGAGTAACTTTTTTTTCTTAAATGGGATAAAATCATATTGACCATTGAATTGGACTTTTAGGTGGGAGGAGTGTGATCTAACCCTTATCAGAGAGAATTCTTTTAAGCATAGGTGACAGGCATGATACTTTCTATAGATTAGGTAGTGACTCACTCCACTTTCCCTATATATGAGGACCTATATCAAGATGTATTTCTAGATGACTTATTAGGCTTTCCTACACATAGGGGAGTTGAATTTGAGATCGATCTTGTACCAGTGTGAGCTAGATATCGATTCCACTGTATCGCATGGCACCAACCGAGTTGAAAGAGATCAAGGTGCAGCTTGATGATCATGTTGTTAAAGTATTCATCAGACTGAGCACTTACCTATGGGGTTCTCTAGTGTTCACAAATAATTTTGATGGTACTCTTCAGATTTTTTTGGACCATCAAAAGTTGAATTAGATTAGTGTGAATAATAGGTACTTGTTTCCAAGATAGACAACTTGTTAGATCCATTAAGAAGATCTTAGTAGTTTTATAATATTGATATATATTCTAGAAACCATAAAAATTGGTTCAAAGAGTAATAAATCCCTAAGATAGAGTTTAAGAGTAGGTATGGGTTGTATGATTATCTTGTTATTCCCTTTGGACTGAAGAATGCTCCAATAGTGTTTATGGATCTTCTGAACAAGATCTTTCACTAATAATTAGATTTCTTCTACATTGTGTTCATTGATGAGATACTTATATATTCCGATAAATTTAAATCACATGTTATACACATGGATATAATATTGATTATGATTCAAGTGAATTTGTTTTATACCAAGTACTAAAAGTGTCACTTTATGATACAGGAGGTGTGCTTTCTTAGGAATGTGGTTTCTCAAGCATAAATATTAGTTGATCCAAATAAAGTTGATATAGTTATTTCTTGGGAATAGTTGGGGAATTTATTCAATATTCAAAGGTTTATCATATTGGATGGGTACTATAGGAGATCAATTCAGTACTTCTCTCACCTGGTGGAGCCCATGGTCATGCTTATGAAGAAGGGATTCAAGTTTGGGTAAATAGACCAGCATGAGGCTCTATATGGACATCCTTCTTGAGTCTAGAGTTGGATATACATTTTATTTTAATGCTTATGGCTTTTTCTTGAGGTCTATTCTAATATAGGGTGACAAGTTAGTCTCTTACAGGTCTTGTCATCTATGATCCCATGAGAAGAACTAAACTAATAAAAACTTGGAGTTAGAAATCATGGTTCATATATTTAAATTTTGTTTGTGATATATTGTTTGTGAGATATTTATTATGTATACAGACAAGAAAAGTTTGTGGTATGTTTTCTCTCATTGTGAACTAAATCTTCATTAGAGGAGTAGGGTAGAGTACTTGGAGATGTTCTACTTTGAGATGAAGTATTCTACTAGAAAAGGCAATGTTGTTCTAGATACACTAAGCAAAAAAATATAGGAGGTTGGAGAATGGATGTCAGAATCTAGAAGGAAGCTCGTGGCTTTATTAGTAGACAATCGGGTGGGAATAGCTGAGGATTGAAGGTAAATGGTTTGTGCACCCTTAGTTATCAAGTTATAATTGGTATAATGAGTGAATAACATTCAATATCTTTATCTAGAGTGTGGGGAGATTCACGAGAGGTTTGGAAACAAGTGGTTCTATTTTTGGTTATTCTTTTGATAGATTTAAATTTCTTCTAATTCATGGTAGTTTGATGGTCCCATCTTTTATGAGAGAGGATTTTATGAGATCCTCACATGATTCATATTGGGAAGTACACCTAGGATCGACCAAGATGTATCATGATGTTAAACGGAAGTTCTAGTTTCCCAAAATGAAAAGATACATCATGGATTTTGTCTCTCATTTTATGAATTATCAGAGAATCAAGGTAGGGAAACAAAAACTTAGAGGGTTAATCTATCCACTTCTGGTGCCCATATGGAAGTGCAATGAGGTGATGACAGACTTCATGATAGGGTTTCCCAGAACCCTGATAGTTTAAGACACTATTTTTGTGGTTGTGGGTTGGTTGACTAAGGTGTCACACTTCATACTAATCTGAGAGATGAATTTAGGGGATGAACTAAGTACGATCAATGTTTTAGAGATCTTGTGACTTCATAGAGTTCCTTCTAGTGTGGTATCAGAAAAATATGCCTAGTTTAAATTACATTTTTGTAAAGGATTAAAAAAGTATATTGGTACTTAGTTGAATCTTAGTATGGCCTTTTATCCTTAGACTAAAGGGAATTTAGAAAGAAAAATCCCAAATTTGGAGGATATGCTTCAAGTGTGTATTCTATATTTTGTAGTAGCTCAGTATGATCACTTGGATTTGGTAGAGATCACTTCTAATAATATCTTTCAATATTTGGTTTAGATGGATCTTTTTGAGGCTCTGTATGGACAGCCTTATCATTCACCTATATGCTAGAATGAGGCAGGTGAGTCTTCAATTGTTCAAACAAGTATGGTATTGGAGACCTTGAATTAGGTGCATTTAATTTATAAATGTTTGGTTATATATTAGAATAGGCAGTAGTCTTATACTGATTGAAGTATATGACCCTCATAGTTCACAATATGTGAAAAGGTTTTTGTGCAGTTGTCCCCTCGATTGGGGCACATACATCTAAGGAGGCAAGGTAAGTTGGAACTATGATACATTGGGATATTAGATATTTTTAAATTCATTAGGATGGTAGCCTATCAATTGGATCTTCCTCTATGTTATCAAGGTATGAAAAAAATTATTCCATGTGTCTCATCTTCAAAATTACGAGCCTGTTCTTGCACATGTGATCAACTGTGAGGATGTTGAGATGGCATCAGATGTATCTATTATGGATTCACCTATTCAAATAGTGGACCAAAGTGAGAAGGTATTATGAGAAAATTTTTCTCCTATGGTCTGAGTTCAATGATAGCATATGATTTTTCAAGAAGGGACATGGGAGCGGGAGACGGACATTCAGACATGGTGGCCCAAGTTAATTAAGCAGACCTCTAGAGACACTTATTGGGGATGAGGATTTATTATAGGTGGTATTTTTAATATCCTAAATTTCAAGGTATAGATAATTTTAAGTTTTTTCACACCAAGTGTAGTTAAATGAGTTGAATATTTTTAGGGGTGTTTGAAGAAGGAAATAACTCAAAGGTTGGAATTTAGCTACAGAAGTGGTTCACACCATGAATATATATTCATGATGTGAATGGTTTATGGGAAGAATCCATGAATATATATTTAGTACATGAAGGTGATTCATAATATGAGGGGAAAATAATGACATGAATAGGGTTTTATGATTTTAAGACAAGGTGGTGCGATTTTTAGTATATTAGCTTTCATGAACATTCACAACATGAATCCATAATTCATGTCATGAAAGTAGAAAATTCCAGAAAATTAAATAATACATAACTCTTTTCCTTTCTAATTCACCTCTTTTCCTGCTACTCCGAACCCTTGTCTCTCTCTAAGAATTTTTTGGGCTCTCCTCTCCCCTTCCAACTCCTCTCTTCGATACTTGAACACCCATTCAATCCTTCACATCCAATTTGGTAAGTTATTTGATTTTGATCAACTATCTTCTATTATAATTGATTTAAATCAATTATATATTTGAATTATTGATCATATCTAGAGATTTTGAAATGATTTGATAAGGGTTTTGATGATCATTTATAGAATCGACATCTAGATTTAAGGATTTGGCTTATGCACAACTCTTGGATCAAGACTGTTGCCAGCAGTAGATCTTCCTTGGTGAGTTGATCATTTCCTACCTAAATCCTAGAATTATAAACATGTAAAACCATGATTTTTTCTTGGATGTGATGGTGATTCTAGGCTTGGAAAATGAACCTTTCCTTAATCTTCATTGTTTCACCTAAGGTAGGAATATTTTGACTTTAGTGCATGTTTTATATATGTTATTACCATGATTGTTAGAAAGCATGTGTAGCCTTGAAGACCTATGTTTGATGCTTTATCACAAGTTGTGTGGTTTCATATCCTTGGGAGACCTATTCTTATATATTTTTTCATGTGTATTTTTATGGTTATGATGCTTGTTTATTTGATGTGATGTTTGATCTATCATTTGTATCTTGTATCATATTGTGTTGTTCTTCTATCTTACAATTGAGAATGTAGGTTGATCCTCATGGACTATTACCTTAAGGGGAATGTGAAAAATGCCTAGTCATAATTCTTTGGGTTGTCCCTTCAAGATAGATTTTTTGGACATGTTTTTAGACTATCCCATAAAGGTTGATATGTCAGGTGGCTAATCATTTTTCCTTCTAGAATGGTACTAAACAAAGTAGAGATGGTCTTTAAGGACCTTACATATGTTTGTACTTTTTTGATATATTATTCTTTATATTTGTACACTATTTATTTTAGTGTAATGCACATGCATCACTTATGCAGTTATGTTCATGGTCATTGGCATTTTCCTATTGAGTTTTATATATTGGAATGGTGTATCCTAATCTGTTTGGATGAAGTTGGGACAAATGATAGTGGCCTAGACTACAAACTAGACTAAAAATCTCATGGTTTGACCTTTCTGGTGAGGTCACTAGGTGTTACAAGGGATTGTGTGCCCCTACTCTAGTGGTCTGGGGGATGAAGTCCCTACATCAAAATATTGGTGAATTGTAGTAGTTTTGATTAACTGTATCATAGATGATCAGAAACACTGACAGGGTGTTGTAGCAGTGCAGAATCACTATAGTAGTATGTGATAGGACACTATAGTAGTGTGGAATTTGGCATCAGTCGTTATAACATCTTTGACTTTTTGAGATAGTGGTGTTATATCTTTGTGAAATTATTTCCACCAATATTGTAGCATCTTAAACTTGGGTGGTTTTGGTATTATATTAGTGCAGACCTGGGTAGTTATGGCACTATAGCATAGTGGAATTAATCTACGGTTGGTGGAACAATGCATCATCTTCTTTATTAGCTATTTAGATCTAGGTTTTCTATGTGTGAAATTATTATTTTCTCCCTATAATTATGATCCTAAAATAATGAATTGATTCTGTCTCTCTGTGGAAACAATAATCATTTTTCAAACCACGTAAATCTTTATGTCTTGCAATCTTCTTCTCATTATTTTGTTTATACCTTTTCTTCATCTATAAATCATTCTATAATTGAGGATCTCAGTGTTTCTAAAACATTATATGCACATCCTACTCGATCATTTTTCTTCATTTATATATTTCATGCTTAGGGATCCTATAAAGGGAAAGACTCCTTTTAGGGATACTTGAGAAGGTTGTCAGAAGAATGCAGACAATGCTAGATAGACCTCAGGTTGGATGTTACCTCTTTTATTATTGGTTTACCAGTACATTGGATCCTTTTTTTTTGTTTATTTACTTGAAATTCCAACCACTGCTACATGGGATAGTTTTTATTTTTATTTTATAATACTCTGATGGTTATTAATTTATTTATTATTTATTTATTTATTTTTAATTTATTCATTTATCATACCCTGGTGTTACCTAGTACTGAGGGAATATTCTCCCCATGTTGTTCTATATAACATCATCATTAGTCAGAGAACTCTTGCATATAGAGAGGCACACATGAGGTTGTGTGGAATCCTCATCTTGGACCCTTTGGTTCGGGTTAGGGTGTTACACACCTTGATCTCCAAATATTCTTGACTTTAATTAATTATATGTCTTTGGCAAAATTCTACTTCTTACCTTTCTTTTTTCTCTATAAATAACCATAAATATAATGATTAAAAATAACCCTTTATCTCAAAACAATGAAAAATAATTCACAAATGATGTTTTTATGATTCTAATAATTCTCATATTCTTTTTCTTCTTCCTAACTCATCATTGATGCATGAATTCATCCTTCTTGTGGTCTGAAGAATAGATTCACAGCAAAATGTATATGATTACATTAGTTGGAACACTTATATTCTTGAAAACACCAATTAAATCATTTCTAAACTAGTTCCAAGTGATTATATAAGTTTAATAAAATCTTATCATTGTCACACTGACATCCAGATTTAATATCTAGAGATTCTTCATTCATGGATAAAGCTTCAAGAAAAATATTTCTCATATATATTATTTCATGATTGGTCTTGTTCTCCATTTAATATAAGTCGCTTAGATGTAAAAATTCTTGAATCAAACCCCTTTTGGGTGTTTTTTATATTTGAATCCATGAATAATGGTTCTGACATTGACTAGTTTAAATTATTTAGAATATCACAATTTTGGAAACATAATTTTTCACAAAGGATATTTGTTGGATTAGGTTCCATATAACCAACTTGTTTAGTATTTTATTGAACATTTTATTTATTAATTAATTTTTATTATCACATTATTATTGTTCCTTTGCATGAAATTTCAATGTGATAATGTCCAAAGAATATATGTTATACTGAAAAGTCAAATCATTTGCCCACTATGATGGGAACCCAGAGGTTCCATGACATCATTCTTGAATAAATTTTCTATGGTAAGATGATATTGTTTGATGATACATTGAAAATATAGCTTATTAGAGGTAATAGGATCATAAAAAATTGATACACCTTCTCATAGTGTTCACCTTGGGTAATCTCTATGATAGGAGGTTATGAGAGAAGACCCATTAAATAGGAAAACCACATTTACTTGTGTCATTGGATATTCTTATATGTGGATGTGTGTATTGATCCTTAGACTTTAATATTATCATTAATGGATATCATGACTCGTGTACTTTTATGTATTGAAAAAAATGTAATTACATATGCTCGTAGTGTGGTAGGATGAATTGGGTGCATCCGGAATGATATTTCATTAATGGATCATGCAAGAAAAGATTTATCCATTCTATTCCATGATAGAAGTTAATATCTTGGGACCTTTTATGGGAATGAAACTTCCTTCATAAATCTATGGCCATATTGTTTGGTGAGAAAGTTCATTTATGGAAATTCAAATAATGAGACGTTGAGCATATAGTTTGATGGCATTGGCAAGAAACCTAATTGATTTGATATATCATGATAAAGGTATTTTATTACATGGAAAGTATTTATATGAGGTTTCATGTCATTGATACATTAACTTCTTTCTCTATGTGAGCCTTGGCATATTACTAGATTCTAATATTTTAATTTAGGCGGTTATGCCTAATATCACTGAGTAAGAGTCCTAGAGGGTCACATACTTAGTGTATCCAAAATATTAGTTAAATTCAAGTATTGAATTTTACAAGTTAGAATAAATAATATTTATTTTGGTTTGTTTGATCACCATAATTTAATCACAAGTATTCAAAATAATAATAGATTTAAATAATAATTATCATTATTATTTATTTTCAAGTATAATGAATATAATATTTATTATATTTATCATATAATAATGTAGTGAAATTTATTTATTAAAAAAATAATCATTATTCAAGGTTCAATAAATACATAGAGAAAATGGACTGAACTTAATGGTTTAACTGGAAATAATATAGATAATATTTTTTATATATTATTAAAGGCATTGAACATTTCAAGTGATTAATAATAATATTATTATTATTACTATTGGATATGAGGTCAATTAAGAATTATAAATATGGAAAGGGTTTAGTGTGTAATTTTCCAACCCTAAACCTTTCATAATAAATATCTAATTTTATCACTTTCCAAAACACAATGATTATGCACAACAAATAGAGTGTGACTCTCTCAATCCATATAGAGATATAAAGAGATATATAGTGATCTCATATCCTCCTCTCTCAATATAATGAGAAAACATCAAGAGTTCTTTCCCCCTCGAGAATAATTCGGTTGTGATCAACCATGAACAACACAATCGATTAGGAACGACTGTTCTAGAACCTGGTGATTCTATGGAAATGTTCATAGATTGTGGTACATGTGTGGATGACTGCTGGAGGGATTCTACACTCAGATATTATAGCTCAGTGATGGTATAATGAGATGTAGTCAACAATATCATCAACAGATATATAATTACAAGTCTATGTAATTCTATATATGTTTAGAAATTAATTATAAATTATATGTGAAGATCTTACTCTTCTAGTTCTAATGTATTAATCTATTCAAGTAATATTTTTATTGTACATTCATGATTTCTTAATCATGTATGATAATGACTACATGTAAATTAAGAATAAAATTTGAGTTGGTCATACCATCATGGGATGCTTCTATTGCGCTCGGAACCTACATGTGGTATCAGAGTGGTCACATTTTTAATTTATAATTATTTATTATTCATTGATTTATTTCATGTGTCTATATTTTATTTTACTTAGAATGATTTTTTTTAATATCTGAAAATATTCATCTCTTACTTTCTTAATTATTGCTAATATAACCAGTAATCAGTTAAAGTTTAAAAATTAAGAACCTTTCGAAGAACACCATCTAGAGGTGTCAAAGGATCTTCATGGAAAAAAGCAGAGTACATGGTATACACTCCCTATATACACACCATGTATTTTTTCACATTAATATCTCACTCATTCAGGTAAAATTTAATAAAATTAGATCTAATATCTGAATAAATAAGATCATCATATAGATCCAGATTGACTTACTCATAGTATGAAAAACTACATGTCATGTAACCATTATACATGATGTGTATCCCCTTTTTTCTCACACCCAAGAACATAGGGTGTCCCAAGAATATCGTGTATCATATACATGAAACAGGGACTGACATATCATGAAAACTCGTGGACACACATCATGTATGTTGGATTACATGACATGTTCTCCAAGCTAGTTTTTGGTAGGGAACACACCCAGTCCTAAGGCATGTGTTACAGACATGGGAAGAAGATAGTACATAACATGTGGTCAAATATAGATAGTGTGTCTAGTTTTTTATGGATAAAAATTAAATATATAATCAAGCCTATTAAAATGTGTTCAATGTGTCATTTATTTGACAAATTATACATCACATATTAAGATTTATAATTATATATTAAATCTATTTTGTGGTAAACTTTTGGATTAGCACACAAAGTTTCTTCCAAGTATACTTATGTATTTAATAAATTTTATATGAAATTAATTTTTTTAAAATTATATATTATGGTGAGTTAAATATTCTTGGATGGAATTAAGATAAAACTAAATCAATTAGATTAATTCATGGTGCATTATCTTAATAAAAGTATGAATCTATGTAATTAATAACAATATTGAAACTGTATACTCATTGTATGTTGTGTGGATGATCATGAGATTATACCAGCCCTTTTTATATGATTGGTTTCTTTTAATTTCTTTTTGATTAAATTAAAATGATGTCATTTGATTCATCCCCTACCCTTATTATGTAAGGTTCTATGTTACCATGGTTTCTTTTATATAAACCTCGTTTATCCAATCCATTGTATCCACTCAGCTTAATGTGTGTAAAAGATAATGTAAGGATAGAACTCTCAGCTAAGAGGAGGTGGTCCAAGTTCAGGTGATGAGGTTAAACAAATCAAGGTGATATATAAGAGCCAAGGTGGAATGTTTCCACATGAACCAAGATATGGTTCAAGGAGTTTTTCCTAGTTTTGAGGGTTAGTTTATCATATGATAAATAGAATAACCATTAGATAGAATCATGGTCATTCCTATTATATTTTATTTAAATCTATTTCATGGTTAATTATTTATTTTTGTAGATTCTACATGATCACCTAATAAATGAATTAACAAGCATGCAATATGGAATAAATATAACTACATTATGCATAAATATTTTATCAGATGTGGTTAATCACTTAAGTAAAATCCACTAAATATTAACATGGAATATGAAAATATAAAATGGTAATTACACATAAGGATAAAAATCCATCAAATAAAATATTAATTCCATATATAATTCCACTACTTAAGTTAGAATTTACATCATAGTTCAAAGTGCTTGACCAACCCAAGTTGGGGTTCTTTCAATTATCATGGAACTTTTAGCCTGAAGTTTTGGGTATAATTAACTTGGTTTACATCAAGGGTTTACTACCCAAGAAGGAATTGGTGTAACTAAAATAAAAGTGTTGATGAAATATTATAAAATAGGATTTTAGGATTAGGGATTCAACTCAATGGATCAAGGAACTATGAGTTAATATATTTGGTAAGTTATGCATACCCAAAACCCTTCAAATAGCTTATTAGACCCAATTATGGGTTATGAGAAGGGGAATATAGATCTTTTACACTAGAATATCTAAGCTACAATATATTTTTAAACTGATGGTGAGGACTATTAGGCTTTAAAAAATAGTGGGAGATTAATTGAATTATATTAATTTTCGATTTATTAATTTGTTTTGTAATCAAAACAAATACTAATAATATGGTCTTAATGTATAGAAATAGAAAATAAAATGACTTCTACAATAACACTATGATCTATACTTGGTAAAGATAACCATATCACCGATGTGAATTTATGATAATAGTATAGTAACTTGCATGTTATACTATTCCAATGATGAAAATTGTACATGTTGGAAACCACACTTCTTGAGTTCATTTCCAAAGAGGCTGATGAGGAAGAATTCACTCTCTATTTGAATCATGTGGATGATGCTATCTATGTCTAATGTTTCATGTTATTCTCCATGTCTAATGAGATTCTAAATAAATATGAGGATATGTATGTGCATAGAATCATTTCTTGCCTTTAGGGTCTCTATCAAGATAAGGAAAGATCATAGAGATGTGAGATCTCTAATGTGATTTTCACATGAAATATTAGAGAGTAGACTCCATTTAGGGTAGATATATTCAATATTATTGGATAAATTGAGCACTTAGATATCATGGTTTTTAATATCCCAGATGATCTATTCACATATCTCATTCTTTCCACACTACCTAAAAACTTCTCTAGTTTTATTATGAATTATAATATGAGAAATAATGAGAAGCCACTTTCAGAACTTTTTAAACTTATTTTCCATGTTGATAAATACACGGGGCATAAAAACCCCATTTTACTTATGGTGAATGAGAAGAGGATGAACAAGTAAAAGGGTCTAAAGACTTATTACAAGTCTAAATATCTAGATCATTATCCTTACAAAAAGAATAAGATACAAAGGCAAGGAAAGGAGTAGGGTGTGATATGTTTTGCATGTGGAAAGTAGGGCCACTAGGAGAGTAATTTCACACATCCAAAGAAGTAAGGGGAAGATTTAGGTGTATTCATTATTGAGTGTAATATTTACATATCTACAAGTTGGATATTATATACTACCTATGGTACTCATATTTGTATCCAAATATAGAAACCAAGTAGATTTCAGAAGATTACTAGAGATGAGGTGGATCTACAGGATTCCAATGGAACGAGTATGGCTAACTTATCCATTAGATACTACTATCTCACATTTATAATAAAATTTATTTTGTTTTTAAATAATTTTTATTATGTTTCTAGTGTTACCAAGAACATTATTTCCATTTCTTATTTAGATATGGATGGATTTATTTTTAACTTTTGAAATTAGGGTTGCTACATTTTTAAATATGGGATATGATATGGTATGGAACATTTGAATAATGGGATTTATGTATTAAATTATGAAAACCAAATATTGGTAATTGATAATGAAACAAACACGTGAAACTCATATAACACCTATTTATGGCATCATTATCTTATCTGTGTAAATGATTAGAGTTTAATAAATCTCAATCAATATGGTTACTTAGACTCTTTTGAGCTTAAACCACTTTATGTATTTCATTATTGTATACAAGGAAATATGACCAAATAACTATTTAGTGGTCAAGGTGAAAGTTCCATATATCTTCTAGATTTTTTTCACACTAATGTGTGTAGACCTTTTCAAGTAGAGGCTAGAGGTGGGTTATCATAATTTATTATTTTTATTAATGACTTGAGTAGGTATGGTTATATCTACTTAATGAGGTATAAGTCTAAATCCTTTGATAAATTCAAGGAGTTAAATAATAAATTTGAGAATAAACTACATAAAAATATAAAGAAGCTTTTATTTGATTGAGGTGGTGAATATCTTAACCAAAACTTTATCAAGTTTATATGGGATTATGGGATTTTATCTCAACTAACTCCAAATTATACACCGTAGGGGAATGATGTTAGTGAAAGGAGGAATCATACCTTATTGTACATGGTAAGTTCAATGATGAGTCACAAAATCCTTCCATTATCCTTTTAGGGATATGAATTATATATGGAATCATACTTACTAATCCAAGTACCAACTAAAATAGAAAATAGTAGTCCCTTTGAGTTATAGAGTGGAAAAAAACTTGTTTTGTCACATGTTCATGCATGGGGTTGTAAAGAATTTTTTAAGTCTAGCTCAAGAAACAAAGTAACACCCTGAGGCATGAAGTGTATCTTTATAGGGTATCCCAAGGAAACATGGGGATACTACCTATAAAACTCTTTAGATAAGAAAGTGATTATCATAATACATACCATATTTCTTGAGAGGGAGTACATCCTCAAGAAGTATAGTGGGAGAAAGATTGACTTTGATGAAGTTGATGCTCAAGATACACAATAGTTGGTATAGGAACTAATTACATAGTAACCCATGGAAGAAGTTTTTCTTAAAAAAAAGTGTTGTGTAGGAGTTCTAGAGAGATAATATAACCAAAGAGATATGGTTTTCTAGTCGCTGATGGTGGTGACTCATTATTGGTTGAAAATAATGATCTTATATCCTACAAGGAGGTAGTAAAGAGCTCAGAATCTGCAAGATGTCAAGAATCCATAAATTCTAAAATGGATTCCATGCATCAAAACCAAGTTTGGGTTCTAATTTATCATCCATTTGATGGAAATTATTTTGGGTATAAATGGTTATTCAAGAAAAAATTAAACATGGAAGGTAAATTGAAAACCTATAAAGCATTACTAGTGGATAAAGGGTTTAGAAAGCATCAAGTCATTGACTATGAAAAAATATTTTCTCCATTTTCCATGTTTTAATCCATAAGAATTTTGTTTTTCATAGTAGATTACCATCACTATGAAATTTATAAAATAGATGTTAAAATTGCATTCTTTAATGGTAACCTTAAATAGGATGTGTATATGACACAACCTAAAGGTTTGTGAATATAGGAAATTCCAAAAGGGTATAAAAGTTGCAGAGATCCATTTATGGATTAAATAAAGCAACCAAGTCATTGAATATTCAATTCGATAAAGGTATAAAAGAATTTGTTTTCATTAAGAATGAATTTGATCCATGTTTTTATAAACGGTTTAGTGGGAGTACGGTTTTTTTCTTAGTATTATATTTTTATGACATATTACTAATTGGAAATAATATACTAGCCCTACAAAAAGTTAAGTAATGGTTGAGAAATTGTTTCTCGATGAAGGACTTAGGTGAAGAATTGTGAATTCTATGGATCAAGATCGCACGTGATAGATCCAAGAGTATTCTTGGACTAATTAAAGGTACATACATTGAATATATTCTGAAGAGGTTCAGTATAGAACAATCCAAGAGGGGATTGGTTCTAGTGTCGCATGAAATGCATATTTATAAGAAAATGTGTCCTGAAATACAAGATGAAATATATATAATGAGTAAGATATCATATACTTAGAATATAGGATCTATCATGTATTCCATGTTATATATGAGTATTGATGTTGCTTATTCTTTGATCATGGTAGGAAGATATCAAGATGGTCCAGGTGAGCAGCATTGGACAACTGTTAAGACTATCCTTAAGTATCTGAGGTAAACTAAGGATATATTCCAGTTTTATGGAGGAGATGAAGATAAATTCATAATGGGTTATACATATTCTAACTTTCATAAAAATAAAATTGATTTGAAGTATTATTCGAGATATTATCGGTTGTCTCAATGGAGGATTTGTGATCAAAAAGAGTTCTAAATATATAGTTTTCACTTATTCTATGGTGGATTCCAAGTAAATTACGAATTTGGATGTATCCAAGGAAATAGTTTGAATTCATAACTTTGTCTTGGATATTGATATGGTGCCTAACATTAAATACCCTACCATAGTTTACTATGATAACACTTAAGTGGTGGCTCTTTCCAAATATTTGAGATCACAGTAAAGGACAAACACATAATTTAAAAGTTTCATCACTTTAGGTATTTTTCTCAATGAGGTGAGATTTTTTTAGTAGATTATCCTCATAAGAAAAAATTTTTGTCCCCTTAACCAAGGATTTATCTCAGTAAAGGAATGAGTATCATATGAGATCTAGTGGACTAAAAGTTTTGGTTTTATAGATCTAGTGTAAGTTGGAGTTTGTTGGAGTGGGTGTCTTAGAACCAACTTGTTTAGTACTTGATTACATGTTTTCTTTATTAATGATATTTTCTTATCACATTATTTTTGTTCCCCTACATGAAATTTTTATATGATAATATCCTAAGAATATATGTCATGTTGAAAGGTCATATCAGTTCCCTGCTATGATGAGAACCTAGAGGTGTCATGATATCATTATTCAATAAATATTCCATGGATGGATGATATTGTCTGAAGGTATATAGATAATACAGGATATCAGAGGTAGGAGGATCATAATACATTGATACATCTTCTCATGGTGTTCGCCTTTGATAATCTCCAAGATAGGTGGTTATGAGAACAAAACCATTAAATAGGAAATCCAAATTTCCATGTGTCATTGGATATTTCTATATGTGGAAATGTGTGTTTATCCTTATACATTAATATTATCATTAATGGATATCATTAATCATGTAATTTTATGTATTGATGAAAATTTTGATAAAATGTTCTTATAGAGAGGTAGGATACATTGGGTGTGTCATGAATGATATTGCATTAATGGATAATGTGAGAAATTATTTATCCCTTCTATTACTTGATGGAAGTTGATATCTTAGGACCTTTGATGGGAATGGAATTTCCTACATAAGTCCATGTTCATGGTGTTCGGTAGGTGATTTTATTTATAGAAATTTAAAGAATGTGACATTGATCATATAGGTTGATGGCACCAATGTGAAATCTGCTTGATTCTAGATATCATGATAAAGGGATTGTATTACATAGAAATCATTCGTAGGAGGTTTGATATCATTGAAAAAATAACTTATTTATCTATGGGAGCCTTATCATGTTGTTAAATTATAACCTTGAACTTTAGGTGGTTATGCCTAATACCACTAAGAAAGAGGCCTAGAGGGTCACATACTTAGTACATCCACAATCTCAGTTAAATTAAAGTATTGAATTTAATAATTCAAAATAAATAATATTTATTCAGGTTTGGTTGATTTCCATAATTTAATCACAAGGTATTAAAAATAATAAGTGAGTTAAATAATAATAATAAATATTTATTTGAAATTTTATAGAATATAATATTTATTATGTTTATCATAGAATAATGTGGTGAATTTTATTTATTAAATAAATATTAATTATTCAAAGTTTGGTAAATACCAAGGAGGGAAAGTGAAATGATCTTAATGGTATGATTAGAAATAATATAAATAATATTTATATATATATATATATATTCTTAAAGGTGTTTTACATGTCAAGTGATTAATATTATTATTATTATTATTGGGAATGGGGTCAATTAATAATTATAAATATGGAAAGGGTTTGGTGTGAAATTTTCCAGCCCTAAACCTGGAATAATAAATATATAATTATTTCACTTTCCAAAATACAATGATTGTGCACAATGGATATAGTGAGACACTATCAGTACCTAGATAGATATTAAGATATTTATAGTGCTATACTATCCTCATCTCTCAATACAATGAGAGAACATCAACAGTTATTTCTCCCTCAAGAAAAAATCATGTGATCAACCACAAATAACACAAGCAATCAGGATCATCCATGCTAGAACCTAGTGATTCTATGAGGATGTTCATAGATTTTGGTGCATGTTTGGATCACTACTAGAGGGATTATATACTTGGATCCTAAATCACAATGATGTTATGATAATATATAGTCAATCGGATCATCTATGAAGAGAGAATTATAAGTTGAGGTAATTCTATATCTGTTTATAAATTAATTATAAATTACATTTGAAGATCCTCATCTTCTAGTTCCATCATTTTAATCTAGTAAATCAATATATGTTTTTTATTATAAATGAAATTTTAATCTTGTGTGTAAATGATTACATGTAAATTAAGACTGAAATTTGAGTTGGTCATACCATCACAGGATGCTTTCGTTGTGCTTGAAACCTACAAAAATATCATACAAGAAAACATAATATGCATGGAATAAACTTTTTATACATAGATTAAATTATTTTCATGGAAAAAACTTATTAAGTGTATCTCAATTTAATTGCATTGCTCAAACCACTTATGTATAGCTCAGTTTACTTATATAGCTCAAACTTCTTATGCATGGAACAATTTACATATGAGGACTCCAAAATATATTACGTGTAGCTTAATTTACTCATACAGTAAAAAATTTAATATGTGGTGACTAAAATAACTTACATAAGGCCTGTAAGGTGTTTTTACTTATCCAAATATTCAATTTCCAGTACAAGAATTCCAAAACACCGCAAACACTCACAAAACTTATTAAAATATTTTCTATACACCCTAAAAAATATCAAAAATACTAAAAACATCAACAAAAACAACTCAAAAACCTTTAATTATTCTCAACCATGATTAAAAAAATACAAATTAACAAAAACACCCAGGGAACTTTGTTTCCTCTGGAATTGGTGATGACCTCATTTATTGAAGGTTCAAACATTCCAATTAGTTTCTAACGGGTTTGTTCATAGAATCGAAAACATCCAATGATTCCATATCCATTTGGACATACTTTCCAAAGGTACGTGCTCATTAGTTGTGGACTGATGAGGTTTAGGAATTTGCATTGGTCGAGAGGATGTGAGGTCGGACTCATCACACCTTTTTGAGGGGAATTATTTTCTACTTTGGGACTCTATTTATAGATTTAAGTTATATTCGTGAATCCTTATTACATTACCAAGTATAAAATGAGCTTTCCTTTAGATCTGACAATCAATGATTGATATTTAGGAGATTTAGAGAATCTTTTATATGTATTCGAGGTTCTTCATTGATAGAGAATCATCTGTATTTGTTATAGATTCGTAGTAAATGGTATCCTTCAATAAATTAAAGTCTCTTGGTCATTATGATGACCATAATGGTTTTAAAGCCACTCAGTGGGGCACTTGAAGTTTATTGTCATTAAGAAGGACATGGATTATTTCAGAGTTGGGATCATACCTACGGATGGGATACCTATGTATCCTTTGTTTTGGAAAAGGAATCAGAACCCACATAGTTCAAGTAAGGGTGTATGATGTTTATGTATTATTGATGGCTCAAAGAAAGGTTTCATAATTACTTTTACACTCTAATCTCATGTGAGTCATGCTCGGTGTGAGAAACAAGAGGTATTGGTAAAACCAGACAATTGTGCCGTCATAAGAAATGATATGGGACTTAGGTATATATGACTTCCCAAATAGGTGAAGATTAGGTTTTACTTTAGGGAAGAAACCCAGGAACAAGGTACATAAAGGTATATATACTTTATGGAGATTTGGATACTCTAACTTGGGGCTTACTTCTGAGGAAGATTCCCAAATTAGGAGGGGATTTATGATTGGGTTTTATTCCTGAGAAGGAAGCCCAAATCAAAAGTAAATTAAGACTGGTTTAGAGAAATTAAGACTGGGGCTTACTTCTGAGAAGGAGGCCCAGGTGAATGGGATTTGAAAAATTAAAGGATTTGGAGCTTACTCTTAAGAAGGATGACCATATTTGAGACTGGGTCCTACTCTTGAAAAGGAAACCCAGGTTAAGGGAATCATGGTTGGGGCTTACTGCTGAGGAGGATACACATATTTGGGAACTATGAGACCGGGGCTTACTCCTGAAAAGGAAGCCCAGATTTGGAAAATTATGGTTGGGGCTTACTCCTGAGGAGGATTCCTAGTTTCAGGGACTTGTGATTTGGTTTTACTCTTGAGAAGGAAGCCCAAATAAAAAGAACTTGGACTAGGGCTTACTCCTGAAAAGGAGGTCTAGGTTAAGGATGCTCTCATTTTAAAGGATGAGGTTGAAATGAATGAAATCTCTGACCTTAGTGACATAAAGATATGTAAATCACTAGGTTTTAAGAGATGTTCCACAGAATTCCTTTCAGATAAGGAATCCAACAAGAAAATAATTCCATAGATGGATTTGGAGAGAGTTCTGAAGGATTAATATTGAAGAGGATAGGTGGATAAACATATAAGAGGTGAAATAGGTAGGAGGGGCACCCAAAAAGAAGGTGGCACGCAAGTCCTATGTGGGCGCGCAAGTATTGTGGTGGTGCGCAAGTCCTGGTCACGCAGTTGTACCTTCGCGACACATGGGTACTTGTACGACGGCCAATCCTTAGGTTATAACTTGGGCGAGACTTGGCTCAATCCTTTAATACTACCCCTAGAGACTTCCAGAAGAGAGGTGCACAAGTTATGTTGAAGGGGTAAGGCAGCGCGCAAGTGTGTCCATTTCCCTTAAGGGCTGGCCACCTAGGCGCGCAAGTGTTGATGAGTTTCAACACTTAGCCCCCCTCCCCCTCTTAATATATTCCGTTCTAGGTTAGAAATTACATTAGAAGTGTTTGGAAGCTTCGAAAAGAGACTAGGGCGCCGGGAGCTCAAATCTGAGTTTCTGGAATTTTTCTGTCCTGAAATGGGGGGCCCACAGGGGGTATTTATAGGCTGGAGAAGACCCTGGGTGAATTTCAAAGAAGGCGTGCAAGTCACCTGCACGACTAATGGGCGGCGCGCAAGTGTACTTGCGCGACCTTAGTGGAACTTGTGCGACCCAAGTGCATTTGAATCTTGGTTCATGCCATTGTAAATTTTTTATGTTTCTTCAAAGGATGAATCACTTTGGGTTCAAGGTATTTCCCTTTACATTCCTTTAGACTCTGTGATGGAAAATAGAATAAAAAAAAGTCCCCCCTCAAAGTTGGATCCGAAAGAAATGAGGATGTGACTCTGAGGAAAAGAAGAAAACTAGGGAACCTGCGGTGCGCAAGTGTTGAGCGCACAGAGGGCGGCACGCAAGTTTGGAGCCGCGCAGGCGTCGGCGCACAAGGGTGCAGCCTGGCCTATATATACGCAGTCATTCCTCACGCAAAGCACTGACTTTAAGAATTTCGAGTTCTCGCCGCGCAAGTTGTATTCACCATGGAAGTTGCTCTGTTTTCCGTTATTTCTTCACTGCCGTGCTACTGTCAAGGTATTTGGACTTGCGCGGTGATACCTGCACGCCAAAAACTTGCGTGACACATCCATACTTGCGCGACAAATATAGACTTGCGCGTATTAATTCCTTTTCCATTTTTTTGAATTTCATCAAAAAATTTATAAAAAATAAACCCATTTAAGAGTTAATTTATTCAACTTTTGTGTATATTCAATGGCTCCCAAGAGAATCAGAACGGCTGATGAACTAGCTAGAAAATGGATTGATGATATGATGAGCATCATTGGCCATAATTACTATACCGTCTGCGACAGCACTCTCCCGGATTTGGCGAAGTATTTGAAGAAGTATCATCATGACTTCCCCCAAAGCATCTATCTGCCTTTGTATGGCTATGGTCATCTGCAAGAAGTTACCATTCCAGAGGCAAAGAACTGTCTTCCAATTTCTTGGTTTCAGAACTACACCAACTTTGCTGCAGAAAATATCTCATGTGGAGGAGTATTTATAAATGCTGGAACAGTGGATAAGGCCCATATGATGCATCATATCCCTTGTACGCCAGATCTGAAACCTCATAAGCCTGAGCTGAAACCACATTTTTATCCCTCAATCTTCCGAAATTCTCAGATGGATCAATCCAAAGGCTGGAAGAAGAGCTGGGACTTCCGTCTTGGAGGAGCTGTGAAGACAACCTAGATGTGGGCATACTAGGTGCGATAAACTTGTGCAGAGTTTGTCGAGTATTTGAAAGGAGTTGCGATATATGAAGTCATCTGGGCTGGGCAAACATATGTTTAAAGGCATGATAACTTCTTGTCGGAGATACTCAGCCATTGGATACCAAAAACCAATTCTTTCCATCTAAATCATGGAGAAGTAGGCATCAGTCTGTGGGATGTCCACAAGATCTCAGGGGCTCCAATTTTGGGTGATATGTATGATTAATTCATCCCTCCTAAGGTGACTTGGAATGATTCGGAGAAGACTCTGGCTTTAGCTCGGGAATTATTGAAAATCTTCCACAAGCTCAAGAGTTCAGAGACCTCCTTAACTCATTCTAGAAAGGATATTCATCCAGAGGAGTGGATGAATATGTTTCTTATCAAGAAGTAGGATAAGGATCCAAAGGAGAAGGGATCGAAGGAGAAGGGATCCAAGAAGAAGAGGCCCACTCGTCCTACCACCTGCCCCAAAACAAAGAAGAGGGGTGCTCCTGGCACATTCTGGCCGACCCTAGAAGCAGGAGAATTTGAAAAGTGGGGATATGAGGTGAATCAGAGAATCCCAAATAAGACTCATCTGGCGGGCTTTTTGGCCTTGTGGCTTAGTGTTTATCTTCTGCTAGTCAGGGACTCGAAGGGAGGCGTCAGACCAGGGACCTTCGTTATTGCGGCCAAATTGGATGAGAGGAAAATGGTTGGGTTGGAAACCCCCATTTTAGCAAAGACTCACAGGAGAATACTCCATGTATTCATGGGTAAGTCTCCTTTAAGAATATTGGGTCCATTCTAAGTTTTATGGGGATGGATTGCCACTCACTTCAAGACGTATAATGTACAAAATGGAGTACAGATCCCCAAAAGTTCTTTCAGGCCGTCAGTGCAGTCATTCTATGGAATTTCTCCACTAGCTCTCAATTCTTGTGACATGAAGGTTAGGTTGAGCATGTATAAGGAATTTAATTTCTTTCCTTACAGAAATACGCCAACCGGGTGGTTTGTTGATAATGGAACAGCTAGCCTGGATTTGAGGGTATACATACTGGCCTGCAGAGATGGTGTGTTGGTCGCCAGGATTGACGGAGAGATTATATGTGAGGCCTATGCTTCATATAGATTTTTACGTCAATTCAAGTGTTTGTAGCAGACTGATGTATCTCCCCCTATGCATGTTAGGTTAGATCAACATTCAATGGTTTCCCGAAAACTATGGTTGCTGACATCTAGGGAGAAGACTGGGGCAGTGTTTGAGCTACCAGTTGAAAAAGTGGCATATAACTTGACTATATGGTATGCCAAGAACTGTATATCATCATACCCTAGAGGGGTGATGAATCACCCGGTTTATTAGGTGGGGAAAAGGAAGTGACCTGTAGAGAAAGAAACTCTTCCTCAGGAAGGTGATGCTTCCCCGCCTGAAGCTGACTCACTGGATTCCCAAGATGGGGATGATGAGGCACAACAAGTGGAAAAGAGGCCTCGTGCCCGATATAATCCTCCAGTCAGAATCAAAAGACATACTCCATCAACTCCTAGTGAGTTACTTCATTGTGGAAATTTAATCACCATTACTTTATAGAGCAACAAGTCTTATTTTCTTATTCTCTATCAGTAGTTGCAGGAGCTAGGAAGAAACTGAAGTCCAAGATTGTAGGACCTTCCTCACAGCCTTCTGGTACACATACTGAATACCTATGACCAGAGGTTGTCTAGACATGGTAGAGTTTATACTGTGGTGCTGAAATTGCCTGGATAAATTTATGTGAGGGGCTACACCTCCCTGTAATAGGGAATATTGTGGCTTCTACAGATATTCATTACAAGGATAACCCCGATGAAGTGTGGTCTTATATCAGAGAGCTGGGAATGCTCATATATGCCACTAATGATTCCATTCTTGTCACCAAGCAGGTGAAGTAAATGATAGATCGTGGCGCTGCTGAGGGGATTGATGCTTCTGGAGATGAGGAGTGGCATGATTACGTGGCTCCTGAAGATGTAAGTTTTATTTCCTTATTTACTTTGCAACTTGATTTCAGTCAAATCTTTGTTACTCAAGGAAATTATTTTCTTCATCCTGCAGCTTTCAAAGAAAGGAGATATTGAGGTTCCTTCACCACAATATAGCCCTGGTGGTACTGCCATCGGGGCTACTGCTGAATATCCTCACGAATCGGGCGAGATATCTCCAGGACAGTAGGCCATGAATGAGGAGTTGGACATGGCCTTCCATTCTCCAATTCAAGTTCTTGTAAGGGAGACTTCCGACACTCCCAAAAATCCAAATAAGCAAAGGCAAAGAAGGAGGAATTCCACAGCTAAAAACTTCATTAGTAGCGGTAAGTCCTTCGGATAATCATGAGTCTATACCCATGAAAAGGTTGCTCATACTTCTTGGGATTTCAGGGGCTTCTTAAATTTCCCCTCTGAGAGAGAGGACTGACCCTCCTTTGAGGACTACGGAGGGTACTGGTGAACAACCACAAGTTCAGGCTGACTTGGCTACTCCTGGAGAAGAGCCAACGTTTGTTCCCAGTATCCCTCCTACTGTTGTTGCAAGAAGAGAAGAACCTGCTTCTAGTAATTTTACAATGCTTCATAAAATGTTGAATGAAACATCGACTGACTTCCATTATGTGATACTTTAGGTTCAACCCCTACACTCAAGCTTTTGGCGTCCATTGCAACTGACGCTGCTATTTTATCTGAAGATGTTATCCAGGGTCAAGGACTACAGGATGAAGGTCGCCAAGAAGACATACCAAATGATCCCACTAGTGAGATTAACCAAGATTCTGAGATTACATTGGATGAAATAATGGGACTTGGCGCATCTTTTAAAGATTTTTTAGATCATGTTAACTTATCATGTAATTTAGAATATTATGGATGTGAGTGTTATCCTTCATCCTATTAAAAATAACTTCTTATTACATGTCTAATCATGATCGGTTCAAATATGCAGCTCTATCTGAGCAAGCTGCTGAACTACCAATGCCTGAAGGGGGTACAGAAAACCCTACTATTGCAGAGACATTAGCACAAGTGGAGCTGAACCCCATAGAGCTTCCTCAAACTCACCCTGAAAATATTTTTGAGGCTAGGAAAGACGAGGAGGATCCTTCTCAAGTTACTGATCTACCGTTGGGTAAGCGATAACAATATTTGTGACTGTACTTAATTTTCAAGACAGTCAATCAAATTTTGTTATTCTTTAAAACTAACCAAAGCTTTCAATTGATTATGCAGGGCCATCAATTTCAGTGGCTAGATCTGGAGGTGAAGCCTCAGCTTCCGCCCCAACGAGAATTGAAAGTGAAGAAGCACAGGTCTGGGGGGAAGGAGCAGAACATGGCACTTCCTTAAGTGCATTGATCCCAAATTACATTCCCCCCTATGACAGTGATGCTGAGTTGGATCCATAAGTAAAAAAGGAATTCTAATTTTCACGATGCAAGGCATGGAAAAACATATGGAAGATCATATCTGAAGTGCCTTTAGAAGAGCTGTCATCGAAGATCCCTCGACTGTCATCCCTATTTTTCATACAGGGACTTGGCAGTTTTGGATATCAAAAGATCCATGTCGCAGTGAAGCAAGTCATCTTAAGGAGGGAGCAAAAGAAAAAGTGTCATGAAGATCTGACCAGGGTGAAGCTGTCAGCCAATATTAGTGAATTTGAGGCTATGGTATCCCGAGCTAAGGCTGATTATGCTGCCAAGATGAAGGAGCTGAAGCATAAGATCAAAGATAAAGTCATCCAGCAAATGCAGCTTCAGCAACAATTAGATGATGTTACTGGGGAACTTGACCAACTGAACAATTAACTAGATGGAGCTCAAACAAATGGGATGAAATCCATCACGGATGCCAAGAAATCACTCCATCAAGATCAAAAGAGTGAAGTTGGTTGAGTGCATGAGATTCAAGTGGCTGCTGATGAAGCTCGGGATGTTGTACATCAAGTGAAAACTTATGTTGACAGCCTTTTGTAATTCCTGGAAAAGAGAATAGAATCTAGTCTATGGATGTTCTTCTAATTCTTGTGCATTAAATGGAAAAATTCTTTCATTTTCAATCATCTGTGCATGCATTTTCCCACTACCTATTTTAAATTTTTAACTAAGAGAATGGGCCTAGTAAGCATAGTTTGATTTTTACTAGGATTATTAGAAATAACCCTACAAACTTTGAATCTTTTAATTGCTCAATATTACCTAAATCATACAAAATATATGTTTAGTGATCTGGAACTTGACTTTTATTCAGAGTTCCCTTGTCTGTTGTGGGCAGTTTAAAGTCATGCACGTCGGACATAAAAAGGCTAATGTTTAAGGTCGAAATATCTTTGACCGAATGGGTTAAAATTGACTCAATTCCTTGACAACTTATCTGAAAACATTTTACCACACTCAAGTATAAAGAAAAACATGTAAACTATAACATAAGAAATTTTGAATATGAGGAATGATACGAAAAAGGTCTAAAATGAATTAGAAGAAGTAGTTTCTAAGAATGAAGTTACCATTATTTAACAAACTTGTTAGGGGGTTGAATTATGCAGGGCTGCAAGGGAATTGGCTGCATAGTCAAATAATAGTATCTTTTGGCTGAGAAGTCTGTTATGTAGACTGTTTATGCAAGGCCTTCTAAGGGCACGTGCTGCATAGTCGGGAAAAATAACCCTCAGAAATTTACTTTTCTACTGCTAAAAAGCTAGTGGAAGTTTATGGAGATTCAAATTTTACAAAGCATAGAGTTTTTTGTATGGAGAGAGGTACTTGAATATGGAGAAGATATTTCAAAGAAATATTGTCTAAGAACTGGATGAATGTCACTCCTACGAAGGTCTGACCCAAACGTAGGGAAGAGAAATATAAACCATAGACTTGAATACTTTCAGATCATGAAAAAGAACATGGGGAAAATATGTTAAGGATGGATATTTTTTTGCGGATCCTTTACATATTTTTGATAAGACCAATAAGGACAAAAGAGGTTTTCTTCCCAAGAATGAAGTTACCATTATTTAACAAACCCATTAGGGGGTTGAATTATGAAGGGCCGCCTAAGGGCATTGGATTCATAGTCAAATAATAGTATCTTTTGGCTGAAAAGTTTGTTATGTAGACTGTTTATGCAAGGCCGCCTAAGGGCACGTGCTGCATAGTAAGGAAAAAGAACTCTCAGAAATTGGACATTTTGTGACTAGAAGTCAAGAAAAGGGTTATAAATATCTAAAAATATTTAAGGTTAGGATTATGAAAAATAAAAATGGGTATTGTCCAATGTATGTAGAGATACACAAATCAATGCTAACCATAATCATGTTGTGGCTGGGTCCTGAATTGAAATATTGGACTTCACTATGTATCCCATAAGGATGGGAATCAAGCCGTACGTAGTTCTTGAAATACAGTTTAATGTCGTGTGGGACGAAAGTGTAAGAGATCTTAGTTTAGGGTCATAGAACTCGGACCATTATAAGAAATACACAGTGTGTGTTTTCATGGGGACTTTTCATCCAGGGGACTGAAAGTGGAATTTGGGGTTAGGCCCAAAAGAATAAGGGCTAGATTCGAGGGATGCTCAAACATTCCTACGTATCCCATAAGGATGGGAATCAATTCGCACGCAGTTCTAGAAATACCTTCTTTACAGATTTGGTTCGTACAAGTGAAGGGTGAAAAAGGGGACATTAGTGCAATGATGGTTTGACCCAAGATAAAAGGTTCAGGCATTACCATGTATGCACATAGTCTTTGGAATATAACATGATTGAAAATCAATGTAAATAATGATCTCCTATCAGGTGAGGGTATCAAAGAATATTGTAGTTTATACTATCATACAGGACAAAAGGTGATGTACAGTTTAACGTCATATAGCAAGGACAAAGGTGAACCAATGTGAAGAGATTGGTTTTGGGCTTGAACCTCAGGAGGCTGCCTACGTACCTAGCCTGGAAGGCAAGGATCAAAGTCTATGTAGTTCAATTAAAGAATGAATTAGTGATCAAGTTTTTCTTGGGGACAACGACCTAAAAAATGGTGTTGGGACTTACACGTGGTTAGTGTCCCAGAGAGGGTGTTATGGTTGAAGTTTGCTCTAATCTCACATGAGTCATACTCGGTGTGAGAAACAAGAGGTAGAAACAACCTTAACGATGCATAGTTTAATGTCATGTAGGACATATTAAGGGACTATGCAATTTAAAGTCTTACAGTTAGGACTATTGGTGCTACACAGTTTAGTGTCATGTAGCAGGGAAAAAATATAGTTTAACATCATGTTGGATATATTAAGGGATTTCTGTATAGTTTAGCGTCATATAGTTAGGGCGATGGGGACAATACAGTTTAATGTCATGTTGGACAAAAAGGGGGACTGTGCAGTTTAATGTCATGCAGTAAGGACAAAAGAGGACACAGTTTAACGTCATGTTGGACGTATTAGGGATTTTTTTTCACAGTTTAACGTCATGTTGGAAGAAAAAGGGACGATACAATTTAGCATCATGTTGGACTATGGTGCGAATAGTTTAAGGTCATATACATGGACCATTGCTGTATAGTTTAACACCGTATAGGATGATGAAAGGGACATAGTTTAACATCATGTTGGACGAAAGTGTGAATAGTTTAAGGTCATATGCATGAACCATTGCTGTATAGTTTAACATCATATAGGAAGATGAAAGGGACATAGTTTAACATCATGTTGGATGAAAGTGTGAATAGTTTAAGGTCATATGCATGGACCATGGATAATGATGTAGTTTAACGTCTTACTGGATGAGAGAAATGCCAATATTTTAAGGTCGTATGCATAGACCATTGGTTATGCAGTTTAATGTCCTGCTGGATGTAAGGGACTTATGTACAGTTTAGCGTTATGTAGTTAGGACGTCACAGTGTAACGTCATGTTGGACGTAAGTTCCAATAGTTGAAAGTCGTATGCATGGACCCTAGATGGTGCAGTTTAACGTCTTGTGGGACAAAAGTAATACAAATAGTTTAAGGTCATATGCATGGACCGTTGATATATTTTGTGTTTATACAAAATATTTCTTCAGAAATCTGGCATTGGTTGGAGTAGTGATGAGTTCTCCATCCATTGAGATTAAAGAATAAGATTCATTGGAATAGACCTTATGTATTGAGTAAGGTCCTTCCAATTTTGGCTCAAGCTTGGGAGGATTCTTTCCTGGTATCATTGGAGTTCTGAGAACTAATACCAGTTCTCCCTGAATGAATGAACGAAGATGAACTTTTTTGTTGAAAGCTCGTGTTATTCGATTCTGATAGACTTCCAAGTGGTGAAGGGTGCACAATATTTTCTCATCTAACTGTTCCAATTCATCCAATCACTTTTGAGATTGTTCATCTATAGATGACTGATCACAAATGGATACTCTGAGTGAGGGTAGTTGAACCTCAATTAGCAAGACTGCCTCCATTCCATATACCAATAAATATGGAGTTGACTGTGTTGTAGTGCGTGTGGTGGTTCAATAAGCCCATAAAGCATGAAAGAGTTTATCAGGCCATGACTTCTTATCTTTATCCACCATCTTTTGTAGTATATTTGACAGAGTCTTGTTGATAGCTTCTATCTGTCCATTGGCCGCTGCATGATACCGAGATGAATGGTTGGATTTGATGTTGTATTCTTGATACAACTTCCTCACCTCGGATGAACAGAATTTGGTGCCATTTTCTGTTAATATGGTATGAAGGACACCAAATCTGGTAATGATGTTAGACTTGATGAAGCTAAAAATGCATTTAGAACTGAATTCTTTGAGGGGTATTGCCTCTGCCCATTTGGAAAAGAAGTCAGTATCAGTAAGAATGTACTTAAACTGCTTGGATGTAGCCAAAGTATAAGGTCTCACTACATCCATTCCCCATGTGTAAAATGGCCACGAGTATTTAGCTGTATGAAGCAAATCTGGGGGATGATGAATGAAGTTGGCATGTACTTGACATGAATGACACTTCTTTTTGAAATCAACACAATCTTGTATCATTGAAGGCCAAAAATATCCAAGCCTTCAAATTTGATCAGGTAGTCTATGTCCAGACTGATGGGCACCACAGACTCCTGCATGTACTTCTTTCATGATAGCCATTGTCTCTTCACCATCAATACATCTGAAGATAACTCCATCAAAACCACGCTTGTAGATAATTTTCTCTAGGTGATCTGGGATATCAAAAAGTGTGAAATTGACCACACATCTCTATACTTGTTCTTTCCCAGCTCTATCAGGCAGAATTGTTCCATTTTGAAGGTATTCCCTGATAGGTGTCATCCATCATGTAGTATGACCATATGGTTTAGAGATGGTACTAATTTCATTGATTTCCTCTGTTATGATTTGAACATAAGGTGAAATTGTATGACAGTGGGAAATATTGATGGTTGTCTCGTCCCGATTTGGATCTGCCAGAGCTGTGTCTATATTAGCCAGTGCATCAGCCTGGGCATTTTGTGATCTTGGGACATAAGAAAATTTCGGTTCCGAAGGAAACTACACCATTAACTCTCTAACTTAATCATACAAAGGGATTAGTTATCTTTTATGATTTTGTAATCCCCATTGACTTGTTTGATTACCAGGTCTAAATCACCTTTCACCTTTAAGTGACTCACTTGTGCTTGAAGCGCCAACTCCAATCCTGCAATAAGAGCTTGGTATTCTACTTCATTATTTGTACCACCTCCCAATAATGAGAAGTAATAAGGTAACACTGCCTTTTTCAGGGAAATGAGTACAATTCCTAACCCAACTTTGTTGAATTTAGGATTTTCCATTTTCCTCCCTGTTGGACTTCTGGAAGCACCATCAAAGTACATTTCCCATGTTTTAAGACTATCTTGAATAAATAATACTTCCTCATCAGGAAGTTCAATATCTGAAGATGTATCTTCTACTAAAGGATGTTCAGCAAGGAAATTAGCCCGAGATTGGCCCTTTATTGCCTTTTGAGACACATATTGAATATCAAATTGCTGCAAAATAATTTCCCACCTTGTCAGATGTCCTGTAAGCATTGAATGACTAAGGATGAATTTGAGTGGGTTATTGCAAGATACCAATTGGACCTTGTGATGTTACAGGTAGTGTCTCAACTTTTGAACTACAAATATTAATGCTAGGTAGCACTTCTCAATACTTGAGTATCGGGTTTCTGCTTCAAGCATAGTCCGACTGAGATAGTAGAGGTTGTTTTCATTCCCAACATCATTCTTCTGGGCAAGAAAGTCACCCAATGATTTCTCTAAAGTTGTCACATAGAGGATAAGTGGCCTTCCTTCAACAGGTGGAATTAATATCGGTGGACTCAAGAGATACTTCTTAAGAAAATAGAATGCTTCTTTACATTCTTCATTCCACTGGTAAGTGACTCCCTTCTTCATCAGTTTGGTGAAGGGTAAACTTTTTCCTGCCAAATTGGCGATGAAACGCCGAATATAGGCTAAGTGTCCTTGAAGTCCTCTCAATTCTTTCAAATTTTGAGGAGGTGACATACCAAGTATTGACTTTGTCTTCTCAGGATCGACTTCGATACCACGATGGCGTACAACAAAGCCGAGAAATTTCCCTGAGGTTACCCCAAAAGCATATTTTAAGGGGTTAATCTTCAAATTATGTTGCCGAAGTTTGTGGAATATGATTTCCAAATCAGCCAAGTGATTAGAACTTTGTTTGGATTTAACCACCAAATCGTCCACATAACATTCAACAAACTTCCCTAAAAGGGGTTTGTAGATACAATGCATGGCACGCTGATATGTTGCGCCTGCATTATTTAGGCCAAAGGGCATTACCCGATAGAAAAACACACCCTAAGGGGCTCTGAAGGTTGTATATTCTTCATCTTCTGGAGACATTCGGATTTGATTATATCTGTAATATCCATACATGAAGTAAAGTTCTTTATAGATAGTTGTTGCATCAATTAAGAGTTCTATAATTCGTACCGGAAAATCATCTTTAGTAAAATGCTGATTAAGTTCTCTGAAATCAATGAAAACTCTAATTTTCCCATTCTTCCTTTTCACTGGGACAATATTAGCCAACCACTTGGGATATTGAACTTCTCATACAAAGTTATCTTTGATGAGCATATCCACTTCAGCTTCAATTTTGGAAGCATAGGTTGGGTTTGTTCTTCTAGCGTCTTGTTTGAATCCTCGATGTTCTTCTAGAAAACCCAAATGATGAGTGACAACATCAGGATCAAGCCCTGGAATCTCTGTATAATTCCAAGAAAATATATCTTGATTTTTCTTTAGAAAGGAAATATACATCTCTTTCTCTTCAAGAGTTATAGCCACACTAATTAAAGTGGGGTGTGGATCTTCTTTTGTATCCAGATTTATTCCTCTGAGTTCATCCACAGTGGTAGAGATACCCTCTTCAAATGCTGGAGGAGCATCCCTGAGATCTTCCTATTCTTCTTCAACATGGGTTATTTCTTTTGTTTCTACTTACATAGTAGATTATGAAGTACAATTTCCATGATCATAAGAGATGTTGAAATTTGAACATCCTGAAGAAGAAGCTTCCATTTATGACCCTATTGATGATGAAGGGTCTTCCTTGGGAAATATAGAGGAGATGGTGGATTGATAATCAACATCATCATTCACTTCTGAAATTGCTATAACTTCTTCTGGAGTGGTTGGCGAAGTATAGACTTGTTGGATTTCAGCAAATGAAATGAAGACATCTCCATTTGAGCTTTCATCATTGCTTGGTGAATCACTAATTTCTCCCATGTTGTCTGGCTTGATTTCCGTAATTGACATTATGGAAGTTTCCATAAGAGTATTTTCATTTGGATCTATCCTGTCAATTTGACTGATAGACAACACATAATCTGTACTCACATGTGTAAATGGATTTACTGGAATCTTTTTCAAACCATATGGAGCATTAACTTTGGTAACCTCCCATGTTGTGGATTTCTCCTCTCCCTTCATGTGATAGAATTCTGCCTCAATATATTGAGATTCACATGTCTTGAATGGGGATTTATCACCATATAATGTCCCAATTTGACCATCGAAACAATATTTGAGACATTGATGGTATGATGAAGGGATAGCTGCATGTTGATGTAGCCAGGGTCTACCAAGCAAGATATTGAAGGATTATTCTTGATCAACAACCATGAAATCTGAATTGGATACAAGATCTCCAAACTGAGTTCTGAGTGTAATCTCGCCCAGTGGTTCTTGTTCATTTTTATCATATCCTTGTAACGTCAAAGTAGAAGGAGATAAATTAGATTATGTGAGGCCCAATCAATGAAGTGTACGAATGGGGATGAGGTTGACTCCTGAACCATTATCAATGAAAACTCTTCAGACGTCTACACCATTGACCTTGCTAGATAAGTACAAAGGTCTAATATGTCCATTCACGACATCATCTTCATTTTCATCAGTAAAAGATATTACTGCATGGCATTCTGTAGGATTATTCTCTACATGGTAGACTTCAGCTGCAGCAATTTCATTTTCAAACTCCTGAGGACTCAAAAAATCCTCGATGAGTGCCTCTTGAAGATCCTTTGATAAATTCAAAGCATCCAGAATTGATAACTTGCCCGGTATTTGGGCCAAGTGTTTCAATAAATCATACTTTTGATCCAAAGGTCTATGTTTCCCAACAGAAACATGTGGTTTCGCAGGTACCTTAGAAGTTGATGCTTTGGACGTTGATGCATCTTGTACTAGGATAGGAGTTGGTAATAATCCTGGCTTTAGAATATTAGACCGATTAGGTCTATTTACTTGCTGAGAGGAAGAAGATGGAAACTTCAACCGATCTTCCAGAATAATTGTACCAGGACTGAGTCTGCCTTGTGTAAAAGAACTTGCTTGTTCTTGTTGAGCTCATTTAAGGGCTCTGCCACGAGTTTCTGCCACATGCACAGTTCTAGTAGGGGTAGAATTGGAATAGTGGCCTCTGAAATATCCACGTCTTCCCCTGTATCCTGAGCCTCGGGAACTTCCTCTGATTCCTTTGTTTGATACAGGGAACTCGGGCTCATCAAAATCGAAATTGTGACTGGCATACAGATCTGTTAATTGAATCATATTAACAGAACCGAAGATCAACTCTTCATCCGATGAAGACTCTGCCTGATTAGCCTGTTTAGGCTGTGCCGTTTGGTGGGGCGGTGCCCGTTACTTCAAAGTAGATGGCATAAAATCTGTTAGAGTCAAATAAAACTTGGGCTCTGACACATACTCATCTTCTTATAATTCTTCTTATTTCTTTTAATTATGCCGTTTCTTTGAAGATTTTCCCTCTGATGAAGCGGGTTTTTCTACGGCATTCATGGCAGAAGACACAATTGGTTTCTTCAATTGTGTTCTCAAAATAGCATGAGTTTGGTTGATCGCCTTTCTGACCATCCAATCATCATATTTTTGTGCATTTTTGTCCTTGACTTCTTTCCACTCGCCTTCCTCCTCTGGATCTGTAGCAGTAACACATGCTACATGAGCTGAAGAACCTTTCAATTTGACTTGTCCCAAGTCGACCATTTTTTTGCAGGATTTCCTTGAAAACAAAACACTCCCAAATGGGATGCCCCAACATTTGATGAAACGGGCAATAGTTGGGATGGTCTTTATCTCCTTCTTTGTTTAGCCTCTTGGGCCTTGGCAATTGAACCAAATTATTTTCCAGAGCATAAATGAAGTAACTAAGAAATTTTTCATTTCGGAAAGAGTAAACTTTGCTCTTTAGATCCTCAAATTGTTTTCGTCTTTGATCTCTTTGATCATCTTGATGAAACAGACTCTGTTGTTGGTGCTCTAGAGGTGGAGACCTTCGAGACGATGAAGGTTTTGAAGTAGAAGTTGGTACAGGTGCTTGTTTAAACATAACTGTAGCAGTCTCTACTTTACCCATTCTTCTTCCTGGAGTTGATAGAATTACACTAGATTTATCCTTAATCTTTATAAGAGAGTCTTCAATTTGTTGAGCGATTGAAGTAAGGTCTTGAAACCCTCCTATATATTTTACATGAATCAATGGTGTGCGCGGCTCATCACGTAAATTCGCCACACATATTGGCAACAATTCCTCTTAAGGGAGTGCTAAGCTTAGGGAATATGTTAATCCCTTCCAGCAAGCAATGAAATCTGAGACCCTTTCATTCTCCCTTTGCTTAAAATTTGTAAGATCAAAAACCGTTGTCTTTGGCAACGTTGAGCTGAACTGAAGAAGAAATATTTGGCGGAGATCCTCCCATCCGGTAATTGATCAGGATTACAAGCTTGTGTACCAGACAAAATCAAACCCTTGTAATGATTGTACAAAACACCTGAGCTTAACTGCTTCATGTTGCTAAGGGGTTCCCATCATAGGATTGTAACAAGAAACAAAATGTGTTAAGAGTTGATCTGGGTCTCCCGAACCATTAAATATTGGGAATGTGATACTTACAAAATTTTATGGGGGAAGAATTGCATCAACCCACTCAGGGTAAGCTCTCTTTTCTGGTTGAATTTGAGAACGTTTTCCCTCCATAGATTCCAATCGAGCTGTTAATGACTCAATAGTAGTTATTAACTTTTGAGAAACATTCGGTTGAGCTTGGACCTGAACAGGTGCAATGACTGGAACTGGTATAGATGTGGCAGTTGGTACTGCAACCAATGGCAGCACTATCGATTGTTGTTGGACTTGACCCATAGGATTAGACCTGTGAGGGTGTACTGATAAAGGAGGATATTCTTGATCCATCTCAGTAGCCACAACAAATTCCTTTGGCTGACTGACTCCAGCATGCTTAGGATGAAGACTACCCTGAAGTATTTCTATATTCATCCTCCTCAATTCCTTCATTTCTTCCTCTTGTTGTGAAAATATTTGCTCTAGTGAGAGCGATTGGCCTTCTATAGATAAAGGGTATGTAACCTGATTCTTTCCTTTTTCCTTATTGGAAACCTTTCAGAGAGGTGGAAGTGGGTTACTTGAAGGATTACCTAGGTTCTAAGTAATCCTTTGATTTCATGTACGCACACCTTCTTCATTTGTGTCTGTGCGTATAACTTCTTGAGCAGGAACCTCTTCATCTGATCCCTCTGAGTGAACCTCATCTAGTGGATCAGAAACTATGGCATTGATGACATTGATTGATTCATAATGCATTGCATCACTTCTATCGGCATTTCTGTGATATTGTCTTTCTCTGTGTCTTTGATGAGACATTGCCTTTTGTTGATTTGATCCCTCAAAAACTTCTTTATGAATCGTAATTTGGAGGGAATCTCCTAATAATTTGTCTCTTCATTCCTCTTGAGGATTCTTCCCCAATCGAGAGAAGACTGACTTTCTCTGAGGTAGGGATTGGGGATTTGAAAAAGTCCCCAGTCTGGTGGACTGGGGTTGTTCCTGCTCAACTCCTCGAATCCTATTTGTTGATTCTAAGGGTTGGGTTAAAAGTGTCCCCAGTCTGGAAATCTAGGGTGGTTCTTGACATGTTATATCTGAGACTTTCTTGAAAGCTATCCTGATCTTGTGTACTTTAGTCCGGAAATTAGCTGGATGCATCAACCTGCATCCACTTTTATCACCCGGCTCAAAAGACCATTGGATGATTTATGAAACTTATGTCACTTGGTGATGTGCTTGCTCTAAATGAGAGACATGTTCAATATTATTGTTTGCTTGATGCAGGAGTAATTCAACAACTTGTTCTCTGTATTCTTGATTTTGAGAGGAACTAGTTGAGGCCTGTTCTTGGGAAATCTTTTGATTACAAACAAAACCCATTTACTGAGGCTAGCCATGGGCAATAACATTGCATGAGACCATTTTCAGTGGGATTTGCTGACTGGATATTACAGTGAAATGTAGCGCTCTATGAACACCCCATCCCCTTATATGAATACCAGATGGGGCATTGGAAATTAACTGGCGCAATCTTCTTAGTGCTCCAAGGCATGAATGATGAAGGGCACTCTGCTGTTTTTCAGCCTTCGGATATCGAGAAACTAAGAGAGATGCCAGATCAATTTGGCATTGTAACCCTTCTATTATCTTGACATGATTTTCATATTCATCATAAGATAATATTTTCTTTTTCAACTAACAAAGAGTTTTCCATATGTTGAGACGAATATCATGAATTCCATCTTCCGTAAACATTTCTGGAATGTCATACTAAGAATCAGCCAAAGGCCAAAACATAAATGGCACTTCACCTTTCGCCAGTTGTTTTCTCATATTTAGTACTTCCTCTTTATCATTCAATGAAGATTATTATACATGATTAGACCATAGCTGGTGCTTCCTTGCTACTTCATCGGATTTAACAAGATTGGTAGATAATTCACTGATTAAACTAGAAGATGAATGACCCAGGGGTGGTTCGAAGAATGACCTACACCCCAGGCTATCTTCTGATTGAGAAATTGTTTCACCTGACAGTGGTAAAGCATCATACATGACTGGCTTCACATTTTCAAGTGCCTAAAGATAAGAGGGCTATCTCATCACTACATTTTCTGTTGAATAATTTTCCAAGCAATGTGAATCACTACTGTGGAGAGGACTTTCACAGCTAAATTCATCATCATGGGGAGGACCACCATGGTGGGTTACAGAAAAAGATGAAACATTTTTATCCTTGATCTTCTGGCCACACAGAGGGTTCTTGTGGCTCTCATCTGAAGATGAAACTTCGAGATCAACCGAATCGTTATGAAGTAAGCCTTCATGAGGAAGTATCTGATGCAGACCTTCAGAATTAATGTTCCCACTATTTGGAACTGAGGGAGTAGAATCTTAAGTTACAACAGATAATTGTCTGAGTGCATCAAGAACTCCAGCATCAAGCAAGGCCTTATTACAGATTGGACCTTGATTTCTTGACTGTGTTGGGTGGGTCTTCTTTTTAGACGCCTTCTTACTCTCTTTAGGAACCACTTGTTGACAAAAGTGGTCATTATGGGTAGGTGTATGTGCCTTCTCAGGAGAAATGATCAGGTTAGGCTGATTGTCTCCACTCAAATTAGGTGTATGTACCTGACTTGGTTGTCCATATGATATGGGGGAGTACGCCCCACAACCATCTTGGACTGGAACAGATGGGTGTATCTGCTCTGGAGTGAACTGTTGATGTGTCACTCCACTGGTAGGGATATATTTATGTGTCTTTCCTTGAGATACTGCTGAAGCTGTTATAATATCCTAGCAGGCATCCAGAATATGAGCAGGGATTTGCTTCTGGTCTTTCACCATTGACAGAATGTTCTTGGTGACTTCAGCAGTAGGAACAGGGATATATGTCCATTACATACCTAGAGTAGGTGTATGTGCCTTCTCCTGTCCTCCTTTTCCTGTCAGTGAATTCTGACAGTACTCATTTGTGGGGGCAGAGAGTTGAGTCGGCCTCCTGTTTGTCGTCGGAGCTTTCTGACTGAGTTCTCCAAATGATACCAAACGAGACTGTTGATAGGCTTGATCAATACTAGCAGGTGTATGTGATTCTGATTTCACTCCCCCGAATGTGGTTGACGAGCTTCCTTCAATACTGACAGATGAGGCTGCTGGTAGGATTGATGAGTGTAAGCAGGTGTATGTACCTGTTTACCAGTTGTCAACACATTGGGTTGGCAGGCTCCATCGCATGTAGTCAGATGAGCCTGCTGACTAGCCAATGATTTATAAATAGGTGTATGTTCCTGTCTATAGTACTCCGTCGGAATTTCCTGGCAAGATTGGCGTGCTGCTGCCAGATGAGTCTTCTGGACAACGGGATTAAAACGGACGGGTGTGTGTGCCCGCTCATTGCTTTCCACCAAGTTAGGTTGGTGGAATTCTCTGGAAATGGCAGAGATGAGAACCTACTCACTGTTAACCGGTTGTTTCCTCTGGTGGTTCGTCTTGCCTGGTCGGGTTTGAGGAACCTAAGCCGAACGCCTGGAGATGACACCCTCATCATGTTGAGGGCGCACTATCGCACGAGTCTGGCGGCGATTGTTTGTGGGAGCCCTCGGTAAGGACTCTTGTTTCCTTGAATTAAGGCCCTAAGAGGCCTTCTCATTCACCTCCTCAGAATATGGGAGGGAATGGTTGTTGTGTTCCAGTGATAACGACCCAAAACGGTTGGAGACGGTGGTTCGCACCGCCTGCTTCTTGATCACTGGTTGTCGCTGTCCAGACGACCATGCTGAGTTGTTCACTTGGAGGGCTTATTGAGAAGCCTCCAGAGTTGGAATGGTACCTTGTTGATAGTACTCCTTAACTAGCGCATTCGATACCCATCTTTGAAGATGCTGAGTAAGTGATGTCTCCCTCATAGAAGATGATGATCTAGCAGGAGTAGCAGCATATGCCTTCCCAGTAGAGGCATTCATAGCATAGGTATTCACAGGTGTGAATTTAAGAGAATCCATTCTCATAATGAAAAAGATCTTGGAAAAGAGTGCCTGTTTGATATAACAGTCTTAATCAAGATAAGTCTGGTCACTACATCTTTTGGATAAGAATATATGTTATTTATTGTTTTTTTGGCCCTCTCGTTGAATTTTAAATAGGGGCCTAACAAATAAGTAAAACGTCATTTTAACTTGGTTAAGGATTCACGTCGGGTTCACCATTTTTTTGTTTCCTCTGGAATTGGGGATGACCTTGTTAATTGAAGGTTCAAACATTCCAATCGGTTTCTAACGGGTTTGTTCATAGAACTGGAAACATCCAATGATTCCATATCCATTTGGACCTACTTTCCAAAGGTAGGTGCTCATTAGTTGTGGACTAATGAGGCTTAGGAATTTGCATTGGTCGAGAGGATGGGAGGTCGGACTCATCACACCTTTTTGAGGGGAATTATTGTCTACTCCGGGACTCTATTTATAGATTTAAGTTATGTTCGTGAATCCTTATTACATTACCAAGTATAAAATGAGATTTCCTTTAGATCTGACAATCAATGATTGATATATATGATATTTAGAGAATATTTTATATGTATTCGAGGTTCTTCATTGATAGAGAATCATCTGTATATGTTAGAGATTCTTAGTCAATGGTATCCTTCAATACGTAAAAGTCTCTTGGTCATGACCATACTGGTTTTAAATCCACTCAGTGGGGCACTTGAAGTTTATTGTCATTCAGAAGGACATGGATTATTTCAAAGTTGGGATCGTACCCGCAGATGGGCTACCTACGTATCCTTTGTTTTGGAAAAGGAATCAGAACCCACGTAGTTCAAGTAAGGTAGTATGATGTTTATGTATGATTGATGGCTCAAAGAAAGGTGTCATAATTACTTTTACACTCTAAGCTCACGTGAGTCATGCTCGGTGTGAGAAACAATAGGTATTGGTAAAACCAGAAAATTGTGCCATCATAAGAAATGATATGGGACTTAGGTATATATGACTTCCCAAATAGGTGAAGATTATGTTTTACTTCAGGGAAGAAACCCAGGAACAAGGTCCATAAAGGTATATGTACTTTATGGAGATTTGGATACTCTAACTTGGGGCTTACTCCTGAGGAAGATTCCCAAATTAGGATGGGATTTATGATTGGGTTTTATTCCTAGGAAGGAAGCCCAGATCAAAAGTAAATTAAGACTGGTTAAGAGAAATTAAGACTGGGGCTTACTCCTGAGAAGGGGGCCCAGGTGAATGAGATTTGAAAAATTAAGGGATTTGGGGCTTACTCCTAAGGATAATGCCCATATTTGAGACTGGGGATTACTCCTGAAAAAGAAATCCAGGTTAAGGGAATCATGGTTGGGGCTTACTCCTGAGGAGGATGCCCATATTTGGGAACTTTGAGACTGGGGATTACTTCTGAAAAGGAAGCCCAGATTTGAAAAATTATGACTGGGGCTTACTCCTAAGGAGGATGCCCAGTTTAGGGGACTTTTGATTTAGTTTTACTCCTGAGAAGGAAGCCCAAATCAAAAGAACTTGGACTAGGGCTCACTCTGGAAAAGGAGGCCCAGGTTAAGGATGATCTCATTTTAAAGGATGAGGTTGAAATGAATGAAATCTCTAACCTTAGTGACATAAAGATATGTAAATCACTAGGTTTTAAGAGATGTTCCACAGAATTCCTTTTAGATAAGGAATCCAACAAGGAAATCATGCCATAGATGGCTTTGGAGAGAGTTCTAAAGGCTTAATCTTGAAGATGATAGGTGGATAAACATACGAGAGGTGAAATAGGGAGGAGGGGCACCCAAAAAGAAGGTGGTGTGCAAGTCCTGTGTGGGCGCGCAAGTACTGCGGTGGTGCACAAGTCCTGGTCGCGCAGGTGTTCCTGCGCGACACATGGGTACCTACGTGATGGTCAATCCTTAGGGTAGAACTTGGGAAAGACTTGGCTCAAGCCTTTAATACTACCCCTAGAGACTTCCAGAAGATAGGCACACAAGTTATGTTGAAGGGGTAAGGTGCTGTGCAAGTGTGGCCATTTCCCTTAAGGGCTGGCCACCTAGGCGTGCAAGTGTTGATGAGTTTCAACACTTAGGCCTGCCCCCCCCCCCCTCTTAAGATCTTCCGTTCTAGGTAAGAAATTACCTTAGAAGTGTTCGGAATCTTTGAGAAGAGACTAGGGCGCCGAGAGCTCAAATATGAGTTTCTGGAATTTTTCCTTCCTGAAATGGGGGGCCCACAGGGGGTATTTATAGGTTGGAGAAGACCCTGGGTGAATTTCAAAGAAGTTGTGCAAGTCACCTACACAACCAATGGGTGGCGTGCAAGTGTACTTGCACGAACTTAGTAGAACTTGCGTGACCCAAGTGCATCTGAATCTTCGTTCATTCTTTTGTCAATTTGTGATTTTTCTTAAAAAGATGAATCACTTTGGGTTCAAGGTATTTCCCTTTACATTCCTTTAGACTCTGTGATGGAAAGGAGCATCAACAAACTTTAATCTCCACCTTTTGGATTTGTTGGAAACATCACTTAACTCTTCAAAACAAACTCGGATCTATTTAGAATTTAATAAAACTTAATTATAATCATAAAATCACAAAATATATCATATGAGAAGTGTTTTATACCACACTAACAGATAAAGTGGTGTTTTTTAGAGAATTTCATCCCTTTATGTTAAGAAATTTTTTCCAAATGACTTAAATGAACTCCTCAATTATCACTTCTATATCTCGCATCCATCACTTCCAAAATAAATCCCTCATATATTAATATTCACAACTTTAGATTCACAAGTAGTGAACACTCCCCCTTTGATAAGGATTATTTTCCCCTTTTATTAAGAGTTTTTCCATTATTTATCCCCTCATTTTAACATAATTCAACCCTCTATAGGGTTAGTTTTCTTCACTTATTCAAGTGTGAGGAGAAGTATAAATAGTGAGGTTCAACCTCAACTTAGAAAACTTCTATCTTGGCATATTTTTTGTAAAGATATCTATAATTTTATTCTAAGTTAAAATGTATTCTAGCTTAATATCTTCATTATCCTCTCTTTACTTAATGAAATGATACCTAGTTTATATGTGGTTTGATCTAGAATTTTATACATGGTTCTTTGATAGATTTATTATACTCTTATTATAAAAAAGTATCTTTAACTACCTCTCAACTTCAACCTTCAAATATGATAACTGAACACACATCCATAAAACCTATGTTCATTCATGAGTAGTAACCACATACTCTACATCGACTATTCTAAGAGTCACTGAGTTCTTATTCTTACTATTGGAAGTGAACATAAAATACATCCATGTGATGCATAGTGAATATATGTAGATGGTGTATATACACCCGAGTTGTTTCACACTACCACATCATCTCACATGATATTTAATTAGTTATAAATCACAAGTTCAGTTAATTTATGGCTTGTGATACTTATTCATTAAAGTGTTCAATGAATGAACACTCCAACATGTGTAATACTTGGGCACTATCGCATAGATCCTAGGCTATGTTGATATGGCCAACACTCTTTATGAAATGAAGAGAATAGATTATGGATATATAAGATGGATTGATCCACTACTATTAGTTAGAGATAGTGTTGATCCATATTCGATACTCTTTTCTTCGTGAAACATTATTTATCATATAGTGAAGGTGTTAGTGCCCCTTCAGCATTTAGGAATCCTCACTAAATTTTCATGGTTACACTGGCTAGTGTATCCCCCTAGGAGATAGTATGATTTGTTCAAAAACTCCTCATGGTCATCATCAAGAATTCTTCTTTATACAAGAAGATGGATGTGACTGCTATAAAAAGTTAATGCCTAACTAGGAACAATGTATCATTGAGAGGGGAGGGGTGAATTAGTGATATCTTTTTCTTTTAAGTTTCCTTTATTTTTAAACAACCTTCATCTCTTGTTAAATATTTATCACTTTTTTGAATAAAAAATAATCACACATCCATAGAAACACAAGTATTTACAAGATTCACTACTCAATAATAGTAGCTACGTCCTTGGCATAGTTTGGAAATAATCCAATACCACACAATCCACTAGAAAAAAAATCTTTTAGGTGGATACAACAATTTGGATATACCCTTACACTTATGTAGCATTATGATCAATATAATAGTGCATGTAATTTTTATATCACTAATTATATAAAAACAAGTTTGTGTAAAATGTTAAGAAACCTTCACCTATTGGTTCAAAAGAAGTTATTGTGCTGCTTTATCAACTTCCACTTGAATACCTTAAAAGAAAAATTCTTCACTTTCATACCCAGAAGTAGATAGAAACAACATTTTTGGAATTTTTTATGAAAATTAAGTCTAATTATTCAGTATAATTCCTCTATCTGATTGATCAGTCTAGAAAATAGATAAGAAATAACACTCTGGAAATAATTTTGAACCACTTTAACCTGTCCCTAGAAACTTGCATCTAATTTCTTAGTGTGATCTAATAACTCTAACTACTATCTTCCTTATTCTTCTTATATCTGAAAACTTCTTTAGGAAAACTCTATCTAGAAACTTTTTATCTCTTCCAAAACTTTTAGTGCTTTCTCTCTCTCTATCTCTCTCTCTCTCTATCTCTCTCTCTATCTCTCTCTCTTCACACAACCAGTACAAGTGTCAAAAAGTATAATGTACTTTATTCTATTTATAGGTGTGCCAAAGGTATTATGGGTGTGAATATGAAAATTTTCCTGTTCAACCAAATTTCTTGAAAATAAAATATCTCGTTTATTTTGATTTCATATTTGAATCTTTCAATGCTTCTAGAATCTTCTTGATTCTTCTTAAACCTTCTTGAATCTTCTCAAAAATTCAATTATCTTTGGACTTTATAATCATTATTTAGTCTAATACTAAGGTCATTATGATGAAAACATATGTAAGACTGAAGACTTATCATTAATATTAACACTTATAAAATTAATGCATCCTCATACTGATTCTCCATACCAAATTAAAAACACCTGTTGAAAACATTGAAAACATTCTTCCATAAAAAAATTTTCAAATTCATTAGACATGTATCTATTTTAGTTTTCCATAAACATCATTGTAACTTCTAAAGATACTAGCACATCCTTCAACAACACTTTAGCAAAACTCTTCAAACAAATCTTTATTTCTTCTTTTCCTCATACCGATGATCTTGTGTCTGATTACTTATCAGTGTCATCCTACATCTAATGGATCAGTCTTTGTCTTAATTTGATGTATCAGCTTTAATGTTAGTCTGATGAATCGGTGTCAGAAATTTTCTGATGACACTTGACCCACTTGGAAAAAACATCAGATCTTCTTTTTCTCTTGACCCAAATGTAATACAATTCAACCTGATAAAAATGGTTGAATTAATTATTGATCATCATCTGGTTGATCGGTCCCTGACACTCTTATATGCATTGGTATCAACAATTTCATCTTGCTGATATTTTTCAACAAACTTTTCTACTATTGATGGATCATTTTCATACCACCTCCAATGGACCAAACAATCTGATGTGCTGATCGATCAGTGCTTCAGCAAAACTTTGACTTCAGAAACTTCAAGTCTCTCTAGCCTTTATTCCTCCAAAACTTCTTCTTTTATCATGAATTCTTAATGACTTTATGAACATTAAGATCCGAATAGAATCATCTAACTTAAGGTACCAAACATATCATGTCCCCCTTTCCTTCATAATTCTTACATCACAAGTGTTTCATACAACTTAATATTATTGATAATTACAAATCAGAAAAGTATTGTCAGATTTTGTATATAGGAATTCAGACTTCAATGCATTTCATCATAACAATTGAAACTTTATTTCCCGGCACAAAGTGAGTCCATAAAATAACTTTTTTAAAAAAACTTCTTCATAATGGAAAACCAAGACTTGTGAACTTTCTTATCAAAACTGTGTCCAATTTTCTAATTACTATGCTTCCTTTTATTCCTTTTGTCCAATCACAAAAACTCAAAAAGTGAAATGATTTTTCCATAATGAAAACAAAATAAAAAAATCAGCACAAACTTCTTTCAACTTTTAAAAACAACTTTCATTCAACTTAGTCCAAACATAAATGAATTATAGGTACATTATTTTATGATATATTTACATGTTTGGTTTCTAAAAGATAGATTGGGTTGTTTTTTGGTTTTTCTTCCACTATCAATGATCATTTTATGATCAAATGAAACATAATGGTGGAATTAAAGTGGGTTTCACTAATATAAAAATAACCTATACTGATGGTTTGGAACTATTGGTATAGGCCCTCAAATTATTGGTGTAGCTTATACAAATTGTTTGGTGAACCGTAGGGAAATTTTTCATCGGGAATGACTTATACCAATAGTTTGGGAAAACCATTGGTATAAGTATCATATCAAAAAAATACAACATCGAGTTTTGATCCTAGAACCTTATGGTTATATTTCAAACACTTTTACACTTTTCAACCACATCTTTTATGCTTATATTTATGTAAATGTATAAATATATGTATAAACATAATTTTGAATTTTGAATTATGTATTATTATTTTTATTATTACACATATTTTAATATATAAATATATTGATATTGATATATATATATATATAATATATTTGATTAAATATGATATATATATATGTGATTTATATATTGCTAAATATGTATTTACACTTAATATATAATAAATTTAGTGAAAATGGTTTATAAAATTATTAAAAATTAATATTAATTAATAATTTTCTAATTAGTATTGATTAATAGAAATTTAAAAATAATTTTGTGATAAAAAATGTAATAAATTACTTAATACCTCATGAAAAGTTGAAAACATTACTTGAAATTTAAACGGTCTTAACTTTTGATCTGAGTGTCTATTTGGGTTCCATGAGATATAAAATTGAATCCTATGAAAATATATACATCTTATTAACTTGGGAGGCCCATATAGTTATTTTTTCATAGAAAAAAAAGGCATAGACGATCTCCAATGCTGAGTTTTTAATTATCATACGCTAATTTTTTAACATTCGATGAGATTTCAGCTTCATTTAAGTTGGTCTTCTTATGTTTTTTTGATGGAGACTAAATTTATCTTGAGGTATTAAACTCATATAGATATTATTATGTTGAAATTTTATCATTTTTCATATTATAGTTTTATTTATAATTAATATATACATATATATACATATTTTTATATATTTACTGATAAAAAATTAATTTTAAAAATAAATATTTTAAAAAATTTACATATAAAATATATTTTTAAATATATAAACCATATGAAAATAAAAAATATTATCCATTTTATTTAAAATAAAAAATTACATATATTAAATTAATTATATTTTGAAAATATATATACATATATATAATGATGGGTGACCTATACCAACATAATTAAATGTATGTTACTCAATACTAACTATAAAATTATCAATTAATATTAATTTTCATAATTTTATAATCCACTTTTCACTAAATATATTATTTATTAATTGTAAATATATATTTAGCAATATATAAATCCTATATAAATCATATTTAAATAAATATTATTTATATATATATATAAATATCAATATATTTTTATGTGTGTGATAATAAAAATATTAATACATAATTAAAAATTCAAAATTATTTTTATACATATATATATATATATATATATATATATATTTACATAAATATAATCATAAAATTAGTTATAGTATAGTGGTAAAGTCTTTTAAATATAATCCAAAGGTCCTGGGAAAAAAACTCACTAGAATTTTTTTAATGGGATACATATACCAACAGTTTGACCAAACTATTGGTATAGGTGGCCTAAAACCATGTCAATACCAATGGTTTAGTCAAACTATTGGTATAGGTGGTCGAAACCATACTTATACCAAACTATTAGTATAGGTCCATTAGTATAGCTTAAATTTTTAGTAGTTTTTCTTTAATTTTTAAACATGTTTTAATAATTGGTTTTGATGAATATTGAAACTATAAAATGAAGAATGATGTATCATAAAACATATATAAGGTTTTATCTAACTTTACATATCCTTGAATCTATGAAAAGGTTATTAAGGATTTCCTTTACATAGAGGTTCTACATAAAAGTAACCTCTAAATTACCTTTATATAATTGGATCTACATAACAGTAACCTTTTTGTTACCTTTATGAAAAATAGATAATCCCTTGATACCTTTATTCCAAAATTATATATAAAGGTAACCATTATACTATCTAAAGGTAATCTCAACAATACCTTTATGCAATGTAAGGAAATTTTTGGCCGCCTTTATGAAAAAGGTCTATGTAAAGGTAACCACTATTTACCTTTACATAGAGTTTCTATATAAAGGTAACTAAATGGATTGTGCAAGGTAGTGGTGCAGTGGGTCGACACGATTATCCCCCCAAATATTTCTTTCAGGCTGAGTGCCACTGGCCTTAGGCACACCTCCCCAAATGCTAAAGGTTGTTGACTAGCAATGAGGTGGTAAAGGAGGTGATAATGGGGAGACTGTAGCCTCTAGTGATAAAATAATAATGGTATATATAAATATAAATCACAGGAAAAGAAAGACCAACAGACTCAAACTAGTACCCACCCATGGTAGAATCATAGCAATATCAAGTAATTACGGAAGCATAACTAAACAATAGTGGTGGGATAAATTAAATAACAAAATCAAATATTATATTTGTAACTAATCATGCATCCAATATAGGTCCTATAATACAATAATAGAAAAAGGATCACATGTTTTTGAGAATCAGTATATACATATACATAAGTATGCTGATATAGAAAAGGAAACAAAAAATAAAATAACTCCAGCAGATACAAGAATATCAAGGTCCCTTACCATCCATCCCATATTAAACAGTGCAAAACTATGGTCTAGATCTAGATCCATAACCCTTACCAAAATGTAAAAGCATGAAATCTACATGCATCCCTAAGGGACCATGTAGGGTTTGAGAACGAGTCTCATTAGGCCACCTCCAATGTGCTCCTACCTTACATTTTTTATTAAGTAGGTGTGTAATATAAATAAATAAAGTCAACACATGCAATTAAATAAACACAAGCTTCAATGGTTCTAAACCGCCACCAGGAATCTATCACCTACTTTGGTCATCTCCAGATTAACTAAGGAGGAGAGGAGCCTTAGCTCATATCCCAAGGCATCCCCTGGTGCCAAATATACATAGGTGAACCTTCAGGTTTTTCCTCCAAATGTCACATAGAACCTCATGCCATCAACTAAGTATCCTATGTCCCAAAGGCACACCCAATCAAAAGAATCCAATCCCATGGACCCCTCCTCAATAGCACCCGTTGGATTAAATCCTAACGTCTGGAGGTATAGTGATATCTATCATCAAACAATAACCACCGTTGGATAAAAAACCAACATCCTGAGGAACATCAATACTCATCCTCTAAAATGATCTTGGCCCAATTGCCTCAAGCACGATGAGCCTCATACCCCAACTGACAGCCTCATCATTGTCACCTGATGTCTCCTCACCACCCCTATGGATTTCTATAGAAATTACCTACAACCATTTACCTAAGACACAACTACCAGGTGCCTATACCCACATTATTGGTTAATACCACCTCGAGCATCTGAGTCAACCTATATGAACATGACCCCAACTGGCGCATTAGACAACACAGGTGAGAGGTAATCACTAAATAGAACCAAAGCCAAACCATCCTGGATCTTGTTCCCCTATGACCATGTCGCCCTAAATAAATGTACACATCATCCCATACAACTCGGTCCATGACCACAATCTGACAACTTCGCTACCTCAACTGACAACTAAGTCACCCAACCGATGATCAATATCACCCAAATTCCTCAGGCCAAGCCCGTCCTAATGATCACATCGCCACAAAATAGATATCCAATGTTATCTCAATCCTTGGGCTAAGCTCGTTATTTCCATTGGAACCCAATAGTGTGTCACAAGAAATATATATATATATATATATATATATATATATAATTCACTTCAAATTAAATAAAATGAATCAATTTAAAACAAACAACCCATCCAACTAAACTAGACAAGTGGTTGACGACCTCTAACTCAGCCTCACATGAATAAGCATGGCTATGGAATGCCTAACGACATCCCATGTGAACAATTTAATTGATTTAAAGACAAAAATATATTTAATTAGGTCTCACTCGGTCATCACAATGGCGTTCTAAAATTTTCACCCCCAAAACACTCATGAAAACACAAATAAAAGTATATAACACCTACCACATAATCATAGACATAGGAACATTCAGTATTAGCCTCCAACTCAGACCTATTTATAATAAATTGAAGTTTTGTATGAATTCCCTAAAAATAGGGCAAAATAACTCACATGGATTTAGCGGTCCATGAGGTGAGATTAAAGGGAAAAAGAATATTGAGGATGGAGAGCCTTGCCGATATGGATCCAATGAAACTGATGATGACCAAAATAGATCTCAGACAAAGGAGAGGGATCACACCCTAGCCAGAAGGAGAAAAGAGGGAGACCCCCTACTCTTTATGACTCATGGAGGAGAAAAGAGGAGGAAAAAAGGTTTATATGAGGGGGAAATCATAATTTCACCATTTTTAAAGGCCACGTGATTAGCTGGCATGGTTTGGAAAACCGTGCACCAACTATGCAGTTCCTGTTTCTTAAGAGCCAAGACCTGCATGGTTAGACAACACAATTAGGCCTAACCATGCGCAAATTGTGCATGTTATAGTGATAAGGCACTTCCCATTTGTCACTAAGCTTGCATCATTGCATGTGGTTTGGAAATCCATGTGAAAACCATGTGGATTCCCTTTTCTAAAAACTAAAAAGGTACTATGCATACCTGTACCCCATCCAACACAATTTCTCAAACTATGCTTAGTGAAAAATGGGGTTGCACGATTTCTACTAGGAGGCTGCATGGTTTGATCTAACTATGCGCCTTAGAATACACTTATCCAAAACAAGACTTTTGGACCTCCAGCACACCATAAACCCATCCGAACATTAAAAAAAATTCTAAACATCCAAACCCATCTAAAAAAAAATTTGGGTAAAAAAACTTGAAATTAGGTTTTAATAAACGAGTAAAGAGCTGGAACACCCACCAAACTCTGAAAATTCAATAAGGGTGTGGAATTAGACCTTTTACAAATACCCAAAACATTACAATATCCCACCTTAACATATCTCATTCCCCGACCTATAAAACATAAAATCGAGATGGTACTGAACATACCCATCTCTACTAAACTAACCTGGACTAACCCAGTCATAAAGGTAGAGTTCAAATACCTAAAGGGCTCCCCACCTTAGGAGTTACCTACCCCAGTCACATCTCATCCCAAAATAAAATCAAACATATATTTTATCAACAATTCATAGAATCAAAAGTCCTCTGGTAATGCTTCATCACTCTTGCGCCTCATCAGGTTCTCCTGTGTCATTCTCAATATCCATCAAAATCCTATATTGCATTGATTCATGCCTTGTTCCCATGTCACACATGGCACTAAAGAATTATTGAATCTCACAATATGGTAAAAATAGTATTTATTTCTTGAAATTTGAAAACTCACACATATCCTCGATGCCCTGATGCCAATACACCTCAAAATTCTTACATCCAACAATGCTCACAAATAGATCTTGGTGCCATGCACCTCATATATATAACGCATCTGAGCCTATTCCAACCTACTAAATAGTGTCTAGTTAGATCATATATATCTTTTTCACCTCATGCACTCAAAACAAACATTCATAAAAAATGACATGCCAAAACAAAACAAAAACAACCCTGTTCACAGCCATGGTGTACCTATGACCATTATCGGCTCACCAGCCTTCTCTGAACCTAGAAGCTCTATAGCATGCACCTGGCCTGATTCTAGACTACCTAAATCTTGACCTCCTTATAGTGCTACACTATCCACGTTACACATACCACACTATTAGTTCCCACTGTCTCTACCATGACCTCTGTGTGTAGCTGAAACGCGACCACCATCACCTGTTACCTCTCCCGGTCTGATCTCAGGTTCTTGAGTCTTCCTCGGTCCCTGATTTTCAGCCATCTAAGCAATATTACTATAGAAACTCTCAAGATTTCTGACCTTCTCACATTCCTGAAAATCCTTTGAAGGTCACTCAAACTGAGTTCGGATATATCCTAGCTTCCCACACTAGAAACACACCGCCAAAGACCCACTCTGAGGTGGCCTACCTCAGTCCTCAGCCTGACTAACCTGTTGGAACTCCTCTCAACCTTTATTCCTATTATCTTAAGATTCTCCACCAAAATTACCATAAATCATTACCTGACTTTATTACAACATGTTTGTTAATTTTCCCTCAGCTATGAGCACCTGGTTCACTGCCTCTGAGAATGAGTTCAACCGAAAGATGTTTACCTGCACCCAGATGGTGTTCCGTAAACCATCCTCGAAACACCTCACCCTTGAGGTGTCGTCACCCACCATGCTAGGTGAAAAGCAGTAAAACTTGGTGAACATATCGACATTGTCCATGACGGACATGCCTCCCTACTGAAGGCTCAAGAAATCCAAATCTCTCTCCACCCTCAACATCTCTGGGAAAAAGCACTCAAAGAACTTAGCCTCATAATCCTTCAAGATCAGTCCCTCATGTATTCCTACCTACACTTGAACATCCCACCAGTGATTAGATGGTCCTCTAAGTATGTGCATCGCTATCTTTACTTCCAACCTGGAGTTTTCTCTATCAGCTTGAAGATCATATTCATTGACTCGATCCAGTTCTTAGCCACCTATGGACCACCCTCACCTTGAAAAAATGGTGGGTGTTGCAACTAAAACTACTGATTCAAATATGCCATAAAAGTATCTACTCCCTAAGATTCCCTATCAAACCCCTAGATGACATGTACTATGATTTATCTGATCTACTCATCAATCTATGGCCCAAAAGCTATCAAATATAGAGACTTCACCACCTGAACTAGAGCATGTACCTGCAACTCATGATTCACTTTACCCTCAGGGGTCTCAAACTACTCATTCTCCTATGGCGCTACATCACCACTTTCCTGATGCCCCATATAAAGATGTCCAGGTGGAAATCTACTGAATACCATTACATGGTCATACAACCCAAATAACATATATATATATATATTTCATATAAGGAAAAAAATATCAGATAGCATCAACTCACTACCCTTAACCTTCCTAATTGTAACCATGTCACGAGACATCCCAGCCTCATGGACTCCTTACCTACCCATATTAGAGCCAAGTATCAATTATGAATCAGGCCACACCTGCCCTAACGAACCACGTCACCTCAATTTAACAACCACGTCACCCAACCTGATGATCAACATCACCACATACAATTGTACTTGCCTTCTCTTATAATAGTTGGGCCCATATATATATATCATAAACATATTCCATTGGGTCCAATTTCCTGGGGTTATTGAGTAAGATTCCACCAAGGATAAGCTATACAGGAAAACACTGCTTATCTTCCTTTATTGACACTTTAGACAACCCGACCCCTCTTAGAGCAATCCAAGTTACCAATAGAAATTGTAAGAATTATATCATAGGAACGTGAATATATATTTTAAAAAACATCTTATGTGCCTAATAAAAAGTATAAATATATATAACAAACACCCCTATCCATACAGGGCCAAGGTTTTAATATCTCCTCTCTTACCCTACCAGTTCAAGGGTCACATATCATAATAGGTAAAAATCGCATTTCTAATTGTACCACTTGAGGTGGAAATCAAATAAATTGTAAAATGATCAAAACAGAATTAGAAATTCCCACCCCAGAAAACTTGTTCTGTCCCTCGTGCATGGGGCTGTAGGCACCCAAACACAAGTTCTAAACCCAGTTCTAACAACATCCTAATCTTTAGTCTACGATAACCCAAACAGTAAGACCAAAATAAAATAAAATCATTTGGTATCATTAGAATCTATTTGTACGATACTAATATTTCTCTATCAATAACTAATCTGATACCATTTGTAGTTCCCTGACCCGATTATCCACCCAAACAGTGCTTTCGGGTCGAGTTTTGTCATCCTTAAGAACACGTCTCTGAACATCAAAAGCTATCGACTAGTAGCAAGGGTGTAAAGGAGGTGATAGTGGGGGGAATATACCCTCTATTGAGGATTTAATAATGGTCTATATGAATATAAATCATTAAAAAAGAAATATCAATAGACTAAATCTAGTAACCTACCCATGGAAGAAGCACAACAATATCAAGCAATAATGGATGCATAACTAAGAAACAATAGCAGAGTGAATTAAACAAAAAAACCAAATATATCATTTGTAGTTAATAATTCATCTAATATAATTCATAAAATAAAATAATAGAAAAATGATCTCATGTGGCCGACCATAAGTATATAAAAATATATAATCATGTTGATATATAAAAGGAAAAAAATAGAAAATAACTCTAGGTAATGGAGGAACCTCAAGGTCCCTTTCCATCCATCCCATGCTAAAAAGATCAAAACTATAGTCTATCTCTGGATCCCAAACCCTTACCTAAACGTAAAATCATTAAATATACATGCATCCCAAAGGGCCCATTTAGGGTGTGAGAATGAGTCTCATTGGGCCACCACCAATGTGTTCTTACCTTACATTTGGGATTAAATAGTTGTGTAATAAAAATAAATAAAGGAAGTGCATGAAATTAAATAAAAACAAGCATCACTGGTGCTCAACAGCCACCAAGAATCTATCACCTGCTTTGGTCATCACCAGAATAATTGAGGAGAGAATATTTATCTCATAGTCCAAGGCATCCCCTAATGTAAAATAGCCCTATTTGAACCCTCAGGTTCCACCTCCAAATGTCACCTAACACCTCATTCAATAAACCAAGTAACTGACATCTTGAAGGCACACCCAATCAAGAGAATCTAGTCCCACAAACCCCTAATCGATAGCACTTTTCGGCTCGAATCCCAGCATCTAGAGGTATAATGATATCTATCCTCAAACAATAACCATTGTTGGCTCAACAACTAACATCTTGAGGAGCAGTGATACCCATCCTCCAAAATGATCTTGACCCAATGACCTCAAACATGATAAGCCTCAACACCCAACCGATAGCCTCATCACTATCACCTAATGGATCCTCACCATCCTTGTGGATTTATATGATAAACACCCCAAAAAATTTACCAAATTCGAAACTACTGGGGACCTCTACCCACATGAGTGGTCAATACCACCTCAAACATTTGAGTCAACCTATGTGCACATGACTCCAAATGGTTCATTTCCCAACATGGGTGAGCATCAATCACCAAATAGAACCTAATCCACACCATCCCGGCACCTCATGCCCCTACGACCATGTCTCTCAAAATCGATAACCATGCCATCCCATGCATCCTGGTCCATGCCCATAAACTGAAGTCTTGGTCACCTCAATTGATGTTCTAGTCACCCAAATAGTGATCAACATCACCCAAATGCCTCGGACCAATCCCATCCCAATGATCACATTTCCTCAAAACATATAGCAAACGCTATCTCAATACTCAGGCCAAGATCATCACATTCCATTGAAACCCAAGAGTGTATCACAAGCAATATATATATATATATATATATATATATAATTCACTTTAAATTAAATAAAACAAATCAATTTAAAACAAACAACCCATCCATCCAAACTAAACAAGTGATCAACGGCCTAAAACCCAGCCTCACATTAATAAACATGTCTAGGGAATTCCCAATGGCATATCATATGAACAATTTAACTAATCTAGAGACAACAATCAATTTAATTAGGTCTCACATAGTCATCACAAAATAGTGCTAAAAGAAACACCCCCAAAACATTTTCAAAAACAAAAATAAAAGTATGGACCACCTACCTCATAGTCATAGACATGGGCACAATAAATCTTAGCCTCTAACTTGGACCAATTTGGAAGAAATCGATGTTTTAGATGAGTTCCTTGAAAATAGGGAAAAAGGGCTCTCATGTATTTAGTGGTCTATGAGTTGAGTGCAAAGGGAAATAGAAACTTGAGAATAGAGAGACTTTCTGATATGGATCCAATGAAACTGATGGTGATCAAAACAAAACTCGGATAAAGGAGAGGGATCACACCCTAGCTGGAAGGAGAAAAGAGGGAGACCCCCTATTGTACGTGACCCACAAAGGAGGAAAGATGTGGGAAAAAGGTTTATAGAATGAGGAGAAAATAATCATTTCATCCTTTCTAAAGGCCACACAGTTTGGAAAACCATGCGCCAACTTTACGGTTCCTTCTACTTAAGATAGAATCATCACATGGTTAGCCTGCATGGTTAGGCCTAACTGTGTGCAAACCGTACATGTTGTAGTGCGAGGGTACTACCCATTTGGTACTAAGCATGCGAAATTGTGCACAGTTTTCCAAACTGTGTGTAAACCATGTGGATTCCCTCTACTAAAAACTCCAGAGGTCCCACATGGTCATGTGCCCCATCCTACACGATTTCTCAAATCGTGCTCAATGAAAAATAGGGTTGCATAGTTTATACTAGGAGGTCACACAGTTTGATCTAACCCTGTGCCTCATCCTGAACTTCTCCAAAATAAGGTCTTTGGGCCTGAAACACACTAGAAACCCATATGAACACCCAAGGAATTTTACAAACCTCTAAACCCATCTAAAAACAAGGTTTGGGGTCAAAGAAAAATTTGGAATTAGGTTTCGATAAACAAGGAAAGAGTTGGAATGACCACCAAACTCTAAAAATTAAAAGCAAATGAGAAATTTGACCCACTCCAAATACCTAGGATGTTACAAGTGGGAGGTTATATTCATACAGAATATGGATTTTTCATAATGGGTTAGCAGAATTTTTTTTAAAAAATCAAAACATTTAATGATTTTAATGGTTTATAAAATGTTTATAAATCATGTTAAAAAGGTATTTTGGGAATATTTAATTTATAAGTAATTTATTAATTATGTAATTGGTTTAAAATGGTTTATAATTAATGAAATAAATTTTTATGAAGCATTTTATTCTCAAATATTAAATGTTAATGTTTATAATACCTTTTACCAAAATGAAATCACTTGTAATTCAAAAATAAAATGTTTTATTTAGAATTATAATGGGTAATTTATAAAGTGGTTATAAATTACAAAATAGTAAAAAATATAAGAGTTTATATTTATGATTATGAAATGTTTAGAATTAATTAAAATTGAATTGTTCAAATTAAAGGGGCCTTATTTGGATATTATTTAGACCACATCAAAAAATATATAATCAAAGGTTTAAATAATAAAAAATATATATCATATTTATATTACGTAAAAGGTTTACATAATATAAATTTAATTGAAAAATGCTTATAATTCATGAAATGTCGTAGAAAATTCATATAATACATAATATGAAAGATTTCATAATAAAATGAATATAAAATGTTTATATTCATGATTATGAAATGTCTATAATGTTTGTATAATTTATAAATTATTTATAGTTATATTTTATTTATGAATTGTTCATGAATAGTTATCTCATGTTTTGGAAAATGAATAAAATTATTTTTTTATTTATTAAGTTCCTTTGATATTCATGTTTAGTAAGTTGTTTATGAAATATGAATATTTTGTATACTTTATGTTTAACTATTAAACTACTTTTAGGAGTTAGAGTCTTGCATTACATGTTTTTTATGACTCCATAAAATTTAGTTTTCATCTACCTTGACCTTGGTTTGTAAATCATCCCCAGGTACAGGCACTCAGGGTCGGGCTACCTATTAGACTAGAGGTTATGCCTTGTCTAGAAAGATGAATAGGGTTGTCTATCTGTTGCTTTGGGCTTACTCATATGGGGGTTTTCAATCACATATTTGTAACACCCCAATATTTCATAGTATTTTATCTTCAATAATATTTATTTCACGCAACACTGACTTGGCTTATGTAACACACAAGATTAAGTCTCCGCAAAACAACACTTTAGTGTTAAAATCATTTAAATGATATATTCATAACTTATCCATTTAATATAGTAATATAAATAGTAATAAATAATTTTTAAATTTTATTTATAGTTTTTTCACATAAATAAAACATATTTATAATGAAATGTATAAGTTTTGGTAAATTATTTAAGTGTTTAGAAAATATAATTTTCTTAAAGTAACTACTTTTTTTGTGCTTTTGTGAACAATAATAAATTATTTTAGACACTCATAGAAATTGAATTTGGTAAAATAGACTTCATTTTTGAATTTTTAATATCAAAATTATCTTAGGGTGATTTTTTTGTATTTTTCTAAAAACTTTCAATTTTTGATGAATAGTGAAAAACACTACATTATTGTTAAAAAATCAACTTTTTCATTTAAATAATTATTTTACTTTAAATTTATTTTAAATTCATAATAGATAAATAATTCATATATTAACCCAATTTAGGTCATTAGAATCATTTTTATAATATAATTAGATATAAAAATTCATTGAACCATTTTAACGTCTTTTTACCCGCCTTCTAGCCACACTTACATATTAGCATTAAACGTAATTTTACCACATATATGAATTGAATTTCAAAAATCTTACATAAATGGTTTTAATTAGTATGAAAATTTTTTTCTAATAAGAACAAAATAATTTTTGGTGAATAGTAACTTTTGAATTTTATTTAACATGATTAAAGGTAAATAGGGTAATTAAAGGTAAAAATAATATTATAATAATATAAAATTACCCTAAAACTTGTCATAATTTCATTGGATAAATATATTTCTACCAAAATAAACCTTAGATATAAAATATGATATTTTTTAAGCCACTTTTGTTTGATTAGGACATTTATTATATTTTATTTAAAGAAGAGTTAAAAATTTCATATTCAAATTTTAGTAAATACTTTATTTGTAATATGAGGTTATATAAGTGATATGGTAAACTATAAATAGTATTTATAAAGATAAGAGATTTATCTACATCATGATAATTTATTTATAATTTTTATACATTAAATAAATAAATTAAATGGTGACACAATGATGATGCATTGATTGTTTAATTAATTGAGATATAAATTAAATGGTATTAAAAATATTAAAATAAATATAATTTGAATTAATTAATGACATGAACTAATTTTATAGATAATTTAGAAATGTTAGTGACATATGGGAATTATTTTATCTAAGTTATCATGTATTTTTGATATTTTTAAAAATGAAAATATTGAATTGTATTAAAATTGACATAAATGATATTTTAAAATAAATACTATTTTATTAAATAATGTAAAAGTCATAAAAATCTAAAGTTTTTACAACTAAATTTTATAATGTAAAATATTTCATAAATGATCCAATTGGGGTTATTTTTTAATTTTATAGTAACTATATTAACCCTATAGTGTAAAAATACAAAAAGACGCAGTAAGAGTTAAACTGATTAACCGAGGGTTAGATCCAAAAGATAAGGTTAATTTTATGGTCTAAACATGTCTAAAATTAATTTGTTGAGAGTATTTAGACCCATACTCATCTTATCCTCTAAATAAATCACTTTTTAGTTATTTGAAACAGAAAATCAATTTATAATAAATTAATATTTAAAGATCTTCCAAAAGTGCCGCTCACCTCTCTTCTAAAAGGGCACTTCTTCTTCTCTTTAATTCACGTATCCAAAGACCTTTGAATCGGCCAAAACATGCCCATTTTCTCTCCAAAATTCCCTAAATACATATATCAGGCCATAATTTGGGCATAAATCCATCCTAAGGAGTTATTTTTTGGGCAAATCAAAAGGAGATCCCTGAAAAAGAGGTAATTGTTTTATCACCTCTTTCAAAGTTCTTTTCTTCTTCTACTTCCTCTTCCTATGATGTTTCTATACTAAAGTAATAACTCAAGAATCTAATATATGTTGAGATTTTTTACTATTATGGGACAACCATATTCCTCATTTTATCTATCCTATGAAAAATAATATCACCATGTGTGCGTACGTATGGTTTACCGTCTCCACGACGCGGTGAGATTCATCTCCCACATTCACCATTCATGAATGATTATAAAAATATATATTATTAATAAATAAGAAATATATGAAACAATAATGGCACTTTAATAATATATATATATATATATATGTACATATAAGTCATTCACTTACTTCCATTCAATACGATAAGAAAATGGAAACAGCGTTCATACGTACGTACGGCCTACCGTCTCCATGAACAGTGTATTCCATTTCATATATATATCTATTATATATATTTATATTATGAATATATATTACATATAAATCATTTTATACATTATATAAGTAATTAAATCATGATTTAAGTAATATGATCAAGAATAACAAGTCAAAACAAGTACGATAAAGAAAGCGATTATTACATGAAATGTTGATTTAACGGGGAAATTATTAATAAACGGATAATATAAATCCATAAATGAATAATATATGATATCATAAATATTATTATGATTCTCTTATAAGTTAATAATATGTTTAAAACCATTATACATGAGTTTCAAATACATATGGAGAGTATCAGAATTAAGGTAAGGAAATTCCAATCCCACTTTTAATAAACGCACAAGTGCATATATATATTTTCATGTTAGTTTTTTATGATTTTTTACATCATTTTATAGGAAATGTTGTTATAGGGGATTTATTAAATAATTTTTTTCACTTCAGTTACTTAAAACTGATGTTATAAATAATTTATACATGGTTTTTCACATCGATTATTTAATAACTGATATAAAAAACCAATTATGAACCATTTATCATGTCGATTATTTTAAATAATTGATGTGATTAATGGTCTTTCATGTAGGTTATTGAATAATCGACATGAAAAAATCTATGCAATTTTTTTCACATTTTTTATTCAATAACTGATGTGAAAATCCAATTACGAACCATTTATCACATCGGTTATTTGAAATAAATGATGTCATAAATAGTTTTTCACGTCGGTTATTTAATAACTAACATGAAAAAACCTATGTAATTTGTTTTTCACATCGGTTATCCCATAATCAATGTGAAAAACAAACTACGAACCATTTATCTTATTGGTTATTTTAAATAACCAATGTGATAAATGGTGCTCATATATTTTTCATGTCGGTTATCAAATAAACAATGTGAAAAATAGGATTTTTTACAAAAATTACAATGAATCATCTCCTCCAGAAGAAGAAGCTATAAAATAGAAGACAAGAAAACAGAACAATTGGTAGCAGAAAGTAGTAGTAGAGAACAACACAAAATCCAACAAAATACAGAAATTTACATTAATTCATCTCCTCCACCAACATCACCTAGAAAACAACACAATAAGAAATAGAAAAGGCATCCCAAAATCCATCACAATATGACCATTCATCATCAAAAATCTACAAAAATAATATAGAAATCATTTGGCTTGAATTTTCAATAAAACATATTAACTATTATGGAAATATTTATAAAGAAATCTAACCTTATGTAACTTTGTAACTATCCCAATTGTAATTATTTCATACATGAATCTCAAAACATAATTTCCACATTCAGTTCCACATTGTTGTTTATGACACTGTTTCAAAGATATTTTATTTAAAAATAACATTTTTAATTAATATATCCAAAATTTGTTAATTGTAAATGAAAATTCACATTAGCTTTTACAAATTTGATATTGGCCCTCTTGTTTCCCTTCTTTCTTGTCATCTCTCTAAATAAATCTCATGCCATATTTGAAAGTAATATGAATATAATAAGTTTTATTAATTATAATATTAAAAATTATTTAAATAAGTAAACTTTTGTGTTCAATACATTCTTGAAATTTTCTTTCACTTCACCATGAATAGAGCATAGCCAATAACATGTCTTATCTATTGTACAAAAAACAACCAACATCAAATTACCACTAATATAAAAGAAAATTTAATATGATTTGTTAATATGTTAAGTGATATATAACACTTTGTGACAAAAAAATCATACCTTTCAAGATATGGAAACATCTAACACTAAATGATGACATTCTTCTAAAATATTTCATCTATAAAAAATGTTCTTTCAGCAGTGGCCATTGTAAAAGATATAGGATAAATAATTTGTGGGTCCATAAATCCATATACATCCATCTTTTCATAATATGTACAAATTTTATATAGATACTCAATACAAATAATATATAATTATAAATTTTCATTAAATTTATGGAATGAAAAAAAATTGTTAATCGACTTACATGGAAAAAAAATCCATCGTGTTGATGCCTAATTGATCTCCAACTACAAGCTCCATGATATCATTTTTCAAAAGGCTCATAGTCATTTCACATCCAAAAATAGCAGCATAAAATGGAATTTCATATACTCCCAATAAAATATTTGAGTATATTGTCAATCGATCAAGACTAGTAGAATCTGTATTTGAAGTCATGTAACTTTGAATTTTTTGTTGTCTATACAGTATTTCTTTACCTTTAAATTATTCTTAAAAATATTTGAGAAATATATAAAATTTAAAATGATAAAACAAATTTACTAAAAAAATGAAATTAAATATAGCATATATACATACCTTTATAGTAATATGTCGAAGTAGTCTAGATAACCAAACCAAAAAATGACTGATACTTTTTTCAACTATACTCACTTCATCTATATGACATGGTATTTTTCTTATCTATCTATAATATCCTTTATAGTGACCCTATTATGCTCTATCTCAATCTAGTGATGATGAATGGTATCGCTGATATAATATATCATCCCATATACAACAATATGATGAGGATCGTCAACAAATAACTCATGGTAACTTGGAAGCTATAGAGAAGGGGGTGTTGGGGTAGGACAAGAAAGAGTGGGATATGGAAACACATATATGTGAGTAGGATAATGAGTGGGATCTTCTGGAAGAGGTTGAGGAGTCGGATTGACAGGCCGAAACTGTCCTTGCATGTTTTCAAACATCGCATGTACTGAAGCTCTGATCCTGTCATCCATCATCACTTGTGTATCATAAACTTTGGCTTCCAAAAATTCTATTTTTTTATAAAAATGATCCTTTTAATAATATTTTGAACATGGAAACACATTTCTTATCGATACACCAGTTGGGTATCCTCGTACACCACCCGGGTGTTCAAGCATTCCCAATGCTGCAGCTATATAGAATATTTGAAAAAATATGTAATGAATCGCAACATATAAAGAGTTGGTTTAACTTCAATAAATAAATAAACATCTTACAATATTTTCAGATACAACTCTTAACACTTTAGTAAGATATTTTTCTTTTTTCCCATTCGATCCCTCTTCCGTTTTTCATGTCTAGTGGGGGGAGGAGGGGAAACCTCTCTAGATCCGGATGACTCAACTCTTAGTTTTTGAATTTTTTTTCTTATATAATGTGTTATTCCAATAATGTATACCCTCACCGAGATAAAATATAAGGGAATATATTTCTATCTTGAATCTCCTAATAATATCTCGTTGATTTCTATAAATTAATAATTAAGAATAAAGATATCATTAACATGTTCATTAATATAAAAAAACACCTAAAAAGTTAACATTGCACTTACTAAACATTATTCTCATCATCTAATTTCAACAAATTGTTTCCATGTATCTTCATATATAAATGGATATATATCACATGGATTTTCTTGTTGTCTATTTCCAAAAATGAACTGTGATATGAGGGATGATTTAAAATCCCTTCATCTCCTAGACTCCAATGCTAAACATTTTCTCTTGACTCCTCCAATGTCAGATATATCATATGTCATCTGATAAGAAGGGGAAAAACATATATTAATATAAACATATTAAGATAATTAAAATAATAACAAACAATCATACCAAAATGGTCTCCCACAATATTGATAGTGTCATTTTGTCAACATTTCTCCAATTTTCAAGCAAAATACTAACTTTTCTTTTAGACTGCACTGATACAAAAGTCTTCAATAATTTTTCAATTGGACCTATTGGAATTTAATTATCATCAAAGGATATTGGTAACCTCTATTCTTGGATATGGAAAACTAATGGTTTTGGTAAACGTGTGGTGTCATGTTTACTAAACCTCAAACTCTTTTCCCCCCGTGGAAGTAGATGTCTCAAGTAAAGAAGAATGAGGAGGCTCATCAACAGGAACATCTGTAAGTTCCTCCCTAGTGGTATGAGTATGATAATATCTAGAAATATGCGGTGGATCAGAGGATTGATATGTCGTTATCCTACAAATAAAAACAACATCACTTGGTACAAAAATATACAAATCCAACAATTATATACAAATGTAGATAAAAAATTACAAATTACCAAACAAAAATAAAAGTAAACCAAACGTAACACATTTTTATTCATATTTGTTAAAATTAATTATAATTCTAACAATATTAATGAGAGATTAAATGGAATAAATGAATGAAAACTACACAATATTCATGAGAGTTTAAATGACATAGTAAAAATTCACTAACCTGATAAATCATTTTTACAAAAAAAATATTTTATAATAGATTTTGTTTTTATTTTAAATTTAAAATTTAAAATAATTGGTTTTCAACAAAATAAATTAATAGATAAGTTACTTAATGGTAAATATGTAAAACTAGACAAAACTAAATTAATATAAAATAAACAATTTAACTTATAATACGTTTTTTAATAAATAAAATCAAATTAAAATATCTAACTTACAAAATTTAAAAAAGTAAACCATAATTAAACATATATTACCTATAATATTAGGAATATACTAAAGGTTCTTTTCCCAAATTACTTCATCATGATCATTCCATATGACACAAACCATTTCTTCAATGTGTTCATTAGTATTATTTGTTAATCGTTCCATGTATGTAGGGATCTCATATAAATCAACATCTTCGTCAAGTTTATCATCACCGACATACTATTTTTCCCCTTGTAAAATAATAGTCCACTGCATATAGAATTGATCAAGAATATAGAACATTTGTTTTTCATGTGTTCCCATGATAAAAGAATCATTTTTGTAATCCAATTTATCCATATTAACAAGTGTCATTCCAAATTAATCTTGTCGAACACTATTGTTACCGATAAACCATTTACACTTAAACACTAAAACTTGAAATTTAATGTAATCAACCTCCCATATTTATTCAATGACTCCATAATATTCGGTTGATGTGGATATTGGTTTTTTTCTTTGTCACTTGAAAAATTCATTGCTTCTGCAAACACCAACACACTTCTATTTTGAACCACACTTCTATTGTCCCAATCTTTCGTATGAAAAGTATATCCATTAATATAATACTCGGACCATGTTATCAAATTTAAACTTGGACTTCCCACTAACCATCTCAATTTTTCTGATGTATATAGTTTAACAGTCTCTTTAAACCATGGAAAAAAGTTTTGTTATGCTCATTCAAAATCCACATATCTTTCTTCTTTGCATAACTTTGTTTCAACTCATTAATATGAAAAGTTATATATGGTTTAGCATCATCTATGTTATTCAAGATGAATAATTGTGCCTTATTTATGTGTTCACCTTTCAACAATTTTACTTTCAATCCATGAATCCCCTTTCCCCCAAATTTTACTCATTCATGGCGATATGTAGGAAAATCTATGTAATCCATGTCATAAAAATAGTGTGTACAAAAATCTGTAACCTCCTCAGAAATATACTTCTCAATAATGGATGATTCAAGATATTATGGATTCTTAACATACGCCTTCAATATCATCATATACCTTTGAAAAGGATGCATACAATGTAGATATATAGGTCTGTAAAGAATTATTTCTCACACCAAATGAAACATTAAATTCACCATGATATCAAAAAATGATGGAGGAAAATACATTTCCAATTGAAAACTATAGAAACCACTTTATTCCCCAAAATTTTCAAAGCATTAAAATCAATCAACTTATTACAAACTGAATTAAAAAAATAACACACCTTTATTATAGTCATTCTAACATGGGTGGTCAATATTTTATGCAATGAAACTGGTAGTAATTGTTGCATTATGATGTGATAATCATGAGATTTCATACCTATCAACTTAAAATACTTTAAAGACACAAAATTTTTTACATTTGAATAATAACGATGGGGAACTTTGATATCATGAAGACATTGAAAAAATCAAGTTTTCTCCCTCTTGGATAAGGTATGACAAGCCGAGGGTAGTAATGTTCACCTTCCATGAGGAGTGGGAGTCAACTCCAAATGTATTCCCATTGAGAGTAAATCCAATATTTTATTCAACCCATCTTTAGTCTTTCCTTTAATATCTAACAATGTTCCAATCAAAATTTCATAGATATTCTTCTCCACATGCATGACATCAATGTTATGTTTCACTTCATTATATCTCCAATATGGTAGCTCAAAAAAATTGACCATTTCTTCCAAATATTTCTATCTTTACTAAATTTATGTGTCTTTTTGAATGTCACATAAATGTTTTTTACCCTCTAAAAATACCGATCATTAGATAAATGTTTTTGAGCAATATCAAATTCTTATGATCCATTTAAATCCTTTTTCAATATTCTATAAGAGTGATCCATAGGCAAAAACTTTTGATGACTCATGTATAATATTTTTCTTTCGTGATGCAGTTGACAATATGAAGTCGCTTGTTCACAAATTGGATGAGCTTTACGCCCCTTAACACTGTCTCTAGAAAATTTTTCATATGTTGGGAAGTCATTTATAGTGAACATAATCATTTCATGTAGTTGAAAATTTTCCAATTTATAAGAATCATACACCCTTATACCTTCCTCCCATAATAGTTTCAAATCATCAATTATTGGTGACGAGAAAACATCAATATCATTTCCAGCCTATTTTGGTCCACTGATAATTAAACTCAACATGATATATTTTCACTTCATGAAACATTCAGGAGATAAGTTATAAATTACCAATAAAACATTCCATGAACTATGTGTGTGTAACACCCAAGAATAATAAAGGGTTAAATGAATAAATGATATGACTCATTTCAACAAGGTGCACCTTTCTTTTTGGGAGCCTACCTAATTAGAACTCCACAGTTAAGCATGCTTGGCCTGGAGTAGTGATCAGGATGGGTTCCCTTCTGGGAAGTTTCTCAGGGTGTGTGTGAGTGAAGAAAAATCACACTATAAAGGACATGTACTGGCATGTGGGGACAGTCATTAGTCAGATTACCCATTCGGGCATGTGGGTGGGCCCCAGGGTGGGGACTACATGTCTACAGGGCAACTGGTGGTACCTGGCGGGCTAGGACCCAACGTCCATGTTAAGGTGGGGTGTTTGTGTTGTCACCGAGACCCATTTGTTACTTTTGGTATCAAAGGATATGTGTGTGTGTGTGTGTGTTTGAAAATGTATATGCATGCAGGTGAAGTGGTCTGGGGCTGCCTTTGTCAAAAGTTTCATGTTTTGAGCTATGGACTCTTATACCGTTGGTTGGTATCACACTCGTTTTATGTAATTCTTTTGATGTTTTAAGGTTCCTTTTAATTGTTTTGTAGTGCATTGGACTGTTCTGAGTGGTTTCGAGTCGCCGGTCTAAGGGCGACTCGCCTGCGTGTGCATAGGTAAGTAAATATATACATGTACGTTCCCTCATTATGTGTATATTCATCCATGGAATTGAATGTACATGTATGGTCTACGTGTTCTTATTTGTATATATAAAAATGCATACTTAGGTGAGTGGAGACTGGTTTATGCATATAAGCATACCTGTAAGGATCCCCTTGCACATGTTAATGGGCCATGCGAATGTGTGCATAGGGGATAGGTGTCCTTGAATGTATGGGAAGGAATGTATGATTAGGTAAGTAAATGTGTGTGTGTGTGAAAATGTATATGCGTGCAGGTAAAGTGGTCTGGGGATGCCTTTTTCAAAAGTTTCATGTTTTGAGGTACGGACTCTTATATCGCTAGTTGGTTTAACACTCATTTTATGGAATTCTTTTGATGTTTAAGGTTCCTTTTAATTGTTTTGTAGTGCGTTAGACTGTTCTGAGTGGTTTCAAGTTCTCAGTCCAAGGGCGACTCTCCTTCGTGTGCACAGGTAATTAAATATATACATGTATGTTCCCTTGTTATGTGTATATTCATCCATGGCATCGAATTTACATGTATAGGGATAGGTGTGCCTATGTGTATATATAAAAATTCATAATCATGTGAGTGGAGACTGATTTATGCGTTTAAGAATACCTGTAAGGATCCCCTTGCACATGTTCATGGGCCATGTGAATGTGTGCATAGGGGCTAGGTGTCCTTTCATGTATGTGAAGGCACATATGCTTAGTGGGCGAGCAACATCTTTTAGTTAGAATTCACCAAGAGCTGAAGTGGATGGCTTGATTCCACCCTGAGGTAGGTTCCCTATGCCCTAATATTTATTTAGAATTTCTCTTATTGCTTAGTGTTCTTTTGAAAGTGTGTTTTCTGATTTTATATAAAATGAATATGCTATATATATATATTGTTTTGGTTCTTGAAAAGTTTTTTTTAGATTTTTTAAATGTGAAACGGGTATATCCAAAGACATGTGGCCTTTCGGATGATTTTTATTTAAAAAGGGTAATGACCTATTTGATTTCCAAAGAGTTCCAGAGTGATTTCCAAAATGGGTTTGGGGTGAAGATGTTTTATAAAGAAAAGTCATTCTTATGGAGTAATAAGGCACGTTTGTCACCTTGAAAATGATTTGTGAATGTGAAAAACCCCTCTTAAGGCATGACCCATTATTTTAGAAACATTATTTGTATGTTAAATGTGTGATTTGTAATATTTACCTAATGAAGAGGCTTATATAATGTTGTGTAACATAAAAAGGGAATGTGCTTAAAGAGGGAGAACAGTGGTGAGAGATTAAATAGGTTTTGGATAAAGAAAGTGTTATGTTCATTTGTGTTCTTTTGATAAAACCTCACCACCATTTGAAATAGATCACATTGGTAACCCCGGGTATCTATGTGGGCATACTAGAACTAGTGCACTAGTGATCCTGAGTGGTATCATCCCTATTTAACTTAGTAAGTTTGATGATTACAACACTAACTAAACTATTATGATGATGTTAGGTACCACTATATTATGGGTATGTTCCCTACTATTGGATCATGCATGAGAATAGATAATTGTTATGGTTACTTTTCACCGATACGTGAGGTTCTAGGGTCCCACTTATACTATTTACCTATAGGTATTTCCCATGGTTCTCATTTGTGACATGTTGTTCTTGATGTGATTTTTTATTATGGTTTTTTCTAACTTGATGTCTCATTTATAAAAGACACATCTTAATCTAAGTTTTTTTCCTTTCATTTTGGGAATTTTAATATATGCTTGGATTCTATTTTGAAAATGTAGTGGAAGAGAAATATTTTTCATAAATATTTAAACTTGTTACATGATTTTGAAAAGAATGAAAAACATTATTTTAATATGCTTTATTTTAAAACTAGCATGATTGGGTTTCTTCTTAAAGGTAAGGTAATAGGGCATTGTTATTCCTTGGATTTCCTACTGAGTATCTCAGTGCTCATTCCTACTTTACTTTTTAGTTTCAAGTTCTATTCTTGGATCTCTCTTAGTTTGAGCATGGTTCTATGTTCGGTGGTGACCCATAGGGTCACTTGGTGGTATGTCTAACTGGTTATCTTTATTTTATTTTTCTACACTTAGTGTTTAAAATTTTTTCCAGTTTATTTCTGTTTATCTATATTTTATTTTTTGGGGATAAATCATTCCCAACTACTTGTTTCAATGCCTGGTACTAGTTTCTAGCCCATGGGGCTCAAGAACGCCCTTCGGGCTATGTCACGGTTCAGCTCGAGTGATAGGTTCAGGGTTGACCCGAGTTGGTTCATGAAAAAATGGTTTTATAGGGGAGATTTATCCCATGTCCTTTGGGGGTGTCTGATAGTTTGGAGTTAGGAGTGTCAAAATTCAAGTAGTCAATTGCAGGTAGGATCTTGATCACCACCTATTCAGAATGACACTTGAATTTCCAGGGTGGTCTAGGATGGTCTTGCCTCGAAGTTTGTGCTTGGATCTCAATTTTTTTCAAGGTACTTAGTCTTGTTTGGGTGTTTCTAGTTGTTCTTGAATTTTAGTGGTCATTTTAGAGGGGTTCATGATTGTTGTGCATGGCCGGACAAGCCATGTGCAGAACACACAATTACCACTGATGAATTCCTATATTCTCACCCGGTTGGTGCACGGTCTACCAAATTGTGTGACCAAGTCGTGTGTAGCAGTTGTTTATTTTAGAATTTAGAACCTTGATTTATCGAGTGAATTGGTTACTTTTGGATGTTCTTGGTGTGGGTTTTAGTTGGTTTTGGGGTGTTTTCTTGGGAATTAAAATTAGTGATTGGTTTATTAAAATTGGATTTCCAAAATAAAAATATTTGTTTGTTTGAAAATAAAATGAGTTATTTTGAAAATGGATATTTTTTTGGGAACTTTTTGGGAATCTTTGAAAGATTTTATGAAGCTTGAATTAGAAATGGATTCATAAAAATGTTTTGGGGTTTTTGAAATGTTTTGAGAAATTTAAAATGGATGTTTCTTGGAAATGATAATTTGGACACAATTTATTTGACCTTTGGTATTTTTATGGATACCCACATGTATGGATAAATGTAATTGGATTTGGATTGTTGTTGGTACACATGGATGGTTTCCCGAGTTGGAATGGGAACGTATGTATGTGAGGTTTCATGGAATACCAATGATGGGTGCTCGGTTTTCAAGGCTTGTTTTGTTTTCCAAAAGCATGTTTTGATTAGTGATGTGGTGGGATGATTTTTTTTAAGAAATTTAAAAAGGAAAATGGGTTTTAAAAAGGGGTTTTTAGCATTCATATTCTTTTGAAATTGGATGGTTTTGGAAAATGGCCATTTTTGAAATAGGGGTTTAGGCTTGGTTGGTGATGTTTCTTTGGTATTATTTTGGTTGATATTTGATTTGGTTATGGATTGGTTTTTTAATTTATTAGTCTATGGGTTTGATTCTTGTTTTCTAGGTCGTGTTTCAAGGTTGAAATGATGTTTTGAGTTTGAGTTAATGATTTATAGTTAAATATGGAGACTTGTTTTGTGATGTGCTTCAAGTTGATTTCGTGCTTCTTGTTTAAAGTATGCTACCCAGAAATGTCCAAAGGTCCCCAAGGGGCCATTTTCAGTTGTTAGTTTTACCCATACCCCTAGTGAAGTGGTGGGGTTATTTTATTTTCATTGTTTCTTGTTTTCCCTATGGTGGTCGAGGTTCGATAGGGGTTGTGGTGTAACGTGAGGAGGTTGAGTGTTTCTTCGGGACTTTAGGAACTTCAGATGTTGTGAGGGAAAGTTTTCCTGGTTTGGTTTGAAGTGTCAAGTTCAGGCTAGAGAAGGGTGATTGATACCTTCTCCTTGCAAGTTGGGGTCAAAACAAATGAACTATGATAAATGAAAATCTTATTTTTCAAGGTGCTCATGAAGGGTTCTTCATCTGGTGCAGAGGGTGAATTGGAGGCATATGTTCTTGAAATGATTCTATCGCCAGTTCATGTTTCTCATTCCTAATACTGCACACTCATTTGTTTCTAATGTGGTCAATTTGGGCCTTTTTTTGGAGATCTTGGTGGAATCTTCTATAATATTTCAATGGTTGTACCTTGTTAGTGTAAACTTTAAGTTATTTGTCTCTCTTTGGAACAATTACAGCTTCTAGGTGATGCTCGTTTGGATATGTATGTGATTTATGGATCTTAGGAATCATGGTTTGGATTGGAATTTGTCTAGTGTCTCTTTTTTTTGGATTCCCCTTGGAATGGGGGTTTTAGGCTGGTCTGTTTTGATGTTTCACCCTATGTTTGGGGTCGGCCCATGTCGGTGGGTTCATGATGATAAATTCAATCCGCATTGTTGAAACTGAATTGAGAGTTCCCGTGTGGGTTCCATTGTACTACTCAGTTTTTAATATGGTGGGGAAACCCACTATGGGTCTCACCAATGTCTTCCCTCAAGCTCGTTGGGTGAGACTTGGAAAGTTGAGGGGTCACACTAGCATCAGGGGTCTTGATTGGTTTTCTAATTTGTTTTGATTTGGGAAAGTCAATTTTTGGCTAGAGTCCTAATATGGTGGGGAGACCAAAATAGGGAAAATTATCAGAGAACTTAGTCTTCAGGGTGTTCTTGTTGGGAAACTATTTGCCTCTGCTCCACCTAACCCCAATAAATATATATGGTTATCCCAGATGATGGGTTATATGAAGAATGTTCATTGGAGATCTTGAGCAGACTCTAGTGATTTCTAAGTCAGGGGTCAGGGTGTTCTAGGTTGTGGTTGTGTTTGGAAATGTGAGTCCCGTGTCATTGGTTATTTCACTTGGTAGTCTGGGTCTCAAGGTTTTGGGTCTTGGGTGGAAATTTAGTGTTCAATCATCAAGTTGTTGGGGTTTAGTTTTGATAATTGTTGTGTCCTTATTTCAAGCTTTGAACAGGCGAGCCTTTTGGGACTTTTGGGGGTAGAAAGTGTCATGGTGGGGAGAATTGTCACACCCTGAATTGGAGCATGCATTTTTATTTTCCTTTATAACATTTTTGGGCTAATATTATTATTAATATCAATATTATTATTATTATGTTTAGTTTTTATTTACTTTTTTTTCTTTTGTTTGGAAACCCTAGGGAGTCCCTCCTCCCTTTCCTCCCTACACACCTGATTCCCCCCTCCCCTTCGACGCATGACATCCCCCCCTCCTCTTGGTCATGCGACGTACCACCTCTCGAGATCCCCTCTCCACGGCATCCTCTCCCAACTCCCCCAAAAACTCGCATGGTGAAACCCCCTGGCTAAGACCCTGCAGCGCGCGAGCCACCCCCCTCCTCTTGGATCCAACTCTAATTTTCCAATACCACTATTTTTCATCTTATTTCTCCTTCGAATCTACATGGTAAGTCTCTCTACTCATTCCTATTTCGATTTTTGATCGTGATTTGGTATCCCTGTCAACCTACGAAATTCAACTGAAACTAGGGTTGGGTTCTAACCCATATTTTTTGTGTTCTTAATGTTCTAGGTTATATAAAGGATTCATCAGGACTTTTTCATGTGTGTTCCTACAACCACCTCCAAATTTGAAGCGGTTCTCTTTGATTTGGTCTGCCCTCCGATGTTTTTGGGTAATTTTTTCTTCCATTCTTCTTGTGGATTAATTTATATTTGGGGGTTTTGTAATTTATGAGTCTCTGGTGATTATTTTAAGGTGTGTTGATGGTGTTGTGTTGTTTCGGTTTGTTTCAATTTTTCAGTTGCCGGTTGCGGTGAGGTTTCTCTCATTTTATTGTTTAATTTGGTTTTATTTGGAGTCTTTGATAATTTTTAGTCCCCTTTCAATTTTGGTAGTAAGTTTTAGTCATCGCAGTTTGAGTCTGGGTGGTTGGAAGAAAACACCTATACATATATACATGGGTAGGCATGTATATATACATATCCTCCTTGTGCATGTTCCCTCATGGCACGAGGAATATGTGCTTGGATCAAAGGATATATATGTGTGTGTGTGTGTGTGTGAAAATGTATATGCATGTAGGTGAAGCAGTATTGGGCTGCCTTTGTCAAAAGTTTTGTGTTTTGAGGTATGGAATCTTACGTTGATGGTTAGTTTCACACTTGTTTTATGGATTTCTTTTTATGTTTTAAGGTTCTTTCTAATTTTGTGTAGTGCGTTGGACTGTTCCGAGTGGTTTTGAGTCACCGACCTAAGGGTGACTTGCGCCAACGAGCCCCGTAGCTGAGTGGTAAGGGCTCATGCTTGACATCCAAGAGACCCAGGTTCAAAACTGGGTAGAGGAGAATTTCCAGGTACTGTAGCAGTACTATAGTAATATTGTAGCATTTACTGTAGCAGTACTGTAGTAGTCAGAACTATTCACCCGATTTGGGCTTTCGGGCCACCGGTTTGGGCCTACGGGTCTCAAGGGCCTTCGGGTCATCAAGGGCCTTCGGTCCACAGGGCCTTCGGTCCACAAAGACTATGGAGTAGCCCAGTTCACATAGAACAGGACCCAGAAGAGGATCAGAGCAACAAGAGTAGCAACCACCACATATAGAGCTAACCGGATTGGAAGAATGAGAGGGTATGGCAGCCGCTATCGAGGCCAGGCACCGTGCAGCTTTGTACGGGGAAATTCTAGCTGATCAACAATGCAAGGTGGGGAGCTAGGTGATCAAATGACGTAGAAGATGGGGTGGGGTAGTTTAAGTGGGTTGGGCCTACAGGTCATGTATTGGGCATGGTATGCCTCTGGGCCTTCGGGTCATGTAATGCGAGTCAGTCGGGCCTTGTGCCTTGGGCCTACGGGTCATGTATGGTTTCCCCTTCAAACCTTAAAATGGGGATTATCCATAATAAAATAAAATAAAATAAGGCCTTCGGGCCATTCGGGCTAAGGGTGACTTGCCTACGTGTGCATAGGTAAGTAAATATATATATATATATATATATATATAGGTTCTGCCGCTATGTGTATATTCATCCAGGGCATTGAATGTACATGTATGGGGCTAGGTGTGCCTATGTGTATATATAAAAATGAATATGTAGGTGAGTGGGGATTGGTATATGTGTATAAGAATACCTGTAAGGATCTCCATTCACATGTTCATGGGCCATGCCAATGTGTGCATAGGGGCTAGGTGTCCTTTAATGTATGTGAAGGCACATATTCTTAGTGGTGGAGCAGCAGCTTTTAGTTAGAAAGTGCCAAGAGCCGAAGTGGATGGCTTGATTCCACCCTGAGGTAGGTTCCCTATGCCCTGATCTTTATTTAGAAATTTCCTTATTGCTTAGTGTTATTTTGAAAGTGTGTTTTATACTTTTATATGAAACACATATTCTATATATATATATATATATGTATGTATATATAAATGGTTGTGGTTCTTGAAAAGTGTTTTTTAGTTTTTTGAATGTGAAACAGATATTTCCAAAGATGTGTGTCCTTTTGGCCGATTTTGTTTTAAAAATGGTAATGATCTGTTTGATTTCCAAAGAGTTCCATATTGATTTCCAAAATGGGTTTTGGGTGAACATTTTTTCTAAAGAAAAGTAATTCTGGTGGATTAATGAGGCTCTTTTGGCACCTTGAAAATGATTTTTGAATGTGAAAAACCCCTCTTAAGGCATGCCCTATTGTTTTAGAAACATAATGTGTATGTTAAATGTGTGATTTGTGATATGTTCCTAATGAAGAGACTTATGCGATGTTGTGTAACATAAAAAGGGGAGTGCGCTTAAGGAGGGAGAACGGTGGTGAGAGGTTGAATGGGTTTTTGATAAAGAAAGTGTTATGTTCATTTATGTTCTTTTGATAAAACCTCACTACCATTTGAAATAGAGCACATTGGTAACCCCGGGTATCTAGGTGGGCAGACTAGATTTAGTATGCTAGTGATATGGAGTGGTATCATCCCTATTTCACTTAGTAATTTTGTTGCTTACAATACTAACTAAACTATTATGATGATTTTGGGGACCACTAGGTTATGGGTATGTTTCCTACTAGTGGATCGTGCATGAGAATGGATAATTTTTATGGTTACTTTTCACCGAGATGTGAGGTTCTAGGGTCCCACTTGTTCTAGTTACCTATAGGGATTTCCCATGGTTCTCATTTGTGACATGTTTCTCTTGATGTGAGTTTTCATTATAGTTGTTTCTCACTTGATTTATCATTTCTAAAAGACACATCTTAATCTAAGTTGGTTTACTTTCATTTTTGGAATGTTAATGTATGCTTGGATTCTATTTTGAAAACATAGTGGAAGTAAAATCGTTTTCTTAAAAATTTAAACTTGTTACTTGATTTTGAAAAGAATAAAAAACATTATTTTAATATGTCTTATTTTTAAACTAGCATGATTGGGTTTCTTCTTAAAGTAAAGGGAATAGGGAGTTGTTATTCCTTGGATTTCCTACTGAGCATATTGATGTTCACGCTTACTTTACTTTTCAGATTCAGGTTCTAGTCTTGGATCACTCTTGGAGTGAGTGTGCTACTATTTTTGGTGGTAACCCATGGGGTCACTTGGAGGTATGTATAGCTGGTTATCTTTATTTTATTTTTCTTATCTTAGTGTTTAACTATTTTTTCCAATTTATTTTTGTTTATATGTCTTTTATTTTTATGGTCTAAATCCTTCACAACTATTTTTTTTGATGCTCAACACTAATTGTCAGCCCGTGGGGATCGAGAATGCCCTTTGTGCCATGCCACGGTCTAGCTTGGGTGACCAGTTCAAGGTCGACCTGGGTTGGTTTGTGACAGTGTGCTACTAAGGCTTCAATATGGATTCATTAAATCGGTGCACAATCCAAGTCTGATATTTCAAACTTCTTTTTCAAATGTAGGAAACTTGTGATCAATGTTCTTCCACTGTGTACAATCAATTGGATGGTGTATTTTCCATCACATATTCGCTCATCAGTATGCCATCATAAAAAATTTTCATCATGTGAATTAGAAAATAAATTTCTCAAATGAGGAATTATAGGAAGGTACCAAAATTCTTTTTTAGGGGTCTCTAAAACTTCTAAATCATCATATGATTTTATTTCAACTTATACCATGATGACCCACATTTAGGACACTATGACAGAAATTTGTATTCATTTTTATATAGTACACGGTCATTAAGGTAGGCATATATTTTCTTGTACCCCAATCCCATCAGTTATAATATTTTCTTGGCCTTATAATGTGAATCTAGAAGATCGTTTTCTTTAGAAATAATTTATTTCAACAATTATAGTAGCTCTATAAAACTCTTGTCACTCTATCCAGGTTTTGGCTTCAATTTTATCAATATTAACACTATCGATAAAACTATATATTCCATACAACCCATATACAATTGTTTTTCAGCATCGCCATATAAATTCTCAATTGTTAATTGTTTCTCAATTTCCTATACTTTAATATCATGAATCATTTCATCAATTTTATCAGATTTATCATCTTACAAAGCACCATCATCAATAGATCTGGAATTTTGTTCAGTTTCACCATGCTAAATACAAGGTTTGTAGATTGAATTAAAAAAATGACATATTAAATGATATTTTATCTCTCTGCTTTTCAACTTCTTAAAATTTAAACATTTCAGGCATGGACAGAAAACATGTCATTGTTTGGAACATTGCGTTTAGAAAATTCTAAAAAAGCATCAACACCTTCCTCATATTCAGAACCTATTTGAGGTGCATTAATCTAACTTTGATTAATTATCTATAACAAATATAAAAAATAAATATCAAAAACAAATATAATAATTTATAAAATATTGATATTAAAAATAACATCGAAAAATATAGAAAACCAAGAATGGAAACATTTAAAGGAAAATAGAAAAATTTTATGAGAAAATGTATTCATGCAGAAGGAATTACAAAATAGAATCCTTTAAAAAATGTATCAAGTAAAAATAAATGAATATAAACTTATGAAATTATTAACAAAATATATACAATGATATCCATAAATAATATCTATAAAAAATATATAGAATGAGAACAACTAATTCATAGTTGGTTATTTATAAAAAAAATTATATATTGTAACTAACAATATAATGTAATAATAAATTGAGTCTTAGTTTAAAAAAATGTCACATTAAATAAAATTAGGAACTAATTAACACATTATAAAATAAGAAGTAGAATATACAGTCTCAATCATGTGAGGAATGCACTGAGAATTTGACTTTAACTTGTTCCAACAATATGCAAACCTAAAAAATAGCTACCATGTTTGATTTTCTTATTTTTTTACTTTATTATAATGTTTATTTCTTATAATTTAATAAATCAACTAGGAAAACAAAAAATGGAATTATAAATTAAAATATAATTTATATTACACTGTCAAAAATTTAGGGGATACACTATTATACTGAAACTTTAAGCCATTAGAAATCAAAAGCTTCTAATCCCAAACCAGGATAGGAATTTTTCACCTAGATTTATTTAAAATTCATTATCATGTTTGATTCACAAAATGAAAGAGTATAAATATTGAAAAACCATTTTAATCAATTCAATAGATTTTAAAAGCACCCAGATTTATTTTTAAAATCAATGATCATTTGTTATTTGGAAACACTAACAATATATACTTATATAATCTGATACACTCACACAAAGTCAATATCATTATTTAAAAAACCATAAGGTCTACTTCTAAATCCAATAAAATTTTACAAAATCCACCTTTAATAAAAAAATATTTTTGATAATGACCACGTAAACAACTACATACAAAAAAATAAAACAAAATTCAATCAAATTTCATCAACTCATCATGAAACCAATATTTAATCACCTAAATGAAGGATAGATATCATTAGGATCAAATTTAGAGTAAAAATAAGATAATAAACAAAAAAAATAGGGATGAATAATTGTGCATGTATTGGCAATATAGTTTGATGGATCAATTTGAATCATATTATATCCTATGAAATATTTGTAGAATTTTTTTCTGGTCTTTGTATGGTTTATGTGACCATGTAAGATAAAAAAATCACCTCTAATTCATCCTATATTTTCATCCCAAAACTCATGAAAACTCAAATTTATTTTATAAAACATAATTTGAATCAAAAACCATAAATAGAAATAAAACACCTAAATAACTTAGAAAATGTATATCAAATTCAAAATTCAAACCTTCATGTGAGCTAGTTGGAGATCAATGGATCTATAATCTAATGCGCAATGACGAAGATGAAAAAACCCAAATGTATGAAGATAGTAATTCGAGAATGAATAATACCTTGTTGAAAAATAGGCAGTTATAGATTCAAAGCCAAATAATGACCTAAAAGAGAGAAACCAAATTGTTTGAGGCTTACTTCAAATGTGTAACCTGAGGCCAAAAAACCCTATGGTTCAATTTAGATCATAAAGTGAGATTTCTACCACAAAATTGAAGAAACCAAAAAGTTAGGGATTTAGAGAGAGAGAAACAAGAGTTCTGTCATGAAATAGGTAGCCTACGTAATGAAACCCTCGATTGATACATAAATTTTTAAAAGTGTTTTATGTCAGTTATATTATAACCGACGTGAAAAATTCATATTCAAGATTTTTTACATCATTTATAGTATAACTGACATAAAAAAACCAATCTTTCATGTCAGTTATATTGTAGAACTGACATAAAAGAACTGAAAAAACTTAATTTTTCGTGTTAGTTTTGATAAAAACCGTCATCAAAGAGTAATATGACCAAATTTTTATGTTGGTTATAAATAACTGATGTGAAAACAGTGTCGTAAAAAACATTTTTTCTACTAGTGTCATGAGATATAAGTCATTTTCACCACATATTTCATGCATGTGGTGTATGTACTACCCCTATTATATTTTATATCATTAATAAATTTATCTTCATGATATTTAAAGATTCATTTGAAGATATTGGGATTATTATTTAAATGTTCAAAGTGGTATGGGATGCTTTGAATGTTTAAAGAATTAATCCTTTCTCCTTTTAAATATTCTTGATATTATCATACATATTTATTTATATGTATATAAATAATTATAAATATTTTTTTCTATTTTTAAGTTCATTCAAATTTTTTTAGAAATAAATATTTTAAGTTTTTTATGTAAGGGTTAATTTACAATCTCATTATTATCTGTGGTTGTTTATATGTAAGTATCAACTGGGAAAACTTTATCATCCATGTCCATTTTCCTAAAAAATGTATTTTAAAATATTATTACTATTATTTAAAATCATTTTTACCCATTTTTTACTTTTTATAAAAAAAATTGAAAGGAATCTTTCCATATTTTTCCAAACGAGGTACTTTATGACCTTTTCAATAAATTAAGGAAATAATGTTTTTTTAACTTATACGGCATGAGCAACTATTTTCTCCCATTATGACGCCTTAAAATTTTAAAGCTTCCCTTACAATCTTACAAGGTTATTTCAAAAGAAATGTTTTATTTCATAATTGTGCAGATTTTAAATTATTTAAAGTAAAAAAGGTACAATTATCTCAAAGAGTTTTAATGATTTTATTAGATTATTTTCATCTATGTCAACATCCTTTGTTGTATTTTATACTTAATTGAGGTTGATTTTTTTTATACAATATTCCATATTGTATTGAAGGGTTTATGATTTCTTTTATTTTGGATGTGCTATTTCGATACCATTCATGGTTTATGGTTAAAGTATTAACATTTCGTATACTTGTTTTAATACGAATGTTTATGTTATGTTTTAACCCTTTCATAAGAGGAATGCATTGGACTTAGTAAGTGACGAGTGGGGCCCATTATAGCATCTCGATGCATTGGTAGGTCTCATGAGACAAACTAGTATATTGTCAAAGGGCCTTGACATTATATTTATGTATGTTCTTAGAATAGGACCTTAACAGTATAGTTATGATATCTGGTATTATGCATTTCCTTATTATGAGATTAGTTATTAATATTACATATGATTATTCGACTAGTAGAATATCCATGTGAATGTTTAAATGGGGTTATTTGATTTATGTTTTCCATATTATGTAGATGGTAATTTTTAAAAGGCTTGTGTTTTAATTTTATACCTTTCCTTAAAAGTTTATGCTTATTTATAAAAGCTCCTACTGTATTATTTAAACTTACTAAGCATTTGAGCTCACCCCTTTCTTATGTTTTATTTTTATAGGATTATAAGAAGTGTATTATGATTTATATGTAGGGTTAAGCTAGAATAATAATGGCATTATCAAAGGATTATCTATGTTACATTTTATATCCAAAATTGTAATGTAAAGTTCATGTTGGTGATCTATTTTCCAAGACTGCTAAACTGATCAGTCCTTTGGGATTCGATTTCTTGTGATCATGATAATGTATAAAAATAATGCACCGGCTCTGGGAATCTAGGTTTGGGGCATTACAGTTGGTATCATAGGAATTTTAGTAGCAACCTTGGAAACTAGATTTATAAAACCTTTATTAGGGATCATAATCCTAAGATAGATTTAGAGGATAAGTATAGAAGAACATCTTAAAATTTTGGTAATGTAGAGATTATGTGGGTATTTTTATAAAATAAACCCTTGTGTAGATAGTACAAGTGGATTTGGTTCTGGAACAGATGTACCTAGGAGTAATAACTCCGAAAAGGTGTTCCAGGCTTGACTCAGGGTAACCTGGTACATGAAAACGGGTCTTACCGTGCACCTGGTTTGACCCTCCTAAGGGATATGATTAAGATAATTCACATTATCTTTACAAACTGTTATGAAGGATTTATGAGTAAATATGTCCCCAAATAAACAATTTTTATGATTATGATACTAGATACGTGTACATATTTAATTAATGTTAAGAATTTTTGTATTTGTTGGATTATACATTACGATATGATCTAACCTAGTGTATGTCATCATTTAGAAATGGATCCCAGTAAAAGGAATGTGAACCTCACTGATGCACTTGATCCAAAGAGTAAGAAGGATCATATATTTCATGGTCTTAAGACAATATTCTAAGGGAAATAATCTTCCAAGCATTCTCATCATATGAGGACATAATATTAAGTGATGGCAGGATAGGTAAAGAATACACTAAGTATTATGACTTTAGAGGAAAGTATGAGAATAAAAGGATAGATATAAAAAAATTGGATAAAGAGAATAAGGGAAATAATTATTTTCCCATGTGTGATAATTGTGGAAGGAAACACCTCAGTGCCTGCTTGAGAGGAAAAAGTGTTTGCTTCAAGAGTGGAGAAAAAGGGCACCATGATCATTATTGTAAGGGAAGAAAAGAATTATCCAATGTTAAATGCTTCAAGTATAAGAATATGGGGAACTATAAAAGATAATTCTCCAAGAATCAAAGGAATATACCCCAAAATCTACTAATGGATCACAATCAAGATTATGCTTCTACCATGGATGAAGAGGAATGATTAATGTGCTTATGTTGGGATTGGAGAATTATTTTATTTAAGTATTGTGTCAATGTTGTATTAGTTATATAAATTTTGTAAATAAATAGAGATTGTATTATGGTATTGTTCCATTATAGATTTGAGATTGTATGGTACCAAGTAAAGTGACATAGTTGCAAGTTAAACTTTTTGGAAAATATATGGTTTAGGGAAACATAACCCTTAATATGTTTTTTATACTCAGATAATGATGTTGGAATAAAGAGATGATTGATTTTGATAATTTATATTGGATATTATCAACTACCTTGGAATTGGATAACAATTTTTTTATTCCATCATTGTTAGAGTTTACAACATTTTTGGATTTAAGGAGTATATTAAATATTCTATGTTTTACATAAGGAATAAGGAAGAATGAAAGTATTCAATAAGGTTTTAAGGTAATTTAGAGTATTACCATTACTTAAGAGGATACATGATGAAGGTATTCACATGTTTGGTATGTGACAAAAGATATCTTCATTATGTTAAGTTGATTTTAGAAATTTATTGAACTTCCTTATAAACTTTTGGACTGTGAGGTTGGACATATATATTTTGGATAATCCTAAAGGTTGGAATGGATTAAGTTGGATATTGGATATTATTGTTTAAGGTTAAAACATTTCTTAAGATTATTTTTGTAATGTTATAATAATATATTTTTAATAAAACGAAAACCCACAGGTTGGGTGATAATCCTTCACGTCGAACAAGGCTATGGGAATTGAACCCACAACTAAAGTGCAACAAGGATTTATCACCTACCACTAGCCTACACGATGTACTAGTTTATATAACACTGTTTTTTTATTTAAATGGTCTAAAATATGAAGTATAAATTCATTTTCAGAACCCTATATGTTTAATAGAAATAGAATATTTTTGAATATTATTATTTGGAGAGAAAGATGTGTTTGTGGTAGAAATTAGTTAAACAATGAAACTCTACTTGTCAAGTAAGTATTTGTCCTTTTGTTCTTATTCTATGAAGTAAATTAATTATTAAACTATAGGTAAAGTATCTTAAAACCAAAAAAATTTTCCAAGTACTTTCTTTTTGGATGAATCTAATGGTCCCTCAGATCATCACCGACTTTTAGCTTTGTGATTGTTAGCTTTTTTCCTGATCATGTTCCCTATCAGTCTCTATCAGAACTTGATGGTTAGATTTATCTTTCACATCCATGTTTTCCTATATGGAACCCTAGTATGTGTTATCTCTGGTGACCTTCATACTTCCCCTTCTTTATTTTAAAATGGTGGTCTCATTAATCCATTTTTCAATGTGGGATTTCAATAAATATATTTTGAAAATTCCAACCCATATTTTTTTATTCTGAGTTTAAATTATGAGGATTCAATTTATTGAAGGAGGGTATAATGTAACACCCCAATGTTTCTTAGTGTTTTATCTTTAATAACTTGTGTTTCATGCAACATTGACTTGTCTTGCGTAACATGTAAGATTGAGTCTCTACGAAACAGCACTTTAGTGTAAAAATTATTTAAATGATATATCCATAACTTATCCATTAAATATAGTGATATAAATAGTAATAATTAAATTTTAAATGTTATTTATAATGTTTTCACATAAATAAAACATATTTATAATGAAATTTATAAGTTTCGGTGAAATAGTTAAATGTTTAGAAAATATTATTTTATTAAAGGAGCTGCTTTTTATGTCCTTTTGTGAACAATAATAAAATTAATTTTAAAAACTCATAGAAATTGAATTTGGAAAAATATAATTCATTTTTGAATTCAGAATATCAAAATTATATTAGAGTGAATTTTTGGAATCTTTCTGAAAACTTTCAATTTTTGATGAATAGTGAAAAACACTGCATTATTGTTAAAAACTGAATTCTTAATTTAAATAATTATTTTAATTTTAATTTATTTTAAAGATAAAATAGATAAATAATGAATATATTAACCCAATTTAGGCTATTGGAATAATTTTTATAATATAGTTAGATATAAAAATTCATTGAACTTTTTTAAAGTCATTTTACCCGCCTTTTAGCCACACTTGCATATTAGCATTAAACATAATTTTACCAGTTCTATGAATTGAATTTTGAAAATCTAACATATATGGTTGTAATAAGTATGAAATATGTGTTTATATAGGATCAAAATAATTTTTGGTGAATAGTAACTTTTGAATTTTATTTACCACGGTTAAATGTAAATATGGTAATTAAAGGTAAAAATAATATTATAATAGTATACAATTATCCTAACACTTGTCATAATTTCATTTTTTAAGTATTTTTAGACCAAAATAATCCTTATTTTAAAAATATGACCCTTTTTAATCCACTTTTTTTTATTAAGACATTTATTATAGTTTATTTAAAGAAGATTTAAAAATTTCATATCCAAATTTTAATAACTATTTTATTTTTAATATGAGGTTATATAAGTGATATGGTCAACTATAAATATTATTTAGAAATATAAGAAATTTTTCTACATCATTATAATTTATTTATAATTTTTATACATTAAATAAATAAATTAAATGGTGAAACAATGATGATGTAGTAATTATTTAATTAATTGAGATATCAAATAAATGATATTTAAAATATTAAAATAAATATAATTTGACTTAATTAATGAAATACACTAATTTTATAGATAACTTATACATTTTATTGACATATTTTAAGTATTTTCTCGAAGTTATCACATTGGTTTTATATTTTTAAAAATAAAAATATTGAATAATATTAAAATTTACATAAATGATATTTTAAAATAAATACTATTTTATTAAATGATATAAAATCCATAAAAATAAAAGGTTCAAACAAATAACTTTGATAATATCAAATATGTCATAAATTATCCAATTGGGGTTCTTTTTTCATTTAATAGTAACTATATTAACCCTATAGTGTAAAAATACAAGACGACATAGTAAGAGTTAAATTGTTTAACTAAGGGTTAAATCCAAAAGATAAGGTCAAATTTATGACCTAAAAATGTATAAAATTCATTTTTTTGAGATAATTTTGAACCATACTATTTTTATACTTGAAATAAATCACTTTGGATCCATTTTAAACCGAAAATAAATTTATAATAAATTAATATTTTAAGATCTTCCAAAAGTGCCCCCACCTCTCTTATAATAGGGAACTTCTCATTCTCTTTAATTAAAACCTAAAAATCCATTTTTATCCATAAAACTTTGAAAATTTCCTCTCCCTAATTCCCTTACTACATCCTAGAGGCTATACTTTGGGCATAAATCCATCCTAAGGTGTTCTTTTGTGCAAATAAAAAGGAGATACCTGAAAAAGAGGTGATTATTTTATCACCTCTTTCAAAGTTATTTTCTTCTTATATTTACTCTTCCTATATTGTTTACATACTAAAGTAATAAATACATAATATATTATATTATGAGTTGTTGTTGTTATTATGGGACAACCATAGTCCTCCTTTTATCCATCCTATGAAAAACAATATCACCATGTGTGCGTACGTATGGCTTACCGTCTCCACAACGCGATGAGATTCATATTCCACATTCAACATTCATGAATGATTATAATAATATATATTATTAATAATTATGAAATAAATGACATGATAATTCTACTAGAATAATATATATATATATATATATATATGTGTACATATATTTCATTCACTTACTTCCATTCAATACGATAAGAAAACGGAAACAGCGTTCATGCGTGCGTACGACCTATTGAATCCATGAATGGTGTATTCCATTTCATATATATATATCTATTATATATATTTATATTATGAATATATATTATATATAAATAATTTTTTAAATTATTGAAGTAATTAAATCATGATCTAAGTAATACGATCAAGAATAAAAAGTCAAAACACATACGATAAAGAAAGCGATTGGAAATTATTAATAAATGGGTAATATAAAGCCATAAATGAATCATATATTATATAATAAATATTAGTATGGTTCTAATATAAGTTAATAATATGTTTAAAACCATTATACATAAGTTTAGGGCACATACAGAGAGTATCAAACTTAAGGTAAGAGAATTTCCATCTCACTTTTAATTTTCGTGAGATATAAGCCACATTCACCACCTATTTCATGTGTGTGTTGTATATACTACCCCTATTATATTTTATATCATGAATAAATTTATCTTTATGGTATTTAAATATTCATTTGAAGATATTTGGCTTATTATTTAAATGTTCAAAGTGGTATGGGATTCTTTGAATGTTTAAAGAATTAATCCTTTCTTATTTTCAATATTCTTGATATTATCATACATATTTATTTATATGTATATAAAGAATTATAAAGAACATTTTTTTATATTTTTAAGTTCATTAAAATTTTTTCAAAAATAATTCTTTTATGATTTTTACTTAAGGGTTAATTTTACAATCTCATTATTATCTGAGGTTATTTATACGTAAGTATCTACCGGGACACCTTTATCATCCATGTCTATGTTTCTAAAAAATGTATTTTAAAATATTATTACTATTTTTTAAAGTCATTTTATCCATGTTTTACTTTTTATAAAACATTTTTAAAGTAATATTTCCATCATTTTTCAAATTAGGTTCTTTATCACCTTTTTGAAAAATTAAGGAAAGAATTTTTTTTAACTTATAAGACACGAGTGGCTATTTTCTGCCATTATAACACTTTAACATTTTGAAGCTTACCTTACAATATTACAAGGTTATTTTCAAAATAAATGTTTTATTTTATAATTTTACAGCTTTTAAATTATTTAAAGTAAAAAAGGGATAATTATCTCAAAGAGTTTTAATGATTTTATTAGATTATGTTTATCTATGTCAACATATTTTGTTGGATTTTATGCTTAATTGAGGTTGATTTATTATAATAAAATATTCCATATTGTATTGAAGGTTTTATGATTTATTTTACTATGGATGTTCTATTTTTATACCATTCATGATTTATGGTTAAAGTTTTAACATTTCATATCCTAGTTTTAATATGAATTTTTATGTTATGTTTTACCCCTTTCATAAGAGGAATGCATTAGACATAGTAAGTGATGGGTGGGGCCCACTATAGCCCCTCGATGCATCGGTATGTCTCATGAGACAAACTAGTGTATTTTCGTAAGGAATTAATGGTATATTTATGTATGTTCTTGGCACGAGGCCTTGACAGTATGGTTATGATGTTCGACATTATGCATTCCCTCATAATGAGATTAGTTATTGATATTACATGTGATTATTTGACTAGTAGAATATCTATGTGAATGTTTAAATGGGGTTATTTGATTTATTATTTCCATATTATGCAAAAATTAATGTTTAAAAGGCTTGTGTTTTAATTTTATACCTTTCCTTAAAAGTTTATTCTTATTTATGAAAGCTTCTATTATATTTTTTAACCTTACTAAGCATCTGAGATCACCTCTTTCTTATGTTTTATTTTCCCATGATGCTAAGAAGTGTATTATGATTTATATGAAGGGTTAATCTAGTAGAATAAAGGTGTTCTCAAAGGATTATCTATGTTATATTTTATGTTTGAAATTGTAATGTAATGTTCATGTTTATAATATATTTTTCAAGGCTGATAAACTAATCAGTCCTTCAAGATTAAATTTCTTGTGATCATTCTAATGTATTAAAATAATGTACTAGCTCTAGGCATCTGGGGTCGGGGCATTACATATAACTCTAAACCTTTACGTGAAGATTTCATGTACCTTATGTATATGATGTATTGAGATACATATAAATATGTTTAGCTTCTATTTTTTTGTGAGTAACACAAACTTATGGGTTGTGTAAAGAGTTACACATTAATGTGGTGTGAATACATTAGCTTTGTAGTTGAAATAGGGATTCACAAACTAAAATGTTAGAAGCATGCATGCAAAAAAGTAATAAAAGATGAGAAGATAATGATTTCATAAGATGCAATAGTTATTAATTTAATATGCATATGGTGTATATTAAATTAGTGAGATTGGAAAACCCACTAAATACTATGTTTTGGATTCCTTAAAAATATACACTTATCAATGTAGGTTTCGGGCGTAGCGGAAGCGCGTTGGTGTGTTAGCTCAAATTTAATTTTAACGTTAAACAACGTTCAATCCGAGATCCATCACGATATAAAATGCCGAATCTTCGGAATAGAACGAAGAACGAAAGGAAAAGAAGAGTCCTGGAACCCTTGAGGAGGATCATCATATGTTGATTATAATTAATTTAATTAATGCAAAAGAATTACCTCGTTGGAATTCTTTCTTCTTTTATGTGTCCGGTCACGATTCGGTGATCCGTCATTGAGTCATAGAATCCAAGTGTAGGATTCCTCTAGCAGTGATCCACATGTGTGTCACGTATCTCCGGATGTCGCCGAAGGGATCTCCGAGTGCTAGCGCGGAAGAACCTTCGCTTGCGATGTCCGCCTTCGACCGCCTTGATCTGGTGGAGGATCTTGCTCTCATAACTTGAGGTCCTTCTTGGTGGAAAAGGAATTCCCTCTTTGCTTGAGAGTATTTCCAAATCTGTTGTGCACAACAAAAAAATGGCTCTCTAAAATGTTGGGGTTGCGAGGATATTTATAATCATGTTTGAGGTTAATAGAGTTATGACAATAAATAAACGTGTTATGCATTTTATTTATTTCATTAACTCTTATTGAAAACCCCCATGTCGAATTATTAATTCCTTGACATGCGCCCAGGCTGATTATAATAAATATCATTTAATAAAACAATATTAAATCCTCAAAATCCCAACTGGAAAAACTACACGGTGTGTAATAATTAATACACGGCGTGTACTTTTATTTTCCATTTTTCTCCACCACATTTATTAGACCTTGAGTAATGACTATTTATTTCTTAAATAAATTTAACTGCATTACTCGCTAATAAATATATTATTTCATCCACAATATATTCTCTCAAATAACTAGTGTCAAAATAAATGTGATCAGACATCCTTAAATAATTATTAAACCACAGTTGGGAATAATATTTATTTAACTTGTTAAATTAATATTTAACTGAGATACATGGACACACTTAGTGTGTGACCCTCTAGGCCTCTTTCTCAGTGGCATTAGGTTGTGCCTGCCTAAAGTCCAAGGTTAGCGTCTAGCAACACGCCAAGGCACCCATAGAGAAAGAAGTTAATGCCGCAATGATGTGTCACCTCCTACGAACGCTTACCATGTAATATAATCCCTTTGTCTCAATATCTCAAATCAAGTGGGTTTCATGCTAGTGCCATCAACCCATGTGCTTGATTATTCTTTCTTTGAATTCCTAGAATTGAACTTGCCCATACCTTACCATGGCCATGGATTTATTTAGGCTATATCAATTCCATCAAAGGTCCTGAGATATCTACTTCCGTTATGAAACGGAAGGGACAAATCCTTTCTCGCATTATCTATTAATGCGGTATTACTCGTGACGCACCCAACGTATCCTACCTCGCTACGAACAGTGTGTCATCACAATTTTCGTCAATACATCTAAGTGCACGAGTTGTAATACCCATTAATAATAATCTTAAAGTATAAGGATCAATACACACGTTCATAGATAGGAACATCCAATGACACTATGAAATGTGGATTTCCTACTGGCGGGTCTCGTTCTTATAATATCCTCCTGGATATTACCAAGGGAGCACACCATGAGAAGTTGCCTCAAAGTTTTATGAGTCCTCACCCCTAATGACCTGTATTATTTGTGTCCCTCAAATAATATAATCCGACCATAGAACATACATTCAAGAATAGTGTTATGGCACTTCCGGGTTCTCATCATAGTAGGGATCCGCTACGACCCTTTAATGCAACATTTGTCCTTAGGACATTATCACATGACATGTCAGGCAGAAGAACAATCAAGATTTGATAAGGTTTTTATTTAATGAATAAAGTACAAAGTAGTTGGTTCTAGACCACCAACTCCAACAGACTCCCACTTGGACTAGAGCCAACTGCTAAAAACCTTTAACCTGCTAGCTCTCACATGATATTCATGCTTCTGTTGAGATAGGCCTTTAGTCATGGGGTCTGCCACGTTCTCTTTCGTGGACACTCTGCTCACTGTAACTTCACCCCTTTGATATAAATCCCACAAGAGGTGATACTTCCGGAGTATGTGCTTTGTCCGTTGATGTGACCTTGGTTCTTTTTCAAGAGCCACCGCTGCAGTATTATCACAATACAATGTAATGGGATCTTTACTGCTAGGCACCACATCAAGCTCCTAGACAAAGTTCCGAATCCATACGGCTTCCTTGGCTGCATCAGAAGCAGCTATATACTCAGACTCCACTGTAGAATCGGTGACAACTGGCTGTTTTGAACTCTTCCATCTCATAGCTCCTCCATTGAGACAGAAAACATATCCAGATTGCGACTTCAGATCATTCTGATCTGTTTGAAAACCAGCATCAGCATACCCTCTGATGACAAGCTCCTCGTCTCCTCCATACACCAGGAACATATCCTTAGTTCTTCTCAGATACTTAAGGATAGTCTTAATAGAAGTCCAATGTTGTTTTCCTAGATCTGCTTGATATCTGCCTACCATGCTCAGTGCGTAGGCAACATCAAGCCTGGTACATAACATGGAATACATGATGTATCCTATAGCCGAAGCGTATGGGATCTTGCTCATCCTATCTTTCTCCTATTGTGTCTGGGGACACATTTTCTTAGAAAGATGTAAGCCATGTGACACTGGAACCAATCCCCTCTTGTATTTTTCCATACTAAATCTCTTTAGTATCTGGTCAATGTATGTACCCTGACTTAGTCCAAGCAGCATCTTGGATCTGTCATGAATGATCTTGATCCCTAGAATGTAGGCTGCTTCTCCTAAGTCCTTCATAGAGAAACACTTGTTCAACCAGTCCTTAACTGACTGTAAGGCTGGTACGTCGTTTCCAATAAGCAATATGTCATCAACATATACCACTAGGATGACGACCACATTCCCATTAAACCTCTTATAAACACATGGCTCACATTTGTTCTTAATGAAACCAAATTCCTTTATGGCTTCATCAAATCGAATGTTCCATGACCTGGATGCTTGCTTCAATCCATAAATGGATTTCTATAACTTGTAAACCCGTTTGGCTTCACCTGGTGTCACAAACCCTTCTGGTTATGTCATATAGACATCTTCTTGAAGGTTTCTGTTAAGGAATGTTGTTTTGACATCCATCTGCCAAATCTCATAGTTATGGTAAGCTACTATGGCAAGTATAATTCTTATGGATTTAAACATGGAAACTGGTGAGAAGGTTTCATCATAGTCAATTCCTTGACACTGTCTGAATCTTTTAGCCATTATCCTTGCTTTATAGGTGCTAACTTGACCTTCCATGTCTAGCTTTCTTTTGAATACCCATTTGCATCCAACAAGATTTACATCAACTGGCTCATCGACCAGAACCCAAACTTGGTTCTGATACATGGAATCCATCTCAGAATTCATATCTTCTAGCCATCCTACAGCTTCTGAGCTTTCTACTGCTTCCTTGTAGGAGAGAGGTTCATCATTGTCTAATAATATTGATTCACCATCCTCGGTGACTAGGAAACCAAATCTCTCTGGTTCCCTTACCTCTCTTGAGCTCCTACGCAGTACTTGTGTTTCTGGAACCTCTTCCATGGGGACCTGTGGAAATTGTTCCTGTACCAACTCCTGTGTATCTTGAGCATCAACTTCGTCGAAGTCAATCTTGTTCCCACTATCCTTATTGAGGATGTTCTCCCTCTCAAGAAAGACGGCTTGTCTGGCGACAGTCACTTTCTTGTCTTGAGGGTTATATAGGTAATATCATTTCGTTTCCTTGGGATATCCTATAAAGATACACTTCGTGCCTCGGGGTGCTAGTTTGTTTCCTAAGAAGGCCTTAACAAACACCTCGCATCCCCATACACGTGTGTGCAACAAAGTGGGTTTCCTTCCATTCCATAACTCAGATGGAATTCCATTTGCCGCCTTAGTTGGTACTCAGTTTAATGTGTATACTGCAGTTTGTCATGCATATCCCCAAAAGGATAATGGAAGATCCGTATAACTCATAATTGACCTCACCATGTCCAACAAGGTGTGGTTCCTCCTTTTAATAACACCATTCCACTGTGGTGTATAAGGAGGAGTGAGCTGAGATAGAATCTCAGACTCCCGTAGAAGATCGATGAACTCTTGGTTCAGATATTCTCCACCTAGATCTGATCGAAGCTTCTTTATCTTCTTACCAAGATGATTCTCTACTTCATTCTTGAATTCCTTAAATTTCTCTAAGGACTCTGACTTATACCTCATTAAGTAGACATATCCATATCTACTCAAATCATCAGTAAAAGTAATGAAGTAAGAATATCCACCTCTAGCTTCTACTAGAAATGGTCCACACACATCCGTGTGTACCAATCCTAGAAGCTCTGTGGCCCTTTCACCTTGTCCACCAAAAGGCGGCTTGGTCATTTTTCCTTGTAAACAAGCGTGACATCTATCAAGTGGTTTTAGCTTAGTAGAGTCTAAATAGCCATCTTGGCAGAGCTTTGTCAAACACTTCTCGTTCACATGACCAAGGCGGTGATGCCATAACTGGGTGATGTATGAGTCATGTGAGTTTGTTTCGTTATCGATTGCCAACACTTGGTTTTCGTAATTCAATACATACAAACCATTATTTAAATGTGTCATACCATAACATACGTTGTTCTTATAAAAGAGACAACCCTTATTTCCAAATTTGAAAACAAATCCTTCCATATCCAAACAAGATACAGAAATTATGTTCTTGGTAACACTAGGAACATAATAATAGTTATGTAAAACCAAAATCATCCCAGTCGGCAATGAGAGTTGGTAGTTGCCAATAGCCAACACAGCCAGCCTTGCGCCATTGGCAGCTCGAAGATCCACCTCTCCTCTGGCGATCTTTCTAAATCTACTTGGTTCCTGCATTTGAATACAGATGTGGGCCCCACAAGCTGTATCTAATACCCAATGTGTAGAAATAGAAAGATTGCACTCGATAAAAAATGCACCTTTAGCGCCCCCATGCTTCTGGGTGCAGTTCCTCTTCCAGTGGCCCTACTTGCCACATGAAAAACAAACTGCCTCTCGTTCCTTGCCCTGCCTCTGGATCTTCCCCTTCTTGGATGGACGGTGCTCGGGGGCTTTAGACCGTTTATAAGTCTTTGGCCCCTTTTCCTTGTCCTTCCTTTTCTTGTTCACCATAAGGATCGTGGGTTTGTCATGCCCCATGTCCTTATCTACCTGGCGAATCAAGGTCAGAAGGTCTGATATACTCTTCTCATTTCCGCTCATGTTATAGTTGACAATGAAGCTAGAGAAGGTCTTGGGCAGTGATGATAGGATGAGATCTGTACGCAACTCATCCGGGAATTTAATCCCTAAGATGTCGAGGCATTCAATGTAGCCAATAAGCTTGACTACATGAGGCCCAGCTGGCGCAGACTCTCCAAGATTCATAGTAAAAAAAGCATTGGAGATCTCATACCTCTCATGTCTCGCCTTCTCTTGGTAGAGATCTTTAAGGTGAGACATCATTCTATACGCGTCCATGTTTTCATGTTGCTTCAAGAGATCATTAGACATGGCCGATAGCATGAAACACTGGACATATGTGGAATCATCCATGTGTTTCATGTAGAGAGATAATTCCTCATCACTAGCCTCTTTCCCAGGCGCAACTGGAATAGGCTCTTCCAGCACATATAATTTCCTTTCGTGGCGAAGGACGATGCGTAAACGCCTCTGCCACTCTTGGAAATTGGTGTTGGTGAGAAGGTTTTCTTTTTCGAGTATGGTGCGCAATGATATGTTTGAAGTCATTTTCTTGCCATTTCTACAAATTAAAATGAGCAAAGGTTTAGTACTTTATTACAAAAATTGAGACAAATAAATAAATTAATACTTATTAGTCTCCCACTATTTTATCGAAATCCAATAGCCCTCACCATTGATTTTGGAATATTATGTTGCGTGAATATTCTAGTGGCAAGGATCAATATTCCCCTTCGCATTACCCCAACTAGGGTTGGTCAAGCAACTTGAAGGGTTTTAGGTAGGCATTCCAAATGCCAACTACATTAACTTGCAACTCCTTGATCCACTGAGAGGACTCCCCAATCCTGAAATCCTTTTTGGATTTCCTCAACCTTTGCCTCTTGGTTACACCAAGTCCTGTTGTGGCAGTCAACCCTTGATGCGAACCAAGTCAAGTCAACCCAAAACCTTGAATTAGAATTCCCCGATAATTGAAAACACCCCAACTAGGGTTGGTCAAGCACTTTGAACTATGGTTCAATTCTAACCAAGATTATGTAAGGCTATGCCGACTTAATATTTATTTTGAGGGATTTTATCCTTATACGTAAATTTCCATTTTATTATCTTTGATTACATGATTGTTAATATTAAGTGGGATATACTTAAGTGATTAACCATGTCTAAGATAATATTTACGTATAAGCCGGTTTTATTTTAGTTCCATCTTACATGCTCATTTAATTCATTAATTGTGTGATCATGACAACACACCATAATAAATAAACCATGCAACTGAAAGAAATAAAATAAATGGTATGATCATGAGATTTTCTATTGGTTAGTTTATCTAGAGGTTGATAAACTAACCCAAGACCTAGGGGAGAAACACCTTGAACCTTTAGGGTTCGTGTTTATAGCTTTCCACCTGTCCACCTTTGTATCTCCTTGGATTGGTTTCACCTTGGCTCCTGACTTGAGCCGCCTCCACTAGCTTGGGAGCTCCATCCATTACATATGCATTTATCTCACACGCAGGTGAGGTGTAAAAGGGGTTTTTACATAAAAGAATCCTTGGGCGCGCAGGCCCTGCATATTAATGAGGAGATAGCTCGCAGGGCAACAAATTTAATTTAAATAAATAAATTAAAAGAAACTATTCACATACAAAGGTCTCAGTCTAGCTCGTGATCATCCATACATGAAATGATATTTACACATAAATAAAACTAGCATTTAATTATTTAATCGTTCTTGTTTAAGATAAATCACGCTCGAATCAATTAATTTTCTTTAATTAATCAATCCTTTTATCTTAAATCCCTTTTCTAAATTTCCTTGAGATTCTCATCCATCGTAATTTTAAACAAATAAATTCATTTAAAATTATCCTTGTACGTAACTTGTACCTTGGAGGCAACCCGGTGAATTCCAAATTATTACGCAGATGTTAAATTAAACACATATATATAAAACACCTATCACGTGTTGTGCCTCAGCTTTACGCCTGCACCATGGTACACATCTCAAGGGTTTGTATAATATAATAATAAATTTTAATAAATCTGCGTAATTTGGGTGAGTACATGGCGTGTAGTTTCGACTACACGGCGTGTACTTTTCTTCACCGTCCATCCGAAGTACATGCCCGGGGATAGGGCATGTTAATGTACTTCGGAAATTTTCGGAGTACATGGAATGTACAGTGGGACACACGCCGTGTAGTTTTCGCGTTACACGGTTTCCAACCGAGCAGGCCGTGTATGGAGTACACGACCCAACCCTGACCCGAAGGGACTACACGCCGTGTTCATTGGACCACACAGCGTGTATTCTGGAAACCATGTGCGACTTGTTTCTGGTCAACACACGGTGTCTTAAATTCTTAGAAAGAATCCAATACATGGCCTGATTTGGCAGATCAGTCAATGCATTGAACCTAGACTACACGGTGTGTACTTCCGAATACACGCCGTGTATTCTGGTGTTATATGTCCAGAAACGTTTGGCTCCTCCGGATGAGTTCCTCTATTTTATTTTAATCAAAATTAAAAGAAAAAATCGTTTCTGTGAGGTGAACGAGAAACGAGGGAGGAGGAATAGATCTCGATATTCAGATTTCCAGAATGATTAAACTTGAATTAAAATAACTAAATTATTAAATGCGTAAATTACCAACGAAAAACTAAATAATTATAATCAACGATATGACCCCTTTGATACCAATTTTAGGTTCCGGGCGCAGCAGAAGCACGTTGGTGTGTTAGCCCAACTTTATTTTTAACGTTAAACAACGTTCAATCCAAGATCCGTCACGATATAAAACACCGAATCTTCGGAATATAACGAAGAACGAAAATAAAAGAAGAGTCCCAGAACCCTTTAGGAGGATCATCATATGTTGATTATAATTAATTTAATTAATGCATAATAATTACCTCTTTGGAATTATTTCTTCGTTGATGTGTCCGGTCATGATTCGGTGATCCGTCGTTGCGTCGTAGAATCCAAGTGTAGTATTCCTCTAGCGGTGATCCACACATGTGTCACGTATCTCCGAATGTCGCCGAAGGGATCTCTGAGTGCTAGTGCGGAAGAACCTTCGCTTGCAATGTCCGCCTTCGACTGCCTTGATCCGGTGGAGGATCTTGCTCTCGTAACTTGAGGGTGTTCTTGGTGGAAAGGGAATTCTCTCTTGGCTTGAGAGTATTTCCAAATCTGTTGTGCACAACAATAAAATGGCTCTCTAAAATGTTAGGGTTGCGAGGATATTTATAATCATGTTTGAGGTTAATATAGTTATGACAATAAATAAACGTGTTACGTGTTTTATTTATTTCATTAACTCTTATTGAAAACCCCCATGTTGAATTATTAATTCCTTGACATGCACCCATGCTGATTATAATAAATATCATTTAATAAAACAATATTAAATCCTCAAAATCTCAATTGGAAAAACTACACGGCGTGTAATAATTAATACACAGTATGTACTTTTATTTTCCATTTTTCTCCACCACATTTATTAGACCTTGAGTAATGACTATTTATTTCTTAAATAAATTTAACTGCATTACTCGCTAATAAATATATTATTTCATCCAAAATATATTCTCTCGAATAACTAGTGTCAAAATAAATGCGATCAGACATCCTTAAATAATTATTAAACCACATTCGGGAATAATATTTATTTAACTTGTTAAATTAATATTTAACTAAGATACATGGACACGCTTAGTGTGTGACCCTCTAGTCCTCTTTCTCAGTGGCATTAGGCTGAGTCTGCCTAAATTCCAAGGTTAGCATCTAGAAACACGCCAAGGCACCCATAGAGAAAGAAGTTAATGCCGCAATGACGTGTCACCTCCTACGAACGCTTACCGTGTAATATAATCTCTTTGTCTCGATATCTCCAATCAAGCGGGTTGCATGCTAGTGCCATCAACTCATGTGCTTGATTATTCTTTCTTTGACTTCCCAGAATTGAACTTGCCCATACCTTACCATGGCCATGGATTTATTTAGGCTATATCAATTCCATAAAGGGCCTAAGATATCTACTTACGTTATGAAACGGAAGGGACAAATCCTTTCTCACATTATCTATTAATGCGGTATTACTCGTGACGCACCCAACGTATCCTACCTCGCTGCGAACATTTTGTCATCACAGTTTTCTGTGGGACGCCAAGGAGGAGGGAAGGTCCCGCTGGGCCTCCTGGAAGCATCTCTCCAGACCAGTGGAGGCAGGAGGAGTGGGTCTCCGTGATATCTAGGGTACTCTTCAAAGCCTTCAGGCTCGACTCGCTTGGGAAGTTATCATCGGGGATTCGTTGTGGGCGAAATTTTTCAAAGAACGGTACCCGGGGCTAGAAACACGGGGCCTCTATAGGTCCATGCGGCTGGCAAGGTGCATGTTCTCCCTTATGGACACGTTATCAGGTCATGCGAGATGGATCATCGGTGCTGGGAAGATTAGTTTTTGGGACACCAATTGGCCCGGGGAACCCTTAAGACACCCCAACTTCCCTTCTCCGGATATCAACTTTAGTAGTGCATGTGAGTAGTTCGACTTGATCAATACCTATTTGAATGCTAATCAGATGTCTGTGTTCGAAAATATTGTAATGAGTGAGGAACCTGATAGGTGTTGCTTCTCGGCTACTAGCTCAGGCTGGTTCACCGCGCAAGGCTTCAGAAGTATCATTCTTCCAGGTACCACCTCCAACGCTTGGGCTCCAGCACTCTGGTGCAATGAAATACTGATCAGAATGAATTTTTTACTATGGAGAATCAGGAACAGGGCGCTTCCTACGGAGGACAACATCCAGCACCGGGGCGTTGCTTTGGCCTCTAGATGTTCCTGCTGCACTACTCACAGGTGCGAGTCGGCTAAGAATCTCTTATTTCAAAGTCATTGGGCACTTCACCTCTGGTCATTGTTCACGCATAATCCATGCAGAAATGATGGAGAGTTTTCTCTCCAGGAATATATGGAGTGCTGGTTTTCTGGCTCGGGATCCTCTGGCCAGGAGCGGACGGTTAGAATGATCATCCTTGTGGCCTTGTGCTGGGTGATTTGGAAGACTCGCAATCAAGCTAGGAGGGGAGAAGATCATTTTCTGTTGTTCCTCCAGGATATTCTCAAATCCCACATCTTCGAGCTTGCTTCCCAGATCAAAGGTGGTTCAACGTCAACTTCCATCAACAACCTGCTCAATCGCCCCTGTTTTCTGAGAAAAGGTACTGGTCAGTGGGTTAAATGGCACCCACCGATTATGGGACTCAAACTCAACGTTGATGGTTCATGCATGGGGGGAATCATGAGAGGGGGAGGGGTCCTGCAAGATACATCAGGCTCGATTTTCCTCACCTTTAGTGCCTTTTATGGGCCAGGAAATTCTCTGAATGCAGAGGTCTATGCACTGGCCTCGGGTCTGTTGGTGTGTAGAAGGTTGAAGTTGACAGCATCCGAAATAGAGACGGACTTAGAAACCCTTGCGAAGATCATGAATGGGACTAGTGGGGTTCCTTGGGAGCTCACTTACATCATCAGAAGGTGCAAGATCGGAACCTCACATGGGAAGATTGTTCATCACAGTTGGAGGGAGACTAACTTCGCGGCGGACTCCCTTGCCCGCTTGGGTAGGTAGGATGTATAGCATCCCGTCTTTTTATAACATAAACTTTCATTACATTACACAAAACTGAGGATCTTTAAGGTCTAGTGTCTTGGAAACCAGGAACATAATACATGAAAACAACATAAAACATTCTTCTTAAACACTTGAAAGGCGTCTCCTTAAGTTCATTCTAGGTTCATTTCTGCATCTCATAACCTGGGGACATACATCAAAAGAAAGGGTGAGCAGAAGGCCCAGTAAGGGAAACAAGAGGAACATTTTACATGTGAACTTGGTATACTTCAATAAGGACATGAAAAGAACTTTAAGGCATGAGAAAGAAAATCATGAGGCATTTCATAATAAAAATAACATTTTCCATAACATGAAGATGTGGCTACATCATTTAACATAGACAATCATGAACATATCACCAAGGTCCATCCCCAAGGTGTCATTTGAAAATTACCAAGGTTATTCACCAAGGTATCATGAAAATTGTAATCTCTAGTGGTTACATCATTACCCAATGCATTGGAGCGCTATCAGGGCACACCCTTAAATTTGCCTTTATTATCATGTGAGCCACATATATCATCATCAAACATTTCATAAATAACCCACATACCATAAAATAAATGGGTTTCATTTCATAATCATAACGTTTTAAAAACTGCTTTAAAGACATGATCTTTACGTCACTTTAAACCCACGGAAAGGGAAAGCGGGTCTCATGTATGTAAATCCCAGAATTTAAAATGGAACATTTTGATATATATGTGAATACCCTTGTATAAATAAGAGCTTTGAGTATTCACTTTATAACATAAAATAATTTTTGAGAAAAGAGAGAGGCATTTTGAGGGAAAAATTCTGCAGCATAACGGCTAAGTTTCGGGGTTTTAGAAAACATTGAAATGAGAGGGGACATGGGTCACCCACTCATAAATGATCCATAAAACAGTAGGGTGAAAGAATAAGAAGGAAATATGGACATGGTAATGAAATTTTAGGGACATACCATTTGAAATGAAAAACATGGAAGGAAAAAAGATTAGATTTCTCTTATGAAAATTCGGCAGCCTTACGGCGTCACTTAACTTCAAAAGAAAATGATTTGACAAGATCAAATAGGGTCCCTCATCATATGATCATAAGAGATCAGTATGATAGATATAGAGATCATACCCCAACATAATAAAAAGGAACTTGAAAGACTTGACATGAAAATCGAACTTGAAAAATGAGAAGGGTGAAAGAATCCCTTAAAAATTCGGCAGCCTAACGGCGTCACTTAAACTTTCATAAAACGAAATGATGAGAGTAAGAGGGGATCTCTCATCATATAAACATGAAAGGGTAGTAAGAGTAATATAAAAGAACATCCTCTCACATAAAAACATGGAGCAGAAAAGGAATGACATAAAAGAGATTACATGAAAAGAAAGAGAGGGGTCGGATCCCTTACCTTAAAACGTGACTCTTGAAACTCAAAGGATTGGACCTTGAGGGCTTGGGGCACCTTGGGAGGACTCCTTGGAAGGTAAGAAGACCAGAACTTCGTTGGGGGAGAGTTGGGAGTGAAAACTAAAGGAGGAAATGGTGGGTATTTATAGGGAAAGTGAGGGGACAAAACATTAATGGCCAAGGGACACCTCACTAGTGGTTTTGGCAAAACCATGGGCTTGCCCATGGTATTTGCCCATGGTATTGGCCACTTGGGACACCTCACACCTTATCTTACTATTCATAATTCGAACATATTGAATATATACTTAATACATCATTTAATGATGTCATTAAACACCCGTAACTTAAAAACTATACTTTCACTATTCACCAAAAATTCAACTTTCTCAGAATAATCCCAAAATTTCACCTTAACCAAATATCAATGCTACGATTTCAAAAATGAACTCCATTTTATAAAAATAATTTTCTAAATATTTTTAATTTTATTTTTAAATAAATACACTATTCATCGAAAATTCATTTTTTTCAGAAAAATCCCCAAAAATTACCATAACATAATATCGATGCTCTGAGTTCAAAAATAAAGTCATTTTTATAAAAATAATTTTCTAATTATTTTTAATTAAATTTTTAATTAAAAAACACTATTCACCCGAAAAAACTAATACTTGAATAATAATTAATGAAACCGTTATTTAACTATTTTATTGAATCACATTACTTAATCAAGGTGCCTAGATTATTTTAAAACTTTCTTTAAGTGAGATTACTAATCCATTTGGTCATATTACTAATCCTAATCACAAAATCACTATTCATAATTTACTATTCATCAAAAATCAAGTTGGTCTTATTAGACTCTAAATTTAGTACTGAACATAATTGCAGAAGACCATTTTTTGAAAATCATTACACATTTTTAATTATTTAGGGTTTACATAAACATATTTAAAATATCCTTTTTCTAAAATTCATCAAAAATCTACATACTATATTTATCCGGTCATTTCAAAATTCATAAACTTCATCATAAGAAGAAATCCCAATTTTTATTTAAAACAAGGATTACACAAGGTAGTTACGGTCTCGTTACATAACCCCTTATAATACCAGCATAGGACCTAAGAGTAAGGTGTGCTAGGGTGATAGAAGCTTGGGGCGGCTCAGTCAACATTTCCCGAGTAGTAATTTCTATCAGTTTGAACTTCTCACGAAGGCGATTCCGTTCCAGTTTCACATGATGAAGTTCGGCTTGGATTTGATCCAGAGCAAAGCCTAGTGGTGCTACCTCCTTACCAAGCTCTGTTAGATGGGCTTCGATCGGTCCAAGACTACTAGGTGAGGCCATCGAATCTTCTTTCTATAATAATTAACCAAGATTACTTATATCAAAACATTTTGTTCACAGCGGTCATATTGACCGATGGTTATATAATAGTCAAAACCCACTGATCTCATTTTAATTATAATCATGTTTATCAAATAAAACGTTTTTGTTGAGTATAACAATAACACATAAAATTTGGGAAACAAAATTTATTTAAAAAATTTCGGGTCATTACAGGATGTGCCTCTCATTTTTTATGACTCGCTTTCTTCCCTCCCTCCAGAATGTGCCTCTTTTGTGCTGGGGGATGCCCTTGGACTCCACCATTTCCGACCCCCTTGAGGGGTGTTGTCTCCCTTTCCCTTTCCTTTTTGAATAAAAAAATATTCTAAGAAAATGACACTATGAAATGTGGATTTCCTACTGGCGGGTCTTGTTCTCATAATATCCTCCTGGATATTACCAAGGGCACACACCATGAGAAGGTGCCGCAAAGTTTTATGAGTCCTCACACCTAATGACCTGTATTATTTGTGTCCCTCAAATAATATCATTCGGCCATAGAACATACATTCAAGAACAGTGTTATGGCACTTCCGGGTTCTCATCATAGTAGGGATCCGCTACGACCCTTTAATGCAACAGTTGTTCTTAGGACATTATCACATGACATGCCATGCATAAGAACAATCAAGATGTGATAAGGTTTTTATTTAATGAATAAAGTACAAATTAGTTGGTTCTAGACCACCAACTCCAACAATCAAAACCTTGGTTTTTCAATCGGGTAGTTTCATTCCAAATTGGGGTTCCTATGGATTATCTTTTGTATGAAAAGAAAGTAATGAGTGGGTCAGGATTATTCAACTGATTATTTTCAAGCTAAAGTTGGATACCACTACTTTGTCTTGTGTGATCTTGTTTTTTACATTTAATTTGGTTTAAATTTTCTGGGAAACCCTAAGGGTTGGGATACTAGATGAATAGAGTTTATTTTTATCCATATGATGGATATGAACAAATATTTTTCCACTCAACTATTTAAGAATAAAAAATGTTGTGATTGGGATGAATCCCTACCTAAATAACTAAAGTGATGAGTTTCATGCCAAATTGAGGTTGTTTCTTAGTGAGATATGTATCTTTGTTCACTAAATTGATATGATGTGTGGGGTTATCATTTTTAGTGGGATCAATTTCATTAAAATTCATTAAATAAAAAATAATAATACATGATACTCACCCACTAATTTCTCCTTATTGTGGATTATGGAATACTTAGTGATAATAATTTTGAGATCACTTATATAAATGACTTATAAAATATGTAAATATTTCTAGGGTTGATAAGTGATCTTAAGGATAAACATTCCAATCATCCGAATGTGAATTCTATAGAAATTAATTCCACAAGCTCTAACTCATGGGTATTAAATACTGAGTGTGTGTCACACATTTGTGCTGACAAACAAAAACTTAGAGATAGGAGGAAATTAATAAAGGGACAAGTATATATTCATGTCAGTAATGTAGAAAAAGTTATTTCATTAAAAGTTACCACTTAGGGTCTAATTCTGCCTAGTGGATTAGTAAAAGAATTAATTAAATATTATTATGTTCATTCCATAAATTGGAATTTTATTTCTATATATTTTTTGGAAAATATAATATCTTCATTCATTATTAAGAACAAAATTTGTTCTATTTATAAGAATGAAATAGTTTATGGTGTTGGGAATACAATGAATGGATTATATATTCTAGATATGGATAATAATATTTTTAACATTAAAAATAAGAAGTTAAGGGTTTATTTTAATCCCACCTACCATTGGTATTTTTTCCTTGGACATATAAATGAGAAATGAATTCAAAGACTCTATAGAGATAGATTTTTCGATTTAGTAAATTATGAATTTTTTGATACACGAAAATCATTTTTACTGGAAAAAATAACCAATACACCTTTTGAAAATAAATGTGAGAGGGATGGTAGATTATTGGATATCATACATAGTGATGTATGTGGACCAATGAGTATACATGAAAGTGGTGGTTTTAGGTATTTCATTATTTTTTCCAATGCATTTAATCGGTATGGTTATGTGTTTCTAATGAAACACAAGTATAAAATAATTAAAAAGTTCAAAAAGTTTTAGAATAAAGTATAGAATCAACTAGAAAAAAGTATTAAGATTCTTCGATTAGATTGGAGTGGTGAATACTTAATCCATGAATTTACCATTCATCTAAGGATTATGGAATTGTTCCACAACTCACTTCTCCCAAAACACCACAATCTAATGGTGTGTCTAATAGAAGTAATAATACCTTGTTGTATATGTTTTTATTGATAATGAGTCAGTGTGACCATCATATTTAATTATGTGGTTATGCTCTGGAGATTGTTACATTTATACTGAACTACATTTCATCTAAAATGATCATAAAGACACCATATGATATATAGACTAAGAAACATCCAATTATGTATTTTATAAGGATTTAGGGTTGTGAAGAACTCATATGAAAATTGTATTTTAACAAGTTAGGCCCCAAGTTAGAAAAATTATTATATGTTCGTTAACCCAAGGAAACTAAGGGATATTATTTATATAATAATACTGAACACAACATGTTTATAGATCAAGATAGTGTTTTACTTGAGATACAACACATGGATCAAGTATAAAATAGGAGTAAAGTTGTATTTGGAGAAGTTTAAAACAAAAAAACAAGAAATGTTCATAATATTGATGTTGAGATAGCTCCATAAAGAGTTATGGAAGATGAATCGGCTCAAGATATATAAGAGCCTTAAAGGTATGATTAGATTTTTTAGAAACCTGAGATGTATGGATTTATTATGGATAATGATGATGAAGTAATTTAAATAGGTGATGAACCTACTACCTACTTAGAATCCATTAAGAGTTCTGATTTCAAGAAGTGACTAATATCTAGGGAATCTAAGATGGACTCTATGTAAACTAACCAGGTTTGAAACTTAGTAGATTCACCTAAAGGGGTAAGACCCATAGGGTTAAAGTATGTTTTATATAATAAAACTAACATGGATAGTATAGTGTATACCTATAAATCACATCTATTGGTAAAAGGTTACAAAAAAATCATGGTATTGGTTATGAATAAACCTTTTCACCTGTTGTGATGATAAATTATATTTGGATTTTTCTTTTCATAATAGCTCCTTATGATTATTTCAACAATGGTTCTAGGTGATTGGATTTATTGAAAATATGGAAATGGAATTACAGTATAGAAGTGTTGACAATATTATCTAACAATATGGATATAGAATTGTGGTGATTGGATTTTTTGAGAATATTTGGAAGAATCATGGTGACTAAATGAGTATAATTGTCAGTTTTCATCCTTTTTGGAAAGTATTTGGATAGATCTGATTTTAAGAAGTATTAAAAATGTGAAGGTTATGTAAAGGTTAAAATTTATCTAATCAATTTAAAATTAAGGTGAAATTTCTTACAATTGATATGGATTTCTTTATGTGGTAATTTGTTAATAGTTTGTGGTGGCTTGGAATGATCATGTAGTAGCTTGAATACAATGTGTGATTAGTACAGGACTATTGATTTTGCATTCACGGTAGATTTGTCTCAACGTGCGGTCAATTGAGCAGGCATGGTTTGTTGGAATTCTAAGTGTTGTAAATTCATTAATGTGTAAATTTTTTATTCATATTAATTTGGTTTTCTTCATGTGGTTAGTTGATAAAGGCATGGTAGGTTGGTCTTCAACATGAAGTTAGTTTGATGATTTGTAAAATTTTCATTCATGTTTGGTTGGTTCAACATGTGGTTATTTAGAAACCTTCATGTGGTCAATTGGAATTCTTTATGTGGTTAGTTGAGTAGGCATGTGGTTAGTTGTGCATACAGTTAGTTCAACACTTTTCATTATAGAAATTTTTCCTAGATATGTTCCATGTTATTCCAATGTAGTTAATTCAAAGAAGAGTTTTAAAAGGGATTAAAAATATAGATTTTGTGAGGAATTAAAATGACTATAAAGACTTAATATTAAGGAGGTTTTTAATAACCTTGACTCAAGATATTAGATTAATTACAAAGAGAATATTCAAAATTGGAAATATCTTCTAAATTTGAAAAAGTATTTTTAAATGAAGATTCTATGTCAAAATATTTGAATATTGAAATAAAAATATACTTGAATGATATTTTGATATTTTAAGTGGTGGATTTAAAATTAGATATTCGTGGATTATATGGATCTATGTTTTAACTTTGATTAATGTTTGGAATTGATTGATCAACCCAAGCATGAATAAGAATAGAAAACTATAAGGTACAAAGATTATGGAGGCATATTTAGGGTGTTTTTATTTGAATTTAAATAGGATAGGATAGATAGAAGTGATCATAGAGATATTACTCATATAGAATTATCAAACAATCTGAACTAAGTTTTATAAAAACTAAAATAAGAATATCTAGAGCCAATAATTGTGGAATAATTCCATATTTAAAATATGGAATTAATATATCACATGTTTATTCTTGGAAGTTCATTTACATGTGTTATAGTAAGTGATGTGTGGCAGAATCATGAAAAGTAGTAAGGAATGTGGTGTGATCTACACCATGATTTTTGATGCATTTAATTCAAACATGCATGTATAAACACTATATAATGTAGTTATAGGAAAGTAAAGGGGAATATATTTTAATATTGAAGATATGAAGAAAAATTCACATAACACCGTATCTTTTTCCTAAAGATACGAAGAATAATAGCCTCTATAGAAAATTGTTTCTATATTTGGTTTTATATTGAATATTGAAGGCTTGAGAGAATGATAGAATTACATTGCTACATCTAGCATGAAGAAAAAGAAAGCTATAGGATAATTAAAATTTGAAATTATCCTCACCTATAGAATATTATTGCTTCTATTGTGAATTCATAGTGTTATCCTCTTATAAGAGGATTCTCTCATTTGTAATTGGAAGAAGAAGGTATTAAACTCAACTCCTTGTAAGGAGTTGGTCTCATCTAGACTTAAATAAAATGAGATCATTAAAAGAGGAGAATAACAGATCATATTCCTAGATATAAATATGTAAAGTGAGGTCTCACACTTGATAGATAAAGACCTACAATTCATAATACATTGGAAGAGACCCTCAAGTCTATAAAACAACTCATCCATCACTTGAGCAGTGTATGAGAGTCGATAAGAGGAATTATATCTGGGATTGGTATTGAGCCCTTCCCAAAGCCATTTTAATATCCCTACACATATTATTACAGTCCTTATCACATCAACACATTTTTAATGTGTGCTCCTTATAATAGCTCTTAGTGTTGAACCGAGTAAAATATTGGTTTACCTATGTGATTTACATGTTTTATATGTTCATATTGTGTGGTATGGATTCATTTAAAATAAAGAATAGGTTGAATGAATTTTCCTAAAAACTAAAAGACAATATCTTGAAGGAAAAAGATAAAAATTTAATGTCACCCAAATTCACGCCTCCCATCCTAGGGTGACTTTGGTTCCATTAAGTGGTATCATAAGGAAAAGGTTTTTATTTTGAATTAAACATTTATTTTTTATTTGATATTATTTACACATATGTTAACTATGTTAAATACTTTATTTTTCAGTGGATCTAACTTATATTTTTTGGTAGAATGAGATGTTTATATTTATATAATATTATATCTTGGAAGTTATGGAGTTTTTTCATAGATATGTAGATCTAACAAAGCATAATAAAAGAGAAGGGGATCAAAGGACAAAGTTGATCTTGGAAATATCTCTATTGAGTGATGATCATAATAAAATCATCCATTGTATCACTACTTTTTAAATATAGAAGTATTTTAAAATAGTATATGGGGAAAATGTAGAATTAAAGAATAAATAAGTTTTAATCTCCAAACTTGATGATGTGTGGCTGATGAAAAAATGCAAGAAGATAAAGAAAACCATGAATAAGGCTCTTGAGAAGATTGATTCTCCAGTTTAGGTGAATTTTTTTGATTTTTTTGATATGAATATTTTTAACACTAATCTATAAGTTACATGGAAATCTAGAATTACATATTCCCTCCAAGAAGTATAGATGGATAAGGAATCCATGGAAGAAATGGTATCATCACCAAGATAACAATATGAAGGTTTATCATGCATCAATTAGGACAATATCCTATCCTTGCATAAATAAATGGATCAAAAATACATTATACACCAAGTAAATATTACTATTATTAAATATTTAGTCATAGAGATCAAAATGATGAATATATTTGAAGTAACCTTGAACTATAATATCAATAATATGGGTGAGAAAATGAATGGATAAGGTGATCTACTTGAAGAACTAATAGAATAAATTGGTAAACAAATAGTCACAAAAAAATTAAAAGAAATCATCCTTCCACTCAAGACATATCTTGAAGAGAGTAGAAAATCTAGATTTAAAACCAGTTCTAGACTAAAGGATATAGTTTTTAAATTAAATGAAAAATATTAGAAGATTAAATCAATTGAATTTTATATTAGCACATTAAAAGGTATGGAGAAGATTATGATCACTATTAAGGTATAATTTATAAGTTGAGTAGGTAAAAGTTAAAATTTGGTAACTTTTGAAAAGAAGTTATTTAAAAATATAGAATTAGTGAAAAAGTAGAATATTCATAACAAATATAATATATATGGTTCTCAAAATAAGGTATATTTGTAGTGATTCTACTATATAAAAATAGGGTACACCATGAGTGTATGCCCAGAAGCACAAGGGTCAATGGTTGAATAAGACACATTCATCAACATATCAACTGAGAGACAATAGAAAGAGGTATAATTTTTATAGGATAATTTTTATCTATGCTAACAATAGACACATGTTAAGAAATTATAAAAATATTAGAAATAATAAATCCATAAGGAACACCTCTATTACTATGAAATATCAAGGAAGAAATTACACTAGAAAGAAATTTTTTTAATATGTAAAATAAGTTCATTGCTTTGGAAGATAAAGGTAAAGCTCAAAGTAAGGTGAATTAAACACCTATAAAGTTTGAACCATATAATCCCTCTCAGAGATAAAGGAAGTGAATCTAGAAACTAAAGAAGTAGGAGGTGTTTGTCCTAATTGTGGTATAAAGGAGCCTATAATTGAGGAAGGATGCACCAAGTATGTATAATTTTGAAATTAATCTCATTACTACAAAAAAGTATGAAGTATGACTTAGTGTTCTTTCATATCGCCCCACTAATAAAGATGTAAAAATTTGTAGATGCTCCCTTTATTGGTAGAGGAATCATGTTTAAGGATGCAAGAAGAATGCATTAAGAGAAGAGATAAGTATAAGTGGGATTACTCACACAATATATAAGGAACCCAATGTAAGGAATTTATAGAAACTATGAGAGAACATATAGAATGAAATCTTTACAAGTGGTGGTGTAAAATTAACCATTATCAAGGCTAGGAGTATAATAAATAGTAATGGGTTGGTTCACCATGACCAACCACAATCCTCAAACTGAGGAAATTTAGAGTTACTACTCTCCCCTTGAACTTTATTATCATATCAAATGATTGTAGTGATGCAATCTTAAGGGGGAGATATTATCCATATGGTGGTTGTGACAAAAAAATGGCACTTTTTTTTGAGTTGAAGGTTGATCTGATAAAAAATCATGATAGAATAAAATATCAAGTTAGGTCTAGATTTGATTGGTGTGAGATTCATTTTGGAGGTGGAGGGATTACTAAATTAATGAAATTAAGGCATAAAGATTATATATATATATATATGTTCATAAATATATAAACCTAAATAAGTTGAGCCAAAACTTGTGCATTCATACCAAATTTTTTCATGCATTCTAGTTTCAAAGTAAATTTCTAGCCTCCTAGATGATTTTGGGACTCTTTTGAAATCCTTTCAAGTGATATCAGGCCTCATCAAATGGTTTTATGTCCTAAATGAGTTAATGGAAAATATATGAATAAGATGGATCTTTGATATTTCATGTTAATTTTTTATGCATTGACATAATGGTTCTATCTGATTGGATTTTCAAGGTACCATAAAGCTTCTTGTGGTAGAAAACATTATTAATGGGTGGATTCAACAAGTGACTCCAAAGATAAAACCATTTCAACAAGAAGTGTTCAGAAGGTGTAAACATTTAGGGGGAGATAAACATGTTCCTTTAGAGGTTATTCTTACTCATTTTAATGAAGTAAGATGCATCTTGAATAACTTTATAATACAAGTGGTATCACTTGGTTGACATTGACAAGTTATATTCATTGATGTTACAAGTGGAATGTTCCTCTTCCTTTTTCATTATAGTTTATGTACTAATTGTTTGGTGAGTGTTTGTTTGATTCCTAGAGTGGAGAAAGTACTTATGCTTAATATGGTTTGAGAATATTTAGAGAATTGATAATGGATGGCATTGATGATGTTGACTTTGAATCTTGTTTCTTATACTGAGCTTTGGGTTAGTATGATTAGTAGATTGGTTGACAAGTCTTTGTTAAGAAGTGATTCACTCTTTAAATTTTTAAATAAGGAATTTAGTTGTAATATGTAAATGAATTGGATGTTGAAATTATAATTAGTTATTTATGTTTATACGGGAAGATATTAAGGGTGATCATAATTTTTCTAAATTAGTTGACTATCAAGGTGTCATAAGGTGATGAGCCTCTTTAGAAAATTGGTTACAGAAATATTGTTAAAACAAGGGGAGTGAGAATGTACATAAATTTTTTAAATATGGTGATGATATTCCCTAAATAAGGATACAAGAAGTCTCTTTGTATTTTATTTACAAAGTGAGAGAATGAAGTAAGGTGTTATTGGATATTTTCAACAGAAATACAAAGGGTTATAATGTTTCAACCATGGTTCTAGGTGATTGGATTTGTTGACATTATGGAGATTGAATTATGGTGTAGAATTGTTGATAATATTTATTAACAATATGGATATGGAATAATATTGATTGGATTTATTGAGCATATTTGGAAAAATCTTTCTGACCAAATAAGTTGAATACTTATTTTACAACCTTTTTGGAAAGGCTTTTGATAAATCTAGTTTTGAGAAGTATTGAGAATATGAAGGTTACATAATGGTTGGAAGTTGGTCGACTTATGTAAAGGTAAGATGAAAGTTCTTATGGTCAATATGGATTCATTCATGTAGTAACTTGGAGACAGTATGTGGTGTATTGGAATGATCATATGATATCTTGAAGATAATTTGTGGTCAGTTAAATATAATGGATTTTTCATTCATGGTAGCTTGGTCTCAATATGTGGTTATTTGAGAAGGAACAATCGGTTAGAATTCAATGTGCGGTTAGTTAGGAACATTGAAAAAATTTCATTCATGGTTAGTTGGTTTTATTCATGTAGTTAGTTGACAAAGGCATGACAGGTTTATCTTCAATGTGTGTTAAATTTGGGAATTTTTTAAATTTTCATTCATGGTCATTTGGTTCAATGTATGGTCAGTTGTATCCCTTCATGTGATTAGTTTTAGTTATTCATGTGGTCAGTTGAGTAGGCATGCAGTTAGTTGGGAATATGGTCTGTTCAATACTTTTCATTGAGTAAATCCTTCTTAGAGATATGCTATGTCATTCCAACAGGTTAATTCGAAGTAGAGTTTTCAAAAGCATTAAAATCATGGATTTTATAGGGAATTAAAATGAGGATAAATATTTAATCTTGAGGAGGTTTTGAAGAACCATGACTTGTGATGTTGGATGAATTCCTAAGAGAATATTCAAAACTATAAATATCTTCTAGATTTAAAGAATACATTTTAAATGAATATTCCATGATTTTTATTCAGATATTGAAATGAAAATATACTTGCATGATATTCATATATTTTAAGTAGTGGATTTAAAATAATTTATCCATAGATTATATAGATTAATGGTTTTACTATGATTAATGCTTGACAATTATTGATCAACCCAAGAAATAAGAAGAATAGGAAATTGTAAGGGATGAAGATTATGGAGGCATATTATTGGTGTTTTTATTTCAATTTAAATAGGTTAGGATAGATAGAAGTGATTGTGTAGATTTTACTCATATGAAAATATCAAACTAGTTGAACCAAGTTTTATGGAAAATTGAACAAGAAGATATAGATCCTAAGAATTATAGAAGAATTCTGCATTTAAAATATGGAATATAGATAGCACATGCTTATTCTAGAAAGTTTATTGAAATGTGTTATTATAGGTGACACATGGTAGGATCGTGAAAAGTAGGAAGGAACATGGTGTGATCTACACCACGAGTTGTGATGTATTGAAGTCCCACATGTGAGTATAAATATTTCATAACATAGTTCTAGGAAAGGAGATGGGATATACACTAATATTTAAGATCTATAAAAAATGTATGTACTGCCATATCTTGTTACTAAAGCGATGAAGAAGGAGATCCTCTATAGAACGTCATTGTTACATCTGGTTTTATATTTAATATTGAAGGCTCAAAATAATAAGATAATTACATCTCTACATATAGCATGAAGAATAAAAAAGATATAAGATAATTAAATTTTGAAATTATCCTCATCTAGATAAAATAAGTGTTGTTGTTGAGAAGACATGGATTTATCCTCTAATAATTAGATTCTCTCATATTGCATTGGAAGAATAAGGTAAAAGGCTCAAATACTTGCAAGGAGTTTGTCTAATATGTACTTGAAGAAAATGAGAGTAGTAAAGGAGGATCATAACAGAGCATCTATCTAGAGTTAAATATGTAATGTGAGGTATCATGTTTGATAGAGATAGATAAATAAGTCATCAAACTGTAGAAGAGACCCTCAAGTATATAAACTAACTCATCCTTCACTTAAGTAGTGCATGATAGTAGAGAAGATGAATTTTTTCTAAGATCAGTAGTAATCCCTTCCTTAATCCATTATAATATCCCTACATAAAGTATTATAGCCCCTGGAACATCAACACATTTTTTGTGTGTGCTCCTTTTACTAGATATTAGTGGTGAACCAAGTAAAATATAGGTGTCCCTGCGTGCTTTACATTCTGTATGTATTATAAATAAATAATTGGTTGAATTAATTTTCCTAATAACTATGGGATGATATCCTGAAGGAAAAAGATAAAAATTTTGTGTTATATTGATTCACTCTTCCCCCTCAGGTTAACTTTTCTTCCAATAAAGAGATATATCAAATGGATATCATGAATAATTTTCTTAATGAGAATTTAGTCGAGGATATGTATATGATACAACCTGAAGATTTTGAACTGCCAAATGAGACTACTAAGTTATGCAAATTGCAACTATCCATTTATGGACTAAAGTAAACTTCATGGAGTTGTAATATCCAGTTTTATGATGCAATCAGGGAGTTTTATTTCATAAAAAATGTAGATGATTACTATGTATATAAGTGGGTTAGAGGGATTATAGTAGTGTTTCTAATACTATATGTAAATGGCATACTTTTTATTAGAAATGGAATCCTGAAACTTTCTCTGTAAATGTGTGTCTAAGTAAATCTTTCACAATGAAAGGCATGGGTGAAGCATCCTACATACTGGGTTTGAAGATTTATAGAGATAGATATAAGAGGTTTTTTGGATTGAGTCAGAATATATATTGGTAAAGTAATAAATTTTTTTAGCAGGGAAAAATCTAAAAGTGGGTCTTTACCAATGTTCCATGGTACAAATATTAGGAATATTTAGGGTCCTTATAAAGAGTTAAAAAAGGATGGATATGATTCCTTATGCATCTGCCATAGGATCAATCATGTATGTCATGTTATATACTCGACCCAATATCTCTTATTCTTTGATCATAACTAGTAGATACCAATCCAATTCAGATGAGAGTTTTTGGATTATTGTGAAGAACTTTATTAAGTACTTGAGAAGGACTAAGGATATTTTTTTGTCTTTTGAGGATAGAAAAAACTTTTTATAAAGGGTTACATAGATGTTAGTTTCCAATCTGAAAAAATGATCTAAGATATAAATCTTGAATCATGTTTTTTATAAATGGTGGATTTATCAATTGGAAGAGTTCTAAGAAATCCACCATAGCAGGCTCAAAAATAGAGGCAATGTGCATCACAATATCTATTGCTATTAAGGAAGATGTTTGGATCAAGAAGTTTATTAATGAACTTTGTGTAGTTCCTTACATCGAGGGATAATTGGAGATATATTGTGTTAAAAATGGGACTCTTGCTCAGACTATGGAACCCAGTCTAACTAAAGGACCAAATTCATCCTTCACAAATACCATATCATATGGGAAATTGTTAAGAGTGCACTAGTACAAGAATGACCTTTAGCAGCTGCCAAAAGCCGTTGCTAAAGGCCTATAGCGGCCGCCAAACGGCGGCCTCTTTTTCCCCATCGTTGTTACTATCAGTGATCGCCATATGGCGGACGCTGTAGGCAAGCCGGGATGGGATTTAGCGGCCTCTAATTGGCGGCCGCTATAGCCCGAACCTATAGCGGCCGCCATATGGCGGCCACTATTAAATTTTAATTTTTTTTAAAAAAAATTCAATTATACATTAATATACAAAATAAATCCCGGCTGTCATCTTCCAAGCTCCGCATCCATCATCACATATAACTGCATAACAAAATTTAATAACAAACTTAGTACCGAATAAAACCTAGAAAACAAATATTTAACTTCAAACTTACTGTAGCAGATCTAAAGTATTTGATTTTCAAAATAATATTCATAAATTTGATTACCATTTTATAAATTTAAAATCATTAATTATATTGATCTAATTGGATTGTTGTCCTGTGATTTCAGGTCAATCCGATGTCGTCCGCTAAGAGTTTGACCGTTAGACGCCAGTTTTGGCCGTTTATGACACCAGAAAGGCGTTCCCGGTCACTGTGGGCACAGGGCACGTCCGATTGACGTTTCTTCTACTCGACCACATCACAATTCACTCACCCTTTGATGTCGTCCGATTTCAGGTCATTCGGACATCGTTCAGCCAGTTTGAACCCCCCCACGCGCGTTTATCAAGAGCGCGCAACTCTTAAAGAACGCATAATGAGCCCTACCGCGCAGACTGCACGTCCAATTGATGTGTCGTCTACGTGTGCACATCGCAAATAATAATTTAATTGTTGTCCTGTTATTTCAGTTCAATCTGATGTCGTCCGCTATGAGTTTGACCGTTAGACGCCCGTTTTGGCCGTTTATGACACCAGAACAGCGTTCCCAGTCACCGCGGGCACATGGCACGTCCGATTGACGTGACATCTACTCGACCACATCACAATTCACTCACCCTTTGATGTCGTCCGATTTTAGGTCATTCGGACATCGTTCGGCCAGTTTTGACCCCCCCACGCGCGTTTATCAAGAGCGCGCAACTCTTAAAGAACGCATAATGAGCCCTACCGCGCAGACCACGCGTCCGATTGACATGTCGTCTGCATGTGCACGTCGCGAATAATAATTGGATTGTTGTCCTGTGATTTCAGGTCAATATGATGTTGTCCGCTATGATTTTGACCGTTAGACACCCGTTTTGGACGTTTATGACACCAGAACGGCGTTCCCGGTCATCGCGGGCACACGGCACGTCCGATTGACGTTCCCTCTGCTCTACCACATCACAATTCACTCACCCTTTGATTTCGTCTGATTTTAGGCCATTCGGACTTCGTTCGGCTAGTTTGGACCCCCCCCCCCCCCCCCACGCGTTTATCAAGCGAGCGCAACGCTTAAAGAATGCATAATGAGCCCTACCGCGCATACCGCACGTCCGATTGACTTGTCGTCTGCGCGTGCATGTTGCGAATAATAATTCGATTGTTGTCCTGTGATTTCAGGTCAATCCGATGTCGTCCGCTAAGAGTTTGACCGTTAGACGCCAGTTTTGGCCGTTTATGACACCAGAACGGTGTTCCCAGTCACCGCGGGCACACGGCACGTCCGATTGACGTGATGTCTGCTTGACCACATCACAATTCACTCATCCTTTGATGTCGTCCGATTTCAGGCCATTTGGACATCCTTCGTCCAGTTTGGACCCCCCCACGCGCGTTTATCAAAAGCGCGCAACTCTTAAAGAACGCATAATGAGCCCTACTGCGCAGACCGCATGTCCGATTGATGTTCCGTCTATGCTTGTACGTCACGAATAATAATTGGATTGTTGTCCTGTGATTTCAGGTTAATCCAATGTCGTCCGCTATGAGTTTGACCGTTAGACGCCCGTTTTGGCCGTTTGTGACACCAGAATGGCGTTCTCGGTCACCGCGGGCACAAGGCACATCCGATTGACGTGTCGTCTACTCGACCACATCACAATTCACTCACCCTTTGATGTCGTCCGATTTCAGGCCATTCGGACTTCGTTCGGCTAGTTTGGACCCCCCCCCCCCCCACGCGCGTTTATCAAGCGCGCGCAACGCTTAAAGAACGCATAATGAGCCCTACCGCGCAGACCGCACGTCCGATTGACGTTCCGTCTACGCGTGCACGTCGCGAATAATAATTGGATTGTTTTCCTGTGATTTCATGTCAATCCGATGTCGTCTGCTAAGAGTTTGACCGTTAGACGCCAGTTTTGGTCGTTTCTGACACCAGAACGGCGTTCCCGGTCACCTCCGGCACACGACACGTTCTATTGACGTGTTGTCTACTCTAACACATTAAAATTCACTCATCCTTTTATGTCGTCCGATTTCAGGCCATTCTGACATCGTTCGGCTAGTTTGGACCCCCCCCCCCCCCCCACGCACGTTTATCAAGAGCGCGCAACTCTTAAAGAACGCATAATGAGCCCTACCGCGCAGACCGCATGTCCGATTTATGTGTCATCTATGCGTACACATCGCGAATAATAATTGGATTGTTTTCCTATGATTTCAGGTCAATCTGATATTGTCCGCTATGATTTTGACCGTTAGACGCCCGTTTTGGCCGTTTGTGACACCAGAACGGTGTTCCCAGTCACCGCGGGCACACGGCACGTCCGATTGACGTTCCATATCCTCGACCACATCACAATTCACTCACCCTTTTATGTCGTCCTATTTCAGGACATTCGGACTTCGTTCGGCCAGTTTGGACCCCCCCCCCCCCCCCACCCGCATTTATCAAGCACGCGCAACGCTTAAAGAACGCATAATGAGCCCTACCGCGCAAACCGCACGTCTGATTGATGTGCCGTCTACGCGTGCATGTCGCGAATAATAATTGGATTGTTGTCCTGTGATTTCAGATCAATCCGATGTCATTCGCTAAGAGTTTGACCGTTAGACGACAGTTTTGGCCGTTTCTGACACCAGAACGGCGTTCCCAGTCACCGTCGGCACACGGCACGTCCGATTTACGTTTCGTCTGCTCGACCACATCACAATTCACTCACCCTTTGATTTCGTCCGATTTCAGGGCATTCGAACATCGTTTGGCCAGTTTGGACCCCCCCCCCCCCCCACGCGCGCGTTTATCAAGAGCGCGCAACTCTTAAAGAACGCATAATGATCCCTACCGCACAGACCGCACGTACGATTGACGTGTCGTCTACGCGTGCACGTCGTGAATAATAATTGGATTGTTTTCCTGTGATTTCAGGTCAATCCGATGTCGTCCGCTATGATTTTGACCGTTAGACGCTCGTTTTGGCCGTTTGTGACACCAGAACGGCGTTCCCGGTCACCACGGGCACACGGCACGTCCGATTGACGTGTCGTCTACTCGAACAAATCACAATTCACTCACCCTTTGATGTCGTCCGATTTCAGGCCATTCGGACTTCGTTCGTCCAGTTTGGACCCCCCACGCGCGTTTATCAAGCGCGCGCAACGCTTAAAGAATGCATAATGAGCCCTACCGTGCAGACCGCACGTTCGATTGATGTGTCGTCTGCGCATACACATTGATAATAAAAATTGGATTGTTTTCCTATGATTTCAGGTCAATCCAATGTTGTATGCTAAGATTTTGACCGTTAGACGCCAGTTTTGGCCGTTTATGACACCAGAACGGCGATCTCGGTCACCGCGGGCACACTGAATGTCCGATTGACGTGTCGTCTGCTCGACCACATCACAATTAATTCACCCTTTGATTTCGTCCAATTTCAGTCCATTCGGACATCGTTTGGCCAATTTGGACCCCCCCCCCCCCCCCACGCGCGTTTATCAAGAGCGCGCAACCCTTAAAGAACGCATAATGAGACCTACCGCGTAGACCGCATGTCCGATTGACATTCCTTCTGCGCGTGCACATCATGAATAATAATTGGATTGTTTTACTGTGATTTCAGGTCAATCTGATGTCGTCCGCTATGAGTTTGACCGTTAGACGCCCGTTTTGGCCGTTTGTGACACCGGAACGGCGTTCTCAATCACCGCGGGCACACGGCATGTCCGATTGACATGTCGTCTGCTCGACCACATCAAAATTCACTCACCCTTTGATGTTGTCCGATTTCAGGCCATTCGGACTTCGTTCGGCCAGTTTTGACCCCCCCACGCGCGTTTATCAAGCGCGCGCAACGCTTAAAGAACGCATAATGAGCCCTACCGCGCAGACCGCACGTCCGATTGACATTTCGTCTGTGCATGCATGTCTCGAATAATAATTGGATTGTTTTCCTATGATTTTAGGTCAATCTGATGTTGTCCGCTAAGAGTTTGACCATTAGACGCCTGTTTTGGCCGTTTATGACACTAGAACGGCGTTCCCGATCACCGCGGGCACACGGCACGTCCGATTGACGTGTCTTCTGCTCGACCACATCAAAATTCACTCACCCTTAAATGTCGTTCGATTTCAGGCCATTCTTACATCGTTCGGCTAGTTTATACCCCCCCCCCCCCACGCGCGTTTATCAAGCGCGCGCAACGCTTAAAGAACGCATAATGAGCCCTATCGCGCAGACCGCACGTCCTATTGACATGTCGTCTACGCGTACACGTCTCAAATAATAATTGGATTGTTGTCCTATGATTTCAGGTCAATCTAATGTCGTCCGCTATGAGTTTTACCGTTAGACACCCGTTTTGGCCGTTTGTGACACCAGAACGGCGTTCCCGGTCACCGCGGGCACACGGCACGTCCGATTGACGTTCTGTCTGTTCAACCACATCACAATTCACTCACCCTTTGATTTCGTCCGATTTCAGGCTATTCGGACATCGTTCGGCCAGTTTGGACCCCCCCACGCGCGTTTATCAAGCACGCGCAACGCTTAAAGAACGCATAATGAGCCCTATGGCGCAGAACGCACGTCCGATTGACGTGTTGTCTACGCGTGCACATCGCGAATAATAATTGGATTGTTGTCCTGTGATTTCAGGTCAATCCGATGTTGTCCGCTATGATTTTGACTGTTAGACGCCCGTTTTGGCCGTTTTTGATACCAGAACGGCATTCCTGGTCAACGCGGGCACACGGCACATCCGATTGACGTGCCGTATTCTCGACCACATCACAATTCACTCATCCTTTGATGTTGTCCGATTTCAGATCATTCGGACATCGTTCGGCCCGTTTGGACCCCCCCACGCGCATTTATCAAGCGCGTGCAACCCTTAAAGAACGCATAATGAAACCTACCGCGCAGACCGCACGTCCGATTGACGTGCCTTCTGCGCATGCACGTCGAAAATAATAATTGGATTTTTGTCCTGTGATTTTAGGTCAATCTGATGTCATCTGCTAAGAGTTTGACCGTTAGACGCTAGTTTTGGCCGTTTGTGACACCAGAACGGCGTTCCCTATCACCGCACGCACACGGCACATCCGATTGACGTGTCTTCTACTCGACCACATCACAATTCACTCACCCTTTGATGTCATCCAATTTCAGGCCATTCAAACTTCGTTCGGCCAGTTTGGACCCCCCCCCCCCCCCCACGCGCGTTTATCAAGCCCGCGCAACACTTAAAGAACGAACGCATGTCCGATTGACGTTCCGTCTGCGCATGCATGTCGCGAATAATAATTGGATTGTTGTCCTATGATTTCAGGTCAATCCGATGTCTTCCTCTATGAGTTTGACAGTTAGATGCCCGTTTTGGCCATTTGTGACACCAGAACGGTGTTCCCGGTCACCACGGGCACACGGCACGTCCGATTGACGTGTCGTCTACTCGACCACATCACAATTCACTAATCCTTTGATGTCGTCCGATTTCAGGCCATTCGGACTTCGTTTGGCCAGTTTGGACCCCCCCCCCCCCCCACGCGCGTTTATCAAGCGCGTGCAATGCTTAAAGAACGCATAATGAGCCCTACTGCGCAGACCGCTACGTTTGATTAGTGTGTAGTTTGTGCATGCATGTCGTAAATAATAATTGGATTGTTTTCCTGTGATTTATGGTCAATCTGATGTCGTCCGCTAAGAGTTTGACCGTTAGACGCCAGTTTTGGTCGTTTATGACACCATAACGGCGTTCCCGGTCACCGCGGGCACACATCACGTCCGATTGACATGTCGTCTGCTCAACCACATCACAATTCATGCACCCTTTGATGTCATCCGATTTTAGGCCATTCGGACATCGTTCGGCCCGTTTGGACCCCCCCACACGCGTTTATCAAGCGTGCAGAACGCTTAAAGATCGCATAATGAGCCCTACCGCGCAGACCGCACGTCTGATTGACGTGCCCTCTACGCGTGCACGTCACGAATAATAATTGGATTGTTGTTCTGTGATTTTAGGTCAATCCGATGTCGTCCGCTATGAGTTTGACCGTTAGACGCCCATTTTGACCATTTATGACACCAGAACGGCGTTCCCGGTCACCGTGGGCACACGGCACGTCCGATTGATGTGTCGTCTGCTCGACCACATCACAATTCACTCAACCTTTGATTTCGTCCGATTTCAGGCCATTCAGACATCGTTCAGCCCGTTTAGACCCCGCACGCGCGTTTATCAAGCATGCGCAACCCTTAAAGAATGCATAATGAGCTCTACCGCGTAGAACGCATGTCCGATTGATGTTCCGTATGAGCGTGCATGCCACGAATAATAATTGGATTGTTGTCCTGTGATTTCAGGTCAATCCGATGTCGTCCGCTATGAGTTTG